>JAGTXR010000054.1:0-631905 GCA_022606575.1 Glossosoma conforme
TACTTAGTTAAACCATTATTGAAGATAGACACTCCAGGGAGTCTGAAACATGTAATCACTCAACAATAAATGTGAAATCAATAGTAAAAGTTATTTTTTTAAGACATCATCTAATTAAATTTCTAATAGCAAACGCTGGGATTCGGATGAATTTGAAGTGTGTTCACTAAAAATAAAATAAACTCATCGATTTGTGTTGTGGTGTTAGATAAGTGACAGTATTTAAAAAAAAAAAAATCTAAGTTCTATACATGCCCCCGGTAGAGTTGAGCTACCTACCCCTTAAGTACAAAAAAATAATTTCAGGCGTCGGAAGTGTATGGCTGATAAGCCGATCGCCTTAAAAAAAAGATCATTGAACACAAAAATATTCCTATGGTACTACTATAGCTACAGTCTATGCAAGTTCGCGGGCTCTTGCCCTGGAGGCTCCCGGGAAGCATCTATGTGCCCATGTAGACCTTCGAGTTTACAGGTGTTCTGGGACAAGGTAGAGACAAACTAAGCTTTCAAAACGACATTTAGCGATGTAAAAATATGCTCAAAATATGGCAAAATAATTTAATACGAATATAAGGTTATATTTTAATGATATAAGCTGTCAAAAAGTCTTCCAAATATAGTCGCAACTCAGTTCTGTCAGTTGCCACTGTCCATGCCTCGTTCCAAGACATATCTTCACCCGAAGGTCTATCTGGGAATATAAATAGTGCCCAACTACTTCCAGGGCAAATGGACTAAGGATCAAACAGGATGTAGACGCATGCAGGACACACACGTTCAACAGTGGACGGACATGGGTTGATAATAACGTGATGATGATGACATACATTACTTGTAATTATGTTTAAAAAAATCCACAAAGGAAGATGTAACTTGGCACATGTACATCAAATATGCACGCAAATAAAAAAAAACACATCTTGACCTTTTAAGCCGAAGCGTAAAAAAATAATGACCCGTGTTATCTCCGCTCGTTAAGTCATTACCACTGAATGAAAGAGCTTACTTATCGAAGCCTCATTGCTGGACTCGCTGTACAATTTGTATGAATGTTTTTTGTGTGGACATTTGATCGAGTGCCCTCCCACCATAAGTGATTATTATGTTATGTACATGCGTGGTGTGGTGTCAGGGAGACATGGACTGGAATCCCGTGGGAAGAACCCCTCCCCTCGGTTCCCTGGACTGCAGCACGTGGTATCGCACGTGTCGGGCCGATACAAGCAAGCGTGGCAGTCAATATTGTCGAGGGGTAGGTGCAGTGACGTCAGCAATACAATAGTGTAGTATTAAATAAATAAACAAGTTTTACTTCACATAGTAATACAAGTAAAACGTTGTATGAAACCACTGAATTACTTTGTTTTTCTTGGCGTACAGATCACTAAGTACTTTTGTGGAAGGAGTTTGCTTGGAATTGCTGGAGCGTCTTTTAATTCTACACGCAATAACTAGGACTCGCAGCTTTCTTGACGATAAATGCTCTATACAGCGCATTTATCGTCCCATTCTTCATCTTGGCATCTCACTATCAAGCCAATGCGGCTGTATAATGAATGGGTTTCGAGAGCAGATCTCTGCGTTAACTACTGAAAGTACAATAGTTTTATTTGTGGAGAATGACGAAGTTACAGTGCGGTCAAGGCGGATCAACACTGCACGTGCAAGAGCAAATGCAGCCGTATAATGGGTTTCAAGACCAGATCCCTGTGTAGGATACAAGAAGTACGATGATCTGAGTTTGTGAGGAATGACGAGGTGAGAGAGTAGTCACGACGGGTAAACACTGCACGTGCAGCAGCTAAGTCATATTTAACATGATAAGCGTCATAGAATCCACGTATGAGATACCTGAAACACTATCATCATATGCCAGTTTTTCTCATGTATTTATTTGTGTAAAAAAATGTTTATTGTAGCTAAATATTATTTAAGTTTTGTATTTATGTTTAAGTTACCACACTGGTTCACAAAACCATACGTAAACAGCCCTTCATGTTTTCACCCCTATTTTTGAGTGTGCAGTCAATAGCCCAACCTGAATCGGTAAATGAAACGGAAGTCAGCCCTAAATTATTATTGTCATATCCATTCATAAAAAATATTGCATTAGTGATCAATGCGCCCTTTAAAATGGGCAACTTTAATTGACTGTTGCTATTATCTGGTAATGGAAGGCAATTTAAAAATAAATGTGAATGATAATTGCTAGTGAGTAAAAGGGACTCGTAAAAATATCGATTGTATATTTTGATATAGATCAATCGGTTCCGCCGCATTTCGTTCCCAGACAATTCGTTCAACGACTCATCGGTAACGACGTGGGGCGCACTGGACGTCTCATGCACAGGACAACTGGTGCACTGGATGTCTCTCTAACCAAACCTAACCAGAACGGCGCGGACGCTGGGATTCAAACCATACACGTTTGCAATCATTGTTTAGCCTGTACTCAGTGTAGGTCTGCAGCCACTTGCTCCGGTCACTGAGTCGAGAAATTAACACGTATTGTATTATTGATACGCATTATTTATATGTATGAGGTTTGTTGTGAATTGAATGTACATATATATATATTAAGATTGATTTATTTTGTTCACAAGTATTATTATTTTAATTAGAAAAAATGGTATGGTGTAATGTAATGGGAAGCATTATGTATAAAAAAAACAACTAATTATTCAAAGAATCCTTAGTTGTCAACAATTTAAGTTATTATCACAAAATTATAAATTTCAATTACCTAAATATTTTTTTTTTCAATTTCTGGCGTTTGGTAACACCGACATTTCGAATCGTTTAATATGAGTGCAGCAATACTAGCTTAACTACATTTGGTGAGTACCATAGTAAATAGTATGTAAAAATGATTAGAATGTTTATTTAGATTTATTAAAACATTAAATGGGATGGTTTGATACACAGCATCAAGATATTATTATTAAAATGGAAGTAGCATGACATTATGTTTACATAAATGTTTATATAAAAAAGTTTCCATAATTCGTGGTGTACCGTTAATGCGTGGTAATGTTTACTTTCAAAAACTCTTGGCTTTTACGTGTGTTTACGTTTACATTTTTTTTTGTATATAATTTTTGTATTCACAAGCATTTTCGTGTAAAGCTTGTATAGGTCGTGTAAGATTGTGGTACTTACTAATAAACATATCATAAAATAAAAAAGACAAATCTAAATGTTTAAATACCTAGTGTGGGAAAATAAGTGTAGTATTAATTTTTTAAATTTTACATGCTTATTTAACTTGACGTAAGTACAGGTTTTTTTATTTGTTTTCCATTTTATAAAGATACACAACTCCTAAAAATTTGTTTGTATCTGATTTTGTAATGAAAAAATATTTTTGAATTTTTTGATCGATATTTTTTGGTGGATTTCTACAAGTATTCACTCACATCTAGTGTATAAACTATCATTATATAAACTAGTACACTATCAACTAATAAATTTCACTCGATAATGGATACTCGACGTAGAAAAACTTGTTAAAAAAATATAAATTTGAATAATTTCAAATATAATTTATATTTCAAATGTAAAAATAATTATTTCAAAAATTGATATTTTGTAGGCACTTGATGTGTTTTAACAATTCATTTATTCAATAAGTAATAAAACAGTTATACTTTTAGTATTCACTTTGAGATCCATTTTACTATTTAATAGATAAGGATTTCATAAGTTGTTTTAATGGTGTGATACATAGTAAAACAAGGTAGGTAATTCTTATATTGATTGTCGTTGGCCCGGCCTGAATGCTGTAACTAGGTCCGGGTCAGAAGTTTGTAAAGTTATCGTGAATATATAATTGTTTTAGAAAAAGTCTTTATGTTGTTAATCTGCTCCTCATCCTGCCACCACGCGACTGAATAACCACCTTTTTAGAGAGGAGGATGATAGTGTATAGATATTTTTTAAATATTATAAAAATGCATAAATACGTTTCATTTAAAGCCGCTTAAAAGAATAACTGAAAATGCGAATTCGTTAGCAGTAATTAGTGCAACATTTTTGGATGGACAAAAAAATACATTAAAAAGTTGCTTATCAGCTTAAATTCAATTATTAAATTTAGTGAAAAAAAACTGAAAATGTGAGATATTGTTAGTTGCGCGACATTATGATACTAAGTGCGCAAAAAAAACGATGACATTGACAATAACATCAGTTTCAGCGATGACCTTATCTAGGCATGTAAACATCTCAATCTACCAGATGCTGGTTACAGTTCCATCTCTATCGTCCAGTCTGTTTCTCAGCTGTTATTGTTTACAAGTTAGTCTAATTCCTTGTCCATGATGCTGATAATACGCTGAATATGGCCACTACATTTTAGTACTAAAATACATGTGTTTGTTTAGTTTGCGCTCATCTCAGTGCTGGTTCCCACAGGGAGGTTGCTAATCCCGATGAAATACTTCCAAGCCTTATTAGAAACTACTAAGTAACGTTGCATATTTTGTATCAACAATATGCCCAATCTGATATTACTTTGATGTTTATAAAGATATATATATACACGCTTTGATGAATAATGTTGTAATACCGGTACGTATACTCTATGACTACGGCGGATCAACACTCCACATACCACGATTATCCCTGTTTAAAAATGGAGAGCGTCATAAAATCCAGAGATGTGATTTCTCCGTCACTATCTGTCGATATTCTCCTGTAATTGTTTACGTAAAAATGAGTCCTCTCGAAAAAAGATATTGCGTAAATGACGAGATGTATTCCAATGCCGTACGTGGATCAGCACTCCACATACAACACACTGGAGTCACAGAATCCTTAAATAAGATTTCTAAAATACTTTCTGTTAATATCTAAAAAAATAACTATAAAGCAGATAAATAAAATTACATTGTTTACATACAAAAATACAATTTTATTATTTGAAATTATAAGGCCTAGAAGGATAGTACTGTTCCTGCGACGACGGTACTCGAGATTGGTTGAGATTTAGGGTTCTTTTCAGAACTGCTCATCCCAACGGTAAAATGACATTGCGAAGGCTTTTCACTAACCATACATCAAAGCTATTTAACATTTTAATTTGTTTTATTACAAGTATTTTAATTTAATTACAATCACAGCATGTTTTTTTTATTAATTAAGGTCAAACCAATGGTGGGAAGTGAGCGTGGTAAAGTGGTATACACAGAGTGGTATGGTGATAGTCGAGACGTTTGATCGGTAATTTGTACCAGATGTGACGAGGAGTCCCGCGTTTCCCAGGACAGTGTGGGACAATCATCGGATGGACAAGGAAGAGATTCTCAAATCATGGGAACGGACTGTAAGATAAAAAATAAATCGAATCTATAAAGCACTTCAGTATCATTTAAAAATATATTTCTAATCAGTTCCACAAGTTAAATTTAATTTAAAAATAAAAATATTTAGATAGGTTTCACATTCATTTTTACGGATAAGTTCCATGGTAAGTTAATAATTCTTATTAACTTGCTTAGTTAATAATCAATTATAATTAAGTTACTGTGACAATTAATAAATGAATAAGTAGTACCACAAGTTATAAGTTAAATGAACATAAATATTTTTTGAAGATCATCGAATAACTTAATAATTTTATTTTATATATAAAAATCAATGTTTTTTGTTCGTATTTTTGCGCCGTACCATTAACTCGATTGCAATGAAACGTACAGAAGTTGTTGAATGTAAGTCGAAAATGGTTAGATAAAAAAAAACCGGGAAACCAAAGATGAGGCTTGCATATATTCACGCTTTTCTATGACAACACTCTGTACACGAAAACTCAATGTTTAATCAGTGTTTAGTCGATGTGCATTTTCTGACACGTAGCAACGTGCGCTGGGAAACGCTAGTGGAAATATAATTTATTAAATAAATATTATAAATCTCATAATAATCCTATACTTTATTAAGAAAAGATTTCATCATTTATTTATAAATCTACCAAATCTATACAATATTTAAATACCTATTATGACAAACGTTTTTTTTAAATACGAGTATTTTTAATGTTTTGAAAATTACAGTTAAGATCGCGAGAAGGACTTCAATTTATTTTTTATCTCCGTGTGATGGTTTATGGGACAGCTCCTAATGTTGCCACCAAGCGAATATTTTTATTATGACATGGCAGGAATCATTTGCGTTTTCGTTGGTTTTTTGCGGCCGACATATTATTTTACACCGAGAGTAAAGTCTGTTCGCAAGCTGTTGGCAAATATTTTTTTAAACTATTTAATTTGAAAGATAACTAGGAATTAAAAAAATCGTTATAAATGATTCACACAAAACATAATATATATTACTAATATTATTAGTGTCGTATTCATAGAACATCGTTTTCGCGCGCTTCTCTTTAGATCACCAATCAAGTTAAGCAACATTGGACGCGGACCAAAAGTTAGATGGGTGGCTAATGTAATGGAATGGCTAACTACGTTTCATAACACAATAATTCCTGTAAGTTTGATAACGATCGGATGAATGGTGTAGGAATGCATAAAGGAAAAACAGACACACACATCGTTTTTTTACATATACATATTTTGTATAACTGCATGTTATATACTAACATCCTCCTCTCTTTCAAAAAGGTGTTATACAGTCGCGTGAGGACATGATGAGAAGCAGGTCAGCAAAACAAAGACTTTTTCAACACATTGACATATATTTACGTTAAAATTGACAAACTTCTGGCTCGGCCTAGTCACAGCATAGGCCGAGCCACTATACAATATGCTCTCGCTAACGGGCGGGGCACGACTGGGCTCCGCGCTCGAGGTGGGCTCTCGCCCGCGCCTCGAGTGGCGGTGTCAAAAACTAACACACCCGTTAGCGGACATGACAAGCGAACAGAAATAAGAGACGAAAGATTGTACATCAAGATTTTCGGTACCAGTCAGCAAGGGCTACATCATGCTGATGTCAATACAATATCTCGTGGGAAATTAAATATTAGCAACCAATTGCAGCAAATTGACCAATCAATTAATTGATAGGTCAACTGATTAATCAAACTATTGTCAATTAGGCTCTAGCCTTTTTTTATCAAGCAACAACTGTCTCTTCCTCATCTATGAGAATGACCCAAATCCACCAGATGGTGTTTTTCATCCATGTCCACTCCCTAATTGAAATGTATCATTAAAAGTATAGCCCAATGAGTACCCTGACTTACGACATACGTCGCCCAGATTCCAAGTTCCACCTTATACTAGGATGTCCTTCTATTCTTTACCCTGTTCATAAATATGTGCTTGAGATCGTTACACTGTTGAAATAGTGTTCAATGTGATCCATATACATAGCAAGGTATGAAATTCTTATATATTGTATATTCTATTGATCATTTGGCGCATTTTGCACATCATCATGCGTTTGGCAGACTATCAGCGAAGTGTCTCGTCGTCTTCCATGAGAGTTTCGCAGTCGCCCAGTGCTTCATTTATTTTTTTGCCACCGAGTTCATGGCGACAGGAATGCGACGACGAGCAACCGACTCACATGTGCCAGCCGCCGAATAAATTCAAGTTTTTTTTTTGTTGTTGCTACTATCATCGTCGAGATGAATCTTAAATCATGACTCGGCCTAATAATGACGATTCGAGGAATCAAGAGAGAAGAGTTTTGAGACGCGACACGGACAATGCAACACAGCGGGATATGATTGACCTTTTTTTATGAAAATATATTTATGTATAATACGTAGAAAAAAATGGTGCCCTGCAAATTACACAAAAGTTTAGATTAAGCAAAGAGACAAAAAAAGAGTATATTCCATGTCGGCCCCGTTAAGCGTGCGCCTTATTCCCACGATATCCTTGATGTAGTTTAACAGCAAAGGACCGTCAGAACTTTGAAGCAGTTTAGTAACGTTCTTACAAGAAAGTGGGAGAGACTACCAGGCGACAACACAGAAAACGTCTCCTGTTCTCATGGATGATGAACTTTTTCAGATTATATTTTAGTAACGAAAAATGAGAAAAAACGTATTTTGTTAGAATGCTTTATACAGGCAATAATATAAAGCAAGGTAAATATTAAAAATATTTATTTTTCTTTCCATATCCGTTCCATATCTGGAACGTAAGGTTATGTTGAGAAAAATATATTGCAGCCATTTAGTTAGCCTGTCAGTTGCCATTATTCATAACACATCCCAAGATATCTCTGCACCATTTGGTCCACCTGGACACCTCCAAGACAGAAGCACGAGGACTTGAAGGGACTGCAGCTTTAGTATTCGAGGCGGCGTGTGATTTGTTCATCAGATTTTTTATGGCGATCAATCCGGCCAACGACACGAAGTTAGCAATAATAACATGGGGATACGATGGTTTGACTTTGTAAGGAATGACGAGGAGACTGAGGACTTCAGAGAGAGAACAAGGCTAGACTAATATAACAGTTGGTCAAGAAACGAAGGTGGACGTGTGAGGGACATTGTTATACATAGTGTATTCCGAAATGCTCTGAGAAGCATATTTGACATGAGATTACGCTAAAGCCCATGTCACTGACATAGTTTTAAGACGGCAGTTGGTGGCGACCATATGCTCCAGTAAGGGGAGCGGACATGGAAATAATATTCCTTTTAAAAAGGCGTAATTTAGTCAAGAAGCGCAAGGCAATCAACCAACCGTCCCACTGCTTGTATAATCAGATACCCGCCTGAACACCCAGACTGAAGTCGCGAAACAGCTTTCTGAGATCCACACAACCTCTCACATCCTACCCTGAAAATGAGAGACTCCAGCTCTGGCAACAAGTCGCATCAGAGGATTTCATTACTCCAAAGAAAGGCCTCCTAACTGGTAAGAACCTTGACTGGCGGACCTGGAAATCCATGAACACATTAAGAACCGGAGTTAGTAGAACAAAGGACAACCTCGAGGGTTGGAGAATATGCGACTGTGGAGAACTGCAGATCGCCTCATACCTAAGATCCTGCTCCATGTGCCCAACAAGCTGCACATCTCAAGACCTAACGCTGCGCAACACACGGGCTATCGAGGTTGCCAGAAACTGGGCAAAAATAATATGACGTCGCTGACATGAAGAAGAAGAAGAAGAATCAAGAAGATACGAAAAAAGTGTATCTTTCGAGCTATTAATTGTAGCGCTACCACATACATCGTATGCTTCCTAGACATTTAATGTCGTTGGTAGTTTTTTACATTAATTTTACATGTGCGATGTGATTTATTCGATTGAGAAACACAACCGTCCACGGCAACCAAGAGTTATGTCGCGATATAAATCATCTCGTATTAATCCCGGCAGAATGATGCTCAAAATATTTCCAGCTAAGAGTGTCATTAAATGTTTTTAAGTAGTGTCGAGATCGCGGCGATTTGTATTTACATAATAATTAATCACAGAAGAGATGGGCAACACAACGGTAACGATGTACGACATTAGACGTAAAACAACTCAATTATTGTCATAAAAAAATATATATATACTGTTGATGTATATACCCTGAGATATAGTTTAATTAAGATTCTTAATTCACGAATAAAAATGTTTGAACCTTTTCATTACGGCTCGGTAGAGTACAAATTATATTGTCAATTATAAAACTAGTATTTGAAGCATAAATGTACTTATCTGGTCTATTTTCATATATCACATTGGTTCTTGTATCCTTTAGCTATCAGATGATGCATAAAAACCTATTGTAAGAAAGTAGCAAAACAAAAAAAAAGGGTTAAGCATGTCCACGAAGAACGCATAGAGGATAATACCGACAGATGGTGATAGTGATTATGGAGTTTAATCTGTAGAATCTTTGACGTTTATCACTCATGGGACAAAGGTTTTAATTCATTAATAGTACATGTTTTGACCTCCATCGAACTAAGCAATGATAAGATATTTTATGATATTTGACTAAGACTACAATTTTAAATGCTGTTTTACTTTTTAGTGCATACTTATTTTTAATGCAAAGTAAATACCTTGATTAATTTATATGTAAAATTATTATGTTTGAGTTGAACCTTATTGAAGCGTTGGGCTAATCATTACATTTATTTTCAAATTCCGTTCGAAAATTCTCCAATATGTGCTTTAGATACGCAGATGTTTTCTCATCAAGTTCCCAGACTCCTGCACGGGATGTAGGGAACAAGGTTTGTTACCAAGTGGACATTCGGGTGCAAAGATGCCTTGGGATAAGGCATTATAATGGCAGCTGAGTGAAAGTTGTGTCGACAAATTGTGATGACCAAATTTTATTTTATATAAACACATACAGGAGAATACCGACAGATGGTGATGGTGATTCTCATATGTGGAATTCTATGACGCTTACCATAGTGCATATGGCTAAGCGCTGCATATGGAGTGTTGATCCGCCAACGTCATATACTACAGCTCGAGATTCACGCATCATCCTTATTATTACAGGAGTTTACTATGAATGGGTGGCCTTCTCGGGACGACTTTCGTCTACCAAATTTTTTAATTAATAGGCTATGACTGGCATTTTACGGTTGAGGGATCAAATTCACACCAACCGAGGATATTTTAGAGCTCAGAAATCGTTTTTTTTTTAATTTCCATCCATGAATATCGAAGACGAAAGAACTCGAAACAACCTATGCCGATGGGTAGTGCTACAACAAGGAGAGTCACTGCTGTAAAGACCTTCAGAATACATCATATTTAAGATCCTGCCCACGTGCCTGATTAGCTGCTGCTTCCAGCATTTTCTTCTTACCAGGACTTCCAGGATTGGGCAATAGATAAGTCATCGATATTGCCAAATATTGAGCTAAATCAACTAAGGAATCTGATTTGATTATAAACATCATGGTAATATAAAAAATAATCATCTCAATTATGTAATATGACGTGTATAATAAATTTAAGGTTCCGCTTGCTGCGTATTAAAAGCAATAAAATTGCTGTCAGCAAAACAATAAAGGCATCTGTACATTAGGCTGCGTAGGTAGGTACGTCCGTCTGGATGTGAAACGACGACGAGAAAGTGTGAGAAGCTGCTCAGCAGGAAGCGCCGCACTCCCTTCCCGTGACGTCAGAGACTCCCGGGTTCAAATCCCGACGAAAGCACCAATACACTCTATTAAGCCTCTCTTGATTAAGTGACGCATTCGTATTTAACACATGTGCAACATCAGGGTTGCCATTCATGCACAATTAAACTTGCTAAGTATCTAAAAATCTACATCGATTGAATTTTTAAACTCGATTTAACTAAATCTAGGCTCTATACATGTTCTCGGTAAAGTTGAGCCGCAACATAAGGACAATAAAAAAATATAGATGAGAATTTAATATATTATTTTAATATGAATAACACAGAGCACTGTTTCCTTGATGGAAGACAGCAGTTTCGCGGTCAATGAAAGCTTCATAAGTTTCAATATGCACGTGTGAATGAATATTCACTGATAAAGAAAATGTTTCACTCGAGGGATTTTAACTATTGTGTAGGAGTGGGGATAAATGGGTGAAGTCTATGTAAACAAATGATTAATAAAGAAAGACTTTCGCTAGATATAAGGTAGAATTTTTATAAGTGGGGGTTGTTGGTGTGTTCTATGTGATTAAATAGTTGCTGTATAAAAAAAAAACTCGAAAAAATGCCTAAAAATCGTCAAAAGTACTTTATAATGTCCAAGAAAATATATCACATATGATAAAAAAAGAAAGAGTATCAGTAAATACTTATTTAGACGTAAGTTAAATTCGATTATAAGGTAAAATTGCATGCCTAACCTCTCAAGTTTTGTGCAACTTGTCCAGTAATTGTTAGAGATTAAGTTGACAACCCTTCTTTCAGCGCACAAATGTCGGTACCAGACCTACTACTTGGTACTAACTCCGTACAAGTCTCTCACGATCTTTTTTATACTATATCTATCTGCATACTTGTATATCTGCCAGCAGCATCGTAATGACCGAAACTTCTGAAGAGCATTTCTCTTTGAGATTCATCTCTTCATTAAGAGACCCACAGATGGAAGACAGCATTAGCCTAATTGCTAATTAGTCTCTCCGTCGTGAAATTTGCAAGATAATTATCGTGAGTACATACGAGTATATTCGCTTCGTCGCAGTATCTTATAAACTGTAGAAACATATACAATTAGGAACTTTCTATTTAAAAAGTATCAATTAAAAATTATAGCCCTTTATTGAGATCAAACAACTCAAAATTAAATAATAAATGTGATACGACTATTTAAAAAATGTATGAATGTATAAAAACAAGGAAAATAAATAAATATTTATTATTAGGGTACGAAATATTTATCTATTTATATATTTGTTATTAACTTAACAATGCTAATGAAGAATATAAATAACATAGAAAGTATTTATACCTATAATATTTAATTCTTAATTATTCTTAATTATTCTCTAAATTTAATCTTAAAAGAATTCAATGGGAATGCTAAAAATATAAATATCATGTAATGACTCAGTCTATTGGGAGCAATGGTGTTGGAATGACAATCAAAAACAGCTTATCGTCACGAGGTCCCGACTGTGTTGCTCCATATGGAAGTCCAGGCTTGTTCGACGTGATGTGTGACGATTATATTAAAGTGGAGCGTGCCTTCTAGCAGAGTGTTGTTGATAGTGTGATTGCCTAATGAATTTGCCCTCACAAATAATAGCAATGGAAGTGTGTTCATTGACTTAATTTCGCTGCCCGCCGAACCCGCCTTCCACTTCCTACGCCAGTATTTCAAATACGTAAAAAACATATAAAGATATTTTTTAGTTTAATTTCAACAACATTATCGTAAGCCATAATCGTGTATGTTTATGTAAGATCATTCTATGCATCTTTGTCCAAACAAAAAAATAATAATAGGCAATAGATAGTGCTTATTCTTAAGATATGGCAATCGATTCTAGTAGAGCAGAAAGGTATTGGAATCTCAATTAAAAGCTATATATAAATATGCTCTGAATAAAACGTCACCATACATTCTTAGTTGAAGCAAATGGCGTTACAAATCGGCATCATAAAGTTCTGTCATCTGCCAAGGTCTTCGTCTCCTGGAAATCGCCAAGCCAAATATACTCGTAATTTGAATAAATCGGAGTATGCAAGACGAGGACACAAATGAGGGCCTGGCAGTTTTACAGCGGACCGACTGAATGTGACTGCGGCGTGGAGCAGACCCTGTCACACCTTCTGGAGTGTGCGCTGTGCCCGAGTGGCTGCACCCAGGAAGACCTGATGATGGCCAGAAGTAACGCCATCGACGTCGCCCACTTCTGGGCAGACAGGATCTGACCCTGTTGTTTCCGACACGATTATATATATATATTTGAATAAAGAATAAAACAAGTAAAACTTTGTGTGAAACCACAGAGATTGAATTGATAATCACTCTACCGGCTTCGGTGCATAGCACCTTCGTCAGGAGCCACTTACTAAAAACTTTTGCAGGCACCATTTTGTTTGTTTTGATTACCTGTCACGTGACAGCAGATAGTTCGTCAAATGGCCGACATGACTTTCTGCCTGGGTACCGTCAGGGACACATCGTTGTTTGTAATCCGGGCAGAATACCGAATTTTATCAGTCTTATATTTAAAATTTACGCCATTGTGCTTATCGACAAATTCTTTGATTTGTGACTTGCTCCTCGTCCATTGACCACGCGTTCCGATGACGATCCCGGCGATATGGAGTTGCCCATGATAAACCTGGGATGTCAATGTTTACTGTACAATATTACAATATCAATTATAAAATTCATGGATGGATACAGTCTGACACATATTTTCATATTGTGCGCGAGGTACGTAGAATTTTTTAAATTAAAATAAATAACATGCCTTCGTAAACTAGAATGTCTATCTGGTAGATTGCAACATATCGTTATACAACGAATATTGAATCAGTACGATAAGTAAGAATCAATAATTATTTCACTATCGTTATTTATGTTTTTAAATGCGAAAACGCCTTTTTATTTCCTTTCAAATAAAGTGTCACGCTAAAAGAGACATTTCGACTTATTGGTAAAGATACACAAATATATACAATAGCATTTATCTAAAGGCCGTGCGTTCGATATCAGTTTCAGACAACAATAAGACTACAAAACACATCAAAGACTACATACAAAATAAGGCAGTCCAAACTCACACAGACACTCTGTTCAAAATTGTCGCGTGCTTGGTTAGATCTTTGTCGTCGCCTCATTGGACGTCTATTCACCATTTTGACGAATAATTACACCATCAGAATGTATAATGAACCTATCTGGGACCTCGTGTACTACAATTATAAATTAGATGTAGTCTTATGTGCTTTTTTTCAGCTGAACGTGTGACCGTATCGAAGTATCAGAAGAACATGATCGCAGCATAACATGTCCCGCCCACAACTATTGTTAGTACAGACTAATTAATGCGACGCATCCAAGTAATGTGTCGCGTTGGATAGTGAGGCTGTGTGAAAGAGCATTTTTGTCACAGACAAAAGGATGGCACTTAATTTTAATCAATGTCTACCTAGACTCTAGGCATAAGGACAACTTTTATCTCCGTGATGACATTAATTATTCACCGCGCGATAAATTTAAAAGCTAATTGTATTCTTCGTCAATTCATCATTCTAGCAACGTGAACACGAAAATGTGTTTTAATACATTAACACATACATTAGAATACCCACAGATGGTGATAGTGATACAGAAATCTCTTCTGTGGATTCTATGAAACTTACCATCTTACATATGGCTAAGCGCTGCATGTGGAGTGTTGTTCCGCTAACCTTTTAGACTACAGCCCGACATTCACGCATCATACATTTATTATAGGACTTCGCTATGAATGGGTGGTGTTCACGGGACGACTTTCATCACCGACAATTTTAATTAATGGGCTATTATAAATGAATATCTATACACCCCGGTTGGCGTGAATTTGATCTGCTATCAATAAAATGTCAGTCATATTGGTGGTAGACGAAAGTCGTCCATGATAATTTCACGAGAATGCCGGCATGTATTAGTCCATGATGTTGGCGGATCGACATTACAAATGTATCAGTCAGCCATAGTTAATAATGGCAAGCGTCTTAGGATCCACATATGACATTTCTCCATCACTATCTGCCGGTATTAAGCTGCATGTGTTTACATAAAAACAAACCATGATGAAACCGTAAAAAGTGTCATATCTATTGATCGTCATTTCGTCAATGACACATGACAACCACGGGCGTCATAAACATAAATGACTGCGGATGACTGTCGAAAAATCAAGCAATGTTCCCGGGCCGCAACAAAAGGTTGGCCCGTGGCTAAAAAATCGTTTAGAAATCATTTTTGGACGGCCTTTGTCATGACGTTTTTTGTACTCTTTTTTTATTCCTCCGGCCGTATACCATAGCATTGTATGTAAATTCTCCATTGTACCGGGCGAGGCAATATTATCGAAGCCGCTCGACGCTAACACCGCGCCCGCGCCCAGCCTCAGGGATATAAAGAACCAGACTTACTTTTTTAAGGAACGCAAAGCTTATTTTATTAAGTCCCGAGTGTGGCTTAGTTGGGTGCATTATGTTGCATGTGTAACTGGATGATTTATAAGCGCATTCTTTCAAACACGGCCAAAAAGGTGACGCTAACGTATACAGTACACATACTTCGTTATTGAAAAATATTACCCCTAATAAAGGTAAAAGTAATGTTATTTATATTCTTAACGTTCACTTTGAGGTACATTTAAATTGTTAATAAATAAGACTCAATGTTATCCATATTATATGCAAACAAGGTAAAAAGTATTTATTTATACATTTCTTTATATAAACATATGCAGGAGAATACCAACAGATGGTGATAGTGATGCCGAAGTGTCATCTGTGGATTATATGACGCTTACCATGCTATATATGGTTAAGCGCTGCATGTGGAGTGTTGATCTGCCAACGTCATAGACTACGACTACGACATTCACGCATCATCCTTACTATTACAGGAATTTACTATGAATGGGTGGTCTTCACGAGACGACTTTCGTCTGCCACCAATTTTGATTTAATTCACACCAACCGGAGGTATTTAAGAGCTCAGTAATATATTTATTTTTTTAATCTCCGTCGGGGATCGTGCCAAACGCTTTAACCACTGAGCTATACCCGCCGGCGACATTCATAGTAATATTTTTATAAATGCTCTTTATCTCTGTAAAAATATATATCATGGAAATATAAATTCTTTTTTTTGGAGTTTTTGGAGGAGTTACTTCTTCTTCTTCGTGTCAGCGACGTCAAATTATTTTTTCCCAATATCTGGCAACATCGATAGCTCGTGTGTTGCCCAGGATTAGGTCCTGAGATGTGCAACTTGTTGGGCACATGGAGCAGCATCGTAGGTGTGAGGCGGTCTGCAGGTCTCCACAGTCGCACAATAGTGTCTCTCCCTGCCGAAGCATTCCCCACCGCTCGAGGTTGTCCTTTGTTCTACCAACTCCGGTTCTTAATCTGTTTAGGGATTTCCAGGTCGGCCAGTCAAGGCTCTTGCCAGTTGGGAGGCCTTCCTTTGGAGTAATGAAATCCTCTGGTGCGATTTGTTGCCAGAGTTGGAGTCTCTCATTTTCAGGGCCGGATGTGAGAGGTTGTGTGGATTTCAGAAAGCTGCTTCGAGACTTCAATCTTGGTGTTGGGGGTATCTGATTATACAAGCAGTGGGACGGTTGGTTGATTGCCTTACGCATTTCTTCGGCGCATATGACTTTGCGTCTTATGTTCGGTGGTGCGATACCAGCCAAGGGGTATAGTTTAGAAATGGGTGTTGGTTTGAGGCAGCCTGTGACGACTCTGCATGCATCATTCAGGGCAGTATCCACTTGATTACAGTGGAGGAGTTACTAAGAGTGACAACGACGAAGATAGACCTGGTTGGGGCATCTACTTCGGATGCCGCAGGAGAACATGAAATACAGCCACATTTTCTTAAATCACTCTTACTCACGCTGTGTTGTAAGATCGTCGGTAAATATACACGGAATGTACAAGGCTCCTGGAGGCAGAGCTGACATGGGATGATGCAAAGAACATGGCAGCTGACAAAGCTTTATGGCGGCAGGTTGTGACGACCACATATTAAGGAAGCGGACATAAAAATGACCAAAATTTTTTTTAATCAATTTTCTTAGCTCATTAAAGTTGTTTACAAATATCAATAAATACGCTCAGTTAGCATGAGACTGATCAGTCAATCGTAAAATTGACTGTCATATTTTATTAATCATAATTGATGATGAGTCCACGTCAAAGTGAACGATACGTATATCCCAAGCTGTAGTCTAATTATTTTGACAGACCAACACTACAAAAACAGTTCTTAACCACCATTAAAAATAGCAATCATCATAAAAATGAGTATATGACATTTCTTTATTACTGTATATATGTAAGTAAACTTTTGTATTTTTTTATATAGCATACTCATAAAATATTGTAGGAGTAAATAGTCCTTATCACAGATAAATTATATGCAGTTTGAGTAATCGAAGTAAATATAAAAAAATGGATAGAATTTTTTTTAAATTAATTTGAAATATATAAATATATATAGTATCCGATTATCTATTCTTTCCAATTCAATTTTTTGTTTGACCCAAATAAGTTATTACGAACAAAGCCGGCGGGGTAAAAACGGACGGTATATATTTCTAAAATAAAGGTTACCCACTTACGAATACAATGGATATTAGAATTCTGTATTCGATATTCGAGAAGACGAATAATTGACCGTCGATCGGGAAAGGACTTAAATCACGTGTCCTATACAGCGACGGTCACATTTAAATATATTTTGACTGCGATTTGGTATTCATAGCAAAGCTAGACTGAGCGCGTGCTGCTACACCAGTATCCTTAATAACGAACATAATCCTACAGACATGGAATTATTAACTGTTTACATACGAAAAACGCGTACATTACAGTCGTACACCGCCATACTTATGTGTCATAGATTAGTGTTCTTACTTCATTCCTTCAACAACTGATACACATAAAAAAAATCGCAGCAAATACCATATATGTTTGCCGGCGGGTATAGCTCAATTGTCAAAGCGTTTGCTTTGGAAGCCAAAGGTTGTGGGTTGGATGCCCGACGGAGATTGAAAAAAATAAAAATATATATGTTAAATCGATTTCTGAGTTCTAAAATCAGTACCGGCTTTAGACCCTACGGCGCCCTAGGACATTTTTTTCTGGCGCCCCATATTGTGTATATTTAATAAAATCTAATCAAGTTTGATTGCCATCGGCGCCCCTAACTTATTCGACGCCAAGGGGCACCGACCCACTTCGCCACCCCCTAAAACCGGCACTGTCTAAAATATCCCCGGTTGGTGTGAATTTGATCCCTCACCCGTAAAATGCCAGTCAAAGCCTATTAATCAAAATTGGTTGTAGACGAAAGTCGTCTCGTGAAGACCGCCAATTCATAGTGAATTTCTGTAAAAATAAGTATGATGCGTGAATCTCGGGCTGTAGTCTATGACGTTGGCGGATCAACACTACATGTAGTCTATGACGTTGGCGGATCAGCATTGTAAGCGTCATAGAATTTCACATATGAGACTTCAGAATCATTTCAAATAATATATAAATCCGTATACACAAACGTTTAGGGTATAATCTTGATCAATAATATACATATATAACATAAATATATTAGATGGTGTAACGTAGTTATTACTTCATATGAAAATTGATCTCGTTCTTCGCAGTAACTTAAACCACATCTCTCTTGTATGCGGTTAGTCGAGTGTATGTATGTACTCACTTCTTCGGTAGTAGGTACGTGCTCACTGCCCACTGGCAACGTGTACTGCCCACTGGCAACTCCCACTGCCCACTGGCAACTCCCACTGCCCGAGTTGCTCGCCGTTGTTCCCCCAGAGGCGATTACCAACAAATTACCTGGGCGTGAAAAGGATCGCGAATCCGAAATGCAAAGCCCGTCGCCCAACAAACACCTGTGAGCCGTAAAAAAGAGATGTGATCGTTATATTTTACGCTGGATCGTGTCGGCATCTAATCGGAATCGATCATTATAATATCCTAAGAGCGACGAGAGGACTACATTATCGTTGCTGAAAATAAAATGTATTTTTTTGGGAGGCTGAACAATACAATACTACAAATATACTAAAAAATCCCAGTATTAACTTATGGCGCAGAGACGTGGAATCTGACAGCAAGTCTTACCCATAAAATAAAGGTCACCCAGCGTGCTATGGAGAGATCCATGCTCGAAGTGTCGCTAAAATATAGAATCCGAAACGAGGAAATACGCAGAAGAACTCAAGTAGTGGAGGCTACCCAATGAATAGGCACACTCAAATGGCAATGGGCAGGACATATCTGTCGAAGAGACGACGATCGATGGGGAAGAAAAGGATTGCAATGGTGCCCAAGAACTGACAAACGAAGCATTGGCCGACCCCCTGCAAGATGTATATATATAAGAATAGCGGGAGTGAATTGGATGCGGAAGGCGGAGGGTCGAAGAGGACGGAGACTCATGCGGGAGGCTTAAGTTCAACAGTGGACGGATACAGGCTATGATGATGACTACAAAATAAATTTTACAACTTATTTTATCAACGTAATCGATTCTACATTCTATATTCAAAGGAGTCCAAAAACAATAAATACGGGAAAACGTATTATGCGAGAAAACCTCTAATGCGGAATAATATAAAACAAGGAAAATCTTAATAAAAAAAACTCTTTAAATCCGTTCCATATCTGGAATATATCATCAAAAATGCCGTTACTCAGTTCTTTCAGTTGCGTTTATTCTATGTCCCAAGACATCTCTGCTCTTGAAGGTCCATTTGGTAATATATATGATTCCCGACGACCCCAAGGAATTGAAGATACGACAGGTATAATATTCGAGGTATAGTTTTTGGTGATTCGTTGGTGACTTTTTATAAAGATCCGGTGAATCCGTCCTAATCGGATTACCATTTGGTCCTAACGATCGGCTTAACTCGACCAACGCGGCGCGGTGAGAAAAACGCAGTGACCAATCCAAGTTTTGGTCCACAATGTTGCTTAATAATGTTGCCATATGTGTTAACCATATGTTCCATATATGAAAAGAAAAATATATGTTTATAATTATTTAGATGTATTTCGTGAAATAGTAAAAATATTTATAAAATGCATGTAAAGAACGCTTAGTAATAAATACTAGAAAAGGTTTATTTAAGTTAGGTTCTCAAACGCACATTGGGTGGCTATTCTAATGATATACCTGACTATAATGACTGCATCATTATAAATTATTTATGTTACTTGTGGAGTACTGCACCGGAGTAAAGCAGTGCACCAAACGATCCCTAGAGACACACGGTTAATGTCTTCTAGTCAAAGCAGACGCATTAATAAATTAAATTGTGTATGCAGTCGACGTCCTTCTAGGGATATTGTCGATGTCTCCTTACACACAAACATTGTTTACATTATACTACGCCCAAAGCAATTATTCGATCTCGAACAAGGTTTTAACATAACGTAAAAGCAAAATCGACAGGCGTATACAACTGGGATGGGCAGCATTTGGAAAACTTAGTACATTTGTAAAGCGAAAATTCCGCAATGTCTTAAAACTAAGGCGTTTAACCAATGCATCCTCCCTGTATTTTAACTTACGGCGCACAGACGTGGAATCTGACGGCAAGTCTTACACATAAAATAAAGGTCACCCAACGTGCCACGGAGAGATCTATAAGAGTGTCTCTTAAAGATAGAATACGAAATTATGATATTCGAAGAAGAATTCAAGTAGTGGAGGCTACATAAACGAATAGGCACACTCAATTGACAAAGTACATATCTGCCGAAGAAACGACGGTCGATGGGGAAGAAATGTGAGTGCCGTCCAAGAACTGTCAAACAGAATGTTTGCCGACCCCCTGCAATATGGACTGAAATCAGAAGAATAGCGGGAGTGGCCTGGATGCGGAAGGCGGATGATCGAAGAGGATGGAGACTCATGCGGGATGCCAGCCCGAGATTCACGCTTTATTCTTATTACTACAGGAATTCACCATGAATAGGTGGTCTTCACGGGACCACTTTCGTCTACCACCATTTATGATTAATAGGCTAAGACTGGCATTTTGCGGGTAAGGGATGAAATGCACACCAATCCCCACGTATTTTAGAGCTCAGAAATCGATTATTTTTTTAATCTCCGTCGGAATTTGAACCCACGACCCTGAGCTTGCCAAGCAAACGCTTTAACCACTGAGCTATAACTGCCGGCAATGTGGATTAACTTTTAAATATACATATAAACATTACTACATCAAGTAAAAAATATATTTAAAAAAACGAATCTCACAATTGAAAAGCATTTCGGTTATCAAAAAAACATGCTAATACTTAAAACCATACATGCTGTTTTTATTTAAAATCACAATGCATTTTTATTTGAAAGCGGACTTAATGTGTCTCTCAGTTCAAAAGTGTATATCTCCAGATAATTTTTTGTAATGGTTCCGAACACAGCGGTGGGCAGACTTCAAATATATACGAGCACATACCAGGCGCCTCATCCCAGAGAGTAGCGACCATAAGACATAACACATGAGACAATACAGGATTGACCACTTAGGCTAAGAGCTCGGCTTTTATCAATTGTCGTTTGCTTATCTGCATTTAACAAAGACGCCATATACAAATGCCAAAAAGCACTGTCATTTGGAAATTATTAATTAGTGTTCACTTATACTTAAGATTTATACGTGTATAGTTATCGTCATCGTTTCTTAGAAAAGTCGTCTTTCTTGTTATTTTGGTGTTTTTATTTAATTGTGTAAAAATAAAGCGAAGCTGTAAGAAAATTCTAAAAGTAAATTTGTTTATTAATTACTTATTAATTAAAAACATTACAAACGTTAGTTTATGTCGTTCATAAATAATGAAATATTAAGCTTGTGAATAAATGAAGACTGATAGAATAATAATAAAAATATACATACTTTGAATATATACTATAGCGACATCTATCGTACGATAATAACAATGATATAAATACTAGTTTCAACGCAAGTCAGTCTAGGCATAGCAATGGCGCAGTTCGCCGAGCGGTATGAATACCTGGGCATAGTTGGTTTCCAAGGTCCGCGGTTCGCATCCCGCTTCTGCCGTTATTTTTGTGCTTGGATTGACGCGTTGAAAAAAGAATTTTATGTATAGTATATGTATATTTAAGTAATAATGAAATATGTAATCAATATAAATCAATACAAACAACAAACACAAAAAATAAGTTCTAAGGTAAAAGAAAGTACGAGAAACAATGCATAAAATATAGTACATATGTACTTATGATTAAGTACTCAAGTAATAGAAAAGAAGAAAGTCAACGACAAGTATTAAAAACAATTATTAAAAAGTCCCGAAACTTGCTAATCAGAAAACTCCACGAAATTACTTTGATAAATAAATTCGTTGAGCTCATGTCGAAACTGGGCTTCCCTCAAGTGGAATATATCAATATTCGACATGTTTGAACAGTCTGATCACTCTCCCAAGAGGCATAGTCTCTGGCGGGTTAGTATTACTTCTAGGAAGAACAAACAATCTGTGCCTCCTTATGCTTAAATAATTGTCAGGGACAAACAAACCGATTTCCAACAAAATATCAGGATTTCTGAGCACGCCGCGCACTAGCCGAAAGAAATGCATACTCAAGCACACATCTCTTATATATAGTTCTCAACTCATTGTATCCCAACGTACCCCGTATAAAGTTAGATGGGTACAGCCACGGATGATACATCAACTTTGCTCACAACGCGTTTGCCAGTGCTAAAAGCTAAAAAATAATCGCTATTAAAGTATAACGGTCATTTTATTTATTACTAAAATTAAATATCTACAGAATTGTAGGTGCATGCGAAAGTAAAAATTGGAAAAAAAATGAAAAAAATGTTGCTTGGAAGTTAACAGAGACAAAGCCTTTAGTTAAATTTAAATTGTTTTATTTAAAATTTAGGTTATTAAAAGACAGTATTTAAATTTTAATTCAAAACATGATTTTTTAATATTGAAATTTTAGTATTTAATATTTAAATAAAAAAGTGGTCAAGCCAATGGTAATAAAGCTTGAAAAGCTAAATAATATTATATCTTGAACTATAAACATAGGATTAAATTATAAAAACGTATACATATAAAAAATATACTGAATAATTGAAAAACTGGGTAGTAAAATATTTTAATACCGAAGCTTATTTTTTAAATATTTAACATAAATCTGAGAGTAAATTTAAATTTGCTTGAAAAAAAAAGTTTTTTTATGAGGCAACAACCATATGTGTAAACGATAGTTTTGCATTTAAATTAAAATTCTTTTTTAATCCCGGTATTATTTATATTTATAGTTAGTAACAAATAAATTTAGGTATCGACATAATGTCACGATAATACCAAATGACCTCAAGTTCACATAAAAAATACCTCTCGCTCTGTGCAAACATGTTTTTTAGCAACGACAACTAAAATAATTATTCAAATTTGGGAATCGACATATTGAATAATAATTCGCCGATTTGCAAAAACATGGAAACATCTTAAAATAAGCAACAGTGGGCGAAAAATAAATTTGATATCAACATTATCATTTTGAAACTAAAAGGTAAATTTAATTTAATATAAAAAATAAACGTGATAATATCACGAAGGGATTCGATGCGCACATCCTAATTGATGGTTAATGAATAATTAATTGTTATTGATGACTAATTAACTTGATTCTATCAGCATATATTCCTATTTAAAATAATTTATATAATTAAATTAGCCCATTATAAATGCCACACAGTTTCCCATAGATGTGTCTAGTGTTGTTCCTTAATTAGATGTATAATAGCTGAGATCTAATCGTCGTTTAAACCGTTGAGACAATTCACTGAGATCTTATCACGAGTCATAAATAGAGATCCACGTGAAATCTTATCTTATAAGAGATTTATTGATCAAATAATAAACTTCAGATGGTATCGAAGTTTCGAGAAAGCTCATTTGAAGGGAAAGCACAAAAATGGACGAAAGGAACTGTCCAAGATGTAAAGATATGACGATATCACAACAGTGCAGGCATTTGGTATCAAAAATAGTCGATTTTTTATGTTTTTGGGTGCTGAATTTGAATTTTAACTTTGTCAGTATCTGGTGTGCGATCGGAGAAAAATCTAATAAATTGAAGAAGAAAAGCTGCCTTTTTTAACCAAAAAATTAAAATGTACACAATATTGTTGATCTTATAATTTTTTTTCTCTAAAATAGTAGATTTTAATTTTTTGGTAAATACCTGAAAAAGGAGCATTTTTCAGGCTCTGATAAAAATATTATATGAAATAGCACGTAGAAGAGCACAACCTGCACAACCGATCACTTAAAGTGTATAAGTGTATAATAAACCATGACGTTCAGACAAGAAGGCTGGACGCTGCATGCTGGAAACGTGTTTGTGTGTAGGTTGGGGAATTGCAAATGTTTATTGATATATTTATACAAAATATCCAGATTGTATGAAGGAAGAAACAAAAATAATGGAAGAGCAATCCAGATCTTACCGGTACAGCACCGGTTGAATTTCAAAATCAACACTCTAAAAAACACATTAAAATCGTCATATTTAAAAATAAAAAAAATCACCTGAAAAATACCAAATGCCTGCACTACTACAATGGGAGCGTACAACTTTTTTATTATTCCCCGAGAGAGATTGCGATTCGAATCTGCATACAAGTTATCAGAGATTTAATCTCCATTTGCGATGGGCCGATTGATTGCTCCAGGGTTCTACAGTCGATAAAACAGATGACTGTTGCATATAGCTGTGTGTACCAAATAAAATAATGTTAATTGAATTCGTCGAAGGGATGCGATTTAAATATTTATACGAGAGCATATTGCATCGCTGTGGTTCATTTTACAAGGCAATATAAACATTGCGGATGCAGACGGTAAAACGAAACCAATCTTCGTACAACGGTAACGAAAGGAAAATACTGTTTGATTTATTGAATTGCATAAAACAAAGGGCCAGTCGCGAATGTTGGGGTTTATTTAATGTTCTATGCGATAAGCCGTCCTAGAGAACCGCATTGTAAAGGAATCGAGAGGGCATTAGAAGGTAATATTTTTTACAAAACGTAGGTTCAACTAATAACTACGTTACAAAACATTACCTAAAATTAACTTATTACATAGCTTTCAGGATAATTTCGTGACCTCCAACGTGCACGCCATCATTACACCCTAATTTCAAAACATCATGTTTATCAGCTTATAACTATGACAATTTTCGTGAAAAACTTCTTTCAATATTTAACTATGTACTTCATCATATAAATAAAATAAAACTCCAAGACCCAATCACATTTCATCATTCGTTCCCCACGAAAAAAAACCCACAAAAAACGGCCTTCTAAAGTGGTTGCCCCCTTAATTTGTCGCTCATTCGAATTTAATATTCTCGTTTGCTCAGATTTTAAAGAAGTTTGAAAAGGCAGTTGGAGGTCAATTTCGCAATAGCAACAATAGCATTAGAAAATTTAAATTAGTCTTGAGACAACAATGTGCAACGAAATTCTTGTAAATCTGAGTATAATGCAGCGGCTGCCTCCACAGTCTAAGGTCTTTGGTCTGCTTCACGTGATTGCTATAATATCGTAATAATATCGTTGCGGTCTCCGGTCCTCGGTCTCCGGTACCGGTCCAGGACTGTTCCTTTGCCCTGCAGCAATGGTTAGTTTATGTTCAGCACGCTACACACGGTATACAGAGATGATATGAAGTAACTATCTCTTCCAGCTGGTGTCTGTGGAGTTTCCAGTACTCGTCACTTCAACTGCAATGGCGCTTCTAAATGAGCTACCATCACACCTCGATCCTTTTCCTCTTTTGTCGATGGCATCGATTTCCTGGATTTTTGAAATTGTAATGTCATCATCATCATCATCAGCCTGTGTCCGTCCACTGTTGAACGTAGGCCTCCCGCATGAGTCTCCATCCTCTTCGATCCTCCGCCTTCCGCATCCAGGTCACTCCCGCTATTCTTCTTATATCGTCAGTCCATCTTGTAGGGGGTCGGCCAATGCTTCGTTTGCCAGTTCTTGGGCGCCATTCCAATACTTTTCTTCCCCATCGACCGTCGTCTCTTCGACAGATATGACCTGCCCATTGCCACTTGAGTGTGCCTATTCGTTGGGTAGCATCCACTACTTGAGTTCTTCTGCGTATTTCCTCGTTTCGGATTCTATCTTTTAGCGACACTCCGAGCATGGATCTCTCCATAGCACGCTGGGTGACTTTTATTTTATGGGTAAGACTTGCTGTCAGATTCCACGTCTCTGCGCCATAAGTTGTAATGTATTAGTAATTAAATATACACAAACAATTATAAATCAAATTTTATACGCATCAATTCATTCAGAAAAATATCGGCAGACGCGGGATTCGAACCACGAGCCTTGCAACTTTTGCTATTCTTTTACACCGTGCAGTCCACCGACTATTTCCCTGCCTGAACATGTATTGTAATTTATTATTTAATATATATATTATCAAATTTTGATTTATTTCTTAAACTTTATTTTTGTGCAATTGATAAATTTTTCTGTGTTTTCTAATATTTTATTTTTACCTGTATTTTTTCTGTGTTTATATATATTTCTTTATTGGAAGATTAGTTCTGTTAAAAATAAATTAGGTCTCGGGAGGACCTTCATTACCTCTGTGTAGCATGAAAGATATCAGTGAGTTTTATATCTAACCTCACGTTTTTTAATGCCTAGTTAGTTTTTTTCATTCACCCTATATTTATAAGATGTAATGCCCTCCCGTTGGAGAATAATACAATAACGCTTGCAGCGCCCGGGCCGCTAATGGCCGAGTATTGAAATCCCGGGACCGGTCGCCGGACTTGCTTTATTGCCAGATGAATCTGCACCGATTGTTTATCACATATTGTCAGATCACTGCTCTCTGCCTCCGCGGGCTGCAGCTGATATAGATTCCGAGCAGATACCAACATAAATGACCGGCTACCGGACTGTGGGACATGCAAATAAGGCCGGCTTGCGTAAGCGTATTCTTATAATGAACAACATAAAAAATATTGATATTTGAGATCGGCGCACTGCGAGGTAGGGAGCGGCTGAAGAAATATAATTTAAACAAAATCAAACACCTTTTCTTTCTGCATATGGATATATAATATATTTGTTTCCCACAACATTTAATTATTGATACCAAACGCCTACAATATTGACATCAGCATGATATAGCCCTTGCTGACTGGTACCGAAAACCTCGATTTACAAGCTTTCGTCTCTATTTCTGTTCGCTCGTTAAACAGGGATGTGCCCGCCATATTGGCATTAGTTATATACACCGCCGCTTGTGGCGCGGGCGAGAGCCTTTACCGAGCGCGGAGATCAGTTGCCTACCGCCCTTCGGCGAGAGGATATTGTACTGTGGCTCGGCCTACTGCTGCGCCTAGGTCCGGGCCAGCTTGTAAAGATTTATCGTAAATATATGTGCTTCTGAGAAGGTATTTGTTTGCTGACCTGCTCCTCATCCTGCCTCACGCGACGGAGTAACACCCCTTTTGAAAGAGAGTAGGATGTTAATATATAATCGTGCAGTGCCGGCTTTGAACCCTGCGACTCCCCAGGGCAAAAAAAAAATCTGGCGTCCCCCGTTACTTCTCCAAAAACAAATCGTCGTTGTTTGAAGGCATGTGACAATATTTTTAATAATATATTTTGCTTCATGGCAAACATGAGAGAAAAGGGCGCAGTATTCAAAATACAAAGCATGTTAAGCTGCCCGCACCGCCCTTAGGTCACTCGGCGCCCTAGGCAGCCGACCCACTACGCCACCCCCTAAAACTGGCACTGTACTCGTGTTAACATTATCAGATAAATCACTCCTACGACGTTGTTGTCTTATAGAGATACAAAGGTGATTAACCCGAAGTCAAAATAATAGGTAAAAGGTGATGTCTCGAAACAAATTATAATTGTTTGGCGGTAAAACTCTTCTGAAGATTCTCATGTATGAGTATGATGCTTAGGCACGAATCTCGCCGTAGAAATTGCTCGAATGTCCAATTTAATAGAATTATTAACGCCGAGATGGTGTTTTATGTGTTAACGGTTTGTGAGCGTAATGAATATGCATTTTTAACGTTTACCACTTAGAGACTTTTTTATATAAACGCACACAGGAGAATACCGACGGAATGTGATAAAGATATATCATCTGTGTAGCATTACAGAGCATGTTTTTATTGATATGTTTGGATGATGTATGTAAATTGTTTATAGACTAAAACCATTTTATCCCATATACGGTGCATATCTGGGGCATATGGTTGACACGAATTGCCGCCATTAAGTTATCCTAGTTGTCATTGTCCATACATCTCTCTTCACCCGAAGTATCAGCTGCGAAGATATTTATTTTGGGACCTGAGAACTCTCGGACCGGTCACCTTGTACCTGCGCTCCTTGGGAGCACTTACCAGGGCATTGTTTTCAGAGCACTTTCTCGTTATAAAAGTAACGGGCTCGGTTGAGCAACACCAAACGTGGGTGTAAAAGTTATAGTTCAGACGGTAAAATTTGGACTTTTTGACTTCTTGTCGCCGCGTATACAGAAAAGGAATGGTAGTTAGACCCCGTAGCGATGAGTCGACGTATCCAACCGATCCAGGCCTCTATTATACTCGTATATATGATTCCCGACAACTTCCACGGCAGAAGCCCAAGGACTTGAAAAGACGGCAGTATCCGAGGCATATTTTATGTTAATTTGTTCATTGGATATTCATACCGACGCTCTCGAGGCCTGTACCAATTGATCATAAGGATCGGCTTAACCCGACCAGCGGACTCGCGGTTAGAAAAATACGGTAACCCATCCAAATTTTGGTACACGACCAATGTAGATAATCTACGTCAAGCATCGAACACACGACCTTGGTTGTAGTAAGCAAACGCTTTAACACTAGCTATATCCGCCGGTTCATCATCATCATCATCAGCCTGTGTCCGTCCACTGTTGAACGTAGGCCTCCCGCATGAGTCTCCGCCGGTTGTGTGTAATTTAATTAAATAAAACGTTTTTAACACACATACATAAGATAAAGAAATCACATCTCTGAGTTAGGATCATTGGATACAGTAAAACAGTTTTGACTTTGTGTTTAAACCACGTGTTTTTTGTAGCGATCGGTCATTTACGGTCTCTCTCAAAGAGGTCATATCAATTAGCCAGCACTAGTGAGGCAAAAGCGCGTCCAGTCATTGCATGATTACACGCTTGTAACACGTGGTAAAAATAACAGTTTCCATTGAATATTCTTAAGATATTTCTACTAGAAAATAGTATACAATAATAGATACGTAATATTTTACTATTTACAAATGGATGATGCGTGAATAGCGAGCCGCATTCAATAAAGTTGGCTTATCAACATTCTAAATACAGCGTTTTGAATGTTAATTGCAATGCGTCATTAAATCCTGAGACAATAGTTCTTCAACAACATTTCTCGTTATTCTTTTGTGTGTGTTTACGTAATAAAACTCATATAACGTTTTCAGAAGATCGAACGATTAGCTCGATGCTCCAGAGTCTTGGATCATTTACTTGTAAGAAGCGGTACAACCCAAAATAACATCATATAAAGGACCCTTATATGAAAAAAAAAAGACGTAAATACTGCAGGAAAAATCTTCGTTACAAATAAAAAAGCGTTCGTTATAAGAGGGTTGACAGTACAGTCAAAGCTTCTACAACATTTTCGATTAGCTCGATGCTCCCGAGGGCTTTTTAATGTAAAGCACATATAGGAGAATACCGACAGATAGTGATGCTGAAGTCTCATCTGTGGATTCTAAGACACTCACCCATGCTATATTATGGAGTGTTAGTTCGCCATAGACTATTCACGTATGGTGGTGTTCACGGGTCGAATTTCGCACACCACCAGCTGGACCTTAGAGTCCTGAGAAGTGGTTCAACTCAAAATTACAACAATGTATTGACTTATATGAAAAAAAAACTGTAAAACACTAGCGCATAACCTTCGTAACTTTTTTTTTTTTTTAAAGTATACTCTATACCTATAGGAGTGTTGGCTAAAAAACGACTGCAATCTTCGACATCGCGTGAATGTTCAAATATATCAAAATGAACTACGACATATATTCTTTACAAAGCACTCCAAAGGCTACACAATATTTTAATGCGTGTTACATATTGGGTAATGATGTTACAGTCTCCGTCCATGTTTTTTGATCGATTCTTTGCATTAATCAGGCTCGTCCGTGGGCAGGCTTTGGGCAAAGATAATATAACCGGCAATATCGGTCTCTTGTATAGTACAATGACGATTTAAATTTATAACGAACCTGCTCCGTTTCAAGCGCCTGAAGGCATCTTCAGGTTACCAAGTAGTTCCACCTCCTCTTTACTTATTCCCACAAAAGAGCTATGCACCAAAAGAACTATGCTCTACTTGTCCGTCCAGAAACTCACTATACGGCTGCATTGGCTTATAGTAAGATGCCAATCGTACAACCTACATTCAACCCTACTATAACATATATTTATTTTCAATTTAGAGGAGATTTTTCCTAGTGTTTGCGGCGATTCTCATCGAAGAGAATCCCTTCTATGGTAGTTTAAGCCGCCTCATAGAACTAATTATTGGTCCTTGGGACCATCGGGGTGATCATCCAATCTGATCAAAACACTACAGGAAGGTTAATTGTGATGATATAAAATAATTTTCCAATCGAATAAAGTTATCATAAAAATAAAACAAAAAACATCGAAAAGGGTGCACAATAGACATCCGTGGCAGGCCAATTTGATTTAATGGCAGCGCCGACTACCCAAATCTACTTAATGTCGATAAATCCCGCCGATGAGCGGAATCACCAGGAATTAGAGAGACTAGAGAGGCGTCTCAGACAAAAGGCAATGTCGGAATCGGCCGATAATGATACACCTGGCAGCGGACAGGTACCGCGTAATGCCCAAGTCTATTATGTGTCCGCGGCAAATTTATATGATTATATGACGACTGTCTCGCACGGAGATTCGAGCCGCCGCCATTTTGTTGTCCGCCGGAACGTTTACAGGCAGTTATCACGATTTAAATAATCGCATAGTAGAAAAAGGCATTTATTTTGTTGATTCATCAATCGCATTTTTTTCAAATCGGATGATCAGCACGACGCTCTCAAGCCATGAAATATTTGAAAGCTCAATCTGACAAGACCAAGGCGTCTTTAAAGTTCATGCGCAATATCTGACACTCACAGCTTTACTAGATTAAAACTATATAGCGCCTGTATCATCCCAAATTCTTCTTTATTGCTAAGAATATTGGCATCGCACCAATGCAGCCGCATAGTGGGTTTTGAAACAAGATGCTTGCGTACAATACTAGGGTACTATGGTTTGATTTTGTGAGGAATGACGAGGTGAGATTGTGGGGAATGACGAGGTGAGATAGCGAGCAAGGCAGTCTCCCACAATACAGATAATCAAGAAGTGAAGTTTTACAAGGTTGGGACATGTCACAAGACAGCATAAAATACAGCTGCATATTCTTCAAGCCCCCGGGCTAGCCCCCCCCCCACCATTGGAAACTATACATGGAATGTACTCGCGGGAGGCAGAGCTGACATGGAATGTGGCGAGGAATACGACGGTTGTAGGAGCTTTGTTACGACTATATAGTATACTACAGTTAGATAAGAAGACAAGGTGATGATAATGATGATGAAAAAAATCTTAACTGAGGATTACAATAAATTGATCCGACGGGGAATTAATAATTGTCTAGTAAAAGATTATTCAAATTTGAAAACGGACAAAACACGCTATGTCCGGTCGTTTCGAATTTGAAAATTGGAACATTTTTGCGAAATACCTCCATCACATATCAAACAAAATTGTTGTTTAACGTCAGTGATTATTGGCACTAATAACTGTTTCAGGAAGGTATCTTCTACCGGTCTGTCTGTTCCCTTATCGAAACATTCTTTCTCATGCTATAAACGTGTAAAACAACACGCCATTTGTGCAAATCAAATATTCTAAATAAAAAAATAATCAACACCCTTATCAAATATTAAGGAGCACGTTTATTGGAACTATGCAAATCTTAGGTATACTCATATTTAATGATATATTTTTGGCAAAACTATTAAATAACTAAAAATATTCAAAAAAATATATATTTCTTCTTAAGCTCCCATACCATCTTTCTTGTTTTTATCATATCCGATCCGTATTTGAAGCATATGAAAACTACAAACTGTCATTTTTAGAGTTCTTTAAGTTCATGTTGTGTATGCCTTGTTCCAGAACACCTGTTTACTCGGAGGTCCACATGGGAACATAGATAGTTCACGGAAGCCTCCTGGGCAAGAGCCCGTAGTACTAGATAAATATTTGGGTGTTCAATAATCAGCGGTTTCAAGGATATCGATGAGATCAGACCGACGCTCCTGAGGCCTGGACAATTTTGTTTTGTCATTAAGGGGCGGCTCAACCCTACCGGGGCATGTATAGAGCTTAGATTTTTTTTTTTTAATCTAGCTTGGAAAAAATTGAACCTACAGCGCCTGAATGACAAACAAACACTTTAACCACTGGACTATGTCGATAATTCTCTTCCTACACACTATTTATATTACTTGAGAGATTGCGGGGAATATACAGAACATGGCATTTATGTTCCATAAATCACATTATACTTGACAAATCTCGTCACATCAATAACATACGGTGTGAATTGTCCCACAGTGGGTGCTGCTGGATCAGTGTCAGCTTCCGATACCTGTCATTACATCCAGTTAGCTGACAAATACTTCCTTCCTGGCACTGTCCTGGGAACCCGACAGCTGGGGGACGCGACACCAATGGGTGGCCACTGATCCAAGCTGATGAAGGAAGTCAAACATTGACAAACAACACGTCATTAAATCATGTCATATATCTCATGATCATAGCCTTTCAACTGATGTACGAGAAAGCAAGCAGATTTTTTTTCCAGTTAGTAAGTAGCTCCTGACGAAGGTGCTCTGTCACCGAAACCGGTTGAGTGATTATTAATTTATAGTCAATGGTATCGTACAAAGTTTTATTTGTTTTATTCTTTATATTTTTCTTTGTATAAAATAAATCTGCAGTTTACGTGAAACATTACTGTATAGTTGTGTTTTTTGTAAAACTTTGAAGTTATCTAGCGCATTGACCATTGATCTAATTATAAAACTTATTGAAAGTAAATTGTAGTTAATTTAATACACTTTATTTTTGTTGTTGAACAATTGTACCTTAACGAGCAACTTTGCATTTCATTAAAAAAAAACTGAAAATGAGCAATTTTTTATTTAATTTTACAGAATAAAGATTGTGAAGTTTGCTATGATTTACGCATTGAGTGTTTTTGTCTTCAATCAAAGGTTTTAGCGTTAAAGAACATTAAAAATATAGTTTTATAGATTTTCTTAACCAGAAAACACTATAATACGAAATTATAAACGAAACAATAGTTCAAATTCTCTATAAAAGGTTTCCAAAGTTATATTTATTTATAAAAATGTTTTATTTTCTCCCCATATCCATTTCATATCTGTAACATATGTTCACCACAATTTTCCGCTACTAAGTTATGTCATTTGCCATTATCCATGCCACGTCTAAGAAATCTGCACCAGAAAAAACATCAGGAAATATGGTTCCCGACTACCTCCAGGTCAGAAGCTCAATGATTTGGAAGAGAAGGCAGCTATAATATCTGAGGTATGTTTTAGGGTGGTTTATTAATCAGCATCTTATGAGGGAACAAGCGGTGGTCCATCAAAGTTTTCGTCCGCACCCAATGTTGCTTAACTTCGGTGTAACAAGAAACGCGCTAACGAAGTGCTATTGTACTTCAGAAATGCATTGAGTTGATAAAATTTGTAATGTTTTTGCAAGGAAAAAAATTAATAAAATTGAAATTGAATTGTAAAAGTAATTTTTTAATCATTTATTATACATAAATGTGTAAAAATATTTAACTGTAAATGCTTGATAAAAAATCGGTTTGTTTTCATTCCCATGAAAAGTTTTTTTAACACATTACAGCTCATACTTCATACCTAATGTTGCGAGACATTTGAGAGACTAAGTTAGGCCCAAGTGGGACAATACTCTTGACAAAAAACTACATGATGAATTAACACTTCTTGCCCCCGACACATGCTCCGTGTCTGTGCGAATATTATTTTGATAATACCAATAAAAAGACCGGCCATGATTTATACCATTCCTAAGACGTCATGTCGCATGTGAGCGTTGCAAAAAAAAACGCAAAAAAAAACGTAAAGAATAGATTGTGAAATATTGCTGAAAAATTTTTGCTAAATTGTCACTACACAAATACAATGGCATGCCATTATTTAAGATTTGATATAAATGATTACATGCGTATTTATTTTTTTCGAATTCGTGATCGATCATCGTCGATACTGTATGTGACTGGCCGTCGATTATTGTTATTATGATTCGTTGCTATTTTATTCACATATAAGCTGCTATACAGTTTTCATAAGATCGGATGATTAGTCCGATGCCACCCAGGCCTAAACCATTTAGTCCTAGGAAGCGATTCAAACCAAGAAAACAACATATAATGGACTGTTATATAAAAAATTGCCTCAAGCACGACAATTTACATAAAAGGGAAAACTCATATAAAACAAGGTAAATCTTTAAAATACATATATGGCCGAGTATATAACATATATGGCCCCCAAATTGCCTCCATTCAGTTGTCAGTTGCCATGCCTCGTGTCAATATATTTGTACGCCCAAAGTACCTGTGAATATACGCAGTTTCCGACGACCCCCGCATACTTTGAGTGATTTATAGTATATATTTTTAGGAGATCGGACGATTACCCGATGTTCCCGAGACCTGCACCATTTTGTCCTAAGGAGCGGCACAACAAGACCCATCCAAGTTGTGGTCTGTATACAATGTTGCTTAACTTCGGTGATCTTACTGCTGCGCTAACGATGTGCCATTGTCGCTGAATATGTTCATAAAATCATATTCTAAGCGCTTATCATTTTTTGGTATCTTCAAGCCCTCCTTGAAGAAAATTATCACAAAGGGAAAAGATAAACAAAAAACGTTTCATGTTACAAGATATGTATTAGCCACAAAATTATGATAACTCACAACTCTTATTTATCCCTGGAAGTCTTTGGGAAGATAAAATACTACGATAGTAATTTGACTTATATCGTTAAACAGGGATGCTTAGTATGTAGGGTTGATAGGGTTCGTTTTGATAACAAAATTATGATCAAAAACAATGTTTTTTATAATAATAGTTATATGTTTGTCCTACCTCAACCGTTCTTGTTAGAACACTGGTGTTCTAACGCGAAAGGAAGCAATACTGACAAACATATCATTTGCTAGTAAGAATACTAAAACTGTATTTATGCACGTAAATACGATGATTTTTAGTAAAGGTGGAGTAAAATGAGCTAGTAGCGCTTCTCCACGTGGGCGAGTATGGTAAGACGAAGATCCACGCGTGGGAAATGAACCCTGTACCATGCGTGCAGGGAGCACGCACTGCACGCCCCCTTGCACTCAGCCACTGCGCACGTCACGTGCACTTCTCGGAATGCTGCACTTGCCGTGCAACGTACAAACGCCGCCATTTAAAAACACCATATTCGGACTCGTTATTATTGTGTTAACTTAAGGTAGCGTTTCGTATTGTATTAATTTGTTGAGGCGAATCGAAAGGTGTATTAAATATATGGAAAGTATAAAATACGTATTTTTCCCGTGGGATTAAAAGTATTAAAACTCAGTAGGCAAGGAATATAAAATATATATATTTTTTAAAAAGTCTGTGAATCTTGGCATCTCGCCAAGAGCCAATGCAGCCGGATAATGAGATTCGTGAGCAGTGCCTGCGTAGAATATTGGGGATACGAAGGTTTGACTTTATCATCAATGACGAGGTGAGAGAGCGGACAGGGCAACCTTCCATACTACAGTATATAAATAGCCGAAGCTGGATCTGGTTGGGACACGTACTGAAAATGCCGCAGGAGAGCATAAATTATAGCTTCCTTTTCTTCAAGCCTCTGGGCTCGCGCCGTCCTGGAAGGCCGTCGGGAACTGTACATAGAATTTACTGCGGGAGACGAAGCTGACTTTGGATGAGGCGAAGATTATGGCAGCTGTCAGAACTTCGTGGCGGCGTTTCGTGATGATGATGATACAAATGAGATGGAAACACAGATGCTCGAAGAGCATTCCAAAGCTTACTGTTGGCATTTACGATGGAACTTTGGAAACTACCAGTTCTTGGTCAATACATACTAACCAAGTATGGATGTTCGACAAGTGTTAGACGAGTTTGTCGGTTGTGGGTGGGTGCAGAAGGAATTTATTGGAGACCTTTCAAGTCGGGGCTGCTTGATGATGGAACAGCTATAGTATATCGGATAATTATTTCGACGCTTCCGAGGACTGGACCATTAGGTCCGAAGAGGAGGCACAACAAAACATAATATGACAATCTTAAAAGCCATTAAAATAATTCAGAATAGGTATTATAACTACTCATTTATTATGTATGTGAGTAGAAAAAACCGGATGAAAAAATATTTTATTAAGTAAATGCTAGTCATATCAGTTCTCACAATTTCTGTATGTAATATATTATTATTATTATTATGTGTTTTGAGTAGGGATTCGATTTTAGGCTGGAAAGGGATAACGAAAGTAATCTGTAAATAGATCCACACCCATCCAAAGGTCGCACGAAAGTTTGTCCTTCAAAAACAATAATAGATTAAGATTTCAGCGAACGGTTGATAAGTTGCAGTTCTATCTGAAAATACTTTCTCGGGCGACTAAACAAATAAATAATATGTTGTTGTTTCAAGCCCAAACATTCTAGACTTGCTGTTAGCTTTGTTAAAAAGTGTGACAAAATATATGCATAAACATTAAATTGTAAGAAAAATCATTATTCTTTATAAAGCTCATAAATCATTAATATTTGTACCTGTAGTATAATGGTATATTCAAAATATTAAATTTATTTAGTTACACAATACTAGACCCTTAGGTATAGTTACACATCAGGCTGAGCCGCTCTTTTAGACCACGTGGTACTAGTCTCGGGAACATCGAGCTAATCATCTGACCTCCTTAAAAATACTAACAAATCACGCAAAAATGTGTTTAACTATAGTAACCGCAAAGTCCTCGCGCTTCTGTCTCGGTGGTGGTCGTCAAGAACGATATCTGCTTCCAGGTGGATCTTCAACTGCAGAGATTTGTAGGGATATATGGTATGGCTTAGTGATTTATTAGATGCGTTTTTGCTTACCATACCAGAAATTTCAAAGCTCTATAAATACTCCCGGATGGTGTGAATTTTATCCCTCGCCCGTAAAAACTCAGTCATAGATTTCAATTAAAATCAGTGGTAGACGAGAGTCGCACCGTAAACATCACCCATTCATATTGAATTCCTGTAAAAAATATGATTATGCGTCAATGCCGCGATGCGATCTATGACATTGGATCAATATTGACGTGGTGTGTCTAAACATAAATAAAATGGTAAGCGTTACGTAATCCACAGATTATATTTCTGCATCACTATCACCATCAGTCGGTATTCTTCTACATGTGAATTAGCAAAAGAAAAGTGAAAATAAAACTAATTTTATTTGACAGTGATGGATTGAGGAAGGCTACAAGTTAGCCCAAACGGCAGTCTCCTAAACAGAGGCCATATCCAACGTGATCCATGCAAAAACAAGGTAAATAAATAAATATTTATTATTTATAATGGATCTCAAAGTGAATGCTGAAAACATTGAAAAAAATCGTTTATAAAAGACGTCGTAAGTGTACGCGCGATATGAGAACATTTGGAACTTTAGTAGTTTATCTTGAGATAAAGTTCCCCACGCAAATAATGCGTGTGATTGCGGTTTCGCAAAGCCCAGACGAAATGTTTGAAACGATCGATAATGGCAGCAAGTTACCGTGAGAGTAAAACTAGCGCTCACCGCAGAGCGGGAATATAATAAAGTACAGAGTTTCGAGGTTTCCCTTCATCCTGGAAACGATAAGATAAGGATTCAGGTCACAGGATGCTGAGCGGGAATGTTCACAAGCACGTCACAAGGCGAAAATCCAAAAATTCCAATTTTAAAAACGCACATCAAAAATGATGCTAAAATATCCACAATGCATCCGTCCTGTATCAACTTATGGCGCAGAAACGTGGAAACTAACAGCAAGTATTACACATAAAATAAAGGTCACCCAGCGTGCTATGGAGAGATCCATGAGAGGAGTGTCTTCAAAAGATAGAATCCGAAGAAAAATTCAAGTAGTGGAGGCTACAGAACGAATAGGCACACTCAAGTAGCAATGTGACATATCTGTCGAAGAGATGACGGTCTATGGGAAAGAAAAGCTTGGGAGTGGAGCCTAAGAACTGGCAAACGAAGCGTTGGCCGACCCCTGCAAGATGGACTAACTACATAAGAAGAATAGCGGGAGAAGCTTGGGTGCGGAAGGATCGAAAAGGATGGAGCCTCATGCGGGAGGCCTACGTTCAAGAGTGGACGGACACAGGCTGCTGATAGTGATATCCACTATCTAGTGATACCAAATAGTAGAAATAAGAAGCCACTGCAGACAGATGACTCTTATTTATTGGGTAAAACATAATACTTATGAAATAAACTAGTGAAATTGCCCTTACTGTGCTATAGACTGAGAGCTCCGGTGATATTTGTCTTCTACACCATATGAAATTGTCATATAAAAACCGTGAAAAATGTGAATATATTCATAAATATTGCTTTGATTGACAATAGTAGAAGTTGAAATGTCACGATTTTTGTAACGCAATTATTTGAAAGCCGTTTAACCAATGCATCCTCGCGAAAAGAGCGGCAAACGATATTTTCAATTTGAAAAGGAATGAATTTTAAATACAAGAAGGACCTTTGATACCTAGAAATTATCAGCATTGTATCTATCGTCTATGGATTAGGAAACCATAAAGTTCTACCGGTGATAAATCAAATGGTGGTATTTGATTTATAAACAGTTGCTTAGCTGACATTTAAGATGCCATTTGGCCTGCGATAATCCTTGAAATGTTTGCCAAGGCTAAATGAAATGTGGAAAACAAACAAATGGAACTTTTACATAATATTATAATGTGATCCGGTTTGATCGATACCGGTACAACACTATTCGTGATTACATTGAAAATAAGCATTGCTAATTTCAAAATGCAACAAATTCTAGTAAGTCAAGGAGGATATGCACCTAGTAAGGAACATCTCAGAGAGTCGAGCCTGATGGATCGGCCACATTATGCGCCACGATGGTCTTATTCACGACATTGTAGAAGGGATGGTTGAGGGTAGAAACTGTAGAGGGCGCCCTAGATGGGAGTATTTGCATCAAGTGTTCGAGGACATGAGTTGTAGCTCTTATACTGAGCGGACTGCAGAGGATCTAGAGGAGTGGAGATCGAAATGCAAGATTCTGTTGCTGCAAACCAATCCACCAGATTGATACTACGAAGAAGAAGATTAACCTGTTGGCATCAGTAGTCGATATATGCTGTGTACGATTCCCCTACCGTTGACATCGGTAGCCGAGATATATATTGTTTTGCTACTTTCTTAGAATAGTTTAAGTAATAATCTGATAGCTTAAGGATACAAGAACCAATGTGATATATGAAAATAGACCAGATAAGTACATTTATGCTTCAAATACTAGTTTTTTAATTGACAGTATAATTTGTGTATTCCACCGAGCTGTAATGAAAGGGTTAAACATAAATTTTAAAAATGAGAATAAAGCATTTTATGCAACATGAAGTTGTCACTTTCATCGGCTTACAACCACACCACAAAACACAAACCTTTAAATATCCCATAAGGAATGAAACGTGACCTGCGCCACTTTCAAAATCATGGGCACAAATATCGTCTCGAATAATAAATTTATTTTTTCTTATTAAAGTTGAATGTTAAAAAAACACATCCACGTGTAAAGCGACGATAGCAGACCGTTATCACGGTTCTCGTTCGATCACCGATGTTTAACAACATTAGGGACAAACAAAAACTTGGTTGTGTTACTTCTTATTGCTTATTGCGTGTCGCAAGGCGGGATAAGCTGCTCTTTAGTACCAAAGGTCTAGGCCACGGAAACGTCGGGTTAATCATTAAAAATACGATTAACGAATCCGGAAAATATGCACGGATACTACAGTTCCGTCTGTTTAAATCCTCTTCTGTCCTGGAGGTTCTTCGGGAACCATATATGTTCCTGGGTAGACTTTCAGGTGCCTACAGATGTTTGATACAAGGCATGGATATTGGCAACTGACAGAACTGAGAGGCGGCAATTTGTGGTGACCATATGTTCCAGGTGTAGCACGGATTTGGGGTTAAGAATTAGTATTTAATATATAATAACTACACAATTATTACATTATGATGCACTGCAAAAATGAATTATTATCAATAAATATTACGAGTAAAAAATATCCCGAAGAATCTTGGCCAAAACATAAAAACGTAACGATGGCAATTTTTTTGCTAACAATCGGTCCGAAGTCTAATGTCGCCAAATGTAATTGTTGGCTTAGAAGGAATTCTCTTGAGATCATCAATAAAGAATATGTTTACGATTGAGTTAATTCACGAAAATGTCATGTAAGCGAATATATATTTTATGATTTATACTTTGAAAACCGTTTGCCATCGTGAAATTCACATAAATTAGCTATATTATATGGAGTTTTTAAAAAATATGAGAAGTAAAAATTACCAGTGTATGAAACGCTTTAAAATGTATATATAACATTGCATACATTCATTATCTAGTTGAGCATTACGAAATAACGTTGAAATCCTAAAGCAAACAACATAACAATAGATCTAAACATTCTTTAGAATATGCCAGGAAAACCCATTGCACTTGTGCTGGTTAACAGGTAGGTAGGTAGATAAATAACTGAATATCTGAGGTAGGGTTAAGTCTTTCGATCTCAGTGTGTTTCTACCTGCATTAAATGTTTATTGGAGATTAGTCTTACCTTCCTGTCCAGTCGCATTCGTCGCCCATGATCCCAGCAGTGGCCAAAGCGACGAAGTAAAACGCCACCACTAGCACAAGACGGCAAGAACCCATCCTGCTGCCTTGGAGACGTCTTTCTTGCTTCATGGATGCTGCTCCTCTAATTCATCGTCCACTGGCACAAAACTCACAATCCTTGCTGTCAGATTCCACCATCACATCAAGTGTAAGCCATCATCAAACAAACACCACGTAAATGTCAAAACTATCAGCAAACAACACAATATTTCGTTATCAACTAAAAACACTGAATTATAACAGTATTAAAAACGTAATTATCTATTAAACTCAATAGAAAGTTGAATCACAATGTCCACTCACTGTCAATTAAGAATGTTTTTTTTAATTGTTTTGTTTTTGTAGAATAAACAAAAGAAGCGCGGAAAGTTATCGAAAAAATTTAACGTCCTCTCCCTTTGAATGTCTAAAGGCAACTAAATGTTTTGCACCAATACACTCGTCGTTCACACTTGTTCGCTTCATCAGAGTCGATGTTATATTAAAAGCAAGCTGATATAGCATTTATGCGCTTTACTGTAAAGTCTACTATCGTGTACGCGTGTTGATTGGGCGTGAAAGAGCACGTGTGTCGCGTTATTTTGTGGGGGACAGAGAGAGACACATGTATAAGAACATTAATAACCAAACTGTTTGAAATTTAAATATTTTCGAATGTAAATTTTTAAAATTATGCAGTTACGTAAAAACAAAAACGTATTCATCAATAAAATATTTTTAAAAAGCACTATGTAGTTATTGTATATATATTTTAAAGCTGTTTACAATAAATAATCGTTTTGTAATTTATTGAATATTATGTATTTCCCAATTAGTTACAAACCTTTTTTATATTCACAAACTAATATCTGTGGACAAAATATACCATTCGGTATTTTTTTTTATTTAATGATTTGTTCTACTAAGGCTTTTTAATTGAATGCCGATGCATTTTACGGACAAAATCGAAATTTATAAAGAAATCAAGTTTATACTTGTATTTACTTCATAATTTAATGTACATATTTACTTTTTTCAACTTGTAAATTTTTACTTAAATTTTTGCTATATAAAAATCAAAACATTATTATAGGCATTTATTTACTATTAAAATATCAATTCATTTATTTATGTCATTTTTTACATTTCCGTAATTTTTCACACGACTAAGTCAAACTTTATATAGTTTAACTATGGTGAGGAAGTAATAGTATTACTAGTATAGTTATATTAATAATCTAGCGAAATTGTGGATATAAATCGTATATATAAGATAAGGGAGTCTATCGACATCCAGTTAATACAACCATCTTTAAATAGTCCATATACACTAGGGTGTCCCAAAAAAATATTTTTCGTTTTTTTCAAGGCTCACCCCCTCGTTTTGTGTGAGTGGTCTCCAAATAGCTGTAAAAAAAGTTTCACGCCATTAAAACGACGGGAAAAGATAGCGACTTGCATCGGAACATGTCAATACTAGAATTCTAAGGCGCGCGAAAGCTAAACCCTGATTATAATAAGCAATATTTTTTTTTTCTGTAATGGATAATAATATTAACATAATATTTACTTAATATTTTTAATAAAGAGATAAAACAGCGTTTTATTTGCTGAATAAACAATAAGTTTTCAAAAGCTCCTTTTGGCCTTCATACAAAAATTTATATTAAAACTTCAACATAAAGTCGCTATCAGAAAACATTGTCCGATAGCAATAAAATTTATTATGTGAGTTACTAAGACCAAACCACATAAAAATAGATGGTGAGTCGATTTCATTTCGAAAAAAAAAGTCCCATACATAGCCTGGGACACACTAATATACACGTATATAAGATTGATATTTAGACTACGAAGCGGCCATGGACGGAAGCCATGTTTTTTTAAATTATTTTAATAAAACAGTCTTCCCTCCTATAACGCATGCTTTTTTTATTTGTAACGGAGTTTTTTCATTCGGAGTTATTACATTTGTTCGTTCTATGTCGTTATTTTGTGTTGAAGAGTCTCACAGGACTAAATAATTCAAGCCTTGAGACCGTCGGACTAATCATCCGATCTTGCTACAAACAGTGAGACTGTTGGATATCACGTTTTTTTTATCGATTTTAAGCTCTATAATTACCCTCAATTGGTGTGAATTTGACCCCTCACCCGTAAAGTGCCAGCCATAGTCAATTAATTAAAATTGGTAGCAGACAAAAGTCGTTCCGTGAACACCACACCCATTCATAATGAATTCCCTTAATAAATGGATGATTCGCGAATGTCCGGCTATAGACTATGACATTGACGATCAACATTCCATATGCAACGGTTAGCCGTATGTAATATATGTATCATAACATCATCAGATGACATTTCTGCATCACCATATGTCGGAATTCTTCTGTATGTGTCAACGTAAAAAAGTCACGGATGGAATTGATTTGAAATGAATTCTTAACTAAACTGTCATGATATAATTTTATTGAGTGTTTCATTATTTTTTGCTGCTACATCACTTGTCAACACATCCTATAGACATTCCTTGCATTGCAAATTTACAGTAACATAAGATGAGGAAAGAAAATGTTTTGATATACATTTATACAAAAAAATATAATATCAAGTTTATAGTTGGAGCATATCGTCTTTACAAGATACTGGTTTATTTTTTATCTCCGATATGTCAACCTCTGCATAAGGTCTGTGAATTGTTCTGTTTGATGAGATAAATGATGATAAATATGTTTATAAATTATTAATAATTTATACATTTTTTATTGATATAAATCATAGGTTTAAATAGACTGCAGTTTCGCAATCTGTAAGAGCTTTGATCGCCAAACTGCAGTATATTATTATTACAAGTGAAACAGTGTTCAGTGTGATCGATGTTAAGCAAGATATGAAATACTCATCTTTTAAATATTAATATGGTTCTAAGTGAATGCTAAAAACATAAATAACATTATTACCCTCCTTTAATTCACTTAAAATAGAAAAAAAAGATCACGTCATAATTTTGCAGAAGACTAAGCATTTGCTACCAAGAAGCTAGTCATCTTAATAATTGCTTAAAACATAAAATAATCAATGATATTTACATATTTTTTTCTTTCAAACATTCACTTAACAAAAATTCAAATTCTTTCGCTTAATTTTGAAAAAGATCTAATCATGAATAAAGGTGAAAAATTAGAAAAACACGTCAGGTGTTTCGGATTGGGATTACTCTTATAACGTCTTGTGGTCCCCTTCGCCCGCTATCCCCGCGCCCCGTACAAGGAAGGACAAGTTCTGCTCCCAGTTTTTGCCCTCGCTTACTATAAACGGAATCATTTTACGACTTGGTCCTTACTCGGAGCTCGGTCCTTACTCCAGGCTTGAGTTGCTCCACACTCTGAATTATTCAGACCTCCGCGTATAACTACAGGACAGTGGAGAACTAGTGATTACTCCAATAAGTGCAAGACGCGAGAGCTTGGGGCATCGCAAACTTAAGGGCCTCAAAAATAAATTATTGATAAGAGTATCAAAATTTATTCTTAAATGCTGCGGTAGGCTTTTGAAAGCTCTTCGAGTATTTACGTTTCCTCCTTCATGCAATCTGGATCTTTTCAAGCAACAGTATACACTTTCAATCTTCTCAATCCACATACAAACACAAACACAGTACACGTTTCCCGCATGCAGCTTCCAGTCATTATGTCTAAGCGTCACAGATCTCACTGGTATTCCTTCTGCAAGGGCTTTCTTTAAAATAAAATGTACGGTAAAATATACTAAATACATACGAGTATGTCGCTAAATAATATTTCAAATTGTAAAACTACAGTTCCTAATCAACATTTTTTCAACAATTTTGTGACGAACCAAAAAAAACGTAAAGTTTATTAAATGATATGTAAAACTTCAAATAATACATTACAAAGTGAAAAAAAAACTAAATACACATGGTAATTTTTTAAATTTCCACTGAATTATAATTATTAACCGAAAATAAATATTGCCGATGTCTTAATTAATTATTTCGAAAAGGTATACTTTTCGCATGCGGCGCATCGTACTTTTCTGTATTGCTGTAAAAATTAAACAACAATCAGTATCGAATAAGTACTAAATTATGGCATTGATTGTTTTCTGAAACTGATATTTTTGAGTTTTTTTCTTACTCAAAAACAGGGTCTCTTAAATTTTCTTGGGGCATCGAAAGCCTTTGATTCGTCACTGGTCCCAGACGAAGGCTTTCTGCATTGTGGCCTGAAACGGAGGTTTTATAGTTATACTGCGGCGATTTCCATTTGCCGGGATGAGTCACGGGATTGCTTCGTCGATGAAATGAGTCCATTTTTTTTTGCAATTGACGAGGAAGGAAGTCCAGTAAAAGCTTGGTTGAAGAATGCGCCATGTAATGAAAGCTCTTAAAATCCTTTATTGCAAAGTTATATAAAGACATGACATATAATAATTTAAAAAAGTAAACGGGTATACTGACAGATTGTAACGATCTTTATTACGCGTATCATTTTATAGAATACCAAGAAATGTATGCAGAGTCCTCATTTGCTAACGTCATTAAACTACATTTACTCATCATCTATTTTTAAGAAAATTTATTTCGTTATTAAGTTATAATCACAGGACGACTTTTGTTTACCACCAATTTTGATTCATAGGCTCATATTCTTCATCGTTTCAGTAATGTCAAATTATTTCAAAATCTGTCAACTTCGATGACCTGTCTGTTGTCTAACATAAGGACATTGTAGAAACAGTTATTACAGCATTTGGATTAGCATCTTAGATGTAATGCGATCGGGAAGACATCGAAGTCGCATAGAAGCGATTCTTCCTGTTGCAGCATACCTCATTGAGTTGTTTCGCGTTCTTCCGACTTCGGTCCTCAGCCTGTTTATGTCCACCAGTTTTCGCAAGTATGAAAGGTTATTCCTTAGTATAATTATCATATGCAATAAAACCTCTATTTATCGTTTTTAAAGGGAACCTATTAAAATAAACTATGAATGCGGGAAAACAATGATTGCGGGATTAAGAGTAAAAAATACAAGGAGATTCGATTGAGTAAAGGGGGGGGGTCTTCCAATTTGCATAACCATTGGTAGCTTAAAATTCTAAGAAGAAAACAAGTTTTAGATAGAAATAAATATATTTCTTTTAAAAAAAACAGAAAAATACAAAACCAAAAAAATATTCAAGTTTATTGCGTTGTATATTTACTGTTTTATTTACGTAATTTAACAGTATATTTTCCGATTAGAAAATTATGTCTGGAAAATATGTATTAACCCTTTCATTACGGCTCGATGGAATACCAATTATACTGTCCATTATAAATCTAGTATTTGAAGCATAATTGTACTAATCTGGCATATTTTCATATATCACATTGGTTCTTGTATCCTTTAGCTATCATATGATGCATAAAAAACTATTCTAAGAAATTAGCAAAATGATATATCACGGCTATCGATGTCAACGGCAGGGGAATCTTACACGGCATACATCGGGTACCGATGCAGGTTAATAAATATGTCTGATATAAATGCATTTTATGGGTGTGGCATCAATTACTGCAATCAGATTTATGTATAAATGCATAATATACAGATGTTATAAATTGATATGAAATCGTTTCTATTTAAAGCTTCGTCATCCATATTACGTTTAGTTCATACCACGCATTATAATTTAATTTCAATTACAACCAAGTGTTCCAAATAAAAATATAAAAGAAGAAGAACAAGTCAGTGAATTACGTACCAACCTACTGACGTGAAAATCGCAAAAATTCAAATAATATTCACGTGAAAAAAAAACCACTAAAAATATTTATTTCATCCTCTCTATGTGATTACTTAACCGAACTATCGCGTACGAAGCATGCACTAAAACCCTCGCATTTCATTGTTGACGTGCATTTAAATTGACTGTCAGCCTTATCTTAGACTTGTTGCAGATGTTGCAAAGATTAATCTTTGACTTAAATATCGCGTAATCACTTTTGTTCAACTAAATTCGCATTCAGTACCTATCACAAAGCAAATTGACAAGCGGTTAGCTCAGTGGTTCTGAACTGAAAAAGTGGTTAACTCTGCAAAATATATCTGGTAATCACAAAACTTAAATACAACTACATACTACAAAAAAAAATGTAAAAAAAGTACTGACATCAGCACGATGTAGGCCTTGCTGACCGGTACCGAAAACCTCGATTTACAATCTTTCGTCTCGTATTTCTGATCGCTTGTCATACATTTATGTGTCCTTCATATTGTAATTTTGGACAGGACCGCTCACGGGTGTGTTAGTTATAGACATGGCCACTCGAGCGATGGGCGAGAGCCGCAGCGCCGACGAGCCCATCACGCCAGTTGGGTCCTGACGGCCGAGAAGGTCGCGTTACGGCCAGCGGCATGTCATTCCGCCAGGCCGGAAGCTTCTAAAGTTCCTCCTCATCATGCGATGGAATAACACCTTTTTGAAAGGAAAGGAGGATGTTAGTACATATAATTCCCAATGATAATTGATCTAATTTTGTTGCAAAATTTATGTAAATTTTGCTTGATATTACAAATAATACACATACAAACTTGACACTATAATTGAGTGCAATTTTTTGATATCAACTAATCAGAGTAAAATAAATGATTGACGAGAGTATTCGAACCGCAGACCTTTTTTACGAATATACATACATATATCTAGATAGTTTTCGATCACGATGACTACTTAGCTAATTCATCCACCCCCATTGAATCGATATATATATTTTTTTAAATTATAAACTTATTTTATCATATATCTTGTTACGAAGTATATAAATATTTATTTGCAAAGTTAAATTTACCCGCAACTATAATATTAATATGAAGTACTCCGTGAATATGTATTAATTGTCAAATATTTAAGTAAATCTCCACTGACTCGACAATGGCCACCCGAAGTTCTTTCGAAAATCTTTCGTCCTATAATAAAAAAAATGTGGAATAATTTGTTAATAATCTTTTATTTTGAAATCTATACTGTTTTTCTCCTGGTTAAAATAAGTTAATTTTCAATCAAGTGCTCTTGGGGTCCATCAACGTCCAAAACCACTGCTTAACTATCGTTTTAACTTAAGTTTAAAATGTCAATACAAAATAGAACATTCGTTAAGCACAGTATTACTCACATCGGCTTGGAATATCTGACATACTTAGTGAATAAATTTATAGTTTCTATCGTATACATATATTACTTATACGTTAAATCATCATTTAGCTATTTGGTTGCAACAGTTAAATTGCTAGTAATAATAATTAAGATTTCAGATTACTTTGATCATTAACATGATGTTACTATATAAACAATTCCAGTACACAGGTATTTCTACACCTTTCTATGTCTTATGTGGCGGTAAGGTTGAACCACCCATAAAGATAAAACGAAATTTGTCCAGGCCTCGGGAGAGTTGAGTTGATTATCCAATCTCCTTAAAAAACTGCTGATTATTGAAAACCCAAATATTTTTCTGTTACTACAGTCGCGTCTCAATGCAAGTTCGCGGACTGTTGCCCTGGAAGCTCGCGGTAACCATCTTTGTTTCCATATGTGGCCCTTGGGTGCAGGTGTTCTGGGACAAGGCACAGACAATTTGAGCTTACAGAACTGTGAAACGACAATTCATGGTGTCCATATGCTCCACATATGGAGCGGATATTGTAAGAAAATTATATGTAATGTGATTAAAAAAAACAATTTAAATTTTAGTAACAATAGTTTTATACCATTCATTTTAGCACTAATTTTTTTTATCAAATTTATGATTTTTCAACAATTGATACGTATACAAATCCACAACTAGTGCTTATTTCGTGAATGGTAACCCTTATCTCATGTCTGATTTGACAGATAATTAGTTTTATCCTTCCGCTGAACGAATATGGTTGTGTATACGCTTGAACAACGCTGGGAAATATTGCGACATTACTTTGAAAATCATGGTAATGTTGACCTGATGATGGCCAGAAGTAACGCCATCGACGTCTCCCACTTCTGGGCAGACAGGATCTGACCCTGTTGTTTCCGACACGATTGTATATATATATATGGTAATGTTGCAGAATGTGTGCGAAAATTGCGTACGGATTTTGGAAGAAGAGAATCACCGTCAGCTCCGTATGTTCGTCATCTTGTGAAAAAAGTGAAAGAAACTGGCATCCTCATCGATAAACCAAAGCGTGAAAAGTCAAAAACAGTGCGTACACCCGAGAATATTGCTGCTGTGGCAGAAAGTGTGCGTGAAGCGCCATCAATGGCGCTTCCATGCGGCGCGGCCATGTTGAACGAATTTTTGTTCACAAAAATTGAAGAGGAGGATTTTGGCAACATTTGGTTTCAACAGGACGGCGCTACGTGCATCACAGCCGAAGCTACACTCGATGTTTTGCGCCCTGTTTAAAAAAAAAAAAGTTATTTGGCGGACCCTTTACATCAAATATCATCCTATACGATGATATTTAATTTAAAAAGTAATTATATATTGTTTTCAGTGAATCTCTTTAAAAAATGGATGATGCGTAAATATTGACTGTATTTTAATTATCTTGAGGAATTAAAACTTCAAACAGAGCGTAAAATCAGCCTCAAATATGACAGAAATTATAAAAATTTTAAGTTTTTTCATTGCTTAGGTTTTCACGGCCAGATTTGATATTGCGGCTTTTGGGTTTAGCCGTGTGTGGCGGCTTTTATTCGGCAATTTGCTATATCTGCTCATATTAACAAAACCATAGTTTCGATGTTTTTAACGAGTATTGTTTCCTGGTGCCCCATGATCTTATGAATGACAAGTATGTGATTAACCAAGACTTTATATAATTAAAAACAAACAACATTTCACATTATTTTTATAATATGTAAAATACCTTTAAAAAAAAGAAGTTTAAACTCTTTATCTAACTGTTAAGTCTAAGACGCAAAGGATTTGAAAAATAAGGTACGAGAGAACAGGTACCTACGTAATCTTCCTTTCTTTGAATACCTTTCTCCAAAAAAAATGTTTGTTTTCAACATAATTTAAACATAACGGTTTGTACAATGTATTGTACCCAAGAATGCAACAACAACCTGTAGGTATAACTTTTACTAAAAAGAGCTTAAGCGCCAAAAAATATTTCGATTCGTTTTTATTTTTTTATTTTTTGAGTATCACATTTTAGACACATAGAATAATTTTCGTATTTCTATATATTTTTTTGGAGTTTGGTCATTTTATGTCCGACATTCATGACTCAAAGTCTTAATATTTTAAGCAACAGGTATAAAAACACTGTTCCTTGAGTCTGGAAACGTTAACGCTAGATCAAGCGCGAAACCCGCCGATACACAAAGCCTCAAAAAAGACAATAGAACCTATTTTGAGTGCTCTGATACAGATACCGATAATGACGAACAAAAGTTCTTTCTAAATCGATTCACCAATATCTGCATTTCACTCAAAAAATTATATTTAAAAAAAAATCAATGTTTTTAGCATTTACTTTGCGATCCATTATTACATTCACTAACTTCACAGCCTTAGATTGAGTCTATTTGACATCTAAATGATGCATCTAGAATCACACAAGGCCTTCAGCCACTCTCTTACAAGTAGCTTTTTGCTTGCGTCTAGTAACGGGTTCCCATCTGGGTCTCGAAAAACAGGACGAGAAAGGGAGGGCTTCCGCCAGCAATGTCCCTTTAAAAACGATAGATAGAGGTTTCACTGTAGTTAGCATTGTAATTGTAACCTTTTGCTATATTTATTAAAATTCTCACATTTAAGCAGGTTCATCAGGCTTTGTAAACAAATGCGGTTGAACCCAGCAATAAGCCACGATCGCCGGCAAACTTGAACCGAATTAGACTATTATCTAACTGAGTACTGTAATAAGCAACAAGTCGTGTTATCGTAATTTGAAATGGTTAGCATCTTATTAGATCTAAAGGCGGTGCTATCCGTGATTCTGGTAAGCGAAGGTGTAGCCAGAGATTCAGGCACTATACTATCATGCAAGCAGTACTGAGTTTGAATCCCTAATACGGTTATGAGTATAAAAGCTTTGAAAAGTATAATATGAAACTTCTAAATAACTTCTTGGGTTCAATATGAAAAAAAACTCACAATATGAGACTTCTACTTATCTATTCTATAGCGGCATTGAGCTTAGTTTTTAATTTTTGTTTAATGTTTAATATTATTTAGCGCCTAAGCCTGGGATTTAACGACGAAATATACTCTTACTACATCTTAATTATATAAATGAATGCATTGCTAATTAAAAATCATTTGATAAACAATAATACTCTTACGTCTAACCTTTATTAAATAGAACACAGGCGTAAGATTAGTTCACTTAGTCTTTTCTATCATTATTACCACGGTCTCTGCTCTTCAGAACTTAAAAAACTAATACACCTGCAACTACACACAACCGACTAACTCGTCTTACACTTACCGAACACGGTTAATGTGTGTCGACAGTTCTAAACTGGCAGTTTACAAAGTTTCTTCCTTAATTCCATCGGTAAGCTTTGAAACGCTCTTCCAGCGTCTATGCTTCATCCTTCCTACAATCTGGATATCTTCAAGAAATTAATACATATACATTTGCAATCTTCCCAACCCACACAAAAACACAAACATAACAGACGTTTCACGCATGCAGCGTCCAAGCGCCCTGGCTGAACGTTATATAGTTCACTGGTCTCAACCGGTTGTACTCTCCTGCGTGTTATTTTATAAAAAATATAATTACTTCCTACCTCTATTAACATGGAACACGCTGAACACTGTTTATTAATTTGCTGGAATACCGCGGTTTCGCTATACGATCCTAGCGTACTGTTGTATGCTAGTATCACATGGACAATGGTCGCAAGAAGAGAGCCTTAACCTTTTTAGGAACTCTCTAAACACTGTATCCAGTAAACGCGTGAGATGAAAATCTATCGATTTTTTCTTTTTCTACTTCAAAAATAATTGATGGAAAAATTCCTCGACTTTTTATTTTATTGGTTCCAAAAAGGTAATGGTTTTATTAATCGCAGCATAATAATATAAATCAGTAACTCAACTTTTGGCTTCTCCCGCATGCGTTTACATAAAAAAAGCGTGTGATCCTCGAGGGGCTTTCCGCCGTGGTGTAATTATCTCCGAAATAATAAATTTCGGGACTTGGGGTCAGAGAGTCAGTGCTGTGAACTGCTGACTAGCACCTGCACCAAGACGAGAGGTCATCACGAGCTTGAGTGAAGAAACACACGGTGAAGGCATGCTATACTGCCGAGTTAAGGAATTTGGATCAAGAAAATGTTATTTATATATATTCGCATTCACTTCGAGATCCATTTTAATATTAAGTAGCTATGAAATTTAATAATCACATCCCCGTCTTTAAAAATATCAAGTTGCGGGTTCGTCACGTGGCCGCGTGGAGGAAGGATAAAGGAGCAGATTAACAACACAAAGAACTTGTTTTTGAAGCACAATTCGCGTTTATTTTTATTAAAGACTTAATTTCCTCGTCTGGCCGGTATAGCATTTCGCCGGCCAGACGACAGGTTAACTGTCAACTGGTGGAACACTGTGACGTGCAGCGCCGCCAATGATCACGGCAAAAAAGCAAATTAAAGATGACAGTTGCATCAACATGAAATGGAGCAACTGTCATAACAAATAAAATGACGTAGGCAAACGCCGTGTAATATTATATGATTTAAACTAACATTATCGGTGTACATGTCAGGCGAGCACACAAAAATAAGAGACAAAAGATCGTTTTTCGAGGTTTTACGGCATTAGCCTAAAAGAGCTATATTAAGCTGATATCATTACCTCATTTTAATATGGATCACACTGAGTACTGTTTCACTTGATGAATTACTGCAGTTTCGCGGTCTATGAAAAATTAATCGATTCCAATGTGCACAAACGTACTGACGTGTAAATGAATATTTACTGTTAATGAAACGTTTCACAAGAGTGTAATTACGTATTGTGTAGAGGTGTGATAAATATGTTATTTCTATGTAAGTAAATGGCTAATAACGAAAGAGTTTCACTAGACTTAGTAGGGAGTTAATAAGTATGGGTAGTGGGTGTGGTCTATATGTGGATATCGAAGTTGCAATATAAAATTGTTCGTAATTTATTATAAAGTATAATTTAAAAAAAAAATTATGTAATGTCAACTGATACTCTAATAAAGTATTATGCACTTTATTATTTTTATTATTAAAAGGTTATTTATTTAATGATAAATTCTTGAGAATTGGTAAATTAAGCATTAAATATGTGTGGTTATTTATGATATCTAATTTATTATTAATTTATGTATGTATTTCAAGATATTCTGTTTATTATTAATTTTATGAAATTTACGAGTATTTACTACATGTAAAAATTAAATATGTACCTTTTTCTTTGTTGAAATTATGGTCACTCTTAATTAGTTATTTATTATTTGCCAATCATCAATAATGGCACAACATTTTATCGTGATTGGATAAGCAAAAAAGACACCCATATGTAACAAACAAATATACATACTCAGATCGGCATGATGTAGCCTTTGCTGACTGGTACCGAAAACCTCGATATACAATGTTTCATCTCTTATTTCTGTTCGCTTTTCATATATTTATGTGTTGCCATATTGGTATTTTGGACAAGTCCGCTCACGGGTGTGTTAAGTTATATTCATCGCCACTGGGGCGCTGGGCGAGAGCCGCAGCGCCGGCAAGCCCATCCCGCCAGTCGGTCCCCACCCTTTAGCGAGACAAGTTCGCATTACGGCTGGCGGCATCTCATTCCGTCCGGCCGGAAGCTTGAAAAGTTTTAACGTAAATATATAATCAATGTGCTTCTAAAAGAAAGTCTTTGTTATCAATATGCTCCTCATCTTGCCTCACGCGACTTATTGACACCCTTTTGAGAGAGAGGAGGATGTTAATACATATATTTTTATTAATATAGATTCATTTGTAGATACCATAGTTTATGTGGTACAGCGTTTGCTCTTTGAACACGAGTCTCATAGAGTTCTTTCAGAGTTCGGCAGTTAAGGTTAGGTTAGGTAAGGTTAGGAAGGTGATCAACGGGGGCTCGTCGGAGCTTCGTGAGCCGCAGTTTAGGCTCGTGAGGGTGCCTGCGTTGGGAAAAGATGCGTCCTTAACAGTTTTCTAACCATCACACACTATACTGTGGAATCACGGATGAGCTTGTCACGTTTTCAGCCATAGACACACAATGCTCCTCTACAAAAAAGCAGCATACTTGAAAGCTCATTTATTTGGGGAGCTTTCGTGATTTGTGGGTTCGGGAACGAAGCTTATCGGATAAATTACAAACGGCCGCAACATTCTTGACGATCAACTCCATGGGAATCTTAATTTTAATCACCTGTGGTATTATTATATACGTACCTTCAAGCCTTAAAATATTCTCATTAAAATCAATAAAATTAATAAGTGGTTCAATTGCCGGTAGGGATTGCTTAGTGGTAAGAAGTTTGATTACCAAGCCCGAATGTCGTGGGCTCGATCCTAGACAAAGATTTAAGAAAAGATTTTAAAATTAGAATTAGCATCATCATTATCAGCCTGTGTCTGCTCACCGTTGAACGTAGGCTTCCCGCATGAGTCTCCACCCTCTTCGATCCTCCACCTTCCGTATCCAGGCTACTTCCGCTTTATTTGTGATGTTGTCAGTCCATCTTGCAGAGGGTCAGCCAACGCTTTTTCCCCCATTGACCTTCGTCTCCTCGACAGATATGGCACTTAAGTGTTCCAATTCGTTGGGTAGCCTCCACTACTCGAGTTCTTCGGATATCCTCTTTTCGGATTTAGGGACACTCCTCTCACGGATCTCTTCATGGCACATTGGGTGACCTTTATTTTATGTGTCTTCTTCTTCTTCTTCTTCGTGTCAGCGACGTCAAATTATTTTTTCCCAATATCTGGCAACTTCGATAGCTCGTGTGTTGCCCAGCATTAGGTCCTGAGATGTGCAACTTGTAGGGCACATGGAGCAGCATCGTAGGTGTGAGGCGGTCTGCAGGTCTCCACAGTCACACAATAGTGTCTCTCCCTGCCGAAGCATTCTCCACCGCTCGAGGTTGTCCTTTGTTCTACCAACTCCGGTTCTTAATCTGTTTAGGGATTTCCAGGTCCGCCAGTCAAGGCTCTTGCTAGTTGGGAGGCCTTCCTTTGGAGTAATGAAATCCTCTGGTGCGATTTGTTGCCAGAGTTGGAGTCTCTCTTTTCAGGGCCGGATGTGAGAGGTTGTGTGGATTTCAGAAAGCTGCTTCGAGACTTAAATCTTGGTGTTGGGGGTATCTGATTATACAAGCAGTGGGACGGTTGGTTGATTGCCTTACGCATTTCTTCGGCGCATATGACTTTGCGTTTTATGTTCGGTGGTGCGATACCAGCCAAGGGGTATAGTTTAGAAATGGGTGTTGGTTTGAGGCAGCCTGTGACGACTCTGCATGCATCATTCAGGGCAGTATCCACTTGATTACAGTGGGCTAATCGACCCCACACTGGTGCCGCATATTCTCCGGCTAAGAAACAAAGTGCTAAAGCTGAGGTACGAAGAAGGGGTGGTTGGGCTCCCCAGTGAGTGTTGGTCAGTTTGGGGAGCTTGGGGAATTTTATGTGTAAGAATTGCTGTTAGATTACATTTCTCTGCGCCATAAGTTAACATTGGTTAAATGTTTTAGTCTTAAGAAATTGCGGAATTTTTGCTTTAAAAAATGGAATAATTAAGATTATTACCCCCAGTTGGTGTGAATTTGATCCCTCATTGTAATAAAATTTTAATTATTTAGATTATAAGAAATACTCAGGGATCATCCTATATTATCTTGACTATAAAATAACTACATTGGGATAAAAAAAAAACATATTTTATGCATTACGGACGTCATATAGATAGACGTCAAAATGTGTCTTCTTCGTCTTCTTCGTATTATCAATCCGGTGGATTGGTTTGCAGCAACAAAATCTTGCATCTCGATCTCCACTCTTCTTGATCCTCTGCAATTCTCTTTAGCCCAGCATCGAGGACAAGAGCTACAACTCATGTCCTCGAACATTTGCTTCAAATACTCCTGTCTAGGGCGCACTCTGAAGCTTTTACTCCCAATCCATCTCTTCTACAATGTCGTGAAGAAGACCATCGTGGCCCATGATGTGACCGATCCATCAGGCTCGTCTCTCTGAGATGGTACTTACTAGGTCAAAGGGATACTTAAAGGTGGATGAACATTTATGGTCAACGGCATTAGGATGTGGAAATAAAGGAAAAAATATCACATTAAAGGTCTATAAGACATCCCATGTATCGGCAAAAATGATTACATTTCCCTGGATTTTATATCTCAGAGGTTAATAATTATACGTGTCTAATATAAAAAGTATATTTCAATAATTTAACTGTCTACATTATATATATTATTACGTGACAAAATTATTTAATATATTGTATACATTAAAGATTACATATTTCTAGAATCATCTACCGACACTTTGTATCAAAATGCAGCGATGCCTTCAGTCTTCATTCAACAGTCGAAGCATTTGATTCGCATCGGTCATATAAACGTCTCCATTCTAAATCTTACACGCACAAGTCCAGGAAACATAAAGCGAAAAGGAAAAGATCAAGAGAACGTGCCATAAAAGATTCCTGGAACGATGTGTTTTAGATTTCAATCCTGAAAGAGTCTTGTTTGTCGACAGAGGGCCGCAAATGTGTCATAAGTACAATAAGGTTGTTGCTTGCAGAATTCCGGCATAATACAGTTGAGCCTTTAACAGCCAGGCTGTAAATCTTTTCTGTTTTCTGTCAATAGCATTCACAATAACATGTTGAAGTATATGGATCAATATTTTACTTAAAAGTCACTTTACCCTTGAAGCTTCAACGCTGAAATCGTAAAATTTAATGGCTGGTATTTATTACTGTGAAGACATAAAATGTAGGTACTTAAATAAGAATTATTATTTATTAAAATAGGTATACTTTTGAATATTACATATTATTTATATTGAATATTAATATTTACTTCGCATACATATTTTATAAAAAATAAAAACATATAATACGAGTGCCTAATTATTAAATTTCTGATTTCAGAATATTTCCTCATTGAGGTTTTTTCCAAACTAAAAAGAGATATTTTAACCACATCCGTTTCATATTTGAAGAATATGGACACCGCGAATTTCCGTTTCACAGTTCTTTAAGCTCAGATTGTCTGAGCCTTGTCCCAGAACACCTAATTCGGAACTATCTGCTGCTAGGGAATCTCTGGTGGAGAAGATGAACATGTCTCTTGAAAGGGTTTCACGATGGGGCGACCTCAACCTCGTCAATTTCAACATTTCAAAAACCCAATCATGTACTTTCTCCACCAAGAAGACTGCTATGGATCCTGTGTCTTTCAACGGTTGTTCTCTTCCGAAAGCAAGCTCCATCAACATGCTTGGATTATCAATATCGAATAATGTCAAATATTACGAGTCAATTAAGTGTAAAGCCGGTCTCGCTTCCAAAAAACTAGGTGTATTATATAGATCACGTCGGTATTTCAACGATAAACAACTTCTTCTTCTATATAAAGGACAAATCTGACCTATCCTTGAATACGGCAGTCACCTTTGGATTGGAGCCCCAAAATACCTTCTAAACTTAATTGACTCAGTTCAAAGAAGAGAAATTCGTTTGATAAACAATGACACCCTTACGTCTAATCTACAATCAATGGAACACAGACGTAAGATTGGTTCTCTTAGTCTTTTCTACCGTTATTACCACGGTCGCTGCTCTTCGGAACTTAAAGAACTAATTCCTCCTGCACCCACTCACAGCCGACAAACTCGTCTTACACTTGCCGAACATCCATACACGGTTAATATATGTCGACCAAGTACTGGCAGCTTTCAAAGTTCCTTCCTTAATACCACCGGTAAGCTATGGAATGCTCTTCCAGCGTCTGTGTTTCCTCCTTCTTACAATCTGAATCTCTTCAAGAAACAGATAAATATACACTAGCAATCTCCCCAACCCACACACAAACACGAACACAACACACGTTTCCCGCATGCAGCGTCCAGCCTCCCTGGCTGAGCGTCATAGAGTGCATTGGCCTTGACCGGTTGTGCTCTCCTGCATGCGTTTACCTAAATAAAAAAAACCTGTATAACCGGGGGTCCTTCATATAACAGATAATTTTACATTCAAAAAATATTATTTTAATGAATAAACATCATCATCCGTTCCTAATGTTCACCATTTTACTAATGTTATACATCGTCACCATGTCTATTCCCTCGACGGGAATATATGGCCGCCCCAAGCCGCCGCTGCAAAGCACTGTTGCCGCCTTTGTCTACCCGTAGCACGACCGAGTACATTCTATGTATAGTTCTCGATGGCTTCCTAGGACGTTGAAAGCTCGAGGGCTTTCCTGTGGTATCCATAGGACCGTCTGTAGTATGCTAAGCTACCTTGTCCGCTCTCTCGCCTCGTAATTTCTCACAAATTCAAACCATAATATTCTACGCAGACAAAAGAATGGAGACGATGCAGGTGCTTTAAAGACAGCACTTTATTTTGATGGAGTAAAGCTATGAGTCTCAGATATTGCGCATGGAGTTAAAAGGTGCTCAAGCATTCCTAAAGCGGGAAACGAGCTCCTTTTGCAGGCCACCATTCTCCGTGACCTGTATACCGCGATATCTAAAACTCACAACCCTTTCAATGATTTGACCCGCGATGGTAAGTGCACGATATGCGTCTCGAATTTCTCATTTACATATTTATTTATATAACAAAGTTTATTATAGCTCTATGTGATTGTACAATAATATTTTCAAATCTATTTTGCGGTTTCTCTAAAGATACATCCCTCTATTAGACGCTTAAAATATTATTTAAAAAAATACAAAAACTAGCCAAAAATGGCTATTTATTAATCGCAAATTATATGTGTCACGTGATTAATGTATTTAATAACGACTTTCGAATGCTTTTCTAAAAGCTTTTGGAAAAGGTAAAGCCCCTTCGGGGGTTACGTTCCATCCCTTCGAGGCCGCAAAGCATCCCCAAGCTAAACGCCGACGAGACAAGAAAGCGTTGCCACAACTTTAAAAAAAAAATTTTTAATCAATTACTAGGATTGTCAGGAAAAGTCACCCAGCGTGCTATGGAGAGATCCATGCTCGGAGTGTCGCTAAAAGATAGAATCCGAAACGAGGAAATACGCAGAAGAACTCAAGTAGTGGATGCTGCCCAACGAATAGGCACACTCAAGTGGCAAGACATATCTGTCGAAGAGACGACGGTCGATGGGGAAGAAAAGTACTGGAATGGCGCCCAAGAACTGGCAAACGAAGCATTGGCCGACCCCCTACAAGATGGACTGACGATATAAGAAGAATAGCGGGAGTGACCTGGATGCGGAAGGCGGAGGATCGAAGAGGATGGAGACTCATGCGGGAGGCCTACGTGCAACAGTGGACGGACACAGACTGATGATGGATTGCTTGGTGACTTTGCTTGAACTGTTCTCTCCGTTGGCTATAAAATAATCACTTTATCGTTATAAATCCCCCCTTACTGTGCTAAAAACATCCGAAACCCCCGATGATATGTATTTTCTACAGAATATGAAATTATCATTTAAAAACAGGAAAAATATTAATATTCCTTAATATTGCTTTGATTGGCTATGTTTGATGTTGAAAATTTTTGTATTCTTTTTCGTGTCAGCGACGTCAAATTATTTTTTCCCAGTATCTGGCAACATTGATAGCTCGTGTGTTGCCCAGCATTGGGTCTTGAGATTTGCAGCTTGATGGGCACATGGAGCAGGATCTTAGGTGCCGAGCGCTCGAGGTTGTCCTTTGTTCTACCAACACCGGTTCTTAATCTATTCAGGGATTTCCAGGTCCACCAGTCAAGGTTCTTGACAGTTGGGAGCCCTTCCTTTGGAGTTATGAAATCCTCTGATGCGACTTGATGTCAGAGCTGGAGTCTCTCATTTTTAGGGCCGGATGTGAGAGGCTATGTGGATCTCAGAAAGCTGCTTCGCGACTTTAGTCTGGGTGTTGGAGGTATCTGATTATACAAGCAGTGTGACGGTTGGTTGATTGCCTTACGCATTTCTTCGGCGCATATGACTTTGCGTTTTGTATTTGGTGGTGCGATACCAGCCAAAGGGTATAGTTTAGAAAATGAGTGTTGGTTTGAGGCAGCCTGTGATGACTCTGCAAGCATCATTCAGGGGAGTATTCACTTGATTCCAATGGGCTGATCGACCCCATACTGGTGCCGCATTTTCTCCGGCTGAGAAACAATTTTTGTATTGTATTACACAGACGCACGACACGGGCGCATGATTCTATCCCCGATTATTTCACAAATTATTTATTTCCATCGCTACAAGTGACAAAATAAATGGTCAGAAATAACCAATATATAGTATAATTATGACTGAAACTGTATTATTTAACATATAAGAATTTCATACCATCTTTTATACGGATCGCACTGAGAACTGTTTTACTTGATAAAAGACTGCAGTTTCACGATCTATAAAAGCTTCTTCAGTTCAAATCTGTACAAACGTACTGACGTGTAAATGAATATTATTATTTTTTTTATTTATCAGTAAATATTCATTTCCACGTCAGTACGTTTGTGCACATTGGAAGTGATGAAGCTTTCATAGATTGCAAAATTGCAGTCTTCCATCAAGTGAAACAATGCTCAGTGTAATCCATGTTATAACCAGGTATGAAATTCTTATCTATTTACCATGGAAGATAATTTAAAAAAAACCTGGAGAGCCATTGATCTACCATAAACCGTCAAATAAAAAGAACGCTAAAATAAAGGTACAAATCACAGGCTGAGTCATTTCTAAGCAAATCCCAGGATATATTTTAGGAAGATAATAACAATTGCAGGAAACCACTAAATGTAGCATTTTAAATTATATACTTTGGCTTTGGGAGCAAATTATATAATACTAATATTAGGAGGCGTAAGTTAACAAAAATTTCTAAATCGCATTATGAACAAGCAACTTGCGGCTTTTCATATTATTTACAATAACCTATTAAACAGATGGTCAGAAAGCTATTTTGATAAATATATACATTACTTGTTCTAGCCATTAATATTTATCCTATGATTTAACCCACTTTATTAAAGCAACTATTAATTTTCAATTTTTTTTTCACTTACAGAAACAATACAAATTAAAAAAAAACAATACGTTACTGAAGTACAATCAAAATGAATACACAAATATAGGTACTTACGATTAAGTACTAAGAGCAAAGAAATAAAGACAGGCAACAGAAGGTTCCAATGCTCATCAAACAGACGACGCCAACAAATCATTCCTCCAAAGAAACTCGTGGAGTTCATGCTTGAATTGGGCCTCCCTTACGTGAAATATACCAACATATGAGCCTCTAGTATTGTAATATTATAAAAAAAATAACAATCACTGTATTAATAAACTATTAAAGCAGTTAATGAAAAAAGCTTTTTAAGCAATATCGTATTGTTGATTTAGGTGAATTTATAATAAATGGTATTCTCAGGGAAGTGTTAGAATCAATAATTATTTTGGAAATGTAACACCCCGAACCGGCGCCTTCTCACGTCTCGCGCCATCTTGTGAATTCATTATTTAAATAATATCTAGACACCGAAAAAATCTGAAGGTAAACATTTTATATTTGGATGCCTTCTGAGATTCTCGACTCATGAAAATTTTGCTTTATATTAACTATTGTATATAACTAAATTAATTGTATTTACTAGAATCCGGGCTCATATAAATGTTAAAATACTTAAAATCACTGAAAGTAGGTACATCGGGTCAGTGGGCAAAGCGTTTGCTTGTCAAGCCAAAGGTCGTGGGTTCTATCCCCAACTGAGATTTAAAAAAAAAACGATTTCCGAGCTCTAAAATACCTCCGCTTGGTGTGATTTTGGTACATCGTCCGTGAAATGCCAGTCATAGGCTATAAATTAAAATTGGTGGTAGACGAATGTCAACCCGTGAAGACCATCCATTCATAGTAAATTCCTGTAATAATAAGGATGATGCTTGAATTTCGGGCTGTAGTCTATGATGTTGGCGGATCAACACTCTACATGTAGCGCATAAACATAACCTGGTAAGCGTCATAGAATTTCATAGAATACTCGTATAAGGCGGTTCAACTCATAATAACAACATAGAAAGGACCGATATATGAAAAATCATTGAAAAACACTTTAGCAAAAAGCTTCGTTACAAATTAAAAATAAATATACGTTATAGAAAGGTTGACGTAAAACGCTAAGCAAAATTGTAAATAAGAGTATATACCTACAGTTGTATACAATGTATGTTCACATGCCCAAATGAATGCCGAGTATTTATGGACAGTGTATATTTTAGAATTTAGGTTTTTTAAAAAAAGGAACATTTTGAAAATTGAAGCAACAAATACTTTTAGTCCCAACCAATCAAAGCTGAACCTGCATAATTCTAATTGAAACAACAAATATAAGAAACCAGGTAACGCCTCGTATTCACGCCGAATAAGCGCACAACATTCAATGATGGCTGCCGTATGCTTTGAATCCATAACACGAAAATATAACAACACAAAAAAACAGCCGCTGAGCGTGTCAAAACCATTCTGTCCCAAATAAACACCTTACGAATAATATTAAAAAAGATTCTTCACACCTTATTCCAGGAATCTGAGAATTGTGATAACGCACCCACTATATGTTTACTTCATTCTTCATTTAATAAAATAAACATATTGTTAACGCTAACACCATAAACAATATAATTCTTATAGATTTTTTTAATTTTTATTAGAATATTATTTTATTATTTCAATATTCTAATCTACTTTTATAGATCATTTTACTATATTATAATATTATTAATAATTAAATATACATATACTATACATAAAATTCTTTTTTTCAACGCGTCAATCCAAACACAAAAATAACGGCAGAAGCGGGATGCAAACCGCGGACCTTGAAACCAACTATGCCCAGGTATTCATACCGCTCAGCCGACTGGGCTATTACTGTGCCTGGACCGACTCACGTTGAAACTAGTATTCATGTCATTGTTATCATCGTATGATAGATGTCGCTATAGTATATATTCAAAGTATGTATATTTTTATTTTTTATTATTCAATCAGTCTTCATTTATTCACAAGCTTAATATTATTACTTTCCGACAGTCTATTTATTTTAGTAAGTACCACTCGGGTCTCGAACCAAACTATAGACTGAATGGATGAGAAACGACTACTTATAGTTCCGACTTGGACTTTATAACCAATCATTTACCTGTGTTACTGATTAATAATTTTACTGTGAGTGGTACTTACTAAAATAAATAGACTGTCGGAAAGTAATAATAATAAGCTTGTGAATAAATGAAGACTGATTGAATAATAAAAAATAAAAATATACATACTTTGAATATATACTATAGCGACATCTATCATACGATGATAACAATGACATGAATACTAGTTTCAATGTGAGTCGGTCCAGGCACAGTAATAGCCCAGTCGGCTGAGCGGTATGAATACCTGGGCATAGTTGGTTTCCAAGGTTCGCGGTTCGCATCCCGCTTCTGCCGTTATTTTTGTGTTTGGATTGACGCGTTGAAAAAAGAATTTTATGTATAGTATATGTATATTTAATTATTAATAATATTATAATATAGTAAAATGATCTATAAAAGTAGATTAGAATATTGAAATAATAAAATAATATTCTAATAAAAATTAAAAAATCCATATAATAATGTCTCCTTGAGACAATATCAAGAAGGTAAAATTATTAATCAGTAACACAGGTAAATGATTGGTTATAAAGTCCAAGTCGGAACTATAAGTAGTCGTTTCTCATCCATTCAGCCTATAGTTTGGTTCGAGACCCGAGTGGTACTTACTAAAATAAATAGACTGTCGGAAAGTAATAATATTAAGCTTGTGAATAAATGAAGACTGATTGAATAATAAAAAATAAAAATATACATACTTTGAATATATACTATAGCGACATCTATCATACGATGATAACAATGACATGAATACTAGTTTCAACGTGAGTCGGTCCAGGCACAGTAATAGCCCAGTCGGCTGAGCGGTATGAATACCTGGGCATAGTTGGTTTCCAAGGTCCGCGGTTCGCATCCCGCTTCTGCCGTTATTTTTGTGTTTGGATTGACGCGTTGAAAAAAGAATTTTATGTATAGTATATGTATATTTAATTATTAATAATATAATTCTTATTTTCAAATGTATTTAGAAACAAATTAAGATTATTCTGTCCTTGAATATAAATTCAAATTAACAATTTAGGTTCTATTTATATTTCTTGCACTTACTTTATATTTAAATATGTTTAAAATGGATCACATTGAATAATTGATTTAAGATTTATCTCTAAATGTAATTATAGCTTAGGGATATTTACTTTTTCAATACATTTCTTTAAAACAAAATTATTGAATAAACATACAAAATAAAGTATAATTTATTTAAAAAATAACTGATACTGTACCATAATATTTCCATATTTACGGATTATCACATTTACTAAAATTTTAGAGTTTAATGTAATGTTTTGGAAAAATGATTAGATACAGGTGTCTACGAGTATATAATATATACTAGAAAAGAAAATCTCTCTTGATCAAAGTATTTCCAAGCTTCATGAGACAATTAAAAGCTTATGTCCTATATAAGCAGAAATATATAAAAATACAAGTGGACAAACAACGCCGACAGCATTTCTATATGACAAAAGTTATTTAATAAAAAGCGTGTTTCACAAATCAACAGACAAAAAACTCTGATAGTAAACAATAGAGATCACAACACGTGTTCAGAAAACGAATGAGATAAAAAGATGTTGTCTGATGCATTTATCTATTCTAAGCACACGCTGACGATAAAATAAATAAAACTTCACTAGCCAGATCCTTGGGTAATAATTTCTACCTATACTATATACAATAAGAAATAAATATTTTACAATCTACATAATAAATATACAAAAAAATATTATAAACATGAATGATTCTAAAATGTAATTCAATTGCAAAAGTTACCTGAATGTTTAAAAACAAAATTCCATACTGTAATAGAGAACGGCCATTTTGAAAATTTTCAAATAGTCGAATTTTATTCATATTTGTTGTCGCGTTCTTTTTTTTTTCTTCCTAACCTCATTTTCACGACCATGCTTTATTAGTATATTTTCGTTTCTTAAATGAAATTAATATTTATCTAAAAATTAATTTCAGTTTGTCAACATAATACAATAAATAGTTAGTGATTAATAAAAGTATGAACCGAATAATCTAATTTTATTTTTGTAAACAGAGCATGCAACGGCTTTTCATACAATATATGTCCATGTGTTGGTTATTTTATTTCAAAATACTGTGTGATATTGATTTGATATGCCGGTCAATATTTAGCCCGCATCTTCGCAATAAAGTGGGAATTGTCATATATTTAATTGCGCAATGTAAAGTTTATCCCACGGTGCAAATGCAAAAGATCTCAATGAAGGGACAATGCCCTTGATCTGTATCGATATTTTATTATTTAATCGTGTATTTAGGTAATTTGGGGTGAGGGGAGAACGTTTGATCGCTGATTTATTTTTTCAAGTAAATGGAAACACTATTAAACTACATCAATTATGGTAACATTAATACAATTCTTATGATAACAATTTTACATTGTCGATGACAATCAATGCTTTTATATTTATACAATGTGCATAAGAAATATTATTTATATAAAAATAATTGAAAATAAATCAATTGTTACGTGATATTCAGAGTCTATATTTTTTAACATCATCGGTAAGATATTGTGGCTTTTGGGTTTAGCCGTGTGTGGCGAAGTACTTCATTCCAATATTTCGACCGCCATTGCAGGGGTCTTATTCAGGGTTGATGACTTGGTGAAAATTGGTAAGCTTTAAAATGCCGGCATCTGTGTGTCCTCCCTTATATGATCTAAACTTCTTCAAGAAACAAATGAATAAATATCTGCAATCTCTTAATATACAATATACAGGTATAACCGACGGGCTTAGTGGTCAAAGCGTTTACTTAACAAACCAAAGGTCGTGAGTACGATCCCCGACAGAGATAAAAAAAGCTTTATATATAATCCCGGTTGATGTGAATTTTTATCCCTCAACCGTAAAATGCCATTATAGCCTATTAATCAAAATTGGTGGTAGACGAAAGTCGTCCCCTGAAGACCACCCATTCATAGTGAATTCTTGTAATAATAAGAATGATGCGTAAATGTCATGCTTTAGTCTATGACGTTGGCGGATCAAAATTCCACATACAGAGCTTAGCTATATGTAGAATGGTAAGCGTCATAGAATTCACATATGAAACTTCAGAAATATTATTACCATTTGTCGGTATTCTCCTGTATGTGTTTGCATAAAAAGAAATCTACACGCACAAAATTTGAGCATCGTGGATCCTACTGGAAGGCTAAAATACTCTGCTGTGTATATTTATTCTTAAAAAAAACATACAAAAGATTTTCTGGCATCCACAAAGTCAATTAGCCCCTGGATCAGGTTGCAAAAGATACAATGTCATTAATATGTCGAGTGTTTTAAAGGTTCGTTAAATATTTAAATCAGACCTTATGTGTCGTGAATAATGATCCAAATGACCTGCACTACATTCGTATGTGTATCCATACATAATCGTATAAATAAGCGATGCTACTTCAAAATAAACTACCGAGAGGAACTGGAATTGTAACCCACCCAGCAAAAAAACATTATCGCGGCGCACGCGATCGTAACAAGATATTTATTCGGACGATTGATGAATATTTCATGAATCCTGTCCGCTTTTTTTAAATCAACAGCCTTGAAATTCGTAGAGAATTGGAGCGGTCCTTTTTGTCTTATTTTGGTTCCCATTTTTGGCTGTTCACTAATTTGCAATTCTATTTCGCCTACCGACTTCCATAGACACATACCTATCTATCCTAGTATATGTATTTGTATCCATGTTTTTAATATTTTTTTATGTAAACACATACAGGAGAATACCAATAGATGCTGATAGTGATTCAGAAGTTAATATATATGTGGATTCTGTGACGCCTACCATGCTACATATGGCTAAGCGCTGCACGTGGAGTGTTGATCCGTATGTATTCTGTGACGTTAATCCAACGTCACAGAACAACGTCTACCATCAATTTTGAGTAATAGGCTATGAGTGGCATTTTACAGGTGAGGAATTAAATTCACACCAACCGGGGTTATTTATAGAGCTTAAAAAACGATTCAAAATCTGTATTGGGGATTGCACCCACGATCTTCGGTTTGGCAAGTAAATGCTTTAGCCACTAAGCTATGCACGCCATCATCTGTGAATTATTTTATGAATATGTCTAAAAGTGATTAAGCCTCGTATTTGGAGTGTTGATCTGAATATGTCATTATACTGCAGCCCTGAATCACACATCGTCTATTTTTATGGGGACTCACTGTGAAAGAGTCGTGTACACTTACGACCACCGTCGATTTTGTTGAATATGCTATGACATACATTTTATACGTGAGAAATCCTATTTACACCGAGAGTTTGACGATTTATGAAAAATCGAGACCTTACCAATGTATGTATATAGTTTATAAAGGGAGCGGCAAAAAAAGCTGACAGTTTTAAATCAACGACGAAAACCGTCAGCTTTTTTTGCCACTCCCTGTATCTGTACTGCCAATCTAGAAGCAATATATCAGAATAACGAACTGTCAAAATGAATTAAATCTTTTATTAAGACGTTTAGATACCACGGTTATTTTTTAATTATTTACAATAAATTTGGACTTAATTATTTTCTGTGATCGAGCCGTGTAGCGGCCAGGGTTAAAGGAACTATTAACATTTGAAACTATTTCACATACGAGTATATCATTGAAATACCATGGCAAAATAATTTATCCTTTTTTATTTGTGTTAAAAGCATATAAAAAAAATCTAGACATAAATGTAAGAAATTTAAGTTTATTAAATTAAAATCATAAAAATATTATTCGAAACAATGGAGTGAAATTTTTAAATGTAAAAATGGCTTAGTAGCAACGCCATCTATGTATTAAAAATATATTGATTAGTATGTTTACTTTTTTTACTTATCATTTTTGTTTTATGGAATATGTACAATGCATTTGACAAGTATGTTACTGAAATTAATTTAATAACAACGGTAATAACGTTACTAACATTAATTCGTAATTACAACAAATGATAAGTTATTAAAACCTTGGTCCTAGATAAATATATTGTTTCTTAAAAAACACAGGTAGGTATATTTTGTTTCGAAGACTAGTTTCAAATTTAATTTATAATTTAATAATTTCAACAATGTGAATAGTAGAATAGAGTTACATGCGTAGTTAAAAGTAAATTTACAAATTTCGTTTTCTAATAGGTATTCATCAAGTGCAAGTTTGCCAGGTTACCAGTTCAAATAATTATTTATCTTCATAAGCTGGTAAGAGAGGTATACTAAACGTCAAACATAAGAGGTTATGTGTTGTCGGTGCATGAAAAATCAATCTAGCAATATCGGACAAAAATAATTAACCATGATTCGATTTAATCGCTTTGTCATTTCAAGAATTGTCTGCAACTGTCAAGTCCCCAGTGGAATTACAAATGGATTAAGGATTACAAATTCATTCAACTATTCAGCATTACGACAGATAAATAGTTCGCCCGTTTTAAAATTTGCCACCAAAAGCAATCCAGAACCGCCGAAGGCGACGGAAGAAATTGTATATAAAGGATTCTTGAGTAATCAAATACGTAGTGTTAAATTATTTTCGCTGACATCTAGTATTCTGGGGGTTGTCGCACAACCTATCTTGTACAGCAAAGCGGCTACCCTCGGTGGGGCTGTAATAGTAGCGTTGTACGGCATCGTCGGCTTTTTCACATTTGTTACCCCTCTATTACTGCATTTCATCACGAAAAAATATGTTACTCAGATAACATACGACAGTAGTTCAAAAAAATACACAGCGACTACACTGTCATTCTTTTTATATAAGAAAAAGGTAAATATAATTTGACTTTATAGATTATATAATGATGGTAAAGATATGGTGAAGTGGTTTATAAAATTTAGTATTTCTTATTGCCGTTTCACCGTTAGAAAAAATTACTTCTAATTTTTATGATTTTGATGATGAAATTATTGAAAAAAATCCTGTCGAGTTAGGTTAGATTAGGTATAATTAAACTAGTGCAGGAACAAGCTTTCTAGAATGTGTTGTTTCGCTAGTGTGTGTGTGAGTATTTTTAATGGTAATCTTATACATTTCTTATATTTTTGTAGTTTTGATTTTATAATGTATTTTTAATGAGATGCACCATCTCAATAACGTTACTAACATTATCTTTTCTTCAAAAACTAATATTCTAAAATATTTCAACTTAATCAACTTAAAAAAATAAATATCAGATTTTCAATAAATAAAATAATAAAATTACTAACTTCTTAGGTTTTCACAGCCAGATTTGGTATTGTAGCTTTTGAGCTTAGCCGTGTGTGTCGAATTATTTTCTTCCAATATTTCGACTGCCATTGCAGGAGTCTTCTTCAGAGTTGATGACTGTTTTTTTGTATTTTTATTAAACCAGTCATGAAATGAATATATTTGATCTTCCTTGTATGTCATAGTTTCTTATCCTTAATTTTGTATGTTTATCCAATGCAATCTCAAATAATATTAAAAATGAAAAATCAATTAAGTATAAATATTTGTTACAACCCGTAATTGTAATAAAAAATGTCTGACATCACCTAATAATCAAGAAATATTGTTAGGCAAGAATCGTTCTTTGAAAATCATCCATTTAATGTGACTCTTCTTAAAATAGATGATGTAGAAATGCCGGAATGTTATCAAATGATAGAAGTGGATCAGCATTCCACGTACAATGATTTACCATATTTGAAATGGATAGTGTCATAGAATCAACAAATAAGATCTCTACTTAACCAGCTGTCGATGTTTATTGCAAAAGAAAAACTATTATTTAAATATTTTCTATATTTTTATTTGCAGCTGGAGTTCTCACCTGATGATGTGGTGGTCCCTGATATGCTTGGAATGTTCACCAGCTTTAATATAAAAGGCAAACCTGTATTTGTAGAACTGTCTCATTTCCAAGATCCTAATCACTATGCTAAAATTATGGGATACGACAAACCAATGAATTTCAAATTCGAAAATGTCACCGTTCCTAACGATTACGAGCAACCTAAAAAGAATTAGATTATTTTGATTGAAATAATATCTATTACCATACTTTTTAAAGTCCTTCACTATATTTTGAGATGTATGTCAATGTATTATAAAACATTTACACCCGTATGCAGAGAAATTCCTTGACTTAAAGTAACCAACTTAAAACCAGAGTGCAGAGGCGTTGCTTAAGAGTTGAGGATTTGACGGCTGAGGCTCCTTCACTTTAATCATTCTAAAGGATTGTAGTTATTAAAAATTGTTTACCTTAAGAAATGTGTCTTCATACACTGGTCTTAACCTTTTGAGCGGTGTACACGTGCGGTCGCGTGCACGCTCTAGTGATCCAGATAGAGTATCCACGTACCAGTATGTTCACACACCCTGGTGCATCATTTTAAATCCCACGCTTTCAATTTCAAATAAAATTTGATTACGTATTTTTTTATAAATTCGACATAGATTTATCAATGATAAGTGAAAATCATTAGAATTTTATCAAATATTTTTAACTGCCCTAGATTCGGGTATATTTCCAAAAAGTAGTCTAAAAAATCACCTTTTTTTTTGCTAAAATCATGTCAACAATGCTAACTCTTAGCATATCCGATGTTATCGGCTCACACTAGCTTTGTTTACAACGGTTTTGGTGCGCTCACAATATCAGGAGTTGAAAACCAGTGGAAATAATTAAAACAAATTGATTTTTAAGTTTATTTTAAATGTACCATTTATGGTTACATCAAAATACATTTAAAAATATTTTTGAGTATGGTAACTTTTAAAACAAATAATGTATAGACCTACATTGCAATCAGGACAGTAATATCGTGTTTCTCGTCTTACTTATTCCCCTTTTCATCTGTTTTGGAACAGCAAACGGCTCAAAAAAATACGCTCAAAATTAACTCACTCTCAGGGTGTGTATGCAACAAAATTAACTCACCAATCAAAGGGTTAAGTTAGTTACCTTAAGCTAAGGAATGACTCTAAATACCGGTGTTAGTTTTATGATGTATGTGATATTACGTGATATTTTTATTTGACATTTCAATTGAATACAATTTGTAATTAAATATCACTTCCCTATGTAGTAGTAGTTTTAAAAATAATATAATATTTGTAAAACTACACTAAAAACAATAAAATACATATTCTTGTACTCGTGTTTTATTTTTGTCTTATCTTTCATCAATACACGATGTAATTCATTTAATAAATAATAACCACTGAATTTATTAACAGTCTTTATTTAGGAGCATTTATTACAACATACTATACACATAATTACTAAATTAATCATAATCGCTGTTGCTTTAGTAACAGACGTAACAATTTATCAAGGTTTTAGCTGTTTCTGGAAACCTAAAAAAATCTAATATTTTGCTAATACAGTTCATAAATATTTGTAGCAAAATAATTTATATGATATTGTACTATCAATAGATTTACTAATTCAATTTCTTCCTTGATGTTCTAAAGATTTATGTAAATAGATAGTATTATCATATAAAACTAAAAGATTTTTTTTAATTATTCCACAATTTTCTTGGGTTATGACATGTTTCGGCTACATCGGGTAGCCGTTGTCGGTCAATTAAAAAAAAAATTGACATGACAATGTAACTAAAACATTTCCAATAAAAATCTTCATACGAATCTTTTATTTCTTTTTGATATTATAAAATTCTACCAAGAATTATCAATTAATAAAATCGAAAAGATAGCAATAATTTTTAAAATCACATAGTAAAAAATAGTAAAAACACATCTTGTAATAAATAATCAATGAGAATTTTTCTGGCGTTACAATTCCATTTGGGAATTGTACAACACAATTAAGTACTCGTATTATATATTTTTAAAATTGTTCACATAATTTGATGTACTTAAAATACTAATTTACATCCTTTCAGATGACATTATCTAAATATTAGGCCACAATGGCAATATATATTGTCATAAAAGTAAATCAAATAAAATATTTAGTGCCAAACAATAAAAATTTTGATCTAAAAGTCTTGGTTAATATAAAATATGAAAATAAATGAAAGATGATCATTTTTAGTAAATTAGGATAAACCAATGTATACAAAATTAAATTAATAATCCGTAAAAAAATGTAGTTTCAATTTACCTTGCAATGTGAATTTTTATATTGAATAGTAATAAATATACATTTTGGACAAGTAATATACGAATCAGTAAATACTATCTACTTTATTTTACATACTCGTGGAACGCTGTAAGTTTGTGGTTTGTCATATTTAAAGAATAAAACCAGTAAAACTTTGTATGACGCAACAACTCAGAGGTTCCATACAAAGTTTTACTTCTTTATTCTTTACTTTATTTTAAGCTGGAATGTTATAGATAAAGGCCTCTTGAGTTGAGCAATTATAATGGTTAATTATTTACATTTTATTGCCTATAGTAACTATCTTTTTAATAACATTGTTTTCTATACTTGAGAAATATAGCTCCATTTGACAGTTGTTTTTTGTAACGAATTTAGGAAATTATTGTAATAAATATTTTCTTGAAGAAAATTCACATACATTTACTTACATTGAATATAATGTGATATTAACCCTTGCTTTCTGATGATATGTATTTACTACAACTCGAGTCTAATAATGGCAATATCCATATAAAATATAATAGATACTAAGCTCATAATTTTTATATTTCTCCGTAATATTATTAAGTATTAAATAAAATTAAAATAATGTATAGTAATTCATTTGTAGCGATGGAAATTAATAATTTGTGGAATAATTGCGGTAAGCTGTGCAAGGGTCAATATGCGCACTAAATTTGTGGGCTGCACCAGCTATAGCGGCTAATCGCAATGTTTTTTCACTTTTTCAGATACTTACATTACAAAAATTGTTACGTTTCAACTTCAACGATAGTTAATCAAAGCAATATTTAGGAATCACATATTTTAAATGACATTTTCATATAGTGTAGAAAATACAGTTCATCAGAGTTCTCGGATGTTTTTAGCACAGTAAGGGGAGGGTTAAAAAAAGTCTTACTTTATTAATTAAATTGTATGTTTAAATACACTAAAATTCATTATAACTTAATACTAATTATAAATATATTTTTATACAAAAAAGGTTGAATGTATCTTATTTATAAGAAGCCAGGCTATACAAGGTTGTATAAGGAGAGATTTCAGAACTGTCACAGGGATCATTCTATTACTTCTCAAGTATATCATAAAACTTATATATAATTATGTAGTATCAAAGTATTTTATTACATTATTATATATTTTTTTAAATTTACATATGTATATGATAAAATTTCATTTGCCTTTGTGTGAAACATGTACATTCATTATTTAAAAAATAGTATATACATTTAACTTTATATATACAAAAATATTTTCAGTACGAGTGAAGTAAAGCAAAGGTATAAAATTGATAACACGTATTGTAAATATGAATATTGTGAGCATTAATTTCATATTCTTTTGTATTTCATTCAAGGTAGTAATTTAAAAATCAAAAATTTAAATAATAGAGTATTATTTAATAATAAAGAAATATCAGTTGAAGTAATGACAACACCTTATCATTATACTCTGTGGGTCAGTATTTCCGCAGCATTTATAAACATTGGACGTAATGTAGCACCTATTTTAAAACTAATTGAATAAATGATTTTATCAACACTTTATTCGAATAAAATTACTATAACTTTATTCAAATATTCTGTTTCTCCGAAACTATCACAGCGATATTTTACATAACTTTATATTGACAGAAAATTCATGTCTTATTTCATTATATTATTATGTAATTCATCAATCATTCTTGCCAGTTGCATATATTTGAGGACAACTGATGTACATACAAATTAACAGCAAACAACAACTTATGTGATATTTATCTCATCAACAAATAAAAGAAATATAAATCAATACAGTTTGTAATTAAGACATGGCTCAGAGGATACACTAAATAAATAAATTGTCGGTATAAAATAATACTTGAATAAATCAAATGAAAAATAAATCTTGAATAATGAATAAATCAATAAAATATATATACAGTTTAGAATAAGTGCCATCTATAAATAATATATATGAGTAATTTCAATAAGTGTTGATTTTTTTATTCAACAGGCAGTGCTACCGGCTAGCGACTGAAATAAAGATGCGTTTTCCGTTTATTTTTGCTTAGATTTTTAAATGAGAAAATGTCATATTATGATATTTGCTGTGAATTTGTATGTAAATCAATTGTTGAATATTGGTATAAATTTCCAGTGGTTTATTAAGTATTAGAATATTTAAATATATTCTAAAAACCACTAAAAACAATTTAATGTATATATATGATGACTTAAAAAATCTCTTTTTCAATGTAGTAAAAAATAATTTTATACATACTTACATTATTCGAAAATAATGTGTCTATTTTACAAATGTACATTTGATATGATACAATTAGGATATCACTTATCATTAGAATATATTAAATCTGTGGGTAATCAATAATTAAAACTCTTCAGCTATTACCTTACTCTTATAAAATACTTCTAATCTTTCTCGTGAAGGTTTAATGGCGGTTGCGGGTCATATTTACTGTTGATGTTTTCGCCATTGATTTCCTCACCACACTGGATCTTGGACGCCTCTCTGATCCTCTTAACCTTGGCCAGCCACTCGACAAAGCAGAACGCTACCGTTCCAATTGTTCCGGAAACTACCAATATACCTAGCTGCACACTGAGGGGCGCGTGGGATGAATAGAAGAAGCACCCAGCCGCTGCTACAGACTGAAATTTAAAATTCGTTCTTTAAATAAATGACAAAACATGAATTATATCAAAATAGTACTTATAATAAACTTATTAATACCAAAATTTAACACACAACATGCAAAAAATGGTTACAAATATAACGGAATAGTTCATTTTAACAATCTCCCTCGGGAAATAAAAGAGATCAGCGATATTAAAATATTGATTGAAAAGGTGAAACAGTACTTTAAAAGAATTACGAACAGAACCGACGTCACTGCATAACAAATTGAAATAATGAAATGTACCAAAAATGTATTATTAAATTATATATACATTAAATTTAATTCAACATATAGTATATTAAATCTTTAATCATATAATGTTAGTTCTATATCAAAATCATGTAAATGTATAAATATGTAATACTCTGTATAATTATATAAAACTGTAAAATAACATAGATGAATCCCACGCCACACACAAGATCTTATCTTTAAGTGGTGTGGTAAGCGAATGTAAAAAAAAAAAGAAAAAAAAGAAAAAAAAAGATTGGAATGTAAATTACTATGTAAAAAAATGTATCTTTTTATATTTGATTAAATAAAAAATAAAAAAATAAAAAATAATAATAAAACACAGGGAAAACAATTGACATCTTCGTTTACTAAAGGGCGACTCTATGTCGTCGGGATCGTCATCGGAACGCGTGGTGGAGGGATGAGTAGCAGGTCTCCAAATCAAAGAATTTGTCGAGAAGCACATTGTAATATATTTAAGATAAATGAAAAAAAAAAACTTCGATCTAAGGCAAACTTTGGTCATCTGCCCGGGACGGAACTTTCTGTGTTCCTTTAGGTCCCAGACAGACTGCGACTGAGCGCCCGCAGGAGGAACAGTTACTGCCCATAATTAACCTAGCGCCTATTACCGGAACTAATAGAACTAAAATAATTAAATAGTATTTAGTAAATTATCGTACCTGAGTAAATTTAAATATGGCAAATGCAGATGTACTGTTTTCGGCAAAGGTGCCTCCCAGAGTTGAATAAATCTGAGTGTTGAAGCAGGCGTCTCCGAACCCGAGCAGGAAGCTGCACAGCATGGCGAGGTACGCCGAGGGCTCGATGTAGGACTTCTCGTCAGTATCGCCAAACGGAGCATTATTCGGCAAGTTCAAAAATATGAGGAAAAAGCTGAGGACGTGGATCAGGTATCCCATGATGACTATGGGATCTCTTCCCCATCTCGTTGTCTTGGATCCAAGAATTCCAAACAGAGCGCCACCTGGAAAGGAAAGTGATGTCATTATTTTATCAATCACTAGTACTGATACCCGGCTAAGCTCAGATTTCTTCTTATAATGTACTCAGTAGGTACCTAAAATTGTTCAAATTACATTTTGAATATTCAAACAGTATAAAAAAAAACAAAAATAATCATAAAACACGTAAATCTAAAATAATACTACCATTATTTCTATATTGCCAAAGTAAACAATATTTTTAATTCTTTATTTGAATCGAATTTATACTTTTGGTAAATTAGAATGTTTTATTAACCTTTATATCATCTTAAATTAAAATATATTAACCTTTATATAATCTTATATTTAGGTGTTTATTACGATTAAAATGTTTTGTTAACAAAAAAATGTTTTTATTATTTTTTACTATTAATTTTCTCTTTCAATATCTGCTCCCTAGCTAAGACCACCATAAATATGTTTAGTTCCCGGCAACCTTCCAACAAAAGCGCAACTGTTTTATATTTCAAAAATAAATAATAATAATAAAAAATCTTAATGAAAATGTTTGATAATTCATTTAGGTAACTATGCTTTCTGTTAGATAAGGCTGTCATAATCTATAACCTAGTACCCTTATGTTGAAATTGTTATTTCATTTATAATAAACTACAGTGTAAAATCAATGATGGTCGATTTGAAATGTTGTATTCTGAACTGGAAATATAAATATTGCTCACAAATATAATACTTAAACCGGTATTATTATAATTTGAATATGCTTAATTATGTTCAATGTTTAATAATGTAAATTTTTGCATTATAATGTTATTTTTTTGAAGAATAATAGATTTCTTAGATACCTACCCAACACTTCACCTATGCCAATAAACACTCCAGACAACCCCACTAGCTGCTTAACGTTCTCTCCCATTCCTTTAGTGAATCCAATACTTGAACTGTAAACACCGCTGAAGAATGACAATTCCAGACCTGAAAATCACATAAATAACGTAAAAATATTTTTAATTTCATTTATATTCCTACCATTTGCTTTTAACCCTTTTGTTACGGCTCGGTGGAATACAAATTGTACAGTCAATACGGCGTGAATTTTTCAAACCATTTTTTTTGCTTAAAACTAGTATTTGAAGCATAAATGTACTTATCTGACCTATTTTCATATATCACATTGGTTCTTCTATCATTTAGCTAAATTGGACCAGGGTTTCGTTTACTTTAAAGTCTAAATCTTTTAAAATGTCACATTGAATGTTTTGATGTCTTTTGAATACCTTTTAACCACTTCATCGCCACATGTTTCAGTCCCAGCCCTTGACACCGTCTCCTGAATATCTCTCAAAGTATCGAAAAATATCGAATATTCATTGATGTCGTTATGAGAAAATCGGAATTAATTTTGATATACATCTTTCGAATATTGCGAAGCGCGCACGGCTGCGCTTATGGCGATCGTCTACATAGAGCGCACATGTGTGCTTACGGCGATCGTCGGGTTAAGCAGTCATAAAATACTTTTTGATTGGACTGAGAATTCGTTCAGTGTACATATAACCATTGTCCCATTTTACAGAAAGAGTAAACTCAAAGTGATCCATATTAATGCAAAGCTCAAAATCATAATTATTTATTAACATTGTTCATCCTGGTATTGTAGCTTTTGGGTTTAGCCGTGTGTGGCAAATTTTCTTGGACCAATATTTCCACCGCCATTGTAAGGGTCTTTTTCAGAGTTTTCTACTTCAAAAAGTCGTCAACACTGAAGAAGTCCCTTGCAATGGCGGTCGAAATATTGGTGTTACAAAATACGCCACACACAGCCAAGCCCAAAAGCTACAATACCAAATCTGGCTGTAAAAAACTAAGAAATTATAAAAAATATACATCCTTAACATGAAATATAATCAAAACAAAAATTGTGTTGAATTTAATATATTTTCAATGAAGTTTTACCTGTATAGAAGAATGTAATGCTTAGTAGTAGCATTTCTTTTGTACAAAACAATCTGACAGCTCCTCTCAATGCTTCTAAAGGTCCTTCATTGACGGGGACTACATCCACCTTATCCGAGTCCCCGACTATTTCAGTTGGCGATACGAGCGGCTCCACGGGACGAAGTATCAACAAAAATCCAATTCCGACGATCGCCAAGGCAATCAGCACTCCAAACACCACGTTCCTGGTTCCGGCGTCAATATGTGTCTTGCCTTGGAACTGGATATAGACAAATAGGTTTCCCAGGAACATACTGAAAATAAATAATAAAATAATGTAATAGAAAGTCATCAAGTGTTTGCATTTTATAGTATACTCGTAATTATAAGATGTTATACCATAGGTACTGTATGGGTGGTATTGGCATCCCATGAGTATTATTCCTCAAAGACCTCGGCGTACTCTTTGAATGCAAGGTGATGTTTTATGCTCATATTGAAACTGCATGTGGAAGGGTACTAAGTATGTTACAATTTGTTTTGCATCGTGGGCTTTTTTGGGCATTCACTTATTAACCATATTATACAACACATTAGTTGGTTCATAGCATTCTTGAGAGCGGATATATTATTTAAACCCCCTAAGAATTTAAATATAACATTTATAAATGTAAACATAAATTAATTAAATCAATGATATAAAATTTATTATTATTAAAAATCGTTAAGCATTTGAAAACATTTTAACAAAAAATGTTATGACTTTGTAAGCACAAGAATGCAGTTAACCTTCTGTAATGCAAACTCGAGACAAAGTATAGACAATCTTTTTTTTTTTTTTTTTTATGTAAACGCATGCAGGAGAGCACAACCGGTCAAGACCAGTGCACTCTATGACGCTCAGCCAGGGAGGCTGGACGCTGCATGCGGGAAACGTGTGTTGTGTTCGTGTTTGTGTGTGGGTTGGGGAGATTGCAAGTGTATATTTATCTGTTTCTTGAAGAGATCCAGATTGTAGGAAGGAGGAAACACAGACGCTGGAAGAGCATTCCATAGCTTACCGGTGGCATTAAGGAAGGAATTTTGGAAGCTGCCAGTTCTTGGTCGACATATATTAACCGTGTATGGATGTTCGGCAAGTGTAAGACGAGTTTGTCGGCTGTGAGTGGGTGCAGGAGGAATTAGTTCTTTAAGTTCCGAAGAGCAGCGACCGTGGTAATAACGGTAGAAAAGACTAAGAGAACCAACCTTACGTCTGTGTTCCATTGATTGTAGATTAGACGTAAGGGTGTCATTGTTTACCAAACGAATTGCTCTTCTTTGAACTGAGTCAATTAAGTTAAGAAGGTATTTTGGGGCTCCAATCCAAAGGTGACTGCCGTATTCAAGGATAGGTCGGATTTGTCCTTTGTATAGAAGAAGAAGTTGTTTATCGTTGAAATGACAATCTGAGCTTATAGAACTTTAAAAACTTCGTGCGTTTATGGATAGTATATATTTTTTATGCTATAACATACAGGAGAATACCGGCAGATGGTGATAGTGATTGTAAAGTCTCATCTGTGGAATTCTATGACGCTTACCATGCTGCATATGGCTAAGCGCTGCATGGGGAGTGTTGATCCGCCAACGGCATAGACTACAGCCCAACATTCACGCATCATCCTTGTTATTAAAGGAATTCACTATGAATGGGTGGCCTTCACGGGACGACTTTTGTCTACCACCAATTTTTAATAATAGGCTATGACTGGTATTCAACGGGTGAGGGATCAAATTCACACCAATCGGGGGTAGTTAAAAGCACAGAAATCGATTAAAAATTATTACTTTTGAAATCTGAGTCCGGGATCGAACCCACCATTATGCCAATTAGTCAAAGAAAAGAAATCCATATATGATGAGCTCAGCAAACGATTAACCCTTTCGCATCGGTTGTCGGCATATACCGTCAAAGATTCCCCGACCGTTGACATCGGTTGACGTTATATATCGTTTTGCTACTTTCAGTACTCATTGTGACATCTATGGTAGGAAATTGGAAGTGCAGTCATTACCTTTATCAACCTACATGTATTATTTACAGGAATCTGTAAATCATGTAAATAAATATCGTTAGGTTTCGTCACAGGAGCGATTTTTTTTGTAAACCACATGTGTCAATGCCACCACATGTATGGAGTAACATAATGAACGTTTGTTAAATATAATAGTTTTTTATGCATCATCTGATAGCTAAAGGATAGAAGAACCAATGTGATATTCCACCGAGCCGTAACGAAAGGGTTAAAATCTTTATTTTTTAAATCTCCGTCGGGGATCGAACCCACCAAGATAATTGATTTTATCATAACTTTCGGTTATAAAATGATCCGCCTTCAATAATAGTAGGTATCTACGAAAGAAGAGTGCGTTAATGACCTTCGTAATTTATCAACGAATAAAGATTATGAAAGAGCAATCTAAAAATTTAGGTTATTTTCAAAAGGTCATTGATGGGTGATAGATCAGTGTTGATATGCCAAGGAAAAACATCTTAACAAATTCATTACAAGGCTGCCACAATGACAATATTATTTTTTTATCGCATCAGTGGTAGGTATTTACGAAAACAAAACACACGATAATATTTAATTGTATCATTCAAAATCTACAAACATATAAATCGGCACAAAAAATAAACTTGTTTAGATAGATAAAAAAAAGCACTCGAGCTTAAACAGAACAATGTTATTATTGCATTTTTTTTATATTGATTGGTTGTTTCAAAATACCTACTTGGAGTGATATGACCGTGATCGTTGTCTATGCCCTAAGTAGTTGATTAATAAAAGTTGAAATACTTATTTATTTGAACAGAGACGACTTAGCGAGGCACTTGAATCATATTTATCGTGTTTAATTCCGATATGGGCAAACCTACTTATTCAAGCATGTACAAATATTAAACGATAAATTCAATTGACCCGATTTATCAAAATATCATGTTGTGCCATGTATTTACTTACTGCACAATAATCACAATTGACAGTTGTTGTTATTATTAGTGAGATTAGAAAAGCAAATGTATTAGTGATTAAATGTTAGATATATTGCGAATTTTTTTAGTTATTACTGCAGAAATAATAAGGACCTAACAGTGTCATACATTATGCTATTGGTTCCACCGCATTTCGTTCACAGACACGACGTCTGGTGCACGGGACATTTGGCGCATGGGACAACTGATGCACTGGATGTCTCGCTTAAATAATCAATTAAATTTTAATTGATACAACATTCATGAATAAACAATTCATTTGAATACATTTAAGGAGTACTGCAATAAGCTTTATCCTCCCTTGTGTGCCTGAACAGAGAGTCCATCGATGTTGTCAGATATTAGGTTGAACCCATTCCACTTCATTTAAATGAAAATGACTAAATTTCAAAGTAAATTTTAAATTGAAAGATTACTAAAAACAAAATATACGTTGTTTTTTTTTCAATAACGATATGTAACAATTGACTCTTTAATGTCATTCATTTTTTCATTACGGCTCGGTGGAATACAAATTATACTGTAAATTATAAAACTAGTATTTGAAGCATAAATGTACTTATCTGGTATATTTTCATACATCACGTTGGTTCTTGTATCCTCTAGCTATCAGATGATGCATAAAAAAACTATTCTAAGAAAGTAGCAAAACAATATATCATGGCTACCGATATCAACGGTAGGGGAATCTTACACGGCATATATCGGGTACCGATGCGAACAGGTTAAAACTGAATAAAATGTCTGCTGTTGATGCATGTCTAGGCTGTTTGAAGGCCATAAAAAGTCTTCTAGTTTGATCTAACTTGTCTGTAGGTGAGGCCGTTACATGTGAATTATATTTCTTCATACGTGAGGCGCTTACAAAAACGACGTATCAATGAAATTTATGATTACTCGTATGAGGTACTCATCATGAATTAAATGAGAGTAATTACAGCAAAGTAATAATGTAATTGAAAGTTAGAACATATAGTAAGAGTATTCTGTACTTCAAGGGCGATATAGACCAAAGTAACGTAATATGATTTGCAAAATTCGCTCTGTGCACTGAATTTGAAATAGTATGAGCAATTCAACATTCATTCATTTGGTCTAAACCGGTTTTTAGGAAAATGTAAAAAATATCTATAGCAAACGCTTGAAATGAAATGCTTATATCCAGGTACGTTATAATCAAGTACAAGGTTAGTCTGCACTTGACCATTTAGTTAAATTAGAGTTAAAACCCTTGCTTAATGATATGTATTAATTACAACTTGACTCTAATAATGAGAATATCCATATAAAATATAATAGATACTGAGCTCACAATTTTTGTATTCCTCCGTAATATTATTAAGTGTTTAATACAATTTAAATTATGTATATATATATATATATCATTTGTAGCGATGGAAATAATTAATTTCTTTAATAATCGGGGGATAGAATCACGCGACCGTGTCATGCATCCGCGCGGACGGCTGCGCAGACGAGACAAGCTTGTTGTCTGGGTACATGCACGGCTTCGCGAACGTTCCGTCAGAAGGCATTTTTGACAAGAATTATCTATATATTTTTTTTGCAAAAAGAAATTGCTATAAATAGATATGCAATTCTTAAGATGAATGTTGCCACAGAAGTACATAATTTTATGCAAAATTAACACAAGCAAGAAGCATTTTTAGCAACACAATTGTAGTTTAAAGTCCGGAAGTGTCTAAGACTGTCAAGTGACTTGTTGAATGGTGTGCTCATGGACAGTCACTTTCACTCTCAATTGTGCAGAAACGGCTGTCGAAGAATACATCGACACTAATTTATGCGAAAGCTAAATCCGTTTATAAAAATAATGTTAGGCAATGGTTCTCTATAAAGTTCAACACACCATTAAAAAATATTACGTGAATAAATAAATGTGTAAATAGTCATCCCACGCAAAAGTGTGAAATTGGCTTAGCAAATATGGTCGACCGAATTGCAAAAACTATTCATAGATGTCATCGCGTTGTGTAAAGTAATGGATATGGTGTAGTAGAAGGTTCGTGGTCTTCGCCTCATTCCACGTCAGCTCCACCGAGAACATTCTATGTATAGTCCTAGAACGGCGCTAGCCCGGGGTCTTAAAAAAAGGTCGCTATAGTTTATGCTCTCCTGCGGCATTCTCAATACGTGACCAAACCAGATCCACCTACACCTCTTGATCGACTGCAGTATGAAGGCTGCTCGTACACTCTCTCAGCTCGTTATTCCTCACAAAGTCAAGACATAGTACCCCCCAGTATTCTACGCAGGCATCTTTTTTCAAATCCCACTATAGGCTGAAATGGCTATTGGTGAGATGCCGAGATTCACAGCTATGAAAAAGAATAAGTACGATACAGGCGCTCTATAGCCGATACGGAGGATGAAGTATATAACGAGGGTGAAGAGAAACGGAGTAAGTATGCAGCCTTGTGGCACACCAGTGGATATCTCAAACCAGTCCATTGCCATTGCTCCAATCCGCTCGCAGCATTTTGATTTGATAACGGATACGATCTTGGCACCCCATAGGCGTCAAGGATTGCCCGCAGGGTTAGTCAGAGCGGACTGTCGAATGCCTTCCAAATAAAAACAGCACGCAACCACCCTGTTCATTTCCCGACTTTAATGTAGAAAGCATCTAACATTGTGTATATGATCCACACATAATTTACCAGGCAGAAGTCCCGTCTGGTTTTCCCTGAGGGTTCGCATAAGTGGGGGTCTTATCCTCGACAAGATTATGTAAGCAAGTACTTTTCCCGGGATGCTCAGGAGAATTATTCCTCTAAAATTATTACAATTCAGAGGATTTCCTTTCTTGCATGCAGAACAACCACCGTGTTCTGAAGAATACATACATCTGCTGTATATACATATACGTGTATAGCTGTATTAGATATATACTTGCCATACAGCTGAAGAATAAATGATGTATTGTAGAATAGACTCTCTTCTTGACTCTCAAACCACTTCAATGGCGACATCTAAACACTAGAACCAATATCTCACGCATCGCAAATTTCTTCATATTATTCTTGATCGTTTTCCTCTGAGACAGATTTTTTTTTTTACTTCCTTATCATTAAAAATTTTAAACCCAGAATCCTTTGCATAGAAACTGAAGGTATCTTGGCAAAAAACTATTCCCCACGAATTAAGTTCCCTGATGCCATGTTGTCCTTTGAGTTTTTCAAGCTTGTTTTGAATGTGGAATCTGTATTTAATCTTGTAATGATAAATATTGTCATTTCTACACAGTCCGCTGTCTTTTTGTTTATTTTGAATAATCCGGATAATCGAAAATCTGGATAATCGAGGTCTTAATAATAGAGGTTCTAATGTATTTAAAATACCTGGTCTGCAGCATGGCCCAGAAGATGCCAGAGTTTCTAGAGATGGTAGCTGCGTCACTGTTGAGGGTCAGGTAGTTCCCCTGACCTGTCCAGATGATGGCGGCACCAGCTCCAAGAACACAGCTGGCTGCGTACAGCAACCACGTCATTGGAAACAGGAACGTCACGATAAATAAGCTGAAACAAAGAATTCCATGTAAGCATACTGTGGTGATATTTGTTGATGTCTGAAATAGGCTTCACTCGCGTGGAATATATCAACATTCGAGGCGATATGGTTGAACAGTCTGACCATTCTCCCCAGATGCAGTCTCTAGCAGGTTAGTATTACCCTTAGGGTGAACGAACAATCTGTGCCTTCTTATCCTCAAATAATTACGAAAACACATACACAAGAATACCGACAGATGGTGACATAGTGATGCAGATATCTCATATATTAATTCTATGACGCATACCATGTTTTATAATATAATATATATGGTTAAGCACTGCATGTGAAATGCTGATCAGACAAAGTCTTAGACATGCAGCCCACATTCAAACATCATCCATTTATTACGGGAATTCACTATGAATGGGTGGTTTTCACGGGACTACTTTCATCTATCACCAATTTTAATTAATAAACTATGACTGACATTTTATGTATGAAGGATTAAATTCACACCAACCGGGGTGTTTATAGAGTTTAGAAATCGAATACAAAACTGTTTTTTTTAATCTCCGTCAGGGATTGAATCCACGACCTTCGGCTTGCCAAGCAAACGCTTTGACCACTGAGCTTTACCCACCAGCAATTTACAAGAAAACCAAATCATCACCAGAAAAATGAAGATTTTCCGATGATTTCAGACGTCCTGAAAAGGCGTAACAATGCAATTTCGAATAATCAACATGGAAGAGTTTTAGAATGCAAGAAACAAACATTAGCAAACATCGATTTCGACGATTCACGTATCGTTTTACAATAAATTATAGCGTGAGCTACGATTCTTTGACACCATCTAAAAAGCAATAAATCATTACTTCAGTCCTTAATCTCATTGAAAAATAACATTCTAACTATTTACAAATCATAAATAATCACGTCGCGAACAATGAGGTTCTCAGCATAATCAAGGAAGATAGGCACCTAGTAAGAACCATCTCAGAGGCGAGCCCGATGGATCGGTCACATCATGCGCCACGATGGTCTTCTTCACGACATAGTGGAAGAGATGGTTGAGGGTAGAAACTGCAGAGGGCGCTCTAGACGGGAGTATTTGCAGCAAGTGTTCGAAGACTTGAGATGTTGCAGCTCTTTTACTGAGCTAAAGAGGATTGCAGATGATCGAGAAGAGTGGATATTAAGATGCAAGATTTTGTTGCTGCAAACCAATCCACCGGATTGATACTACGGAGAAGAAGATGTACGAGTATATTAATCATTTGATCATCGTATTACGCTGAAAGGGGTTATATAAAAGAGCATCATAGTGTTGTGTTTGCTTATAACTACGTGAATATAACATACGAGTATTTTTTTTAAATATTATTAGCGAAGCATTGATTTGACGCGAATATAATACGTCCCGTTGTTTTACACGAAATCACCATAATAAAGTGATCATATAAACAAATACCAGTTATAAGCAAAACGAAATAAATAACGAGCGAGTGGAATCATGTCCTTGCCCGGGTGTTATTGCAAACAAGTACCATTTTAAATGTGTTTTCTATTCATACACGAAAGAAAAAGGTATTTTGAATGTCAATAGCTGTGTGTCAACTTGCCGTGTTCATGTTTAGAATAATTAGAACGAGGGTATCAATATAACTTTAATAAAAAATCTATATTATTAGATGCAGAATAAATATTCATGTCTGATGATATCGAGAATCGATCCTGAATTAATTTTACGCTTATTTAACGAGTATTTATCAAACTGGTTAATTTATGTCTATTTATAATAATGCTTACTCAAATTTTTGTTGATAATTTATTTATATGTAGCTCGACGCAAATTTACAAATTATATTCTACACAAAAGACAATGAACGATTTAAAAAAAAGAACGTTTCAAATCATTAATACCAACCCCTTGAATAAATAATAGACGATCAGATTACCATAATGTCGGAAATTTCTTATGAAGAGTATAATGAAATATTTTACTTTACTTTTTATTTCTTAGATATCCTCCCTCTAGCTGGAGCATATAGTCGCCACATTGTTTTATATCTACTTATTTTGATACGCTTATACATAGATTTTAAAAATGCTGTTATAAACTTCTGTCAACTGCCATGATCCTTGTTTTATCAAAGTCAGCTTCACATCCGAAGTTTCGCCGAGTACATGCTTTGCATAAATCTTAAACGGCCTTTTCTAATGACAATTTGGGATTAATAGAAGGCAACTGTAGTATCCGTGTTATATTTGGACGTTTGTATATCAGCTGTTTTAAAAATCGGAAAATTGGCTAAACACTCCTGAGACCTGGACTATTTGGTCCTAGGAGGCGGCTCAATCCATTATAAAAGATAAATCATAGATGATTCATAATACGTTGTAGTCTCACCGGACAAAATGCTAGACAAATAATGCATCACTCCCATTAATTATAATAAGCATTAATTACGAGTATTATTTTAAAAATGGGTTACTTTTGAAATACTCGTAACTAGTATTCACCAGTTAATTCAGTAATTATATATTTTTTAAATGATAACTGCTAGTGACACAGTTTTCAACATAATTGGTGTAAATACGAGCCTATGCGCTTTATTAAATTGGCATGCCTAGATAATAAGAATAAAATAATGGTTGAAAATTCATAAAGCACATCAACCACTCAATTAACAATAATAAATGTATACCTATAACATTTAACGTTCATTATTACAAACCATAAACAACATGTGTTCTTTGACAACATAGAGAAGTAAATTCAAAATGAATCATGTATTTTAAACATATGAATGTTGTTACAAGTGTTAAAAATTGTTAAATTACTTTAATTTTTATTGATAATTTGTTTTCTTTATGAGTATCACATAAATATCAGTGAATTATAAACCTGGTGTTTATTATGAAATGAATCAAACGAAGGTAAGTAGGTTTATTAATTTATTTAATGTCAAATAGTCGAAAATAAAATTAATTTACTAAGGGTTGCACACTGGCCACTTTTAAACCATCTTTTTAAATTATTTTTTAAATAAATATTGCCGTATTTTTTTTCTACATCATTATTTACATAAATTCCTATTTCTTCATTTGAATTCGAATTTCGAACGATTCAAGATGCAGTGTTGCCAATAGACAGATATCGAAAAAAACCATAGGCATTGGAAACAGATAACTCGGAAAAATAATTGTAATTATTATGTTATTTAAATAATTATTAGTCATATTTAATTGCGTATCTACATTATTGAAAAATAACTAAAATCCATTAAAATCTTCAATTAAATACGTCATCCCCTTGGCATATTATAGGAATTGAACATAATAATTTGGATAAAATGTAACTATTATATGTTTTTTGCAACGTCAGCAGTCATAAAAATAAATTTTATAAGTTAATCTATCGTTTTTAAATATATTTTTAATTTTCGAGTATCAATTATTATCAGATAATGATAGTCATGGGTATTATTAGGTACCTACATAATTAGAATAATATTTCATTATCATTTATTGTTCTCGAGCATTACTTGTTGCAACTGGTTGTAATCTTTCATTTTTCACGACAAGATCGAAATATCTTATCGAAAATTGAAGTGAAGGCCAATACTAGATGCACATATAAACGTGGAAAAGAAAAACTCATTAGATTTCCATCTTACACAGTCGTGCACTGAACAAGGAATATTTAGAGATTTTCTCAAAATGTTTTTCCCCTTTACTTATGAAGCCTATCTATATGTGATCCTGGCAAACATCAAACTATGAGACATTCTATGTTGAAAATCATCAGTCATGAGAATACGAAAGTAATATGTATTGTCAACTACAATTTGTCTCAATTTTTTAAAATAGCTCTCTCAGATGCAGCTTTTTTTAAAAAAACTTCAGCAGTCTTTTCTTCAAGGCCCCGGGCTCGCGCCGTACTGTAAGTCTATCGAGAAATATAAATAAAAAATACTCGAAAGAGCTACGGGAGGTTGAGCTGTCATGCGATAAGGGGAGGGTTATGGCGACTGACAGAGCTTTGTTGCGGCAGTTCGTGACAGCCATATGATCCAGTTAGGGGTGCGGACATGGTGATGGTGATGCTACTTGGCGGTTCCTTTCTTGCTGTTGAACTACATTAAGAGCATCGTTATGATAACGCGCGCGGTTGATGAAACTAGAATAGAATAAACTTATTTTGATTTATTATTTTATTTTTATCCCCTCGCATAGCATACTATTGTGCGTAATTTGCAGTAGCCCTTGTAATTATATTTAACCGATTTAAGTTTTATCCTTTTTTTACTGACGTACGTCACACGTGATAGTGATAAATGGAACATTCTGGGCGCCCGAGTCACGTACGTTCGTATGTTTAAGGCGGTTAATGTATTACCAATATGTCATAGCTCCAAGAACCATGGCGAGCCTGGGTCCCGTGACACTGATGATGGAAGGCGCCAACCAGTTGCATATGGCCAGCGCTGCATATATGACTGCCAAGGAAGTGTAGCCATCGCCCTGAAAACCTGGATTGTCCGCCGTTATGCTGTCAAGGATGGTTTTCTGCAACAAGGAAAACTGACATTAAAATCGGTAGATAAGAATACTCATCATTCATCATCAATTTTTAATTACGTGGCAACACCACGCTGACTGAGCACGACAACGCAGACGGACGGGAGTCGCATTCCAGACCAAGAGACGAAAATTCTCCACGAACCGCTCACAAACCACGCCTCTACATCTCTAATAGTCATTTAATGAAAAAAAAATTTTGTTCGACGTTTAAATTTAGAATTAATCTTAAAAAGTGCTAACGGTTAAATGAATTGCCGCTTAATTAAATTTTTGCTATCTTAAATACTTTTACTTTTAATAAGCATGTCAGAAAGTAAATTGGTAACCTTTTTTGCTTACAAATTATTTAGACGGAACGTTTTTGGCTCACCTAAGTACTCGTAAATAGAGAGTTTGGAAATATATTCCTTTGTTTACAAATTAACTTTAACGATCCAACGAATTAACGATTATTGACAATGTTAACTTTTTGAATGGAAAATTTGCGAGTAAAATTCTACGCCAAATTTTAGATGTTTTATGCCCCGCGTACAAATACTCTTTTGTAGAATCTTCTGTCCATACTGACACTAACTTCCATGATTCATTAAAGATTGGCAGAACAGTTCTAATTATCTTATTTTTGTGTATTTTATCGTTTCTGGATCCTTATCTTCAGAATTATTATAGGTTATGTTTAGTACTAACCAGGGATGTTGGAAAAAAAAGATTTTTTAAACTCTTAGAATAACTCTTTCACAGAATACCAATAATACAATAAAACATTTTTTTACTTCATGGCGTTGTGCTTTATCCAAAACATGACACAAATGTTTCTTAATTGATTTTGAATTTTCGATTGAATTTTCTGAACACTCCTTTAATTGGTTGTTAAAAAAATTCGTAACCTAACAAATATGCGAAATAACTTTCTGTCTAGTCGAAAACCGGACATCTGGCAACCCTAGTTGTGTTCCAAATAATTTTAAAAAATAAATTACGCAGATTGGAACTGTGCTATTTGTTCAATTTAATTACAATTGTAATTACAATATTTCAAATTAGCTATTCTTTGCAGAGTTTATGATATGCACTAAAAAGAGAAACATTCGTCTTCCTAAACAAATGATAAAATACTTTCTAGACGATTTTTAATGGCTGTAATAAAATAAGTGAAAACGCCAGTTTACTCCAATACGGTGACTATACTATTTACTATGTAAGCATATGTTTAGATATGAATGATATTACAAGATTTTAGTGTCTTTTTTTTATGTTTTCCATACGGATGTGGAATAAAACTATTTAATAAAACCAATTTACAAACGTTTTTGACACTACAGCTGCTGTCTCTTCAAGTTCTCAAGAAGGCAGGGAGACTTATCATAGTATGTTTTTGAAGGAACTTTGACCACAGAGATTACTAAGCAAGGATTAAGGAAGTATGAAGAGATAAACAAGTCCAAAAGAAAAGCGTATAAAACAAGGAAATGATTTGGAAAACTTGGTGCGGGCTGCACATACTAGTAGCTTAACAAATAATAAAAATGTTAACATTAAACATATATTTGTATTATAAATCTTTTATATTCGAGATTGATCGAAATAAATAGATCAATAAATAAAATTCGAAATTGACATTTTCAAAACTGTAGCGATACCTACCTAACACTTCTGACAGCAGTAATACCTATTAATGAAAAAATAGTTTTACGTAAATAAATATTTTGAGAAAATCAGTATCAGTTCTGGATTAATTAAATAACCTAACGTAAACCAAATTAATGAACTCATTTTGAGTATGAAAAAAATATATATTAAATAGAATCAAGCTCGTTGTTAGGTTATTATTCCTGTCATCATAAAAAGAGTGAAAAACTGTTTTTTTTTTATTGTAAAATCGTATTTTTAAATCAGGAATGTTACTACGGAACAATTTCTATCATTTACAATACAGCATTCATTTTATAAAGCTTAATGAAGTAAAGTGTAGTGCTACACAAAACATTGAATATTCGATAATTTGAATAAGTAAAGAAAAAGTTGTAAAAAATTTACAAGAGCATTGTTTAAATAGCTGGCTGCGCATTTTCCTAATAATGTAGTAAAATAAGCCAACAAACAATCGTATTTTATTATATTTGCTTTGAAAGATAAAAAAACCCAACGTCAACGCGTTTATAAATAAAAAATAATACTCCGGTCTATAGTTGTTATTACATAATGAAATACTATTCTTAGGACGTCAGCTGCACCATAGACATTAACAAATAAATACAACAAATATGTAACCTAACAATATATGTATAACAAAGCAACAAAATCATGGATTAATGGTATTTACATGAATTATTATTTAATTTAATTAATTTCAATCTAAAATAGCGTGCAATAATGCACATTATGTAATTATGATAAATAATATTGGCATGTAAAATAAATTATTGCGAAATACGAGTGTATTACGTTTCCTGACTTGATAACAAAGCGTTTTCTTCTGTTTTTGGAATATCGATTCAAATTTAAATGGGCACATCTATGAATAGAATCGTAATGGAAATTCTTTCGAAATAAATGCCTATAAATGTTTTCGTGGGTTAAAAATACATATAAATATAATTATGCTTTTTTATAACCACTGAAAAATTAAACTAATATTAAACAACTGATAAAACATACAAATTCCGGGCGGTATAGCTCACATTTGCTTGGCAAGCCGAAGGTCGTGGGTTCGATCACTGAAGAAGTTTAAAAAAATATATATTCTTAATCGATTTCTGAGCTCCAAAATGCCCCCGGTTGGTGGGAATTTTATCCCTCACCCGTAAAATGCAACTCAAAGCCTATTAATTAAAATTGGTGTTAGACGAAAGTCGTCCCGTGAAGACCACCCATTCATAGTGAATTCCTGTTATAATAAGATTGATGCGTGTATGTCGGGCTGTAGTCTATGACGTTGGCGGATCAACATTCCGCATGCAGCGCTTATCCATTTATATAAAATGGTAAGCGTCGTAGGATCCACAGATGAAAAATCTTCAGAATCACTATCACCTATATCTGTCGGTATTCTCCTGTATGTGTTTTCATAAAAAAAATCGCAGCAAACATAATCTCATATGTCATTTTTCTCATTAACAAATCGGAAAAAATTAAACGGCAGACGCGGGGATTTTTTTATTTTTCTCCGATTTGTTGATGAGAGATATCATATAATATTTGCTGTAAATTTGTATGTGTGTATCAGTTGTTGGATATGAGCGTATTAATTAAACATTAATTACATTATGACAGTTCGTTATTCTTATTAATATGATTATTGCCAGTAAGAAAAAATAAGACTAGGAATATCTTCAAAATATTATTTAAAACTATACAATATAATTTATTTTATATTTTATTGTATCACCTATATTTCTCAGACAATATCAATAAATTTTAGCCATAACTTTTAATACCAAACATGTTTTTGGCGGTCAAATGATAGTGTCGTCATCGCTCTTATGTTTCAATTATTTTAATTGATAACCTAATTAATTTAGCGCCACAGCAACCGTCGTTATTAACATCAAAAATCTGATATAAACATTAGATATGCAGCAAAAATTCCATTATTCGCGGTATTTTTTCCTACTACGAAAAAACCGTGAAGGTTTTTTTTTATGTAATCGCATGCAGGAGAGCACACCCGGTCAAAACCAGTGCACTTTATGAAGCTCGGCCAGGGAGGCTGGACGCTGCAAGTGTAGATTTATCTGTTTCTTGAAGATATCTAGATTGTAGGAAGGAGGAAACACAGACACTGGAAAAGCATTGCAAAGCTTACCGGTGGCATTTAGGTATAAACTTTGGAAACTATAAGTTCTTGTTCAACACACATTAACCGTGTATAGACGTTCGGCAAGTTTAAAACGAGTTTGTCGGTTGTGGGTGAGTGCAGGAAGAATTAGTTCTTTAAGTTCCGAAGAGCAGCGACAGTGGTAATAACGGTAGAAAAGACTAAGTGTAACAATCTTAGGCCTGTGTTCCATTGATTGCAGGTTAGACGTAAGAGTGTCATTGTTTATCAAACGAATTGCTCTTCTTTGAACTGAGTCAATTAAGTTTTGGGGCTCCAATGCAAAGGTGACTGCCGCATTCAAGGATAGGTCGGATTTGTCCTTTATATAGAAGAAGAAGTTGTTTATTGATTATGATAGGTATTATTTTATTTTCGACTGAAAAATTTACATTGGGGAATTACATATAAACGAGTATGTATGATAATAGTATTATTATGCCATGTATTGTTGAGCGATACATATTATTATCACAATGCGGTATTCAATATCGTTCACTATTATTATTGAGGAATTTAGAAACGACTGTTACATTGCAGTAGGAAACATTTGAAATGCGATTAAGCAACGACAAAACTGTATTCACGTTATCAATAAATGTCTTGAACTATTTTACCTGGTATCTTTAAGTTCAATTACAAACGAATCATATTTTTATGTAAGCACATACAGGAGAATACCGACAGATTGGGATAGTAATTCTGAAGTCTCGTCTGTGGAATTCTATGACGCTTACCATGGTGCATATGGCTAAGCTATGCGTGAAGAGTGTTCATCCACTAACGTCATAGACTACAGCCCGAGATTCACGCATCATTCTTATTATTACAGGAATTTACTATGAATGGGTGGTCTTCACGGGACGACTTTCGTCTACCACCAATTTTAATTAATAGGCTTTGACTTGCATTTTACGGGTGAGGGATAAAATTCCCACCAACTAAATATTATATCATAATATTTTTTTAATCTCCGTTGGGGATCGAACCCACGACCTTTGGCTTGCAAAGCAAACGCTTTGACCATTGAGCTAAACCCGCCGGCAAAACAATCTAAAACTATTATAAATGTCTCACAAAGATTAGGTTTTTAATTTGTTCTATTAAATATACATTTTATTAAAATTGTTAAACGTACTAAAATCGATTTTATTATTAAATAGTTCGAAAGGTATTCATCGGTATTGTATTATGTTTTATATCAAGTTTTTCATATCGCAAAATTCAATACCTGAAGGGGGTTGTATTAAAAGTTAATCTTAATTTAAAATCGTTCATTATTTAATTGAAGAGTTGAAAATGTATAGGAGTTTGAAGATAGTGTTAAAGTAGTTAGTTAAGTAAAAAAGTAGTAAGTTAGTGTAAAAAATACGGGAAAATTCGTTTATTGCAAACAAATAAGCATATCTACGTTTTTACGCTATTCGAAACGATTAATGTAAATACGTTTACTTAAGTTTAATTGAACACAAATCCATGTAGTAATAATACCATTTTTTATAATAATTTGTAAGTGTATTACAAAGATAATTTACGAATTGATGATAGTCTGCCAATCTCTGTTCATAACCTTAAAATTATCGTAAAAATATAAATATAGTTATCATATACTAATAATAATAGTATATACATAATAAAGTATATTTAGTAGACATTAACGTTCTCAGATGATGTTGTCATTTCCATTAGGAACTCTGGTCTTCAATTTTCTAAACTTGAACCGTGATTTAATGTTTAAGCTCTCCACGCACGTTTTTACGCGAAATAATGTTTTTTGAATCGCGAAAATAAGTCATGTTGGTATTCCTTCAATGTTTTTCTGTAAGATTGGTATTCTTTATTTGGGAATGCATTTTGTTAAACCAAATGACATAACATCAATACGCTTGGTCTTTTTTAATGAGGTGCGGCGAGAAACTCTCACATAAATAATGCTTAAAGGTTACCTTCGTTCAACTTTGTCGGTGGGTAGACTGGTAGACAATCTCGTCTATAAATTTAGCCTAAGGACACATCCGCAGCCGGCGATAGAAAGTATATTTCATTGTGATAGGTGAGCTTGTATTATGTAAACTAGCAAAAACATTATAATATAGAGTTATTATTACCAGTATGTATTGTTCAACTGCAAATTTATTATTTTCAATGAACTTTTATATGTATTTATTACTGACCATTTCTTAAATCTGAATGTCCATTAATTGAATTAAAAACTGACAAAATAATTAGTTGCCTTATAAAATGTACCTGTTTACGGGCAAAATGTATCGACAGTAATATTTTTCTTTACTTCCATTTATTTGCAGTCGTTCTAATAAATATATAATAATTTTATTCCTTGTCTTAATATGGATCACATTTAGAACTATTTAATTTGATATGTTATACTCGTATTTATGGAGGATAACAACAACACAATTATAACGTTTACAATAACACTAACACGTAAATGACAGAAAGAACATTACTATTGGATTATCTTATTATTTCCATAGCGCAACGTTACAATATTATTACCTCGAAGGCATTTCCTCCAAAATATTATTTTAAAATACCTTACAATGAATGATTACTTAAACTTTTTCTAAATTTAATGATACAACGAAGTTTCTTCATTATTAAATATATAAGAATTTCATACCTTGTTTTAATATGAATCACATTGAGAACTGTATCACTTGATGGAAAACTGCTATTTCGCGATCTATGAAAGCCTCATCAATTCCAATGTGAACAGACGTACTTACACATTGGAAGTGAAGAAGCTTTCATAGATAGAGAAACTGCAGCCTTCCATCAAGTGACCAGTGCTCAGTTGTCAAGTGAATGCTAATAATATAAATAACATAAGAAGTTATTTTGTCTTTCTAGTGGTTTTATTCCATTTTGAAGATTTGAACCATACAGACCTTATAATTTTATACTTGTTTTAAGGGGGCAACTTCATTAGATGGGCCAAATAAGCTTAAATAATGATTATATGTGTTCAAAAATGTGCTCAAAAAAATTCAAGGCGTTTATGCAATTATGATTTAAAATCGCTGATTTTTTATTGTGTACTGACAACCCAACACCGGAAAGCGCGTTTTTATTTCAGCACTATTTCAGCACCGTAAAGGAAATGTTTGCAGCAACAAATACTTGCATTTCGATCTCCACTCTTCTCGATCTTCTACAACCCTCTTTAGCTTAACATAAGGGCTACAACTCATGTCCTCGAACACTTGCTGCAAATACTCCCGTCTACGGCGCCCTAGACGGGAGTATAATCAGACGTGCTTTATTTAAATAGAAATCTAACATCAACAAAGAAACAATATAATTACACTGCAAAAGTTTTCCTATAATTAAATTTCATTAATGATATGACGAGTAACGGTCATTAGTGTATTCATGTTTGCTTAAATTATAAACATAAATGAGTAAAATAAGTGTAATTACTATTGATTGAGCCAATAATGTGCTGTTTAATATTTGTGCAACAATAATACAATATGTGGAACTATTAACAACAGAAACGATTTGGAGATTAATTGATGAAAATATAAACACATGCCATGGACTGAATGACATTCTAAAAACATTGTTTCATGACCTACATTGTAATTTTCCAGTAATATTAAATAATGCGTACATTTAATGGCCAGCTAAACAATATCATATAATTCATTTCTAATTCAATTAAACTAGGAGCTTTACTTTGGATAACTTTAATAATAAAGTTCAACTTCAACTTGTGAGAAAAAGAAAAACCGTTAGCAAAATATCTTATATTCACGATTTTTTTGAAAATTGTATTTATGTACAAGAATTCGGGTTTAAATGAGAGTGAAAATGCTTAAAAACACTAAAAATAAGTGTAGACGGTATTACTTGTTTGAGGCAAACATGTAAAATATTAAAATTGTAACTAATATCAATTATTTAGTTAAATATGTGTTCAAGAATCATGCAATCATTTATTGGGTATAATAATGGAGTTCCATTATTTGAATTGACACCTTGAAACGAGTGTTACAAGTGCAAAAAAAAAATAGACATATCTAATCGCCGTAAAAATAAACTGAACTCTGTTGTTCATAAGATATGATGTAAAAATAACATCAGTTTGTGACGACCATATACACCAAATAGGGAGTAGACACAAAAGAATAAGATATATCAATCAGGTCATCAGTCTCACTCTATTCCATAGCAATAAAGTTTAAATGAATGTGTTGATGTTCCATGTAAAAATTTCAAATATTTTTAGTCTCGACTGTAATGGAACTCTGCACAAAACATTATACTTTTCCACTTGACTGGGTGTGTAAAATATTGCGCGCAAAACATTCCATTTACAAATATTTTTGTCGGCTTAAAAAAATTAGCGCCATTTTAACCCTTTCATTACGGCTCGGTTTGAATACAAATTATACAGTCAATTATAAAACTAGTATTTGAAGCATAAATGTACTTATCTGATCTATTTGCATCTATCACATTGGTTCTTGTATCCTTTAGCTATCAGATGATGCATAAAAAACTATTCTAAGAAAGTAGCAAAACGATATATCACGTCAACCGATGTCAACGGTCGGGGAATCTTATGACGACCGATGCAAAAGGGTTAAGGAGCTTTGTGGCCATAGACAACAATACTCGTACTTCTTCTTCTTCATAATAACCACGAAAACTAGTATTATTTTTTGTATATTTTACTACATCCCTTGCAACAAATAACTTTTGCTACGGTATTAAGATAATACTACATAATAAAAAAATATAAAATATATATTCTCCAGAATTTTAACAAACAGGCTGACGGGTCGATTTGATGAATTTCAACCTCGAGAGCAAGCTGGGTTTAGGAAAGGCTTTAGTACAATTGATCATATCCACACGCTAAGACAAATCATTCAGAAAACCGAAGAATATAATCAGCCACTCTGCCTCGCCTTTGTAGACTATGAAAAGGCATTTGACTCAATCGAGACTTGGGCAGTGCTAGATTCACTACAACGCTGCAAAATAGACTATCGGTATATAGAGATAATAAAATCTCTTTACAAATCTGCAACAATGATGGTCCAGCTCCATGATAGCACTAACAATATTTCTATAAACAAAGGTGTTAGACAAGGAGATGTTATATCTCCAAAACTCTTCACAAACGCCCTAGAAGATATTTTTAAACTGCTATCCTGGACAAAATGTGGAATAAATATTAACGGAGAGTACATTTCTCACCTCCGATTTGCAGATGACATAGTGCTAATAGCCGAATCACCTAACAAGCTCCAAGACATGCTCTACGACCTCAATGAAGCGTCGAACAAAATTGGTCTGAAAATGAACATGGATAAAACAAAAGCCATGATTAATAGTCATATTTCACAGACCTTTGATCCTATTTCCATTGGAGGAACAGAAATAGAGGTTGTAAACGACTATACCTATCTGGGACAAGTAATACAACTAGGGCGAAATAACTTCTCAAAAGAAATCGACAGGCGCATACAACTGGGATGGGCAGCATTTGGAAAACTAAAGTACATTTTTAAAGCGAAAATTCCGCAATTCCTTAAAACTAAGGCGTTTAACCAATGCATCCTCCCTGTATTAACTTATGGCGCAGAGACGTGGAATCTGACAGCAAGTCTTACCCATAAAATAAAAGTCACCCAGCGTGCTATGGAGAGATCCATGCTCGGAGTGTCGCTAAAAGATAGAATCCGAAACGAGGAAATACGCAGAAGAACTCAAGTAGTGGATGCTACCCAACGAATAGGCACACTGAAGTGGCAATGGGCAGGTCATATCTGTCGAAGAGACGACGGTCGATGGGGAAGAAAAGTATTGGAATGGCGCCCAAGAACTGGCAAACGAAGCATTGGCCGACCCCCTACAAGATGGACTGACGATATAAGAAGAATAGCGGGAGTGACCTGGATGCGGAAGGCGGAGGATCGAAGAGGATGGAGACTCATGCGGGAGGCCTACGTTCAACAGTGGACGGACACAGGCTGATGATGATGATGATTTAGTTTTTAATAATTCATTTTCATACTAGAAAAATATCTAAATCTTTTTTGTATACCATTTGAACAAGGTTTTTATTTTATACGACTCTTTGTAGAAAGTATATATCGTGTAAATTGGGAGTGGAGTGTTTTATTTTTTGCGGCGTAATTAAAATATTTTTCCTAAAAATTGATTCTTTTATTTTGTTATGATATTATAGAAAGTGGTGTAAATTATATTTGACAATTTCATATTGAACACTTTCGACAATTCATAACAGTTTGAATAGTAATAAAACTGAAAAAGTCAGACGGCAAAAAAGACGCGAAAAACATTTTAATCGACACATAAATACAAAACAGGAATATTGATTGCCTACCATTTTAGAATAAAAAGTGTTTAAACCGTTATTGATCATTAAAAACTTTAACGTATTTTTATAACATATATATCTACCACTCTTAAGCACCTGTAAGAAACCTCAATATTTTATACCTCTTGCTTCTTCGCTGCTTTTAAGTCCCATTTCTATTTCGAATATTTTATTTTATTTAATGCAAAGATCGTTAAACTAAATGTTTTCTCTTAATAATGTAATCTTTTATAATAATACATGTCATTTACATGTAAATAAATTAAATATTTTTATAAATATGTACATAAATTACCTACAACCGTTATAAATATCAATTCAAAATTCTTCAATTTTAATGACAACTATATATCGTACATTGTATTAAAATCATGCTGATTAGTAGTATCATTTCTATTTTTTGGAACATTCTCCCATTCACCAATGTTCAGAATACGATTTCAACTACCATTTCGTAAATATAGTCTATGTCACCCCAAACAAAATTACTGAAAAAAAAATAACATCGCATGGATATCTACTACGAGATTTTGTTCTATGAATGTTTACATTTATATATTTTTCTTAGATTTACTAATTTTTTACCTATAGATCACGATAATTCCCTATTGTATTTTTCAGAAAACATATTGAAAATAACATTGTTGTTATTACGATTGATCAATAAAATATGTTATTATTATTACCACATTTTCATCGTTTTTAAAAAGCCTAGAATATGAACGTTAGCTAAATTAATAATGGTTATATTTTAGAATACAAAATAGAAAAAGGAATATAATATTACCAATGAGAAATATATTCTACATATTCCTTATTCTATGGTGCATATAAAAAAATATTATTAACCGGGAGCATCCAAGGGTTTGGATAGGTTTTTATTGTCTCAATAGTATTTAATTAGATAATACACATACAATATCTAAACAAAAATATATTATTAACACTATTTCTAATAATTAATGAATTAATCTAAGATTATAGTGTGCAATTTTAACCTGATTAACGGTAATTTAAATCAAAAAATAAATTCATTCGATACAGATAATTAGATACTTTCTATCGAAAACATTGAAATTATGAGAAAGCGTTACAGATCATAATGTTCATCGTGATCTCTAATTTCTATTTTACAACAAAAAAAGACACATTATTGATCTATAAACAACATTATTTCACGACATAACATAATTCTAACACATTTTAATATATGTACGGGTAGTGTTCGTTCTTAAAATATTTATGATTTACAACATAATAATCTATAAATGTTATTAGTGTTGTGTAAAAACTGCATAGTTTATAACTATCATCGTTTTAATTGTATTAATATAAAATAGTAGATAACAAATAAAAGCCAACAACCACAAATGTCATTTTGACAGGCACGTGCGAAAACAAAGCAGGCAAATACAAATAGGTATACTGCACAACGAAACAGATGATAAATACAATAGATTTCAATAAAACAAACCTCTATATTTCCCATCGTCTGAAAGGCTGTAAAGACGAACATGAAACCGAACCCCAGCAATATCACATTTAAAAATCTCCTTTCGATTGCCATCGTAACTGATAGACCGAACCATACAGTGGTTAAACAAAATCAGCGTCAACACTGCACCACTGTTTAAAACAGACTGATTCGTCTGGTCGAGTTTGAAACGTCAGAAGCAGGCTTCGTAGCAAAGTTGCAGAGCTATGAGGAATGCGGAGGCAACTTGTCTTACTATCAGCGGTGAAGGACCACGAATCGTTCGAGGTCGACCTTTTGTTGTTTTATTTGGATAGGCACTCATTTCGACTACAAGAGTACAAGTGCAGGGCCAGTGTGATACGTATTCTATTTAGAAATGATCGTTTTATTCAATCTAACAAGTAGATCGTAATTAAAAAAGTAAATAATGATTTATATTTACGATTGAGCAACAAATTATTGAAATCATCATTGATACTACGAGTACATACTCTAGTAAAATCCATAATATAAGTTGTACTTATTGACTATACACAAAATGAACGAAATGGTTTTGTGTATTTTTCTTTAAATATTTAGAATATGTAATTCATTGAATAATGTATTTAATAAATAACGTTAAGGTTATCAACTATCAATAATTGTTGAAACTGCATAATTATAATTCCATATTATTTTACTTAAAAGATAAACAAATTAAAAATATTTAGTTTGATTGTTTGATGAATGTGAATTGACACTAAATATTTTTAATTTTTTAAGTAAATTTTATATAAAATTATATTAAATGTCGATAAAATGTTATTTTTGGTTACTAAACATACATTGTGCAATTGGATAATGTTTACTTGGATAAATCAAATATCCCGCGTATTTGCATAAATAAATAATGACAGCTTATGTTAGATAAAAAAATGTTAGTAACTAATTACTTATATACCTATTTGTCTTATTCGATTTTCTTATAATAATAATAATGTTTTTATATTCTTTATGATTTATATACGTATTATATTATTAAAGTATCAAGTATGAATATTTGATGTAACTCAAGTCACACACTACTGTGTACTTAGATTCTAAATTATTATATTGTTACAATTATTGTTATGGAATAGACTTAAAAATTTCCAAATAGGAAACAAAAAATAATTTGAACTAATCTAAAAATATATTCACTCTCCCTTCCGTCGATTTTCCGACCGGACACTGGCTATCCGTGGTATCCGAAACTTGTTGTCCTATAATAAAAAATGTGGAATAATTTATAAATAATCTTTTATTTTTATTTTGATTTTGTTTTTTACATTTTATTTATCTTTTGACATGAAAAATTGTTGAATCACCATCGTACAGAATTTGAGTACACTATAATTAATTACTCGTATATCATTAATCTTATACGTAGTAGCTTTATAAAAAAATAATCTAATTTATTTCAAATAATTTTATTAAATTAAGGGACATAGGTACTTTGGCCGACCCATTGAACTGACTTCTCTGAGATGATTTATTTATCCATCTCACTCTCGATTCTACTGAGAACCCCTAAATTCGAGATAGGGTCTCTTTATAAAATTCCTAATATTCTTATATAGCACAACATTTTAAAGGCTTCCAGACATTTTCTACTTATAACCTAATTAAGAAATAACTACTTTGAAGTGTAATTTCTGCATAGCAACACTAGTGTTGTGACATTCTCGCTTCGCGCTCAAAACGGGATGTGTTGGTAAAAGTATTATTTATTTTGTTATATTATTATTTTCTTAATAAACAAATAAAATTTATGATTTCAAATAAAAATAACATATTTTTATTTTACATGCTTCGAAGTGTCATTATAAAGTGCAACGTTAAATCGGCATTCAATGCGAATTCCAATAATAGACTAAATGCATTGGTTATAGTACTATTGAACGGTTATAAAGAAAATATTTATATAAAAGAAATGTCTAAAAGAAACGCCCGGAAGAAAGCTGACGAAGAAGATATGATCAGAAGGAAACATTTAGAAAAACATGTCGTCGATTCCTGCCTTTCTAATATGAGAAATATGTTTGAGCACAAAGAAGTGTCCAAAATGACCGTTTCTATGAAAAGAGAAAGTAAAAAAATGACAGAAGGCGATGCAGTTTTAGAAGAGGTTGTTGAGAGTAAAATACCTAAAAAGAAAAGTACCAGGACGAAAAATATAAAGGTTGACCACATGAAGGCTGAGAAAACAGAAGATGTGGAAAAAAATTCAAAGCGAGATTTTAATGGAACTGATTTTAAATATGTTCCAAGTTTAGATATAAAGCTTGAAGATGTGAAAGTCAAATTGGAACCCTGTTCACCCGTCGCCAGCCCTGAGAAGAAAGTGTCACCAAAGAGGTTGCATGTAAAAATAAAATATGAGGATAATGTAAAGATAGAAGAAGATGTGAGTATTGCACAGTTACTTACTGAAAGCTAAATCAATATTATCCTTTTTTGTGGTTCTGTTTCCCGAAATGAGTTTTAGCTGCCTATATCATCCCTTTTTCAATGTACACATATGAATACCGGCAAATGGTGTTTATTTAATTTTATACAAACACATTGGAGAGAATCTACAAAGGATTTTGGTATTCCACCGTCAGCACATTATTAAAATATTGTCAATTTTTAAGAGAATACAACACTATTGTATCAAAAAGTCATTTGTCTACCACCAATTTTGATTATTAAGTAAAGACAGACTTGTTTGCGTATAAGGAATTAATGTCACACCACAAATAGATATTTTTAATCAATTAAGAGACTTTATATTTATTGTAAATCTGATTTATTTTGAGTTATATCAGGGATCGAATCTGCGACCTCTCGCTAAATATTTGACTCCTGTAGCTCTGGATCATAACTAAATATTTGCATAATTTCTCATTGGATATCAATTTTGTTGTTATTTTTTTTTAAATGATGCATATATTGAGATTAATAAAAAGTATTGATAATAAAGGTGTAATTAAAATGAAATTCATGGCACCAGAAGTAACACTTATTTATTATAAAAGAAATATAATACAAATATTATTTTAAAACTACGGAGATGCGCTAGTAAAATATCCTTAAGGCTATTTCATGGAAAAGGACATGTCCAAGAGAATCCCTCTTGAAAAAAACAATTGAACACAAGTGAAGAAAAAACAGAAATATATGAAAAAAAGAAAATTCAAATTTTATTCCAAATTTGAATCTTAATATTATCATTGAGTATTTTCACAAGGTTTTTCGTTCTTGTTGGGTAAAAAGTTTGATTTCAACGTCACACTTGTGATGTTTGGTATCAGTATTGATCATAATCTCATCTTTTATGTATTTTTTTTTAGCAAAAAGAAATTAAGATAGAGCCAAGCACAGACTGGCGGCCTGACAACTGGGAAGAAGTTCTGGCCAACATTAGGATTATGAGAGCCGGAGGTGGCGCTCCTGTAGATGATATGGGTTGCCACAAGTGCTCCGATGACAATGCCCCTCTTGAGGTATAAAACATTTTGAATTATTCCTAATACGTTGTGAAAAAAAACATATTTATGCAATCCACAGTACAATATATAAGAGAACGATTAAATGTTGATGGAAATAAATATGCCATCTGTGTTAGGACTCCTATTAAAAGTTCACTGTTTATTCGCAAACTGTGTATAGTTAACCTATAATGCACACTTTGTTTGTTTTGTAACATATTTTTCCTAATGTTTTTGGCTTTTCTTCATATAATACTACCTTATATGTTGCTATTTTTGGTTGAACTGCCTTTTATAACTAAATGGTCCATGCCTTTGGAGCATCACGCTCATCATCCAAGGAAGGTTGACTATGTAAAGTTAACAGATGCTTGACTGTGAAACCCAGTGTGCCATTGAGAGATCCGTGCTCGAAGTGTCTCTAAAAGATAGAATCCGAAACAAGGATATTCGAAGAAGAACTCAAGTAGTGGAGTCTACCCAACATATAGGCACACACAAGTGGTATTGGGCAGGACATCTGTTGAAGAGACGACGGTTCGATGGGGAAAAAAAGTTTTGGAGTGGCGCTCAAAAACTAGAAAACGAAGCATTGGCCGATCCCCTGCATGATGGACTGAGGACATCAGAAGAATAGCGGGAGTGGCCTGGATGCGGAAGGGGAAGGATCGAAGAGGATGGAGACTCATGCAGGAGGCCTACGTTCAACAGTGGATCGACACAGGCTGATGATGACGATGATAGATGCACTCTGTACAAGATGCATAGTTCTTTAGAAACAAATTTTACCCTGAACCTGATTTATTCAATGTATATTTAAAACTCTTCATTGATAGTTTGTATGCGGCCGCTAAAAAATCGCTTAATGGAGAGAATAAAAACAATATGTGGACTGCACATTGCTTTGAATGCTTAAACATTCTTCATTTTATATATAGATGCCTTTTTACTAATTATATTATTAGCTTAACATATTTAATTAATTATTTCAGGTGATGAGATACCAGTCCTTGATAGCCCTGATGCTGTCCAGCCAAACCAAGGACCAGATAACTCACGCAGCGATGCAGCGGCTCATAGAACACGGGCTCACCGTAGACAACGTCCTGCAGACCTCTGATGAGCAGCTGGGCAAGATCATCTATCCTGTCGGCTTCTGGAAGGTGAGAGAAAGAGTCTTTCATCATCGTCGTCAAGCGATCAGTCTGAAGGTCTCTGCAAATGTACTGCAGCAATCCTATGATTCATATATCTTATGCTTACTGTAACATCGAATTGAACACCCCTTTATATGTAAACACATACAGATGGTGATAGTGATTCTAAAGTTTTTCATTTGTGGATTCTATGCCACTTATCATTTTACTATATTACGATATTCACGCATCATGCTTATTATTACAGGAATTCACTATGAATGGCTGGTCTTCACGGGACGACTTTAAGACACCCCTTACAGACAAAAAAATGGCCAGGCCTCTGAAGCGTCGGGTGTATCACCCGATCTCCTTAAACAACCCTGATAATTGAACACCAAAATATTTCTCTAATACTACAGCTGCAGTCTATGTAAAGATTGCGGACTCTTGTATATTATGTTAGTATGCAGAAATGACAGTTTTTCATGCACTATTTACTTCTTTCAGTCAAAAGTGAAGTACATAAAAAGGACGACGCAGATCTTAAAGGATGACTATGACTCGGACATTCCCGACACGGTTGAGGAACTCTGTAAGCTGGTCGGCGTGGGACCCAAAATGGCGCACATCTGCATGAGTGTCGCTTGGAACAAAGTCACTGGAATCGGTAAATAAAATTATCTCTTACTTATATTTCACCCTTCTAATCCGAAGCCATTTTCGCGTGAATCTGGATTTTTTAGCCAAAATCTGTAAATTTATTCTTTTTTATCGTGGCTTATATTATCTATGTTTTATTTGTAAATACATACAGAAGAATACCGACGGATGGTGATATTCATTCTGAAGTTTTATCCGTAAATTCTATAACGCTTACTATTCTACATATGGATAAGCGCTGCATGTGGAATGTTGATCCGTCAAGTGGGAGCGGCCATAGTTCATAAAAAGGCCGCTAGTAGCTTTTAGGGGCATAGACTCTAACTGCCACCGACGAGCACAGAGTTCGTTGAATTTTGTCTTTTACGTAAAATAAATGTACAAGTTCTTTGCTTTGTTGACTTGCTTCTTATCCATCCACCACGAGATGGGGAGGAGTTGCTTATACCACATCATTGGTACCACTTTGCTCCGTCGTAGGGAATACAACTGCAGATATATCAATATGAATGCCAATAACATAGAATGTAATTTTTAGGTGTCGACACTCACGTTCACCGGATATCCAACCGACTAGAATGGCACCTAAAGCCCACCAAGACTCCTGAAGCCACGAGAACCTCGCTCCAGTCCTGGCTGCCGTACGATCTCTGGGCAGAAGTCAATCATCTTCTGGTTGGATTCGGCCAGACTATCTGCAAACCAGTTGGACCGCAGTGCTCCGAGTGCCTCAACGCAAACATATGTCCTGTCGGAAAGAAACAAGTGAAAAAAATCAAAAAATAATATCAACATTTTAATTTGATTAAACTTATATTGTGCTACATGGTGGCTGCATGTCAATTGGTGTCATCGTAAATAGAGGCACACACTGCCACATGTTTACTATACGGACATTCGTATTGGAGTGGTGACAATCCATGTGTTATTATTTTTATTTTTTATAATATTATGATTTTTATTTTAAGTTAACCTAACTATTTTACACAACCTTTACTGTACTGTAAACATCTGAGAGCTCCGATGATACGTATTTTCTACACCTCATATAAAAATGTCATTCAAAAACTTGAAAAATGTGAATATTCCTAAATATTGCTTTGATTGAATATGGTTGATGTTGAAATATAACGATTTTTGTAATGTATGTATCTGAAAAAGAAAAAATAAAATCGCAATAAGCCATTACGTATTAACCTGAACACAGCTGAATGCATAGTGACAGAACGTTTGCAAACCCACTCTTTTGGCTGGACAACGAGTTTGTCTATCTGCTGTATAAAATAGTTAGGTTAGGTTTAAATAATATAGTTTTACAATATCGATCATGTTTTTTTTAATGTCACATTCGACAATTTTGTCAGAAACAAAGTTTTTTACAATAAATTATTAAATGTATAACCCAGAAATACCTGGTATCCTCAAAATGTTTATATGTCTTCTATGATAAATTTCTTCAAATCCCCAGTAAAGGTGGTGTACGAGGTATTGGTTTTATCATGCATGTTCTACGTATTGATAATAATAATTTAATTACTTTACTAATAATAACTCTGTCATGCTCCTGAGCTGGTGCTTGCTAGTTTATGTCGCTCACTTGTAGCTGTCAACATTCCTGTGTCGATGTCGCTTAACTGTGACAGCAGAGACTCCGAACCTGCCGTCAATGAATCCGCTTCGAGTGAGGCCACCGAAGAGGACTCCTCGGAAGATACTATCGAAGGAGCCCCTGCTGTTTCGAGCAAGGCTCCCAAGGACTCCCGTTCTCAGCCGGGACGAATCATCGTTCGAGGAACTGGAGGACCTGAGTGCTTTCTCCGTGGATGTCCTCTCCCTCCCCCGAGCAATCTTTCCGGAGAAGTTCAACGCTCTAAGTTGAGTCGCGCCTCTCCGCATGGGGAAAGGCAACAACATTCAGCACGTCTGATGATCCGTGGTTCTGCAGCTCCTTCAAAAACGTTACTGGAGTGAAGATGGCGTATCTTCACGCCAAGGGCCTTCACCCAGATACATCGGCTGAGGACTTGCAGAGCTTCTTGGCAGCGACCGCTGCATTCAATCCTTCTTGGATGACCATCAGGAGGGTTGTTAGCAGGCAGACGCTGTCAACTTCTTTCAAAGTCGGGGTCATCGCGACTTCGCTGGAGTCTCTCATGGAGCCTCAAGTGTGGCCTGAAAGGACCATCGTTCAACCCTGGATACGCATAAGACGAAAGAATCGCAGTGAACAGTGGTTGAAACCAACTTGAGTGAAGATATTGACATATTTAGTGTTATATTGCTTTAAATTCAGTACTGGTGTTTATGGAGGCGAAATGTTACACGTTTTATTTTGTGACAATAATGCCTTGTTATTTGTGAGTCAATCATGATATACTTATGACAGGGTTTTTGTTGTTACAAGTCAAACTATTTATCTTGAGTCTCCTGACGCTAGTTCTGAGTGTGAGGTCAGTGATACTAAATGTGTCAATAAATTTACATCACCACATTTATGTTACCTATTGTATTTTTTTTTTATTATTATTGTACTTCAGAAATGCATTGAATTGATAAAATTTGTTATGTTTTTGCAAGGAAAAAAAAAAAAAAAATTGTAATTGAAATTGAAATTTAAATATTATTAGTGATTTCAATTCAATTTTATTAAAAAAAAAAATCCCTTACAGAAACCCTTTGAACAACTCAATTAGTTTCTGAAGTACGATAAGAATTAATCATAAAATAAAAAAAATTAATATATACAAATATAGGTATGTACTTATGATTAAGTACTAAGAACAACGCAATAAAGACAAGCAACAGAAGGTCCCAATGCTCATCAAACAGACAACTCCAACAAATTATTCCTCCAAAGAAACTCGTGGAGTTCATGTCTGAATTGGGCCTCCCTTACGTGAAATATATCAACATCCGAGGCGATTTGGTTACACAGTCTGATCCCTCTCCCAAGAGGCATAGTCTCTGGCAGGTAAGTGTTACTCTTTGGGAGAGCGAACAATCTGTGCTTCCTTATTCTCAGATATTTATCGGGGACACACAAACCGATCTTCAACAAAATTTCAGGATTCCCGAACACCACGCAACAGTCGGAAGAAATGCATACCTAAGCACACATCCCTTCTTGTCTTCAAGTCAATGTATCCTAACATACCCTGTATGAAGTCAGCTGATGTGATGCTACTTGCACTGACAAAAACTGTACAGCTGAGATACCTGTCTATCAATATTTTATAACAGATGATTTAAATTGATATTAAGTAACCTCCTCGATATTTAATACTTTTAAATAATGGTTATGATTTTTGAAAAAATATTGGATTTATCTGTAGCAATAAAATCTCAATAAATTGCATAAAAATCTCTATAAATTTATGAACCTTTCTATTTTTTTCACTCATTTATTGGGGATCCTTTATTCAAATAATTCATAAATTTTTGAGCTGCAGAGAATTTGTAAGCAAGCAAGGTACTTTTTATGATCCTTTAACCACTTAACGCCCGCGCTCGTACCGGTGCGGGAATATTGTCCACATCTTTATGCTCGCGCTCGCACCGGTACGAGCGTTCACTTTCTGTTTTTGCCGCTCTCGCATATGTTCGATGTTTACGCATATACGAAAAAAATTAAAGTTGATTATTAAAATGCAATAAAAAAAAACGATTCCTTTTTTCCATTTTTGCGAAAAAAAACCGAGCATGAGGTGGTTAATGTTGATGTTAGCCTTTGTTGATTACCAAAAAAAATAATTAAAAAATGATAATTTTGGTATTGTGGTTTTTGGGTTAAGCCGTTTGTGGCGAATTATGTCATTCATATATTTCGACTGCCATTGCAGGGGTATTCTTTCCTTTCCTTCAATTGCGGTCGAAATATTGGAACAAGATAATTCGCCGCACACGGCTAAACCCAAAAACCATAATACCAAATCTGGCTGTAAAAACCTAAGAAGATAATTTTGTTGTTCCGTAGCCTGTCTTAATATATTCCAAGTGCTCCGTGGTTCCGAAACGTTTTAGAAGCAGTGATGTATGTAGTCATAAACCAATTTATATAAATACTTTTGACATATTTAATAAATACCAAATAATCTCATCTATCTGCGAAGCAGGATACTCATAAATAAAATATTATACATTGTACAGCCAAATTTGGCCAAAAGTTACCTTTGTTATGGCCAAAATTTACTAAAACGGGTATTACTGTATTACATACTTTGTTATCCTTATAAAATAATTAGCTTATGTATTAGGTTAATACCAGGGTTGTCAGACGTGTTAAATAAGAATAATATAAATTTTGCCTGCAATGTAAAATAATGCTCCCCTCCCGTCTGTATATACTCTGAGCAAAATCACTTACTTTAGACTAATGTTATATTGCTTTCTTTCCTCTTGCATGTCTGGAGAATATGGTTACTGCCTATCAGGCTGAACCATTTAGTTAAAAAAAATGGCTCAACCCAACTAAGGACACAAAGCTTTTATTCAACATCTGTGTTCAGTCCGTGTCTAATATTTCCTAAATTCGCTGATTGAAAAATAGCCATTATTATTATATCATGCTATAGTCATTGATCCACTACTTAATAAAATTAATTATTTGATCTAAAATAAATACTCTGTGCCAAATGTACCCACACAAATTATTTGATTATATATTTTTTTCAGTTTTGTTTTTTGTCACCTTTATGTTTATAGAAATAAATAAAAAATATTTTTTTCTATAAAATGTGTTATTCTTTTAATGAATATTAAGTTTCCTGTGACCAGATCACAAGTTATACTATGTACTTGTATATTAATCCTTGATCAATCAATCCTCAAACACAATGTCTTATTAAATAACTTCTTAGGTTTTCACGGCCAGATTTGATATTGTGGCTTTTGGGTTTAGCCGTGTGTGGCGAATTTCTTCTCTCCGATATTTCGACCGCCATTGCAGGGGTCTTCTTCAGGCTTGATGACTTTGCTGTGAGTTGTTGTCGGGAAGTAGTTTAGCCATTAGCCTAACGTACCTCCCTGAGCGTCATGTCGGGTAATCGTGTGCCAGGGTCTTACAACGCTTTGGTATAAAGATTATACACGAGGCGTCGTCAAAGATCCGGGACTGTCTCAGACCGGTCAAGGACAAGTTTCCCTTAGAGAGTGATGGAATTTACAAATTACAGTGTAAGGCTTGCCCCACGGTTTACATCGGACAAACATCACGAACCATAGTGAAAAGAGTGAGTGAACATGAGAGATCATGCAGACTAGGCCACCCAATGGCGTCAGGACTGGCAGAGCATCTGACTGACACGGGACATAAGTTTTCATTCGAACCCGAAATCGTGGCTCGAACACAAGGAAAACATGCACGCCTAGTAAGGGAAGCCATTGAAATCAAAAGACATCCCATCAACATCAACAGGGATGATGGCTTGATTCTCAAAACAGCATGGCTTCCGCCTCTAGCACATACTCAAAAACATAGACAGACAAGCAAGGACATCCACAGTCCGACATGACGTTCGTGAAGGTACTCTACTGAGAACATACCCACCGCACACGATTACCAGACATGACGCTCGGGGAGGTACGTTAGGCTAACAGCTAAACTACCTCCTGACACCAACTCACAACAAAGTCATCAACCCTGGAGAAGACCCCTGCAATGGCGGTCGAAATATCGGAGAAAAGAAATTCGCCACACACGGCTAAACCCAAAAGCCACAATATCACAATGTCTTATTTGTTGTTTAGCTCACAGCTGAGCTCCATGGTCTTTTGTAATATCCCTTAATCTTATGCAAAAAAAAACTCCTGATCCTGAATTATGTTGATTGCTACATTAAAAATGCCATCATAGTCTTTTATTTAATCTGGCATTCTTTCGTTTGTATCCCTGCATTGGACCATTATTCATTGTATGGTATCATTCATTAACACCATCTATTCCGGACTCCCAACTCCTGGCAACATGCCCAAAATATGATATTGTTTTTGTAATCCTTAACTCTTGTAGGATAAAAACACTGGTATATCTTACTGTCCATGCAATTCACAGCATTCTTCTAAAACTTAATTTTTTTGCTTCATACTCATTGACCATGTTTCCACGCTATATATATACAATGGAGAAAAATTATATCATTAGAGGCAATTGATTTTTCAGTTAATAAAAGATTACAATTTAAAGAATAAATTTTATTTCAGTTTTTACAGACGTATTTAATTTAATTATTCAAATAACCGATATATTGCATTATTAACAGTTGAATTATTGGCACTTAATCGTTCACATGTCTACTGGCAAACGAAGCATTGGCCGACCCCCTACAAGATGGACTGACGATATAAGAAGAATAGCGGGAGTGACCTGGATGCGGAAGGCGGAGGATCGAAGAGGATGGAGACTCATGCGGGAGGCCTACGTTCAACAGTGGACGGACACAGGCTGATGATGATGATGTCTACATTAAAGACAAAAAAATTAAATATCATTAAAACATAAGCCTTTAAAATTTAATCGGAAGAATAGTGGATATGTAAGATGACAAAACAACAATTAGCTGCCAATAAATAAAACTGTTAATACACAAATCAGTAACTATAATAATTAATTTCACATCTTACAGTTTCACATCATAACTTATTTCAATATTTTTATTAGTCGTAGACCTAAAAATGCTTATTTCCAAAATATAACAAGACAAGATGCACAAAAAGTAAGGTTAGATTAAAATACAATTTCTTGTGCATTATTTATACCTGATTTTATGAATGTAACATAGTCACCAGCTATCGGTAGCTAGCAACATAAAAAATGCATTAAATCACTCAGAAACTGAAATGTCATTGTTGGACCAATAATCAAATATTACCTCTCTTATATTTTGCTCCACAAATCTTAACTGAAGATTGTTATACTATAATTATTATTTTTTTAAGTATTTTTCATTGTGAAAATACCATTTTTTATAACTTACATTTACTTTAGTTTCTTAACGTCTATGCAGCCGGTTGTTTTCCAATTGCTCTATGCCTCGACTTTCCTTTTTTGCTGACGAATTTTCTCCGTTGACTCTTTAACTGCCGCGACTTTTTCTTATTCTTCAACTGCTCCATCTTGTTCTTGGTCTGGAAGGTTTTGCTCTTCTGGACTTTCTTGGTGGCGGCTTTTTTGATAACTTTATTTATGTCTCTTTTGCTTTTGAAAACCTTGGTCGGCTTTTTGCCTTCTTCTGCTTCGTCTTCTTCTTCTTCTTTAGCTTGTGCCGCCGCTCTCTTTCGTTTTTTTTCAGTCAGTTCCATTCCGGGAATTTCATCGCCCGACGATTCCCCGTCCTCGGATTCTTCTTTCTCGTCTTCTTCGTATTGCGGTTTGTTCTGTCCTATCCAGTTGTTTTTTTCTGCAAAGTCGTTTGTCGACAGCTCCACAACTTTAACAGTGACATCTTCAGTCTCGTAATCATTGCTGAGCAGTTCTTCGAGCTCCGGTATGTTTCGTCTGGACACGACCATCTTTTTATATGAGTCTTTAGCCTGAAATAATAATAATCATAATTTAGACAAGACAAATATTGTATTTAATGGTTTTTAGGCAATAGACCTTAGATAGAGTTTGCTTTGTTTTAAAATATGCTCCTATTATTTATTTATTAATTTAAACAGAACAGATGTTCCAAATTACTATGTTGAAATTTATAATTATATGTTGTAATGCACCATGTTGCAATACTACCCTACTAATGTCATACACAACTTTTCGACATCCACGAGTAATTTTTGAGACATAGGATGAATGACTAATATTTATCACCTTACAATTGAATCCACCCAGCAAAGAGAAAGTTACATTGATAAAAGATGGTCCGGAGAAAGCAAGGTGTTACCACCCTGGATAATCATCCTGGAAACATCACTATGGAAAGTAGTCTATTTGAAATAAAGTTCTAATAAAAGAATACACTAATTTATAAACGTAATTGAGTTCAAATGTAAGTATTTAATAAAGATAAGCCAAAAAAATCATACAAATATACAGCAGTTAACATCTAATGTCATTTGTAGTAGTAATAGTAAGTATTTTTTTTATAAAAACATTATTACTAAAAAATTAAGTTATTCAAGAGACAAATTCATTTTAAAGCCTTAATAAAAAAAGCCTTACAGGCAAACTAAATGTCAATTCCTCACACTTACTAATGCTCTTTTGGCTATAAATTTGGAATCTATAAAGGATTTTCAATATAAATTAGAAAACTTAAGTACTATTTTTTCTATAACGCATTGATGTATTAGTAAACCGTGTTGTAGGATAGATGTATGCCAAAATCATTAATTCGCAGAATATTTATATTATATATATTTTAATACCTCCATCCTAATGCGTTTGCGTTCTTCCTTAAGCTTTTCTTCAAATTCATCCTGAGCCTGTTTCTTTCTTTGTAGTTTTCTTTTGTGAAATCCGCCCAAGAAATCTCTGAAAAGTGAGGTTAATTTTCATTATCATCGTTATTTTAAATGAAAAATAATAAATCTGTGGAAATATGTTGTATTTACTTCCGCTTAGCCTCATCGAACACTAAATTGAGTTTGACTTTACGCTTTTTGTTTTTCTTTGGCTTATCGTTATTTATTTTGTTTGGACCCATTTCGACGTCCACCTTTCACCATGCGTTTCTAACTGCAAACTAGATTGCCATAATGCAAATTAAATTAAAAATAATTATGTCAAAAATACCTGCTCGATTGTTGTTTTTTCCTAATTTTGATAGAAAATATTATTGGATATTATTTTATATGGATCTTACAATGCTTGAAAAATTATGGTACGGGTCCTGTGACATTTCATAAATATATACCAATACATTACTGAAATAATAGTGAATTAATGTATGTATATAATAAACTGATAAAAATATTTTATTCAAATTAATATAAAACTCGATTTATATAAAAATCAACTTATTTATATCATATAAAAAATCAATCGATGAATTAATACACTTCGATACAATGGGCAAAAATATGTCAATATGAACAAATAAAAAAAAGGTCACCTTTCGAAAGTCATTTTTTTCTTTAAAGACATTGCGTTTGCAAGATGTATTACGGCCAAAAATAAAATGCTTTTGATTCTGCCGAATTCCACGAATAATGTAATTTATATATGATAATGAAAAAAACAATTAGGATCAACTATCGACGGGTCACGTCAATATTTTGAAAAAAATACTACGATCCCTGAAATATAAAACAGTTGTGTAACTTACAATAGTTCTAAATGAAGGGGGGAATTATAACACAGTTTTTTTCAAGATTTTTTTCTTACGTTCTTCGTCTTGAAGGTATAATATATCGTATATATACCTATAATTATATCGTGAAATATTAATATCTCTTTTTTTAATAATCGAGTCTTCAAATACATTCACTATAACTGAATGTTTACTACGATCTCTAAGGTAATTATTATGTATTTAAAAAAAACAATTATCTATATTCAATCCTTAGTCAGTCGACAAATATTATTTGTTTGTAACAATTTTTTTGATAAAATTTAATACATATTTAAACAAAAAAAATCGTTATTGGTAGCTTTATGAGATATTTTTACTTTTAATACACAATATTTATTAGATACCAAATTATTTAAAGGTCGATCAAATTTATAAACGTGCTTACAAGACTGCATTAGGAGAAATTTTCCGAACTGTCTGCCGAAAATTCATCTTATAATTTTTCAAGAATAGTTTTGTATTTCAATTTGATATCAATGACACTTAAACCTTAATGTTAAATATTATTATATAATTAGCATAAACAATTTTGTTCAACATTAAATAGCACAGTTCAATGTTTTTGAGTTTGTGCTTTTGTTGCTCCCAATGTTACTAATATAAGCAGAAAGATTCATTTTATAGATTCTCTGCTGGAACAATGATGAGCGATTTACTAGGCCGGATATGAACCATAAACTGAACTGAATATTTCCGGTGGTAAAAGCTTCCGAACACAGTACACATATATATATTACATAATTATGTTGGTGCATAATAATAGCCACGTAATTTAAACTAGCAATGGTTATCTTTTCTGGTATTCATTTTTATGTACTGGCGCTGCTCCTTTTACCTTGATTCAATAATATAAATTTACGTTTTTAACACACACAACACTAACGTAAGATGACTGATACTCCCTGATGGCAGTGGTATCAAATACTTTTCTTCTGTAACTCATATTATCAATTTTAAAACTCTGATGTCTCTAAATCACATAGACTTTTACGAAGTATAGCTCCATACTAAACCGCTTTCGGTACAATTCGTTCTAAGATTGTTTATCTGAAAATTAGAACTACATTTTGTTCTATCCAGAGCTATATATAATTCAAAAATTCATCCATTGATAGACATTTTACTCCCGTATGCGCCTCATTTCCTTTAATTATCATAATACCGACTGTGATAAATATTTATAAAATATTATTTATACTAATTAATGAAAAATGATAATGAATTATGTTATTGATTATGAATTATATGTAACGTGGATCTATATGCATAAGTCAATAGGAATGACGTATACACGAGAATCCATTCCGTTATCTGTTTTTTTAATTAATACTTTTTAATAACATTAATTCGCAAACCTTTCACAAATACCGTTACACCATTTTATTCGCCATTCCTGAATAAATCATATTGGATTTTAATAGTGAGCTACATAATTTTATTGTTCTTTCCGTAATGCTATTAATTATTATTACATTACTTCGAGGGTAATATAAAAGTAATGACTAATAAACGTGTGATATTTACTACATTTACAGCAACCATCGCAACGGATGTACGCCTCTTGGTATAAAATTGATTCCACTTATGTCTGGAATGAATCTAAAGAATGATTTCAAATTACTAGATTTACCAAATAAATTACCTTCTTTTAGTGTTTTCTCACCAATAACTGCAGATAATCGATCTAAAATACGAATAGAGTTATCTTGATAGGTATTTTATTAAAAAAAACAAACAGTTTTTAGTATAGGCAGAAAACTGCAGGGATAAAATTTCTCTTTAAATAAGAATATACATATATATATTTTATGAGTGATTTATCATTAGCGCCATTGGTTAAATTGGTAAAGACCAAATTTAATATTGGCAGGATTTGATAACGACATAATTCACATTCGATTTTTTCCAGTAGCTGAATCTATTATAGAAGGGATTAAAGATCATTGAGTTATCATCGTCGCTAGTCCATACTACAAAAAGTCATCATCACTTCCATGTCTGCTCCTTCAACTGGAGCATATGAATCTCATTAGAAATAATATACATATTCATCATTAGTACGAGAAGAAAAAATATAGAGAGGATATATTTTATTGGCAGTTCAGCTTTTATGACCTATAAAGCAAATGCTGCAAGGCAATTAGCATTGACAGGACCTGGTAATAACAAATTTTGATGTAATATTTTTTATGTGAGCACATGTAAGAGTGTATTAGGAGATATATATATACATATATATATATATATTTTCATTATCTTATTCTTGTATGGACATTATTGTCATCGGCGATTGTCAATACTATTTACAATTGGCAAGACATAGTGATAAAATGTATTAATGCCGAAACTTTATAAGTGCATAATTTATCTTTGGTAGGCAAGGAAACCATCGTAGGTAGATTACTTTAAGCCCCTGTCACATGTAACGCGGGGACAACTGATCACAATATCTCAGCCAATCTCATGAAATATCGCTGATCGCAGTGACCGATCGCGTTTTGTTAGCCAGATGCTTAAATGTTCAGTACTATTTTGAATTTCTTCGACGCCTGTAATAAAAACTACACAGATTGAAAATATGTTTTTTTTTAAATAAAATGTTCGAAAATAAAGCATACATAACAAAGTAATTTTGATAGAAAATATTAGAATAGCGTTCGCCCAGATGACGCTCAGCTGTTCTTTGAATGCCGGCCGCTGATTCGTCGAGCGCGGGCCTCGTCCTCCAATCAGACAGAAACGCTCCCATAAATTCGGCTCCATCGCCACTGTGGCTGTCAGTATAAATTTGCACCCCGTGCAATGAGGTGCCCTTTCGCTAGTTCCCCGACGTTCCCTTTGTTATTGTCCGAAACAAATGCAAAAAAATCGTTTAAAATACCCACACCATGGCGGTGCTCTCTAGAAGTGGGCTAAACACACGTGAAACACTAAAAAAGGTGCGTAAACCCAAAAACAAAGTAAAAAAACACAAATGTTCGAAGCACTTTTTCAGCTGTCATTTTTTTACTTCTTGTCTACCATTTCTATACAAAATTTCAGTTGTTGGCTTTGTTTTTTTGATTCGCATGGCATTTTTGTTTACTCTCGTGTTGTTTGGTGTTTTTTAAAGTGAAATGTGTGGTGGTTTGTTGATGTGTAAGAACGTTCACCTCCATATGCCGTTTTTATGGTCGTGACACAGTTTTCATATGATCCTACATATTGTGTGCAATGTGTCTTCGTAATTGACATGTAAACAGATTTACTGTGATATAATTTTAACTCGCCGCTTTCATTGTGCTCGCTCATATAAGAAAACAAAATCCTTAAAATAAAAATAACCTAGAAATACATTTCTAATTAAATTACATGAAATATTTTTGAGCATACTTTTTCACACGATTAATGTATTTTCTTGTAAGGGATACATTTTTTGTAACACTAACTAACAAAGTGATATTTTTACATTATTTTAATATCGCTTTCAATCGTAGGTTTTAGGTTATGTATTTACATCTTATACTTCTGTCCAATAATTAAATTAATGTCAAATGCTTTCTCTGCATCCATTAAATGTAACTATTAGCTTATAATATGAGGAAAGCACGATAATTGTACAAATATAATATTGCTTAGTTATCTATTATATTATTATTTATATAGCTTTTGGGTTTAATAAATTGATATTCATTGTATCCCTACTGCATTTAGCTTCTGTTATGATTTGAAGGGATAAAATGGTTGCCCAGACTTGTCTATTACAAGGATTATTACTTTTATTTGCCTTCCATGTTATTAAGTAATAGATGTAAACAGTGGTGGCCTATCTTCAACATGTTCCATCCAGTTCTACCTTTGTCTCTTGACTAATTATAGACTCAAAGGTTGCCATATGTGCTCTATCACTTCATCATTCCTTACAGTTCTACAATACTAAATTATACGCAGCTACTTATTCTCAAAAACTCATTATACGGCTGCTTTAGCTTGTGTAACATTGCTGTAGCTCAATCATAAACTTAATAAAACAAGCATGGTGTTAAATAACTTCTTATGTTTTCACGACCAGATTTGATATTGTGGAGGTACGTTAGGCTGATGGCTAAACTACCTGCTGACACCAACTCACAACAAAGTCATCAACCCTGAAGAAGACCCCTGCAATGGCGGTCGAAATATTGTAGAGAAGAAATTCACCACACACGGCTAAACCCAAAAGCCGCAATATCAAGCATGGTGTTCAATCACGTAAATAACTTATTATTTCTTAATATCAATGTATCTGATGATAAATTATCAAAAATAATTTTCAAAAGTTCAGAGAATATTATATGAGGTTCAATTTGTGGAAAATAAGAAATTATAACCATTACCTGCATTACTGACTTAATATCTGTGTTAAATTTCGATGTAATTGGACTCCAGTAGTTTAGTTTGACTCAACTGGGTCATCTATCACTTGCATGGTGAAGTGTTCTCTGATTCAGCTTATAATCATATCTTTTCTGAGCATCCATACACAGTTGACATTATAGTCAACTTTGAAATGCTTTAAAATTCTCGCCCACCATGATTTGAATATTCTATTTCATGACGTCCGCTGATTATAAAAGTCATCACTTTCAGATAAGCACCATGTCTCACAGCCGTACATCAAGATGCTCCAAACAAATGTTTTGGCAACTTGCTTGCGGAGCTTTAAATTAATACTTTTTGTTTTTGAACGCTAGTGTTGCTTGATGTATGGCTACTGTCGACTTCTTCTTGAGTTTAATAACACCTAATATGACAATTATTTTTTATGCAAGAAATTATCATTGAATGCTGCTGTTAATTTTTTTATGTGTCATTTACATTGCAATAACGAGCTATTATTGTAGGACCCGTGTCACTTATCTCCATTTTTTTATTATGTCGGCATGTTATATTTTTACTCCTTTTTTATCTATATTATGCTCGTAAAACATGTAATATAGTCATTTTAGATATCCACTTGCTCCTCTTTTATATTTTTTATACGTGGTGTACTTTTAAAAAACGTGTACCTGTAATAGGTTACTATCTAACATATATTTACTTAGTAATATCAACCTTGCTCGTATTTTAAATTACTCGTATCTCAAAGAAAATTTCCCCATTGAAATTGATAGCGAGCACAATTTATCAAAGATGCTTTGACAGCGGAAGCACACTGTTAAGTGATTCTCTGACCGTGGCCGGGGGATTCACGCGGTAAAGCGTAACTGCCGGACCTGCTAAGCCGATTGTTCATATCTCAAATTTTGTCATAAGTTGTGGCTCAAGCCTATCAGGGGCAAGTAAAAAGCTTAAGAAAATCAAGCTCGTTCGGGATGCAAACCGACGGCGTCTGAGTGAGAAGCAAACGCTTTTACCACTGGACTGCCCGGCAAATATAATTATTATGTAATGTAGTCAAATAAAAACCAAATGTTTTAATCCAACCAATCTAAACTATCATTGTAAGCTTAAAAGTATTCCATTCATTGTCGGTGTGCTGATTAGTGCTTTTATGTTTACTGACAAAGTAGTTAATTGTCTCTGAAAGAGGAGATATTGTATCAGGATCAGTAACATTGTAATATAATTATATTTATGACAAAATTATCATTTGTATTGCAATATAATTGTCATGGATGTAGTGCAACATTATCAAACACAAAAGGAAATAGTATATTGATAAAAATTAACATTATTTTCCACAATGACCATTTTATGATATTATTACGTGCCTCATTTATAAAATAGAATTATAAATTTAATATAATGAAAAGTAATTTTTGTGTTCTAAAATTAAGTGCATCCGTTTGATCACCAGGTGTATTCAAATGTAATCACTCGCATATCATCTGTGGATTCTGTGTCGCTTTCCATTTTTAGAATGGCCAAATCATAGTATTCATGCATGATACATTTTTAAAGGCGATGGGTGGCTGTTAACACTATGCAGTTCGCGCGTTACACGATTAAACTTACGCTGGAGGCAGACTGTTTTTTAAAAGATTTTTTATCGTCATGTGTTCAAATAAAATTAAATATGATCCTCACTGAAAAGGTTTTGAGATCTTTGAATTATGGTCGAAAGTAAAAACAACACATGTGTGATTGGCCACTAATGATATAAAAACAACACAAGCTGTGTATAGTCAGCCACTAAGCGTTAGCGGAACGATTACACACATATTGTGTAATCAGACAGGATGGTGTTAATGCAACATTTTTTTGTCTATAACCAATTTTATAGTGATGTGGAAAGGTTAGAAGGTAAAATATTTTAACTTGACTAGAAATCAAACCAAGCAAGGGATAATCAAGCACTAAACTATAAAGAAATATTGATGTCAATTAACTAACATGTTCAATTTTCAACAGTAACTTTTTTATTTAGTTTTTTTATTATGTGAACACATACAGGAGAATACCGACAGATGAAGATAGTGCATCTGGAGTCTTATCTGTGGAATTCTATAACGCTTATAATGCTGCATATGGCCAAGTGCTGCATGTGGAGTGTTGATCTACCAACGTCATAGACTACAGCCCGGCTTTCACGCATCATCCTTATTATGATTATTATTACAGGAATTCACTATGAATGGGTGGTCTTTACGGGACGACTTTCGTATACCGCCATTTTTAATAAATAGGCTATGACTGGCATTTTACGGGTGAAGAATCAAATTCACATCAACCGGACGTATTTTAGAGTTCAAAATCTATTAAAAAAAAAATTCATTACCTTTGAGGATTGAACCCACGACCTTTGGCATGCCAAGCAAACGCTTTAACCATTGAGCTATACCCGCTGGGAAATGTAAATGATGTCAATTTTATTTTGGGTTACCTATTTAAATCATCTATTCCAGCTTGACATATATCATGCGGGAGGCCTACGTTCAACAGTGGACGGACACAGGCTGATGATGATGAAATTCCAGCTTGATTTTAATTAAACCTAATTATAATAATTTATCATTATGATTCAGTTATTTTATAAATTCGTGTACCCATTAATATATAGTATGTGAAAAATTCTCACATTATTGTATCTGTATGTTTATATATTTGAATATGTAAGTCATAAAAAACCCAGTTTTTTTTTTTATCTAACATGTGTTTCTACATAACTTTGAAGTAACATTGATTCTATTATCCATCAAGTTTTATATTATTATCACAGGCTGACTAAATAATGCTTAAAAAATATTACATAATTATAAAGTTAAAATTTTATCTCTAAAAAGTGCAAAAAACCTCATGTGTTGAAAAAATGACTTGAATAAAAAAAGTTTTGTTTTGTACTCAGTAAATAATAATAGGCGGAGGATCGAAGAGGATGGAGATCATGCGGGAGGCCTACGTTCAACAGTGGACGGACACAGGCTGATGATGATGATGATGAAATAATAATAGAAGACGATTTGTAACTCATATTTAAAAAATAACATGTTTGGTTACATTATACTGTATATTTTGATGTGTTTGTTCTGTATTTATTCTGTATTTATGCCACATATGTTATTTTTATAACATGTCTTTTGTTCTTTGATTTTTTATTCAATTAAACTAGTGTAGAAAAATGACAAATACATTTTAATAGTTAAATAATAATAGGTTATATTTTCAATGTTTTGAGCATTCACTTTGAGATCCATAATAAATTATAAATATTTATTTATTTATTTACCTTGTTTCACATGGATCACGTAACAAAAGTTCTCTATTAGGAGACTGTAGTCTAGAGAAGGATTGAGAAAGACTACGAGTTAGTCGAAACTGCAGTCTCCTAATAGAGAACTTTTATTACGTGATCCATGTGAAAACAAGGTAAATAAATAAATAAATATTTATAATAATAGGTTAGGTTTTGTTCTACTGTATATTTTAATATGTTTATTCTGTATTCATGCTGTGTATCTTTTATTTATGTGGTGTCTTTTTTTTATTTTTTATTATTTGTTCATTTTACTGGCCTGAAATTAAACAACATATATATTGTCATATTGAATACATGATAAAATTGTTGTATCTTACCCCAATCCATAATACCATAACTCCTATACACCTAAAAACAAAAATAAAACAGTTATATGTTAATAAGAAAAATAACGGCCATTTTGGAACAAAAAAATATTTTGAATTTTCTTTTGACAGAAACTCAGCCTGTGTTGCCATATATTAAAACAATAATTCCATTTTTTTATTAAAAAATATTTGATAGAATGTTTTTTTCTTTTCAGATTTAATCTGAATGTTTGAAGCTGGCTTAGTAGGCGTCCTCAAAGATGACATCCAGGTATGTTTATACATTTTTTTTATGTTTATATTTATATCACCACTTATATTAATTATTCAGTGAAAAATAGTCATCTATATAAAGTTCAGAATGGATACTACTAATTTTTAGTATCTTTTATGTAAATTAATGAGCCCGATCATCAATAGGCCTAGGTTAGTGACATGGGGTGACCCATTCATGTTGTAGTCTGCGTCCAATAATGCTTAACTTGAATCATCTAATGAGAACTGCGCTGACGATGTGCTACTGTTACTGGAGTATATCTATAACTGCCATTCGTATTATCTTAAAACATTAATATTTGTAACCTTATAAACGTAAGTAGAATTATCAATTATACCTTCTTTGATGTGTGAGATAGATCATATTTCTGAATCGTCGGACCATTGTTCAGCCGTGGATCCATGTAAGACAAAAGAATCGCAGCGTGAACAGTGCAATTATCACTTGAGATTAATATAATATGTGAATTTTTTAATTTTTATTAGAATATTATTTTATTATTTCAATATTCTAATCTACTTTTATAGATCATTGACTATATTACAATATTATTATTACTTAAATATACATATACTATATGATTGGTTATAAAGTCCGAGTCGGAACTATAAGTAGTTGTTTCTCATCCATTCAGTCTATAGTTTGGTTCGAGACCCGAGTGGTACTTACTAAAATAAATAGACTGTCGGAAAGTAATAATAATATTAAGCTTGTGAATAAATGAAGACTGATTGAATAATAATAAAAATATACATACTTTGAATATATACTATAGCGACATCTATCGTACGATGATAACAATGATATAAATACTAGTTTCAACGCGAGTCGGTCTAGGCATAGCAATGGCTCAGTTCGCCGAGCGGTATGAATACCTGGGCATAGTTGGTTTCCAAGGTCTGCGGTTCGCATCCCGCTTCTGCCGTTATTTTTGTGCTTGGATTGACGCGTTGAAAAAAAGAATTTTATGTATAGTATATGTATATTTAAGTAATAATATAATATGTTGTCATATTTGGTGTAACATTACTTCTGATTCAGTGCTAGTGTGGACAGATATGAAAGGTTAGATGTTTGATTTTGTGACAATAATACCTTGTGTTATTTGTGTGTCAAACATGATATACTTATGACGTGGTTTTTGTTGTTACAATTCCTGACTATTGGCGCTGCGTATTACCACATGTTCTGAATGTGACGTCGTTGACACTATATATGTCAATACTTAAGCATCCTTGATTTTTACAGTAATTATTTCAGAACCATATTAAACACAATTTGTAATGTTTTTAAAAGAAGCAATGAAATTGAAATATATCGTTATAGTTATTTTTTAATTTTTTATGTTAACACATACAAGAGAATACCAACAGATGGTGACGGTAATTCTGAAGTCTCATCATTGGAATTCTATGATGCTTACCACAGTGCATATGGCTAAGCGCTGCATGTGGAGTGTTGATCCGCCAACGTTATAGACCACAGCCCGAGATTCACGCATCATCCTTATTATTACAGGAATTTACTATGAATGGTTTGTCCTTCACGGGACGACTTTCGTCTACCACCAATTTTAATTAATAGGCTATGACTGGTATTTTATGGGTGAGGCTCTTCGGGGATCGAACCCACGACCTTTGGCTTGCAAAGCAAACGCATTGACCATTGAACTATACCCGCCGGTTATGGTCCGTGCCTAATTTTGTTATTATATAAGTAATGTTATTTATAAATTTAATAATTAAAATTAATTAACCATTGATTTGTGATCATTTTTTTTTTGAGGGATATGCTGAAATTTACACTTGACTCTTTTTTTGTGTAAGGTTGGAGCGGCTATTTGTGCTGCTCGAGTCCGGGTCTTCTGGAGTCACTCGACGGGCTGCGGCACAGCAATTAGGGGAGGTTCAGCGCCTGCGCCCCCGGGAGCTGCACCGGCTGCTGGCTAGAGTCTACACGTACCTGCGAGCCCCGGCATGGGAGACACGTATAGCGGCCGGACAGGTGACCATCCATAACTTCTTCTTTCTGTCAGTGCCATCAAATTGTTACACTGCTCAGTATCTTGCAACATGGATGTCCCGTGTGCTGCCAAGCATTAGGTCTGCATGTGCAGCTAGTTGGCCACATGGAGCAGGATCTCAGGTGTGAGGCGGTCTGCAGGTCTCCACTGTCGCACAACAGTGACTCTCTGCTGAAGCATTCCCCACCGTGAGAGGTTATCCTTTGTATTCATTAAATAGATAATAATTTCATACCTTGTTTGAATATAGATCACCTTGAGCACTGTTTCACTTGATGGAAGACTGCAGTTTCGCAATCTATGAGAATATTTTTGCACACATTGGAACTTTCTTCTTTTTCGTGTCAGCGACGTCAAATTATTTCTATCCAGTATCTGGCAACATCGATAGCCCGTGTGTTGCCCAGCATTAGGTCTTGGGATCTGCAGCTAGTTGGGCGCATGGAGCAGGATCTTAAGTGTGAGGCGCGGTCTGCAGGTCTCCACAGTCGCACAATAGTGACTCTCTCTGCTGAAGCATTCCCCACCGTAAGAGGTTATCCTTTGTTCTACCAACTCCGGTTCTTAATCTGTTCAGGGATTTCCAGGTCCGCCAGTCAAGGTTGTTGCCAGTTGGAACGCCTTTCTTTGGAGTAATGAAATCCTCTGATGCGACTTATTGCCAGAGCTGGAGTCTCTCAGTTTCAGGGATGTGAGAGGTTGTGTGGATCTCGGAAAGCTGCTTCGCGACTTCAGTCTGCAATACTATACAAGCAGTGAGACGGTTGGTTGATTACCTTACGCATTACAGCGACAACAAAACATTGGAACTGAAAAAGCCATTACCATGCTAACTTGCGTAATATTAATGCCAGGAATAAAATCGATTTTTTATTAATTAATTTATTACAATCACATCCTGTTCTATCTATGCATCATTCTTGGAAGACATGTTTTTATTTTCGCGTTATTACGATTGTAAATGCCACTATTGCAAATATTTGTTTTATTTTCGCAGGCCATTGAAGCGATATTGAAGAATGTCCCGCAGTGGGATCCCAGTCCAAACAATGCCGACAAAGGTACACACACCAAACTGTTTTACATAATCAAACTGTATATATTTTCTCAGTCGTTTGGAAACAAATCTGTTTGTGAATTATTTGATTCATAAACATAAAATGTAAATATCTGCATATAATACAAATAGGCAGTTCAATGTGTTAAACAATATAATTACATACTGATAACCTCCTCTAAGTTGGTTATCGAATTACTGGATGACAGGATGCGGGAGCAGATTATTAACACAAAGAACTTGTTTTCGAAGCACAATTTGCGTTTATTTTAAATAAAGACTTGATTTCTACGCCCGACCAGTATGACATTTCGCCGGCCGGGCGCAAGTTATTTGACAACTGCTGGACACTGTGACATGCCGCGCTGCCAACGATCACGGCAAAAAAGCAAATTAAAAATGACAGTTGCACCAACATGAAATGGAGTACCTATCATAACAAATAAAATGGCGTATGCAAACGCCTGCGTAATATTATATAATTAAAACTAACATTATTAGATGTGCATGTTAGGCGAGCGAACAAAAATATGAGATAAAAGATTGTTTTTCAAGGCTTTACGGCATCAGCCTAAAAGAGCTATATCAAGCTGATATCAATATAAAGGATTGAATTAAGTGTTTATATAGTGATTATGAGAGGAAAACTTGACTGGAGCTTACGGCTGTCGTGAACTGCCACCATAAAACTCTGTCAGCCGCTATAGTCTTGGCCTCATCCCATGTCACCTCTGTCTCCCGCAGCTCCGCCGAGTACATTCTATGTATAGTTCCCGACGGCCTCCAGGATGGTGCGTTCCTGGGGGCTTTAAGGAAAGGCTGCTGTATGTAGTCTGCCATTACCTCTTGATCGACTGTAGTATGGAAGGCTGCCTTGTGCGCTCTGTCGCCTCGTCATTGCTCACATTATCAAACCATCATACCCCCAGTATTCTATGCAGGCATCTGTTCTCAAAACTTATTATATGGCTGCATTAGCTCTTGGTAAAGATGCCAAGATTCACAGCCGCGTAGAATAGAATATAATAAATGCAAGAGACATTCATTATCAGATTTTTTTTTTTTTTACCTACAATCAAATTAATGACCTGTGTTGCTGCAATGTCATGAAGTATTTTTGTTTATTTCTTTTAGAGGAACCGGGCAGCAGTGAAGGGTCATTTGACTCTGGTCTTCTTCGGTTTGACACGTTTGACATTGAGCGTGTTCTAGCGCAGGGCGCCCATCTCATGGGCTCCGAGGGCAAAGAGTACGACATGGAAGAGGACTTCACACCGGGCATGGGTAAATATATATATATATTTTATGCAAACTGATACGGGTGTCGCCATCTTGTTTAACAATCGGCATCGTGTTCCATGATGAACGCTTAAACCACTAAGCTATTCCGGTGGACATATCTTAGTGGTTAAAGCGCTTGTTTGCCAAACCAAAGGTCGTGGGTTCGATCCCTGACGGAGATTTTTTTATGTAATCGCATGCAAGAGAGCACAGCCGGTTAAGACCAGTGCACTTTATGACGCTCAGCCAGGGAGGCTGGACGCTGCATGCGGGAAACGTGTGTTCTGTTCGTGTTTGTGTGGGTTGGTGAGATTGCAAGTGTATATTTATCTGTTTCTTGAAGAGATCCAGATTGTAAGAAGGAGGAAATACAGACGCTGAAAGAGTATTCCAAAGCTTACCGGTGGCATTAAGGAAGGAACTTTGGAAACTACCAGTTCTTGGTCGACATGCAGGTAAGACGTAAGTGTCATTGTTTATCAAACGAATCGCTCTTCTTTGAACTGAGTCAATTAAGCTTACAAGGTATTTTAGGGCTTCAATCCAAAGGTGACTGCCGTATTCAAGAATAGGTCGGATTTGTCCTTTATATAGAAGAAGAAGTTGTTTTTCGTTGAAATACCGACGTGATCTATATAATACACCTAGTTTTATGGAAGCGAGACCGGCTTTATACTTGATTGACTCGTAATATTTGACATTATTCGAGATTGATAATCCAAGAATGTTGATGGAGCTTGATTTTAGAAGAGAACAACCTTTGAAAGATACAGGATCCATAGCAGTCTTGTTGGTGGAGAAAGTACACGATTGGGTTTTGGAAATGTTGAAACTGACGAGGTTGAGGTGACCCCATCGTGAAACCCTTTCAAGAGACATGTTCATCTTCTCCACCAGAGATTCCCTAGCAGCAGATAGTTCCGAATGTTTCGGAGGTTTATGGAAGATTATACTCTCATGGACAGTGCTGTTGTCGGCATAGCAGTGAATGTTTGCGCATTGAAGTAAATCATTCACATGCTGAAGGAAAAGAGTGGGCGACAGCACAGAGCCCTGTGGAACTCCTTGTTATATGACATTTCATATACTGCAATGGTGGTGTTGTTAATTCCAGATGTGCGGGAGAAGCTTGCTCGGCAGAGACAGCTGCTGAACGCTCGCCTGGGCCTAGACATGGTGGCCAAGCTTGGCATGGACATGAACGATGTCTTCACTAATGAAGATCTGATGTCGCAGACCATGCCTGGTCTCACCATCTCGGAGCCAGCTCAACCCAAGATAGTCAAGGTATGCAATCATTTAAATAACTATTAATAAGTAATTAATAATTACTAACTAAGCCATTGAAATCAAAAGACATCCCATCAACATCAACAGGGATGACGGCTTGATTCTATGACGTTGGCGGATCAACACACCACATGCGACTAACCATATGTAACATTTATTGAAATCCCCCGTTTTAATTAAAGGACTCTGTTTCGCAGTGATTGTCATTGGAATGCGTGGTGAATGCATGAGAAGCGGGTCTCTAAATCAAAGAATTTGTCTAAAAGCTCATTGTAGTTTATTTAAGATAAAAGATTGACAAACTTCATCTTCTTCAAGTCATCTGCCCGGGACACAACTTTTTGCGTTCCTCACAGGCCCCGGGCAGACTCTGACTGAGCATTCCCAGTAGTAACAGTTACTGCCCGAAATTAAACTAGCGTCTATGATATCAGTATTCATGCATTATCTTTTTTTTTTTATGAACTTGTTGTTTTGCAGAGGCCCGTGAGCGAGCTGGTGCCCCCGGGTGTGCAGCTCAGTTCCCGGGAGATGAACAGAGCGCGGCGCAAGGCGAGACAACAAAGGACGGTTGAAGAGGCTGTGCAGAGAGACGAGCCCGAGAGGAAGAGAGCAAAGAGACAGGAACCGGCGCCCAGCAAGGCTGATGACCCTTATCCGTACCCGGTGCACGGTAGGAATTAAAAACTTAGATCAGTACTTCCCAAATGGGACCGTAGAATTTGCAGAGACCTATGAGCGTGCTGGTGCCCCCGGGAGTGTAACTCAGCTCCCTAGAGATGAACCAGTGAAGAAGAAAGCAAAGAGACAGGAACTCAGAAGCCCAGCAAGTCTGATGAGCCGTCCCCGGTGCACGGTAGGCATTAGACACTTAGATCATACGCTTAGATAGTTTTTGTTTCATTTGTCCACCGCGGCTCCCTCAACTGGAGCATATAGACATCAATAGCCGCCGCTATAAAAAGCTCTGTCAGCTCCGTCTCGTGTAGTGCCTCCCGAGTACATTCGCCGAGGCTCGGTAATGTTTGTTTACACTCTAATAATTTTAAGCAGATCGAGTGATTAGCCTAATGCTTACAAAGCCAGGACTGTTTATTTCTGAAGGTTAACTTACCCCCGCCAGTGTGGCCTTTTTAGGCTGGAGATTTATCTCTTTTCAATTAAATATATAACAGATGTTTTTTCATCAATCATGATCAACTGTTTTTTTCATATACTTACTTTGAAAGTTAATTAATTAGCTAAATTGTTTTTGGTGAATTTCTTATACAATATATTCCAATATAAATAAATCATTGAAGATACATACCAGAGGAGATATCCAGTAGCAGAACCAGCTCAACTTTGACCAGCTCGCTAGCGAGGTCGGCGTCAGACTGCGGGGAGGAGTACCTTGCTCTGCCGCTATGTACTTGATTGGTGCTAAGAAGACCATCCTGTCACCCGCGGCGATACAGGGAACCACACGGATCTCTCGTTAGTCATCGATTAGCAAGGTTGCTATTTCAAGAAGCGTTATGGAATAGACATGGGAAGAAAAAATATATTTGTATTCCTTTCTTTCAGGAGATCTGTTGCCTGATTTGGATGGGAGTTGGGGCCCCGAGGTGCAGTCGTGGCCGCTGGAGGGCTGGGCGAGTGCCCTGGCCGCGGATCTGTTCAGCTCGCAGTGGGAGACACGACACGGGGCGGCCACGGCGCTCAGGGATCTGCTGCGGAGCCACGGCTGCGGGGCCGGCAAGGAGAGGGGCGTCTCTCAGAAACAGGTGCGACACATGATGATGCAGTCAAGACCAGCTCTGGCATAGCTCAAGGATAGACATGATTAACTCTAGCTTTTCGATGATTTGTACTTTCTAATAATGAGAATATCCATATAAAATATAATAGATACTGAGTGAACAATTTTTATATTCCTCCGTAAAGTATTGAATAAAATTATTAATGTATAGTTATTAATTTGTAGCGATAGAAATAAATAATGTTGTGAACAATCGGGGATAGAATCACGCGCACGTGTCATGCATCTGCGCGAGCGGCGGCGCAAGCGAGACAGACTTGGAACCGGGCTTATGCGTGTCTTGTTAACGTTCTGTCAGAATGAATTCGGTTTCGCACTGTTCAATAAGCGCGCTACATTTTTTGGCAGTGGCAGCTATAGCGGCAAATTGCGAAACCTTTTTTTTTTTCACTTTTTTTACATACTTACATTACAAAAATTTTTACTTTTCAACTTCAACCAAAGCCAATCAAAGAAATTTTTAGTGTTGAAAATACATATCTTCTTGGTTGTTTTTAAAGACAGTAAGGGGAAGGTTAAGGATAAGGTGTGCAGACATAACCAATAGTTCAGCTTACTGTTGACCAGATCTTATAAATAGGTGTGATTAAATATATGCAGTCATAGCCAATAGATCTGCTGAATTAGATGTGGAAGACTAGATACAAGGCAAAAAAAGAAGCCACAGCGGATGAGATTAAGTTTAACTGTTGGTGTGTGTATAACCAGAGACGAAAGTGAGCTCCTTCTGCAGGCCACCGTTCTCAGTAATGGCATTTACGCAGATATCTTTCAGTATGTTTAATTTTATTATTCAATATATTTTTTAGATGGAAGAAATGCACCAGAGCTGGCTGGAAGACATCTCGCTGCGGCTGCTGTGCGTCCTCGCGCTCGACAGATTTGGTGATTTTGTCTCCGATCAGGTAAAACACATTATTATTTATTTCATAGAACCGAAGTTCCAATGTACAAATAATAAGAAACATAGAGTATACATAAATATACAATACATAGAAAAGAAAATTTAAAAAAAAAACATAAATGAAGAAGAAGATGACACGTGTCAAAGATCGCAGAGATATAGGAAAACAATACCATCGACAAAAGAAGAAAAGGATGTAAGAAAAGAAATCGAGGTGTGCTGGTAGGTCATTTAGGAGCGCCATTGCCGTTGTACTAAATTGAGTGCTCGAAGCTCCACAAGTATCAACTGGAATCAAAAACAATGGATGGCTACGAGCACGGGTGTACTTATCTGGAACATAGAAGTTAAAACATTCAAGAATCACAGGGTTGTCAATTGTACCGCGAAGAAGAAGGAATGAATGTTTGAGAGCAGCAATTTCCATCCGGGACTCAACGAATGGAAAGAAAGCATCCCTAGAGTTGGGTAATGTTCGGAATTGATTGAAGATTGTTTTTATTTGTAACTAAAATTATTCGCTTGCAATCATCTTCCTTATCTCAATTTTTTTTAAGCATTTAAAGACATTAGAAGCTCTACAGTTCAGTCATAATTTAACTTATAGGTCGTGGCTCCTGTACGAGAAACGTGTGCGCAGTGCCTCGGTGTTGCCGCGTCTCTGATGGGAGCGGCTGGAGCTCGACGAGTGTCATCATCCCTGGCTTCTCTGGCTAGGCAGCCACATTGGGAGGCGAGACACGGCGCACTGCTGGGACTCAAATACCTTCTCGCCGTACAGCAGGTAAACAATTTATACACGCATCTTATACATTATACGGAGTATGTTGGGATACAATGAGTTGAAGACTAGAGGGGATGTGTGCTTGGGTATGTATTTCTTTCGGCTAGTACATTTTCTTTAAGCTCAGGTTGTCTATGCCTTGTCCCAGAACACCCACACCAGGAGGTCCACAATCATAAAGTATTTTCAAACACACTGCAAGTTGAAATTGGGAAAGGAACTTAGGCAAATAGAGATGTCACATTCAGATAATTATATTATATTCAATATTTTCATGGATAACAATGATAAAACAATCCTTTTTACAATTAAATGAAATAGTATTATATCATCTTATAAGAGGAGTGTTATGTGCTTCAGCTAACATTGTATTTAGTGCTGTTAATTTGTGAATAGCCATAAGTATTTCCAATCTAAGTTTTGTAGGGTTATCATCTCATGATGGGACCAACTGTGAATAGTTCTAGTCTTCTAAGTGTTGGTGGGTTGTCTCATGACTCGGCTGCGATCGATGCTGGCAAAGATGGTTATTTCTCCGACGGACTTGCCCTCCTCTGGCTCCAGAGTGACTGTCATCTTCCAGTACTTGCCCGTCAGCTGCGGGGGAAGGTCTTCGTAAGTTACGGTCATCATCGCTACCGTGTAAATGCCCTAAGAATAAAGTATTCTTTAATGTGCTACGATGTTAAATTTTGACATTGTAATTGTGGCTTTTTGTGTTAAGCCATGCTTGGAAAAATTATTTTCGTCTTCGATACTTCGACAGCTGTTGCAGGGGTCATCTTCGATGTAGCTCTTTTAGGCTGGTACGGAAAAGCCTTGGTATGTGATTTTTGTTTCTTATTTTTGTTGGCTCGTCTGACACGTACATATAAAAATGTTAGTTTATGTTTAAGATTTACATAGTTGTAAGACGCGGCGTTTACATGCGCTTTTTTGATTATTGTTTTTTGACAGTCGCTCGAGGTCATGTGGGAGAAGTTAGTTCCATAGATGGCCACTATGTTCATTTCTGGCCAGTGACTTTCACTGTGACTGCTGTCAGTTTTCGTCAGGACGCTGTGGAGTAAACAAGCTAGCGCCCCGAGCGAAGGATCAAATTTTGACAGTCTTTTGTACGTAAAATAAATATGAAATATTTTTCTCGACAAGTTCTTTGTTTTAGAGACCTGCTCTTCATCACAAGGTATGAAATATTTATCTATAACAAAATTTCCGCCTAGCTTCGGTCGCAGAATCATCATTTTAATGGTGCTCGCGAACGCAGAGCTTACATTGTGTTCCGTTGATTGACACAGTTGCGCTGAATCCCTATTAGCCACTCCCGTGTTTGGCACCCTCCCCGCACTGATACCCACACCAGCGCGGAAGTGATAGGCTTTTCAAATGTTAAGAGGTTATTGATCCACCCTATGTTTACCTGCAGTATGGGGCAGTCTCTGGGAAAGTCGCTCTTCACCATAAAGATGCTGTAGGCGTGAGGCTCCTTCAGGAACTCGCAGATGTTCATATCCACATCCACCAGAGACGGCTGATAGTTGTTGCCCCTCTTCTCATAACCCATTATGTGAACCTACAAACATTGGGTTTTAAATGATTATTTTTTCTCCCCATATCTATTCTATCTCTGAAATATATAATGACCACAAATTATTCATTTCTCGTCTTAAGACATCTCTGCACTTGTAGGTCCACCTACAACCTCTAGGGTAAAAGCCTGAGGATTTGAAGAGACGGCTTTTGTAGAGCATACGAGGCATATTTTGGGTGATTAGTTTATCAGTTTTTTTTTAAAGACTTCAGATGATTGTTTCGACACTCTCGAGACTTGCATCATTTGGTCCTAATGTGCAGTGTTTATTGTGTGATTTAAATGATTCTTAATCAATTAAATTTGATGCCATAAATTCTTACAATTATTGTTTTGTACTGTTTTTATATGCAGATTAAAGCAGAGTGTAATAAAAAAATTGCTATAACCACATATTATTTTTTGTGTGACATTGAGTATAACATTTGCAGTAGCTTTGTGTATTGAAAAATGTTACGTTTGTGTAGAGAGGGATGTCTTGCAGAATATGTATTTTTCCATTGATCACGTTTGTGGACCAGTTGTATCTGTCCACCGTCAGGTCCCAGGCGATGAAACCCGCATCGTTGTTTCCGGAATATTCAACGTTCTCCAGCATCACGTCGAAGTGCTGCTGGAATTGAAAATAACATTGTTACTTGCGAGTTAATAAAATTATTGATTTTTCTTTTCGTCGCATTAGTAAAACAATTGTATATGTGATCAGTAAGTCAGTATGTACGTAGAAATTATAAAATGTACTTACAACTGTATCATTGGATATCCGTGTTGCAGGCGTTGCGGATTTTTTGGCAGCGGCACTCTTTGGCATTCTGTTGTTCTTTAAAAATAATTATCATAAAGGCATAACAAATAATATTTAAATTAATTAATGCATGATAGATAAGTTGATGAAGATTTACATTGTTTACCTTTAAATCTTAATTTTAAAGTGTATAGTGTAATTTTGTAGGCTTTCACGGACAGCTTTGGAATTAGGGCTTTTGGGTTGAGCCGTGTGTGGCACATTTGTCAACCCTGAATGTGATTCCTGAAACGGCTATCGAAATATCAAAGAGAAGATGAAAATCGTCACACATGACTCAACTCAAAAGCCATAATTGCAAAAATATGCAGTGTATCCAAAACTGTGTTTTACTATGTAATTATCTATGGAGATGCTAAAGATATGTATAGTGAAATATTTTCTTTCTAGGATTAGAATTTTACTACCAATACTTTTTATTGAACAAAGTAAACATAATTTTGGAATAAATTTCAAATGTATATTTTATATACTTCAATGAACACACATATTTTAATTTATTACTTACAAAAGCATTGATATTTTCTATGTAAAATATCAGTAAGATCCAAACAAGTTTATACTCCATGGTTGAAAGTACAACAATGTTATTGGCTTACATTTTTACTTGTATTTATACGTTTTATAATACTGAATTAAATGGCATATTACATTGTCTAAAACATTGTGTTTTCACAGTAATGAAGTATTAATTAGCAGTTAATGTGCTATAAATAATTGCATCCTTTAACCTGTTTGCATCGGTACCCGATATATGGCGTGTAAGATCCCCCTACCGTTGACATCGGTAGCCGTGATATATCATTTTGCTACTTTCTTAGAATAGTTTTTTATGCATCATCTGATAGCTAAAAGATACAAAAACCAATGTGATATATGAAAATAGACAAGATAAGTACATTTATGCTTCAAATACTAGTTTTATAATTGATAGTATAGTTTGTATTCCACCGAGCCGTAATGAAATGGTTAAATGTTTTGTTTGATATTATTGGATGACCATTTCCTGGACCATTAAAATATCATTAAGACTATCTGCCATCAGTTATTTACATGGTGTAATTAATTTATGACGATGGCAGGAGCCATAATTAATAAATTAATACACACATACAAGTCTACATGAAATATCATATTTTATGACATTTCTTTCGTCAATTTCGGAGAAAAAGAAACGGCAAACGCTTGGATTCTAACCACGGACGATGCACCTCAGTTTTGTTCTATGCACAGCGCAATCAACCATGACTTTTGCCTTCTTCTTCGTAGTATCAATCCGGTGGATTGGTTTGCAGCAACAGAATCTTGCATCTCGATCTCCATTCCTCTCGGTCCTCCGCAACCCTTTTCAGCTCAGCATAAGAGCTACAACTTATGTCCTCGTACACTTGCTGAAAATACTCTCGTCTAGGGCGCCAAAATGACTCAAATTAAACGTATTTATATTATGAATCAACCATGTGAGGCAAGTTTCTTCTGACCAATATTTCGACCACCATTACTGGGGTCATCTTCTGGTTTGACAATTTTGTCATCAATGACTTTACTGTTGATTTTTTAGATTTTCAAGAGATTTGCAAGAGCAAGTTCAGAGGCCAGTGCATTGATGCCTTCCAATATGTGATACTTGTCTATTTATTATGATTTTATCATTAAGGCTTTTTTCGCTTACCTGTGTTTGGTGAATTTCTTATTTCGACCACTATTGCAGGGGTCATCTTCAGGTTTGACGATTTCATGATTAATGACTTTACCATTGAATTTTTTTTTTTTTTTTTCAGGAGTTAGGCCAGTGTACAGATGCCTTCCCCTATGTGGTGCGAGCTCTGTGGGACCCCGTGGAGGATGTGGCAGCCGCTGCTGCTGGGGCGCTAGCGCCGGCCGCACGAGCCTTGGTTCAACGTGCACCAACAGCTGTTCCTCGGGCCGTTGCTCGACTCCGGCGACTTCTACGAGCACAGGACGAACTTGCGGCCGCCTGTGGATGCTTCATGGCGTTGTTGGCTGCACTGCTGGCTGAACCTGGCACAGATGCCCTTCTGGGGTAAGACTTAATCAATAATTAATTTTAATATTGCCAAAACTGTCATTGCTCCTCCACCATGAATGTTCAAGACGACCTTATGACTGCCTGCTGATGTTTCATGGAGTTGTTACCTGCACTGCTAGCTGAACCTGGCACGGATGCTCTTTTATAACATTTATATCGATAATTGTGCCCATGGTTATGAAAGTAGTGCAAGTCATGTTTCATTCGCTCCGAGATATTTAAAGGTTTGTGTTTTGATGTTGGTTGAAATGCAATTAAAGTGATAACTTTATTTTTCAATTAATGTTGGATGAAGATTGTATTAATTTACAATAATGTCAAGTGAATAAAATTAATAATCATATATTTACATAATGTATATGTGTGTATAAACGTAAAAACTTAATACTTGTACACATCTTACCTATATAAGCGATTGTCAGTTTAGAGTTTAACCATTACTGAAGATTCGACTCGAGGGAGTCCAAAACATGTAATCACAAAAATAAATGTCAAATCAAAAGTTAAAAAAATATATATAAAATTGTAATTATGCAGATTCACTTAGTATTCTCAGTTTTTCAACCTTAAAGTAATGCTTTTTTTACTTATATTAGTTATTTTTTTTACAGACCAAAATACATGGCCAGCGTAGTGCCTCGTCTGTGGCCATATCTGTCACACCCCACGAGTTCAGTTAGAAGAGCTGCCCTTCAAACACTTAGAACTCTCACCCAGTGTTCGGGATCAATATTTTCCAACAATCAACAGACTGATGACACTGCAGCGCAGACCGAAAAACAAACGATAAAGAATGAATCTGAGAAAGATGCATCATTGAAGACTGAATCAAATGACGATGACGTTGAAAGCGAAATAAAATTAGAAAGCGACGCAGCAGTCATAACGAAAGATTGCTCAATGAGTGACAATGTAATAAAAGAAGAATCGACAATCAAAGAAGAGAAACAAACGAATGCGGATGGTGTGAAGATTGAGGTTATGCACAACGGCGTGGCACTCTCGGTGCTCGTTGTAAAGTCAGTCGGTATTGGTGATTGCAATGGGTTCTTGAAAAGCAATGGCGGGTGTGACGAATACTCGTTTTTGGATCTGGAGGAGGCGGACGACGATGAAGAATGCTCCGAGTGGAGCGCGCAGCTGCTGCAAGATGCGCTGAGACACGTTTTTCAGAGGATACTCGTCGAACACGTGCACGATATACAGAATGTTGTTGAAGAGGTGAGATATTTTGTTTTGTTTAGTATTTCTTTTGTTTAATATTACTTTTTGGTTACAAAAGGTAGTAAAATATCCCATAAATAGAATTAAAAAATTGACAATTCAGTGCATTATAATCAGGATGGTTTTGAAGACGTTTCGTTAACTATACCATGAAGGTGTTTGATCTAATGTGTTGATATTCTAATATAATACACCTTTTAACTTGGATGTCTATCGTAATTTTTTCACTACAATTTTTTTTTTATGGGCTTTCCTGGAAAATTATTTTTGCAAAACTGTTCAAAAATCTTTTTTTAATTTGAAGCAGAATTAAAAAAAACTATTCCTTTTTTAAATGAGTATTTTTATTATTGTTTACATAAAAATGTAAGAATAACTGGTTGGGATGCCATTTGCAATGTCAAAAATCATGATATTATGTAATACATGTATTTGCAATGCCAATTTTGAAATGTTCATGTGTATGCTGTTTTGGTTGGACACATATTCAGCGCCGAAATAAGAACCTTATTGTTGGAAGTGTATGAATTAGACTTCTCTTTGTAGTGATACATAGGGGAAAGTGACTAAATCCGCAACTTTGAGATTATGTACTCTCGTTTATTTAAAATTAAAATACAAGAATTTAACTATGGCATGTGGTAATGCAAATGCTGCGAGGCTGCGCTACGGACAGAAGAGAGAACCAAAAGCAGGAATGACTCAACCTTGACCCGCTCCATGCGGTGGTAGCTGGCTGACTGATGTTCTTGTTTGGCGCTACGTTGACCGTCCTGTCGGTTAGCAAGGGCACCACAGGTTACCTTTTGTGACCTAGATCATGGTGTACGATGCCGATTGTTAAACATGATGGCGATGACAGGTACACTAATAACAGACAACTCATGAAATAGCTAAATATATGGATTGTTTTCAAGGTGTGGAACAACCTGGTTCGCTGTTCTAACCTGGAGCAGTTGCTGCACGCCGCCTGTCCGCTGCTGTCCACCTGGTTATGTTTGGCTATGCAACCAGCACGGGTGGCCTTCGATCCGGCACAGCTCATCCATTCTATGGTTAGTTGTAAATGTCCAACAACAACCTAAAGTAATTGCTGACGCTTATCATAAATTATTTGTGTAGTCTTTCAACATTCCTTTTTTTATAATATAATCGTTCAAGAGAACCTGGCTGGGACATATATTAAGAATGCCGCAGAAGAGCATAAACTATAGCTGTCTTTTAGTAAGCTTCCGGGTTCTCGCCGTCCTGGAAGACTGTCAAGAACTATACATAGAATATACTCGGAGGAGCTGTGGGAGACCAAGCTGACTTGGGATGAGGTGAAGATTATGGCGGCTGACAGAGCTTTGTGGGCACGGGTCGTGAATGTCATATGCTCCAGTTAGGGGAGTGGACATGGTATGACTCTTTCAACTAATATCTCAATGTTAAACCATTGTGTCTTCTTTGTAGTATCAATCCGGTAGATTGGTTTTGCAGCAACAAAATCTTCCATCTCAATCTCCACTCTTCTCGGTCCTCTGCAATCCTTTTTAGTTCAGCATAAAAGTTACAACTCATGTCCTCGAACACTTACTGCAAATACTCCCATTTAGAGCGCCCTCTACAGTTTCTACCCTCAACCATCCCTTCCACAATGTCGTAAAGAAGACCATCGTGGTGCATGATGTGACCGATCCATCGGAATATAGAAATGAGGTATAGACGTACACCATTGTGTACATCTATAATGTTCAGTATTTTTTTAAAATACTTTAATTTTGCTATTGATATTATTGGTCGATTATTCTGACGCTCTCACCTGACTAAGTTAGTTCGTAACGTGCAGTACAACAAAAACCAGCAACGTGCAGTGCACTTCAGTAAATGGTAATCATCCAAATGTGTTGCTTAACTTTGGTTATCAATTCAGATCTTATATGACAAAAATACTGTGATTTTAGATTTCAGCTAGTCAAGAGCTCTCCAAAATCGTCTCAATAATTTTCAAACCAATTTTCACATCTATAGTGATGCCAGTGTTAATGTGTTGATATTTTGTCCAGGATAAGCCCTGCAATGCTGTGACAGTGACGGATAACCTTAGCGGTCTTCCTGGTGACACGTCCCTGCATGTCAATGGCACGTCGGTGTTGATGCAGAAACTATTTGTGGGCGGATCAGAGACAACGTCGTTAAGTCAACGCGAGGGGAACGTTCTGCGAGCTCGCTGTGCCGCAGCCAGGATGCTAGGTCAGTTCTTAACCCTCCCCTTACTGTGCTAAAAACATCCGAGAATCACGATGATATGTATTTACTACACCATATTAAAATGTCATTTAAAAATCGGAAAAATGTGAATATTCCTGAATATTGCTTTCATTGACTATGGTTGAAGTTGAAATGTAACAATTTTTTTATTGTAAGTATCTGAAAAAGAGAAAAAAAACATCGCAATTAGCCGCTATAATTGGCCCGAAATTCACAAATCAGTAATTTTTAATAGGAATTTACTGTGAATGGGTGGTGTTTATAGGACAATTTTCGTCTACTACCAATTTTTATCAATATTCTTCATGGAAAAAAGTTTACCACTAAGCCATACCAACCGGATAACTTGTTAGTTATAGATCAACCATCAGTAATAAGTGTGTGCGTTAGCAATGAACACTCGATTAACATAGAATTGTTCTATTAACAGTTTAGTGGTGTAGCTAGCATAATATAATATATAATTATCATAATATTATGTATAATTATCATAATATTATTTATATTTTAACCTAACCTAACCACTAGGTATATCGACATACGTCAAAATGCCTTGGATACAATGGCTGATCAAATACTCTGATATAAATGGATATAATAAAAAAAATAACCTAACTATTTTGCACATTTTTTTTTTTTTTATTTAATCAAATATAATAGGATACATTTAAGATTTAATTGACAGTATTACATTCATTTTTTTTATTGTTTTTTTTTTTTTGGAAATTCGCTTTCCACGCCACTTAAAGGTAGATCTTGTGTGTGACGTGGGATTCATCCTTGATTCAAGTGTTGCATATATACATTTTTTAGAATATAAAATAATATCATTAAAATCTATTCATATGGTAAGTTGTAATTGTGTTTTCAAAATTTTGTACTAATTGGTTGAGATCTTTGATCGAGTCATGTATGAGTTCTTTTATTTGAATTTTATTGTTAATATTGTTGCATGTAAAGTCATTCATTGGTAAGCATTAATTTTGAAATTGTAAATGATGTAGGTATACTTTATATTATTAACCTAGATAGTAAATACATTACATAAATTGTAGATGATGTAGGTATGCTTTAAATTATTAACCTCGATAGTAAATACAGTACAGGAATTGTAAATGATGTAGGTATACTTTGAATAATTAACCTCGATAATAAATACAGAATTCAACCGAAATCAATCCGGCTGTTTGCGATTTTAAGCATTTTCTCTCTGATCATGCACTAGTGGCTATTGGCGTTGTGGTTAGTGGGTAAATTTGTTTTGTGAAATTTGTTTGAATTGGTACAATTGATGCAAATTGGTGTCTCTTTAATTTTACAGTTTATGTGGTTGTGATTTTGTGAACAGTGCAAGCAGGTTGGTGGTTGATCCTTGGCCAGACATCGTAGTGCTGTGTGTCCAAATTTTTGACAATGGTAACATTGCATTAGTGGGTTGCAGTCCTCAATGTTGACTCTGTTGTATCCTATGTTAATTTTTTTTCTTTCTATCAGATGTCTTCTAATCGAAGGAGTTGTCTGTATGATATAGTTTGTGGTATCCCACTCTTTTACATGTATTAATTAATTGTTTTTTGTTCCTTTTAACCTTTAAACGCCCAGTGGTTTCCTTACGGGACCGCAGATTTGCGTCGTTCAATGCCCTACGGTCTCATACAGGAGTGCTTATGGTTCATTTCACAATCGGATTACATTAATTTGTAATAATAGTATTAAAGTAAGTTCATGGAAGAATCTATTGTGCGACGAAACATTACAAACATTGGCCTGCCAAGGCATTGAACGATGCAAATTTGCGGTCCCGTATGGAACCACTGGGCATTTAAAGGTTAATGCATGATGGGGAAACATTATAATTAATTTTCAAAATGATTTAGTGTTTTTGTACTGTTTTCTAGGTCTCTTATCGTGTTACATCGTTAAGCCTGCCCCTGGAATACTCTATGGTCCCGACACTGACGGTCCCGTCGAGTGTTACATCAAGGTAGTGCATCACTCATGTGACTTTCATAACATTTTCGTTATTTGATACTGATATTCTTAAATCAACTATGTTTTCATTTAATTTGTATTTGAATCAGATGTTATATAATTATACATTATTTATTTAATGGTTAGAAAATGACACATGTCTTTAAGCCTCGTGAGACGTAAGTTTTTAAAAAATATATATATGTTTGTCTTGATATCAGCTTGATATAGCACTTTAAGGCTGATGCCCTAAAGCCTCGTAAAACGATCTTTAGTCTCTTATTTTTGTTCGCTCGCCTGACATGCACATCTAATAATGTTAGTTTTAATTATAGAATATTACGCAGGCATTTGCATATGCAATTTTATTTGTTATGACAGTTTCTCCATTTCATGTTGGTGCAACTGTCATATTTAATTTGCTTTTTTGCCGCGACTGTCTTGGCAGCACTAGATGTGAGAGTGCTCAGTTAGCTGACAGCTCGCTCGCGACCGGGAGTGGACGAAAAATAAAGTATCTAATAAAATAAACGCGAGTTATGAATCAAAAACAAGTTATTTGTATTGTCAATCTGCTCCTGCATCCTGCCGCCTAGTAATTCGATATTGAACTTAGAGAAGAGGATATCAATCTATATCTAGTAAAAATAATTTTAAAAAATACACATTGCTTTTTTATTTAACAATATGTCTGTTACTGTTTGGTCACGCTAGTCCTTATATTTGGTCAAATATTTTAAATTTGTTAATATTTTAATTGAAATTATTATAAAATTATAATTGCAGTATTATTCAAAGACTGCAAAGTTTCTCAAAAGTTTATATAGTCATAAAATTTGTCAAAAAATGAAGGAAAAGAGGTCCTAAAATGTGGTGCATATGCGAGTATTATTTCTAAAGTGTTGCATCCTCTCTGCAGGTGCTGCTGGTGTACTTGTCGTCGAAGAGTGCCTTGCAACGCCTGGTTGCCGGACTAGTGTTGTCTTCCTGGGCACGTATAGATGTCACGGCCCGGCCGTGTCCCGAACCTCTCGCCGCTCGCCTTCATGACTGTCTCGCACAAGCCGTGTACTTTGATGAGATCGCCGTATCCTGCACGAGGTACAAGACACACTTTAATTTGTAAAGCCATTACTGCTGTATCATAAATCGATTGTCTTCGTAGTTCAGCTTCCTCGACAGCTGGTTGTAAGGCAGCTGTATTCCGGTCGCCTCCCTCCTGCTGGGGTGGAGTCTGCTTGCAGGTCTGCGTTCTTGGTTGAAGTTCCGTCCAGAGCAGGAGGCCGGGAGCGCTGCGAAGTCCAGAGGAGGTTCAGGGAAGGAGAGAAGTAAAACTCGAAAGCTTGTTCAACTCTGATTTATTTCTGTGCCTGCACGGTTATTTATACTCTTGATTCTACGCACTCCGGCGTCGAGCGACAAAAGTCAGCGCTCTGAGCGCTCCGTGCTCTCTGATTCTCATGACCACTGCGGTGACGACATTACCTAAATGATTTGAAAAAGAACAGGTAACTACGAGGGTTATCCATAATATAAGATTCCCATGGCGGTACAGTCCTGAAAAGTGCTGTTATGGTGGATCCCGCGATTCTGTAGTGTACCTTGGTTCCCCCATTCCAAATCCCTTCCCTAGCGAGCTGCCTGCGAAGCTCAGTCTTGGTTTGGCAGCTGTATGTGATGGATCTCCTCACGCTTCGCCCGCCAGGTGTGAGCTGCGCTCGGTGATCCGTTTCCTGTCGGCGACTCTGGGTTAGACTGTTCTTTGGTTTCGGGTGTGAAGCAGCAATAATCAAAACAATACTTTTGACACAAGCAATGAATAAAGTTTTTAATGTATCAAAGTCCGTTTATACTTTATTGATTTTGTTTTTTTAATTTGTTTTTTATTTCTTTGATTTGGTTTGAGTGTTTCATTGATTTTATTTGTTGCAGAATTCTTCAGGACACCCGGGACTTCATTGCTATGATGCGGCATTACAAAATACCGCTAGAGAACGATGACGAATATACAAACATCATCAGCTTAGAGCAGGTAAACACATCAACAATATTATTCCAACTATCATTTCTAGATGCAACAATATCCCTTTAACCTGTTGGCATCAGTACCCAATATATGCCGTGTAAGATTCCCTACCGTTGACATCGGTAGCTGTGATATATAGTTTTACTACTTTCTTAGAATAGTTTTTTATACATCATCTGATAGCTAAAGGATACAAGAACCAATGTGATGTGTGAATAATAGACCAGATAAGTACATTTATGCTTCAAACACTAGTTTTATAATAGACAGTATAATTTGTTTTCCACCGAGCCGTAATGAAAGGGTTATATATATATAATCGTGTCGGAAACAACAGGGTCAGATCCTGTCTGCCCAGAAGTGGGCGACGTCGATGGCGTTACTTCTGGCCATCATCAGGTCTTCCTGGGTGCAGCTATTCGGGCACAGCGCACACTCCAGAAGGTGTGACAGGGTCTGCTCCACGCCGCAGTCACATTCAGTCGGTCCGCTGTAAAACTGCCAGGCCCTCATTTGTGTCCTTGTCTTGCATACTCCGGTCCGAAGTCTGTTAAGGGACCTCCATATATTCCACCCTTGGTCATGTCCAGGGGCTAGGTCCTCTTTCGGGGCAATCCAAGTATTCCCCTCAGTTGCCCTTCTACACATGTTCAGCCGCAGGGTGGCCTCAGGTATCACCAGTTTCGTTGTCGACTGTAGGAAACTTCTTCTTGATTTGAGCCGTGTGGTTATCTTTTGGTACCCAAACATGAAAGGGTTAAGAGAATGTTATAATAAATAATTTCGCAATATTTTAGGCAATTATTCTATATATGACATTTTACGGGTGATGGATCAGATTCACGCCAACCAGGGGTATTTTAGAGCTCAGAAATCGATTAAAAATCCTTTTTTTTTTTAATCTCCGTCGGGGATCGAACCCACAACCTTTGGCTTGTAAAGCAAACGCTTTCACCATTGAGCTATACCCGCCGGCAATGGAGATGGACTGATGAGAAAGTGATTCATATTAAAGCCGTGCAAAATATTATTATCTAATGTGTTTTATATCTCAGGTAATGAGGATAACTGGCGATGGCGGCCAGGAGCTGATCTCCCGCAGCAAGCTGAAGCCGCGCATCGCACAGACATTGGAGGAACGCAGGAAAAACATATCCTCCGCTGCGGAGCAATGCTCGGAAGAGCAGAACGCCCTCAGCATCTCGTAAGACCATTTATAAATTGACGTACATATTAATTCACAGCAAACATTATATTATACAACATTTCTCTCGTCGATAAATCAGAGAAGAATATATGCCAGATGTGATTTCTATGATCAGATCACAAATAATGAATTTGTGTAAAATTTTGGGAAGATTGCATGTGTCTATTGATCTCTTTTTTCAGGTTATTAAGTAGAGAAGACATATATGTAATCACATGCAGGAGAGCACAATCGGTCGAAACCAGTGCACTCTATGACGTTCAGCCAGGGAGGCTGGACGTTGCATGCGGGAAATGTGTGTTGTGTTTGTGTATAGGTTGGGGAGATCGCAAGTGTATATTTATCTGTTTCTTGAAGAGATCCAGATTGTAGGATGGAAGAAACACACGTATATTTACGTATTAACCTGTTGGCATCGGTACCCGATATATGGCGTGTAAGATTCCCCGACCGTTGACATCGTTAGCCATGATATATCGTTTTGCTACTTTCTTAGAATAGTTTTTTATGCATCATCTGATAGCTAAAGGATACAATAACCAATGTGATATATGAAAATAGACCAGGTAAGTACAATTATGCTTCAAATACTTGGTTTTATAATTGATAATATCATTTGTATTCCACCGAGCCGTAATGAAAGGGTTAAAGTAGAGAAAATTAATTGGGCATATCATTCTTCTTGGAATTGCATCAATCTGATCTAAAATATCTTGTGGCTGTAATCCTCAATTCAGGTAAAAAATAAATATATTCTTAACCCAAAAAAGAGTAATGTGCGATTTGTGCTCGGACTACAGTTAATGCCGGTAAAAGGCCAACAAAATGTGAATTGTGCACAGTTGATTTTTATTAAAAGAGCTTATCTATTATTTGGTAGGTAATATTTACATATAATTGTTATATTTTCAGTACATCCGGTGCGCTGGCATGCGCCTGCGCGCACCTGCACGCCCTGCCGGAGAAGCTGAACCCGGTGATCCGGCCGCTGATGGAGTCAGTGCGGCGAGAGGAGAGCGAAAGTCTACAGAAGATATCTGCATGCGGGCTGGCCGTTTTGCTGGCACAGTGTGCGGATAGATTACCGTGCCCCAACGCTAAGGTCAGTTATATAAAGTACAACTCCTATTTTATGTTTTGTGAGAATTTTTGTTTTTAGCAAGCCATATATACTTTTTCAATGATACCAATGGTTTAAATTGACTAAAGTCATAACTAAGAGATTGCTCTATTTTATTTAAAATTTGGAATTTGACTTAAAATTATGGCATACATTGATGAAAATTAAGTACGACTCAACCTTGACCCGCTCGCAAGTGGGAAAGCGGGGCAAACTGCTAGCTGCCTAGGGAGTAGTGCCTTGCTTGGCCGCTGTGTACTTGATTGGTGCTACGTTGCCCATCCTTTCACTCGCGGCGATACAAAGAACCACACGATTTTCTCTACTGGTTAGCTTTTGCGAATGAGCCCATAAAGTAAAATGCCAATCGATCAACAAGATGGCGATGTCCGGTATTATTAAGTATTCATATATAAAATGCTTTTTGTGATGCTGATGATAATAATTGAGTACATAATTTTTTTAAGCTTATTATACAACTAATTGCTGTTGCAATATCAAAGAAACAATTTCTTAAAATATACACCCATTTTACATCAAGGGTTACCAACCCGAGACATGTGCACACTGCCGTTGGAGTGGGATTTTTATTTATTTATATTTTCATATATTATAATATAAATTTGTAATAAATTTAATTATATACATTTTAGAATATAAAATAATTAAACAATATAAATAATGATTATATTATAAATATTTATTTATTTACCTTGTTTTTACATGGATCACATAACATATCTATTAAAAAAAAAACATTGAAAAAAAAACATTTTTTTACACAGAATATTTTTAAATATTTTGTGTATTTATTACCATCTAACTATAAAGTTGTTTTGAAAAATATGTGTTGGCTGCCGCCCCCCTACCGTTATTTTAAAGTCTACTTTAATGTACAGAAAATTTGGTAACCTTTGCCCTATTTGATCCATATTAAGTCAAAATAATAAATTGTTACTAATTTATTCATTTATTATTATTTATATGACGTATCTAAATATTTTTTATCCAGGTACTGGTCAACCTTTGCACCTTTCTTGGAGCTGATCCGGAATTCACGCCGAGGATCAGCAATGTCGCTAGGCAACCGTCCAATGGAGATACGTCCACGCGACTACCCCCGCATTCAAGTGAGACCGAAAAATCATATTTATGTTATATATTACATAGTATATACACAAAATGAAAGTGGCAATTTATTTATAAATGGGTTTGCCAATCATATTCTTTATGTCAGCAAATAGTATTGCCGGTGAGTGTGGATAAGTGGAAATGCGTTTGCTTACCAAAGGTGTTTTTCGATTCCCGGTGAAGATTAAAAAAAAAACATTTTTAATCGCATTCTAAGGTGTATAAACACCCCCGGTTGGTGTGAATTTGATTGCTCACCCGTAAAATGCAATTCATAATCTTTTACTTAAAATTGGTGGCAGATGAAAATCATCCCGTGAACACCACCCGTTGATAGTGAATTCCTGTAATAAATGGATAATGTGTGAATGTCGGGTCTATAACATTGACAGATCAACAATACACTTGAAGCCACACCATCACCATCGTTGGTATTCTCCTGTATGTGTTACATAAAAAAAACTACTCGACATTCATCTGTTTTTCAATATTATGTACAGAAATATCTAATTATGTTTACAAGATCTTATTTGCAATACATTTGAAGTTTTAGATCATTTGACAATTGCATTAATTCACTCTCCACGTTGAAAAAACGTCCCGTTCAGGTTGTTTCATGTTTAAAGGTTATCTTCCTCTCATAACATTGCTTAATTACATTTATAAAACACTAGCTGACCCAGCAGACTTCGTACTGCCTCAATCAATAAATAAAAGACCTAAACTTTTGTATAAAATAATCTTAAAACAAACAAAACGAATCCGTGTTTAAAAAAAAGCATTTTATATATTTCTGAGCTGTTATATTTCTGAATGTTGGCCAAGAAGTTCTTAGAATCATTTCCAATCCCAGAAACTAAGGATTGTAAAGGATCTGGTGGTGGGACCAACTGTGGCAATTTCACTTTGCCTCCAGCACAACATAATCCAGTAGATTCACCAGTGTATTTTAACGCCTTACAATATTTACAAATTATTTTCATTTCCCCAATTGTTACCGATTTGTCGGCACAATAATCAATTGCCGGATCATAGTGAAATGCAGCTCGTTCAAGAATCACAGGAGCACTGCGTCTGCAGATTCGCTCAATTTCATTATGTCGTGCTTGCTGTTGTTGTGTTTGATATGCATGAACTCGTTGCATTCTAAGCCTATCTACTTCATTGTCACTCACTAAATAACGCAATTCTGACATAGCAATACGACTATTTTCTTGATCTGTGTCTCTCTGGTCATCAGTGCGGTTAGCATGTGAGGTAGCTCTTCGCACATTTGATTGACTGCGACGACCTAAGTCAGATCGTCTTCTCCTCGGCATCGTAAATTGTAATTAATCAAAGTGAGAAAATTTCTCGCTCACTTAGCAGTAAAGTGTCACTATCACAAAATATCAAAAACAAAGAGCACATTACTTGGAATGTCACTATCACAAAGGATCACCAAAGTAAAGAAAGTTCTCGCGCACTCATAGATATCGTAACACAATATCGTTATACTTTTTTCCGTGTTCTGAAGTGCGACAGGATGGATTGACATATTAGTTGGTTGTCAAATCTAATGTCAAATATTATGGTTGCGTTCAGAAATTTAATTTGTGATAAAACTTAATATTTATTCTTCTTCTTTATCCTAGCCATTTCCCATCATCTGGGGTCGGCTCTCCTTGTGCATGTTCGCCATGTCAGTCTGTCCTGCGTTGCATTCTCGGTCAAACCCAGGGTTTTCAGATACTTGTTTACAGTTGCAGTCCAGGTTGCCTGCGGTCTTCCAGGTCTTCTTCTCAGCGTGGGTATGTTGAGGGTTCTCTTCACCATGTGGTTCTCATCTCTCCGTGTCACATGCCCATACCATCTTAGGCGGTTTTCCCTTATCTTTTCAGGTATAGGGGCCACCCGAAATGAACTTTTCATTTCGAACTCTGTCTACTCTAGTCACACCGCCCGCCCACCTCAGCATCTTCATCTCTGCCACATGAATCCTATCCAAGTCACGTTTCAGCGGGGTCCAACACTCCGATCCGTATAGCATAGCTGGCCTTACAGTAGTTTTGTAGATTTTACCTTTGATCCTAACTGGAATCTTGCTGTCACACAAAACCCCAGAGAGAGACCTCCATTTCAGCCATCCTGTGTTTATTCTATGCTCCACCTCAGATTCAGTTTTGGCATCTAAGGATATCACAGAGCCGAGATATTTAAAAGTATCAACCTCTTTTATTGGTGTAGTTTGTAGGAGGAGTGGTGAACACACCACTCCTCCTACAGAATAAATTAATTAACAAACCGCGGTGCAACCAGAATTGAAATTGAAGTACATCGACTCGGTTTTAATTCTACTTATTCGCAGTCCACTACTCTCCAAAGCCAGTCTCCATTCCTCCAGCATTTCCTGAATACTTTCGGCATTTTCACTGATTAGAGCAATGTCGACAGCATATAAAACTTAATATTTATCAATATATAAAACAAAATAATCTGATAGATTAACAACTGAAGTTAGCTAAAATTAAGTTTCGCTAAGTCGTCCAAATTGAAAATTAGTACTACTAATGATCTATTACATTTTGTGACTAAACAATTTGGTCGCATTCGCGATATTATCACTTTTGTTGAGTTTCGGAACACGACATTAGATCCTCCAACGCGCACGCGAAGACTATTTTGATAGATATTATTGAATTTGAACTTTGTGCAGCGGTAATAAATTGCAAATTGACTTTGAAGTTAGGTTAACACACGTGAGTGATTATAATTTAATATGAACTTTATTGAATAGCAATAAAGTTCAAATTGACTCTACATTTGATTTAGAAAACGTTTATATGGGAAAAAGAAATGGCTGTTTTTAGGGTTTTCCCGGCAATTATTCAAATTTTTCTCACCTTTTATACCTTCCTTAGATCTTCACGAACATTTCAAGACCAAGATAAGATAAATCCGTTCAGTCGTTCTCGAGTTATAAAGATATATAGATATATAGATATAGATAGACATATAGATAATACGTACCGAGAAACTGTGTCAAGTGCGCGGTAAGCACTCTGCGCACACAACGTTATTCGGTCACAAAACGCGCCGCACAAATTGAATTGTGTGTATCAAAGTTGATTTTGTGTGCGGATCGTAAATAGTGATATATTAAAGTGTGTCATTTATTTATTTATTTATATACAGAATCGAAATTCCAATTTTTTTACAAATATTTAAAAACATAGAGTATACATAAATATACAATAAATAGAGAAAATAATAAAAAATAAAAATAACACAAAATAATAAGAAGATGACACGTGTCAAAGATCACAGAGATCAAGTAGAATCAACAATCAAGTGTCATGTCAACCGCGCGGTAAATATTATACACACTTCGCGTTCTCATAATAACACGCGGTGCGTGAAATGAATAAAGCATATGAAAGATGATATTGTGTATAGATCTTTTAATATGTTAACGCGTGTCATGTCAACTGCGCGGTAAATAATATGTACACACTTCGCGTTCTCATAATAACACGCGGTGTGTGAAATGAATAAAGCATATGAAAGATGATATTGTGTATAGATCTTGTTTATATGGGACTTTTATATTGGAAAAAGAAAAGGGCTGTTTTTAGGGTTTTCCCGGCAACTATTCAAATTTTTCTCACCTTTTAGACCTTCCTTAGACCTCCACGAACATTTCAAGACCAAGATAAGATAAATCCGTTCAGCCGTTCTCGAGTTTTAGCCAGACTAACTAACAGCAATTGATTTTTATATATATAGATGTGCTTCCAGGTGACATGAAGAACGGCATTGTGACTCTTATGGCACAGCAGAAGCAAGCGGAGCGAGCGGCGCTCAAGAGATCCTACAGCTGCCCGGGCGGCACTGGGGGCGTTGTGCCGCGGGGACCAGGGCGGCCACCCACCACAGACATACCCATGGAGGAACTATTCCCTGTAGAAGATGAGGTAAGAGACATTTGCAGCCTTCTTCTTCTTCTTTGTGTCAGCGATGTCAAATTATTTCCACTCAATATCTGGCAACATCAATGGCCCGTGTGCTGTCCGGCATTAGGGATGTGCAGCTAGCACACGGGGCAGGATGTTAGGTGTGAGGCGGGATGCAGGTCTCCACAGTCACACAACAGTAACTTTGCTGAAGCATTCCCCATCGGTCGAGGTTTTCCTTTTAAAATTCTCCTCTCTTTAAAAGAGTGCTATTCCGTCGCATGGTGGCAGGATGAGGAGCAGAATAATAACACAAAGGCTTTTCTGAAGTACATTGACATATATATTTCGATAACTTTACATACTTATAGCAATACGACCGTTTTCACGGTCGGCACACAACTACTGCCGTGCGGCATCATGGTCTGTCACACAGCGCCCTAGTGGCGATCTACGTAACTAAGTAAATGCCAATATGGCAACATACACATGCACAACAAGCGAATAGAAATAAGAGACGAAAGATTGTATATCGAGGTTTTCGGTACCAGTCAGCAAGGGCTATATCATGCTGATGTCACTTTGTTCTATTAACTTCGGTTCTTGTCTATCTGTTCAGGGATTTCCAGTCAAAGTTTTTGCCAGTTGAGAGGCTTTTTTTTGGGGTATTGAAATCAAAACATTCAGTCGGCATTTAAAAAGCGATACTTTAGAATTCAAACATTTTATTCCGCTAACTGTTTGGCATTGTAGAATCAGAAGCAGCTGAGATTGCAGCGTCGGGGCGCCACGTTTGCCTTGACTTGTCTGGCCGAGCACTTTGCAGAAAAACTGACAGAGAAGCTGCCTAAGCTATGGGAGATCATCATGGTGCCATTCACCAAGGTTACGACAAATACAGGTGACTAAATATTAACACATGGATTTAATCAGAATTGACAGTAAACATTCTAAACAACATTAAATTACCTAAAGAAGCTTACATTAAGTAGTAATACCAAAATTTAAAACGCCACAGCACTGGGTACTAAACAGAATTTATTTCACGATAAAAAAATAATGACAACTGGATTTTAAACTCTTTTTTTAAATTTACCTTGGTATGTTAACACTATCTAGTCCGATTACACAATATGTGTGTAATCGCCAGCCCAAACGTTAAAGGCGGGTCACACAACATGTGTGTGATCGTTCCGCCAACCCTTATAAGACTATACACAGCTTGTGTTATGTTTTTTCAAACGTTAGTGGCCGATCACACAACATATGTGTCGTTTTTACTTTCGACCATAATTCAAAAGATCTCAAACCTTTTCAGTGAGGGTCATATTTAATTTTATTTGAACACATGACGATAAAAAAATTAAACGAGCAAAAAACTGTCGGCCTCTGACGTAAGTTTAATCGCGTACCGTGCGGACTGGATGGTGTTAATATTTACGTTAAGAAATCCTGAGCGAAACTTTCAACTCGCTATCAATCACGACTCCAAAGGAGATTAATTTCTTTGGAGCATCAGTTTGTAAACGGCGAAGCCACCGGAGAGCGAACCTTGCATGTCGATAATCCATGCTGTTTTTACTTGTATTTTTCATTATACTCTGCATTCAAAAATTGCTTTTCTCTATGTCTCTTAGAACTCGCTGCCAGAAAGTATAAGAGAGCTGAAAACGGAGGCATTTTGCAGAGGCAGACTCGAGACCCACCTTTTAATAGAGAGGTGTAGAAGCGCTTTTGAAATGACCGTTTGGTCATAATAAAACGCCTTATAAATACTGATAAAACAACAAATAATAATTGTCTCAAAGGTTGCGCATTCATTGGCTACCGTATTAATGTTGCTAGTTTCCAACATAGACCTCATTTGGAGCTGGTGGCAGCAGTTAAAATAATTTTTGAATAGTGATATTAATGTGTTGATTATAGACACCACAACAGTTGCTGAAGCCGAAGAGTTGATATCCAGTCTGCAAGTCCTGGAAGTCGTGGCACCCTCTATAGCTGCGGGACTGCTGCCGTGGCTGCTGGAGCGCCTGCCCGGGCTGGCGGACCTGCTGGAGCACAGCTACAAGGCCGTGCGACACATGGCCGCCAGGTGCTTAGCGGTGTTAGCCGCCATTGCTGCGCCGCAGACAATGCAGATCGTTGTCGATAAGGTGAGAGAGAAGCTCCAGTATTATTTATATTTTAAGCATTCACTTTAAGATCCATTTCAATATTAAATGAGAGAAATATTAAAATAAGTGTGAAATATTGATGTATTTAATGATGAATGTTTGTTTGTGTTTATTGTCAGGTGGTGCCGATGCTCGGCGCAGTGGACTGCGACAGACGGAGACAGGGAGCCGCCGAGGCTCTGGCCGCCATTGTCGACAAGCTGCAGATCAACATTGTCCCCTACATTGTGCTGTTGGTGGTGCCACTCTTGGGTATGAACATATTTTGTTAGCTTAGTGTGTAATACAGTGCAAAACCTACTGTAACGTTTTTTAAAATAATAATAAATTATTATTTTATTCTGACCATTCATTTTGTTACCTTTCTATTTTTTTATAGTCCTCAGTGAAAATATTTAGCCAAAAAAACTCTTTTATTGCATCATTTTATTTATTTTAACGCTTTAAATTTATACAACTTCATAGATTTTCACGGCCAGATTTGGTATTGCGGCTTTCGGGTTTAGCCTTGTGTGGCGAATTATTTCGTATCAATATTTTGACCTCCATTGCAGCGATCTTCTTCAGAGTTGACAACTTTTTTTTTCGTCACACGACAAAACCCAAAAGCCGCAATACGCTTTTAATTTGTAGTTTGAATTGATACTAAGGGGTAAATTGACTAAAGCCACGACTTTGAAAATTATTCTTATTCATTTAAGCCTCGTTAATGCAATGCCCGGAGATTGCACCAAGAGCTGGACCAACTCAAAACTCGACCAGCTCGAAAGCGCAGTAAGCGTCAGATGGCCGGGCCACATGAGAAGTGGTTCCTCGCTCGACCGCTATGTCCTTGATTGGCACGACCATCCCGCGGCGACACAGAGAACCACACGGTTCTTTTGTTGGCCACCGGTCAGCAGGGGCGTTACTGGTTACCTTATTCAAACGAGATCATAAAGTACGATTGCCGATCAATCAATAAGATGGCGAAAAACGGTATCAGTGTGTATTAAAATATATATTAATGTTAATTGTTTGTGTTTTACAGGTAGGATGAGCGACCAGGACGAGGCTGTGCGTCTTATGTCCACTCACTGCTTTGCCACACTGGTGCAGCTAATGCCTCTAGACGGAGCTGTCAGAGAACCGGCCAATCTCTCCCAGCAGCTCAAGGATCAGCGAGCGCGTGACCGTGTGTTCTTAGAGCAACTCTTTAACCCCAAGGCTATTGGCGACTACAAGGTGCCGGTGCCTGTGTCGGCGGAACTGCGCACATACCAACAGGTGAGACACTAATGCCTTCTCTACTGAAACAACTTTCATAATTTACATCGGATAGAGATGCCTTTTAGGTCCAAATGATGCGATAAACGAATCACACAAAACATGCCTCGAATATACACTCGGTTGCGCCAAGTTTGGACCTTATACTCTTAGGGAGCGGCTCAACCCGACACGCGGTTACTAACACGCAATGTTTTGGGGGCAAATTTGGTGATCTAACAAGCACCGCGCTCACGATGATCCACTGTGGATGCTTTGATGCTATTACAATGATAACTTTAACACTTCACAACATAACAATTACACGAGGGGCTCTGTAAACAGTTGTTGTTTCCGAACTTTCGTCTACTACCTACTACGACTGAACATGTGGAGAAGCGCAATTGACGGGAATACTTAGATTGCCCTGAAAGAGGACCTAGCCCCTGGACATGTCCAGGGGTGGAATATATGTAGGTTCCTTAACAGACTTCGAACTGGAGTATGTAAGACGAGGACACAAATGAAAGCCTGGCAGTTTTACAGCGGACTGACTGAATGTGACTGTGATGCGGAGTAGACCCTGTCACACCTTCTGGAGTGTGCGCTGCGTCCGAGTAGCTGCACCCAGGAAGACCTGATGATGGCCGGGAGTAACGCCATCGACGCCGCCCACTTCTGGGCAGACAGGATCTGACCCTGTTATATATATATCTTGTACCAATGTGACCTGTGTTGTTTACAGGCGGGCATCAACTGGCTGGCGTTCCTGAACAAGTACAAGCTGCACGGCGTCCTCTGCGATGACATGGGGCTGGGCAAGACTCTGCAATCTATTTGCATGATTGCTGGCGACCATCACGAGCGACAACTGCGCTACAGACAGGACAAATGCCCCGACTCGGTACCTCTACCCTCGCTAGTGATCTGCCCCCCCACACTCACAGGTATCCATATGCATATATTTTATACATAGGCACTGATATCAGCTTGATATAGTTCTTTTAGGCTCGAAAAACGATCTTTTGTCTCTTATTTTTGTTCGCTCGCCTGACGTGCACATCTAATAATGTTTGTTTTAATTATAGAATATTACGCAGGCGTTTGCATGTGCTATTTTATTTGTTATCACAGTTGCTCCATTTCATGTTGGTGCAACTGTCATCTTTAATTTGCTTTTTGCCGCGACTGTCTGGGGGGCGTTTGATGTCACAGTTTTCGGCAGTTGTCAATTAACTGACGGCCGGCGACATGACATATCGATCGGGCGTAGAAATTAAGTCTTAATTTAAAATAAACTCGAATTGTGCTTCGAAAACAAGTTCTTTGTGTTATTAATCTGCTCCTGCATGCTGTCACCCAGTAATTCGATATCCAATTCAGAGAAGAGGATATCACCACACATATAGGAGAATACCGACAAATGGTGATAATGATGTAAAAATCTCATCTGCGGATTTTTTACGTTGTTTACCATTTTACTTATTGCTAAAATACTGTGCAATGTTGATCGGCCAACGTCGTAGACTACAGCCTGGCATTCACGCATCATCCATTTTTAATGGAAATTCACTATGGTGTGTGATGCTTACAGGACGATTTTCATATACCACCAATTTTATCTAATAGGCTGTGATGGCATTGTACGGGTGGGGGAGCAAATTCACACCAACCGATGTATTTATATTAACTTCAAAAGCACCATCGCCATCTGTCAATATTCTCCTTTATGTATTATTCCTGTATTATCCTATATATATTATTTGTTTACATAAAAAAAAAACTATGAAATAAATGTGTAGACTTTGTTTTTATGTGATAATGTATTTTGTAGGTCACTGGGTGTACGAGGTTCGTAAGTTTTTGCCGCGCAAGGTTCTGAACCCATTGCACTACATGGGCCCCCCTCTGGAGCGGGAGCGCCTGCGAGCGCGCCTGCCGGGCCACAGCTTGGTGGTAGCCTCATACGACATTGTGCGCAAGGACATTGACTTCTTTGCCGCGCGCAGCTGGAACTACCGCGTACTTGACGAGGGACACATCATCAAGAACGGCAAAACTAAGGCGTCCAAGGCTATCAAGACACTCGTCGCCAATCACAGACTCATCTTGTCAGGAACTCCCATTCAGGTAATTTACCATTTAATACAAAAACAGTGAAAAGCAAGTGGTTTTTCATATTACACACATACAAGTGTTATCTGTAAAATAAGGTTCCCATGGCGCTACAGTCCTGAAAAGCGCTGTTATGGTGGATCCCGCGATTCTGTAGTGTACTTTGGTTCCTCCACTCCAAATTCCTTCCCTAGCGAGCTGCCTGCGGAGCTCAGTCTTGGCTTGACTGCTGTACGTGATGGATCTCCCCCTCTCTTCGCCCGCCAGGCGTTTCCTGTCTACAAAAAATATTGCGCCAGTAGAAATCTATTCCCAGCTATACGGAATCTATGGAAACAAGTGTATGAGCGTACAACACGTGCGCAAATGGTGCAGAGAGTTCAAGAACGGGCGTACTGACGTCCATGATGAGGAGCGTTCCGGACGCCATCTGTTTCTGACGAAACAATCGCAAAAGTGGAGGCAGCGATTCTCTCAGATCATATACTATTCAAAATAATACTTTCAACTATACTATTAACATAATAATATACTATTAAAAATAATACTCTCAACAAGTTACCAAACAAAACGGCATATATTTGACCTATGGTAAATAAGCATTCAATTTCATGTAAAAATAATGGATGTCCCTGCGTCTGCCGTTTCTTTTTCTCCACAATTGACGAGAATGTCATAAAAATATGATATTTTGATTTGTGTGTTTCAATTTATTATGATGGATTTTTTTTTACTACACCTAATATATTATTCTAAAATGAGTTCTAAATAATTTAAGCATTTTTTTTTCATACTCTCTTATGATTAGTACACATTGAGAGATCTCCTGGATAACCTAAATAAATAAATAAATAAAAACCTTTTATTTATTTATTGTTTTTTATTTATCTTTAGAATAACGTGCTGGAGCTGTGGTCGCTGTTTGACTTCCTGATGCCCGGCTTGCTGGGCACGGAGCGTCAGTTCACAGCACGTTATTCCCGACCCATCCTCGCCGCCAGAGATCCTCGCGCCACAGCGCATCATCAGGAGGCTGGGGCACTCGCCATGGAAGCACTTCACAGACAGGTAACGAGGTCACTTCTATCATTAGGTAGCTTGACAGAGGGTATGGTTGCCAAACTCAACATTACCACAGACATACATACTGATACGAAGGGGTAAATTGATTAATGCCACGACATTCAAATTACTCATGTTTATTTAAAAATTCTAAATAAAATACTGAATTGGACTTCCATTGGATTAGCAGTTTGTATGGAGCGCGCGGCTGATAGCGCAAAACAGAGATGTTTTTATACCGGTTGTCGCCATTTCGTTAATTGATTCGTATCGTACTTTATGATCTCATTTTCTAAAAGTTAATCAGTAGCGCACCTGCTTCGGTGGCCAACGAGAGAACCTGTGAGAGTCGCAGAATGTTCCGTCCCGGGCTGACGATCGAATTTTGTTAGTTCTTTTATTTAATATAATTTTCAACGTGCTTCTCAACGATTTCTTTGATTTTGAGACCTACTCCTCATTCATCCATGCATCCAGATGACGATTCCGGTGGCTTAGAGTCCCTTTTATTTAGACGGGAGATGTCAGTTTATAAAGGTAAATAATAAAGATTTTAACTGAATTAAACATATTCCTTGTGTTCAGGTGCTGCCGTTCCTGCTGCGGCGCATGAAGGAGGACGTCCTGCAGGAGCTGCCGCCCAAGATCACGCAGGACTACTACTGCGAGCTGAGCCCGCTGCAGCGCCGCCTGTACGAGGACTTCAGCAGCGCGCAAGCGCCGCGCGCACAGGCGCAGCAGCTGCACGTGTTCCAGGCGCTGCGCTACCTGCAGAACGTGTGCAACCATCCCAAGCTGGTGCTCACGCCGCAGCACCCGGAGCACATGGCGGTCACGCAGGAGCTCGCCCGACAGAACTCTAGCCTTAGCGATATCCAGCACTCTGCCAAGCTACCGGCACTCAAGTAAGCTGGATATATCCTCTCATATTTTAGACTCGACCTTTATATTGATTATTCTATTGTTCTGTGCTTGAAAAAACACAGCGTGTTACTCCATTAGATTTTACATTTCACCTAAATAATTGATGTGTATTATATTTTTTAATATTTTACATGTATGTCCTATTTAATGTCTATAATAACTAAAGAATTATCTTATGCCTATTTTTAGTAATTCCAAGTATTTTAACTTTTATACAAGCTCGGATTCTAGTAAATATAGTTAATTCAGTCAAATAGTAAAGGAAAAAAAAAGGAACGGTTTCAGTGACATCTCACCATCATTAGGACAAACCTAAAACTGATTGTTTTGATTGTTGTCAGGCAACTGCTGCAAGACTGCGGCATCGGCTGCCCGCCCTCGGACGCTGCGGTGCTGTCGCAGCACCGGGCGCTGGTGTTCTGCCAGCTGAAGGCCATGCTGGACGTGGTGGAACGCGACCTGCTGAAGCCGCTGCTGCCGCACGTGGCCTTCCTGCGGCTGGACGGCTCCGTGCCGCCCGGCCAACGCCACCAGGTGGTGCAGCGCTTCAACAACGACCCCAGCATCGACGTTCTACTGCTCACCACTCAGGTGAGTCTGACGCAGAGGCCATCATGCTGCACGCCATGTAAACACATACAGGAGAATACCGACAGATGGTGATAGTAACTCTGAAGTCTCATCTGTGGAATTCTATGACGCTTACCGTGGTGTATATGGATAAACGCTGCATGTGGAGTGTTGATCTGCCAACGTCATAGACTACAGCCCGAGATTCATGCATCATCCTTTATTATTACAGGAATTTACTATGAATGGGTGGTCTTCACGGGACGACCTGCGTCTACCACCAATTTTAATTAATAGGCTATGACTGGCATTTTACGGGTGTTGGATCAAGTTCACACCAATCGGGGGTATTTTAGAGCTCAGAAATCGATTAAAAATCCACGACAAAAGAACCCACGACCTTTGGCTTGCAAAGCAAACGCTTTCACCACTGAGCTATGACCGCCGGCCTGCTGAAGTCGCTGCCGCCGCAAAACATACATGGCTTTCTACAACCTCCAGAGCAAATGTCCGAGTGCTTCAAAAACGGGATAGCTGCAGTCCGAGCCATATTGTTGAGGTGTTTTGTTAATCGGATTTTTGTGAGAGATCCCGAAGCCCGGACCATTTTGTCCCAAGGGGTGGCTCAACCCAATACGACAACAATATATGTGAGATTGATTATTTGTTAAATGTTTTCAGGTTGGCGGGCTCGGCTTGAACCTGACTGGTGCTGATACAGTAATTTTCGTGGAGCATGACTGGAACCCCATGAAGGATCTGCAGGCCATGGATCGAGCACATCGCATCGGACAAAAGAGGGTCGTCAATGTATATCGCCTCATCACTAAGGGGACGCTGGAAGAAAAGATCATGGGGTAAGCCCTTCCAATTATCATCGTCGTATGAAAATTTACCCGGTTCTCAAAACGGCAAGCCACCTCGATTGGAGATCGACGATGGAGCCCAAAAAGATGTATTTTTATATCTCAATCTTTTGGATCAGATTATTGCTCTAAATTTTACGTACATATATATTAGGTAATCCGGAAAGAAATGTTTTTTTTTCTGATGTGTCATTTTATAATCAGTTTGTTAAAGTTAACACGTCATGGATGTTATCATTTTGAAGCTGTGTCCACTTTTTCAATTTCAACATATTTTTGCCGTTTTTCTTAGAAAAATGGAGAAGCCTGAGATTGAAGAAACACATTTGTGCTATTTCATTCAAAAAAGGATTAAAACCAAAAGAAGCTACGCAGACTATTGTTGACATTTACGGTGGCATCTTGAAACTTAGATGGTTTCAAAAGTTTTACTAAACTCATATTGTTTTCACTCTTTTTCAGTCTACAAAAGTTCAAGCTACAGACCGCCAACACGGTCATCAGCAGCGAGAACGCATCGCTGGAAACTATGGGCACCGATCAGCTACTGGATCTCTTCCAGTTGCAGGATGGCAAGCAAGCCCCTGGATCTGCATCCAGTGCTGGCCCCGGTTCCTCGTCAGCATCATCTTCCGCTCTGGACTCTGCCGGAGCTGTCACGATGAAGAGCATCCTGGAGAACTTGCCCGATCTGTGGGACGACCACCAGTATGAGACGGAGTACGACATGGCAAACTTTGTTCAAGGCTTGTCCAAAAAATAATAGTCACTGCAATTATTTTACATTGCCAAATGTTTTTACAAGTTTCTTATCATTTTTTCTTTCATATTCGCTCTCCTAGCTGGAGTATATTGACACCACAAATTTTCCACATAAAATTACATCAGCCGCCATGCGCCATACATCGTCTATAGTCAGCTCTGCATCTGAAAGCGCTGATTTCTGATGCATTCTATATATTGTTTTTGATGGCTCTTCAATATAGCGAGAGTCCACACATAGTGTAGTGAAAATACCTATCTGTCATGCACACCAAATGTGTTTCTGTTAACCGGTTATATTTTTATTTGTTTTGAATTGTGTGACATTGTATGACCCTAAAACCTACTTATTATTGTTGATAGGTTTCCTGTTTTTTCACTGTTTTTTTTTATGTTCTCGTTTTGCTCTTTATTACAAAAACTTGTTTTTTTTTACGCAGTGATTATACAACTCTATCATCGATTGGCAAAAAATATATATAGTTAGATTACAAAGATTTTGAAACTCAATCGGAATATATTTGAAATTGGAATAAATAAAAATTTGCCTAAATTATTCCACATTTAAAAAATTTCTCTATCATAGACAATTTGAGGCTAATTACAATTTTTTCAAGCCTTACACGAAAAATTTTGAACTGCCTTTGATACCTATTGTGCGTATTTTGATGACCTGTAAGTATGCATTTTTCATTAAGGATAATGTCATTATTCTACAAGGTATTTTCTGCTTTATATTTTGTACCTTATTAAACGTACTATATTATAATTAACCTTATTATATATTTTTTTTGTGTATCTTTTAAAAACATCTCTTAATTGTAAGCCTTATTTTTTTGTTTTAATTTTTCATAAATATATACTCATTTTTTATTTTGAATAACAGAAAAGTTGGTCATTATTACATTACCGAAGCTGTTTTATTAACTTCATGGTTGACACAAGCTTTTGTATGCTTACAAAATTTAATGACTGCCTCTCTCTCTCTGATATAAATTATTTTGTCATTTAATACATGTTTAAAGTCACGCTTGTAAGTGCCATTTTGACAATGTTCTAATTTACGAATCCACTATTGACTGTATCAATTATTGAATTGTGGATTTTAAACATACGAAAAATTGAAACTGATAATGTTGCAATGTCATTGTGTTCTTTATAATACATGTACAGGACTGTTGAGTCCACTCTCTTATATTTTGTTCTATAAATAATAAGACCGTTCTATAAAATGTAGTCGTTAACATTATGATCCATATTTTGAATACCGGTCTTAAATATTTTTGGATGTTAAATTTGACTAAAATGTAATAAATTCATGATGTTAACTATGGATTATGAAGGTTACAATACAAGGCTATTTTAAGCTTATTAAAATTTTATTTAAAATGCTATAATTGTCATCAACATTATTCAGTTTGCATTGAACCTAATACTTTTGTTAAATTAGAATAATACTGCCTTGAAGGATGCATAGCTTTCTTTTTTAATAATAGTTTATATTAAGTACTATATTACATATATTTTTATAGTCTTAATGTGATTTAATTGAGCTGTCATAACAAATTGTCATTAAAATACTTTTTAATTGATTTAAATATCGTCATGCGTTAAATTTTAATAGTTATCAATGGATAAAAATTTCTTCATTAGTTTTGTCATTTTATTTTTTTAAGCTATTTTTTAACCACTTCATGCCCGCGCTGGTACCGGTGCGGGAATATTGTCCACGTCGTTACGCTCGTGCTCGCACCAGTACAGGCGTTCACAATCCGTTTTCGCCGCTCTCGCATATGTTCGATGTTTACGCATATATAAAAAAAAGTAGAGTATTAAAATGCAATAAATACAAGCGATGCGTTTTTTCCATTTTTGTGAAAAAAACCCGAGCATGAAGTGGTTAAATGAAATGCTGTATTGGGGACACTGCCGCTATGTGAAACGTCATGGCCACACCTCAGTCGCACAGCATCTTGTTTGTACGCTATATATATGTGCGTGAGCAAGAAATGTGTCGTTGCAAACATTACATTATGTTTAATTTTTTTATAATATTCGGTTTTAGGAAGCGATCCCTCAATCGACCGATTTTGAATGCGTTTCACATCTTAGATATAAAATCGTTTTAGTTATTAATATTATAATTGTTTTTTGATTTCTCGTTAGTACTTTTTTATTTATTGTTACGTCGCCTTAGGCTCAGAGATCTTTTCTTCCATTCCGAGCCATACGATTTACCAAAGAAAATGACAGTTAATTTAATTTACGCTAAAAAAAAAACACATTATAAATCGTAGTTTAAACAATCATCATTATCACTGCTTTCACATTACCTAGGCTTCTTAATCAGTGTACGGTGTTATAGGATGGTCTTATACCTTTTTAATATTATCTGGACGTTCAGATGATACATCCGACCTTAAAAATCACAATTTACGTGATACGTCTCCTAAATATTTTTTCTTTCAACATTGATGAAAAGAATACCTTCATTTATATTGTAGTTTTAAAAAATCATTTAAGTTTCTAATCGTAAGTTATTGTTTTCGTTTTAAGTTATTTTACACTATCCGTAACAAGCAACTCGAGTCAATTACAATGTAGTATATAAATATATGTATATATATTTTGATTTCACGTTCAGTCGCATAGTAAGACTTTGTGCATCATTTAAAAATCGTCTTTAATTTCTTTTTTTTTGTTAAAAGATGTCTCTCTAGAACAGATATTTGTAAAACTCATTACCATTGCAATACAAATGTACTAAATCTTGCTATAATATTAATTCAACTGCCTTTTTACTTTTATAAAACAATATGTTTGTATTATTTGATAATACTAAGTGACACGTTTGAGGAGAAAACTAATTTTTATATTAAAAAAAATATTAATCTTATAACAAAAAATATTCTCTGAAGTCACTTTTAAAATACTAAAAACAAAAGTATTCACTAAGAGATTCAAATAACGGAATAATCTTGTCAATTTTTTTTTTTTTGTTTTTTGTCAATTAAGACAATTCAATACAATATATTTATTGACTAGCGAATAAGTTAGGTTAAGCACTTGTTTGTTTTTTTATTTATTTTGATGTGTATCGGGATACAATAATACTCACCATCCATCATTTTTCACCAAGTGTTGTTCTTTTATATTATATACAACTAGGTATACATGACTTTTAAATTTTCTTCATACATTTTCACATTATGTGGACTATTTCGAAAACTTACTTGAAGAATTTGTGTTCATGTTGAAAAAATACTTTGAAATGTAATTTTTGAGTGTAATATAACAATGTTGGAATACGTTTCACGTATGTAATTTTTTTATTTCATAGTGGACCTCTAGCTGGAATAACTAAATAAAGGTGACCATATATTCCAAGTATATATGACCATACTAGCACCATCGCATAAGACCATCTAGTACACAATGTATTTGGTGGATGTCTGGTTTGATGAGTTACAACATCATAGATATCCAGTGTTATTTTTATTTTGGCCTTATGCTCTATGCAAGGGGCAGATATGACACAGAGAGGAACATGTTTATTTCATTTAAATTAAGCAGCCTTACTTTGTAAGCAATATATTTCTGTATAAATTTTTTGAAATGCATGAAAATTTTCTTCAATAATATGATTGATGTTGTATTTTGGTTTTTCTTTTATCTCTGGTTTTGTATTAAAAACGATTTGAATAAAAAAATATGTATATTTTTCTTTTAACATGTTTTTTAGACGTTTGGAAAGCTGAACCATCTTATTTACTATGTGTTAATATCTCTAAGAAAAACACTGTCCTCGGAGCAAGATTGAAAATAGAAACACTGTCCTCCGAGCAAGATAAAAAATAAAATCAGTTACCACAGTTGGCGATACATTAGCAATTTGATGAATAATGAAGAGTCCTCCTATTCGTTGGACACTTTCTGATGGAAGAGCTGATTGGATGACAGTTACCATAGAAAACAAGCACACCAGAGGAAGGACTCCAATACACTAATGTACCAACTATGGATGTTACAAGACTGTCGCTATCGGAAGTAGAGAAGAATTGTTTGGGAATAATCATTGGTGCCACTGCATGATCAATTGCGACTACGAAGAAAAAGAAGATGCTTATGTCATCTTTGAATATGTGTATTTTATAATTTTGCACAAAATTAATGAAAATCATAACATTTCTTGTATAATGAACCAAAATCAAAACGAAATGCACTACTTTTAATTGTAAAAATGGTTCAACAACAAAAAAATGTTCTTCAGTAACTTTTACATGAAATTCCGTATACTTTTTAACAAAAATGTAGCCATTCTAAAGTAACATTGTTGAAAAAATGTAAAATAAGACTACAATTTGGATGAAAACTTATCTCTTAAATTACATATATGTAGTGTAAACAAAATAGGGTGCTATATTGTAGTAACTCATATATTAAATCAATATTTTATTATGTTCTTCCCTTGTAGATTTTTTTACATCACTCATACAGGAGGACAACAACAGATGGTGGAAAAATATCATCTGTGGATTCAACGACGCTTATCATTTTATATATGGCAAAAGATTACACGTGCAGGGCTGAGACCCGCCAACAGCGCAGACCACAGCTCGGCAGATATCAAAACTCTTAAAATATTACACGTGCAGGGCTGACCCGCCAACAGCGTAGACCACAGCTCGGCAGATATCGAAACTCTTAAAATATTACACGTGCAGGGCTGACCCGCCAACAGCGTAGACCACAGCTCGGCAGATATCAAAACTCTTAAAATATTACACGTGCAGGGCTGACCCGCCAACAGCGCAGACCACAGCTCGGCAGATATCAAAACTCTTAAAATATTACACGTGCAGGGCTGACCCGCCAACAGCGCAGACCACAGCTCGGCAGATATCAAAACTCTTAAAATATTACACGTGCAGGGCTGACCCGCCAACAGCGTAGACCACAGCTCGGCAGATATCAAAACTCTTAAAATATTACACGTGCAGGGCTGACCCGCCAACAGCGTAGACCACAGCTCGGCAGATATCAAAACTCTTAAAATATTACACGTGCAGGGCTGACCCGCCAACAGCGCAGACCACAGCTCGGCAGATATCAAAACTCTTAAAATATTACACGTGCAGGGCTGACCCGCCAACAGCGCAGACCACAGCTCGGCAGATATCAAAACTCTTAAAATATTACACGTGCAGGGCTGACCCGCCAACAGCGTAGACCACAGCTCGGCAGATATCAAAACTCTTAAAATATTACACGTGCAGGGCTGACCCGCCAACAGCGTAGACCACAGCTCGGCAGATATCAAAACTCTTAAAATATTACACGTGCAGGGCTGACCCGCCAACAGCGTAGACCACAGCTCGGCAGATATCAAAACTCTTAAAATATTGCATGTGCAGGGCTGACCCGCCAACAGCGTAGACCACAGCTCGGCAGATATCAAAACTCTTAAAATTTTACATAAAATCACACTTAACCCTTTCGCATCGGTTGTCGGCAAATGCCGTCATAAGATTCCCCGACTGTTGACATCGATTGATGTGATATATCGATTTGCCACTTTCTTAGAATAGTTATTTATGCATCATCTGATAGCTAAAGGATACAAGAACCAATGTGATATATGAAAATAGACCAGATAAGAACATTTATGCTTCAAATACTAGTTTTATAATTTACTATATATAGCATAATTTGTATTCAAACCGAGCCGTAATGAAAGCGTAATAAAATACCTGTGCAACATAAGATCTTCTTACAATTATACCACTGGTAGCTTTGTCTAATGCCTAAAAGATAAGCTGTTTTAAAATTCAAAAACCTTAATTTCACGCAAAAGGATGAGCTCCGGTTGTATGTAAACTTATGCTTCCCCCTCGATGTATTGCAATAAAAATAAGTAGCGTGGACTATTACATATTCGAATATTCGGGAATTATTTGAACGTATGAAGTGATGAGTGAATACACATTTTGTGTTAATGAAATTTTTCATTATTAGAGGCCACAATTTGATATGTCCGCAACGTCGAGTTATTTGTAATATTTGATTGTCGGTTACCTAATAGTATTTTTTTCGCCTCGCAACATTTATAGTTTCATTCAAGTGTCTCGCTTACTCGCCCGGCCGCCAGATGGCGCCGCCTCACATCAACACCATGGCGAGGCGATGTCAGTAGCGTGAACGATAAATAAAAATATGCCCTTTTTGTTTTTGTGTTGACATTATATTGTTTTCGCGAAAAGGCGCGCCCCGTCCGTCCCCGAAACTAGTAAACAATCAATAAATAATAATACAAAAGTGTGCTTTAATTGTTAGACGCGCGTGTTCTTATAGTTTCACAGTTTTTCCAGTGTGTGTCTACTACTGTGCCGTGAAGTGTTTTGGATTATACGCTAGTTTGCAGGCTCACAACATCAGGTAAGACTTTCAATATACAATTATGATTGAAAACTACGTCGCAAGATATATACATAGCATTAAAAATCTGAATGTGTTTCATTTATCACACGCAATAAAACATGTTTTTAAAAGTTTTTACTTTACTTGACAAAACGTTAAGGTTAGTTTTTTTTGCTCGGTGAGTGTTTCTCACGTACCGGCACTGATTTTTTTTATTATTAATTTATTTTTAAGCCTATATATCGTTAAGTACTAAATGGTTCTAGATATAATACGGTAATGTTTTACATTGTAGTGGTTTTTAGGTTATAGAAGCGCAGAAAACAATGTTATATTGCATGGAGTGGGGAATGTTTACATTTCTTGAAATCTCGACTCGAGACATCAAAGGAACGTTTTGCCGAAAGTTGTTTGGAAGATTTTTTTCAAGGAGCGTAAACATTGCGTTATTTCTAATTGCTATTATGTATTAATATTAACAATGAAGAAACTGTATTTAAAATTATAAAAATAATGAAAAATTATTTTTATATGTGAGGAAAATAAACGTAACTTTTAATATTAATGCGAGTGACTGTCCATGTGTAATAGTTAAAATATCAAATAGGGAAAGGGATAGCGTACGTGTGAGACGCTGTGTTATCGAATCATTGGGAATACGTTTCTCATGCTCAGTGTGAGTTTTGTAAATGAAACTACGTATGAATGGCATAATTTTTCACTCTACGAAGAAAAAATCTAACCTAGCTGTAGAAGTTTCGCGAGCCTATATTTAAAATATATTGAGGCCAATGAGCCCCTTGCTAACTTTAAACGTAGGCAAGCTATCATCCGTTTCGTTTAATTATGAAACGATAATATGCTCTGATCAAAACTGTGTACCTAATTACAATTTCTGTTAATTCTAGACAAAAATATAGGTATTTTAATATAATTTTATATTCGATTACTGTAGTAATATTGCATATCATTGTACATACTTGAGTGATAGACCAATAATGGTTTTGGGATTAAGAAGCCCCTTGTAAACGCATTGACATACCACCGCTGCCTAACCTCACCTAATCCTAACCTTATCCTAACAATACATTACCTAAAGTAGAAATGTAAATATTGACCCAATGCTAATATAGCACCGAATGTTTCAACGTACATAATCAGGTGAATACTTTTTTTGACACTACAATAGGGTGTAATTGATCCGCACTCGTCTTTTTATTGCATTTTAAATGCATTACACAAAACGTTGTCGATTATTTCGCATAGTTGCTTCGTGACATCCAAACAAAGCGTCATAGAGTCGACAGTATGCTCCGCATTTGCTCCCCTCGTATTTACGTGCAGTTGACAAATCCATTGAAAAAAAAACCCTTCAGGTTATTTTTTTGTGCGCGCTCGTATTTACAGTAACAATTGTGTATTCATTTGCACTATGCTAAAATCCCTTCGCTAGAAGAACTTGAATAATTGAAAAAAAATCTCGTAACATAAGAGGAAATTCGTAAAGGGCGACACACAAGAGCGATACCAATTGCAAAATTGCTCAGCCTTTTAAGTAGGAATGAATTATAAAATTATGACCTTCTATGTACTTTATTATTACATTTTCTGATTTACTTAACAATTCACGCAAAAAATAAGCCTCGGATACTACAGCATAATAATGCGAATGCACACTATCGCTAGTATGTATACACGGTTAATATGTGTCGACCTAGAGTTAGCAGTTTCCAAAGTTCCTTCTTAAATACCACCGGTAAGATATGGAATGGCGTCTGTGTTTTCTTCCTTCGTATAATATGTATCTCTTCAAAAAACAGATACATGTTCTTGCAATCTCTTCAACCCACACACAAAACAACACACGTTTGTCGCATGCAGCGTCCAGCCACCCTGACTGAACGTCTTAAAGTGCACTGGTCTTGACCGGTTGTGCTCTCCTGCACGCGATTGCAATAAAAAACATTAGCATAGTAAAAGTGTAAATAAAACTATTCCCCCGAATAGTCATTTTTAATTCGGCATGTATATTTCAATTACTTCCACACTAGTAGTATTCAGTCCAAGCATTTTTCAGTTAATATGTTTTTTTAAACTTTTTTTCTAAATAAAAACTAAATATCATAGCCACTTATTGATATTACATCATATAACCAGCATCAAAACATATTGGTAATGAGAGTACATATGTACATTCCTCGTGCGACCTTGGACGTGTCAAAATACCTGTGTTAACTACTTTTTATATGCGAAATATTTATAATATGCTAAACGTGATACCACTGCCGCTAATATATCATAATTACATAGCGAATACACTTTTTATGCAATGAAAAAAAATACACCTTCAAAAAATATTGTGAGACTCGTACGTACCACTGATATTATACTTTGTTTTTTTTTTATGTAAACACATACATGATATATAGGAGAATACCGACAGATGGTGATAGTAATTCTGAAGTCTCATCTGTGGAATTATATGACGCTTACCATGCTGCATACGGTTAAGCGCTGCATGTGTCATTGACTACAGCCCGAGATTCACGCATCATCCTTAATTATTACAGGAATTTACTATGAATGGGTGGTATTCACGGGACGACTTTCGTCTACCACCAATTTTGATTAATAGGCTATTACTGGCATTTTACGGGTGAGGGATTAAATTCACACCAACCGGGAGTATTTTAGAGCTCAGAAATCATTTTTTTTAATCTCCGTCAGGGATCGAGCCCACGACCTTTGGTTTGCAAAGCAAACGCTTTGACCATTGAGATATACCTGCCGGCGGTGTGCTAATCAAACATTATGTACAACTATATATTTGTTAATACTAACATCCTCCTCTCCTTAAAAGGTAGTTATACAGTCGCGTGGTGGCAGGATGAGGAGCAGATTAACAACACAAAGGCTTTTTCTGAAGCACATTGACATATATATTTCGATAGCTTTACTTATTATGGCCCGGACCTAGTCACAGCATTCAACAGGCCGGGCCAACAACAATACCATCTCGCCGACTTCGGCACACGACTGAGCGCGCTCGTGACGGGCTGTCGCCCAGCGCCACCAGTGGCGATCTATATAACTAACGTCACACCCGTGACCGGACTTTTTCAAAATGCCAATATGGCGACACATACATGTACGACAAGCGAACAGAAATAAGAGACGAAAAATTGTAAATCGAGGTTTTCGGTACCAGTCAGCAAGGGCTATATCATGCTGATGTCAATACATAACATATATCCAATCTATATCTACTACAATCTATTACGAATTTATCATCAGTCTTTCGTTAAACAAATTTCTTCCATATTTTGAACAAATGGTCACCACAAATTGCCGCTATTATGTACCGTCATTTGGCATCGAGAACAAATTATATATTGTTCTCATCGACCTCCAGGGCAGAAATTCGAGGACTTGAAGAGACGATATAATATTTAAGGCGATTTGTTAATCAGTTTATTAAGGAGATCACTTGATAAGTCCGACGTTTCCAAGTACTGGACCGTTTCAACCCAAGCAATGATTAATAATCATCACTAAACCATCCATGTTTTGGTCAGCGAATAATGTTGCACAATTTTTGTGATAAACCGCGCTTACAATGTGCTATTGTCGTTGGTTATGCTGCTAGAGTATATGGTCGCCACCAATATCCGCCAATAACAATATATATTTATATTACAAATAACATGCATTGAAAGATAAAGAAAATTACATGCAGGATGGGTAAAAAAGTTTAAAAAAACACTCACATTTTTTGTTAGTGCTAAGGTTAGTAAATGCTTGAATTTTTATATTATATATATGTAATTCCTCCACACGGGATTCGTTACAATATTATTTATCGTAATTACAGGATTTAAATGCTTAAAATGATTTTTATTTGAAAAATGTAACACAGCACAAAAAGAATGGGCGGCCATTTTGGAGAAAAATTTAAAACAATAGAACGCCCATAGACAAAAGATTTTTATTCTCTATAAAACCAAAACAAAGAATTTCAAAAAATGTTTAAAAGGTTCGTTAAGCGTGGTCTTACATTAAAACAACTCGTAATATTTTTTAAATTATTTGAATTGCTCTTAAAATTAAAATGATTGGAATTTAGAATAATTGCATAGGAGGCTCTATATACGAAGTGAGGTTAAGAATGTCCAGAGAACTAATTTTGTAAGTCATTAAAAGCGCGGTTCTTTCATAGCATTGGTCGCGGACCAAAACTTGGATCGGTCACCGTGTGTTGCTAATCTCGTATAGCCGGTCGGTTTGAGTCGATCTTTAGGACCAGGTTCAGGCCTCGGGAGCGTCGGACTCATCATACAAGCTTCTAAAAAAATCAAATTATATAATCATACAAAAAATATACCTTCAATACTTGTAGTCTTCCGACGGAAATTTTAACATAATATACATTTAGCCTGCGGGTATAGCTCAATGGTTAAAGCTTTTGCTTTGCAAGTCAAAGGTCGTGGGTTCGATCCCCGATGGAGATTAAAAAAAAAAGATTTTTAATCGATTTCTGAGCTTTAAAGTACCCCGCTCGTTGTGAATTTGATCCCTCACCCGTAAAATGCCAGTCATGGCCTATTAATTGAAATTGATGGTAGACGAAAGTCGTACCGTAAAGACCACCCATTCATAGTAAATTCATGTAATAATAAAGATGATGCGTGAATCTCGGGTTGTAGTCTATGGCGTTGGCGGATCAACACTCCACATGCAGTGCTTAGTCATATGCACTATGGTAAGCGTCATAGAATTCCACACACAGAGAGTTCAAAATTACTATCACCATCTGTCGGTATTCTCCTGTGTGTGCTTACATAAAAAAAATACCGATTATATTTTCGTTAAATTCATGGCTTTTAGGTTGAGTCGTGAATTACAACATTCAAAATAATAGTAATAAGTAAAAATAATCGAAATTCAAATAACAAATACAAATGTATGCCGAGTTTTATGATTTGATCGTCGATGTCATAAAATTGGTAATTAAAATTTAAAAATAAGAATGCCTCTTTAATTCAGTGTTGCCACCGCGAATAAAACAATTTCAATATTTTTATTTCGTCATTGTTCTCTCGGGTACCTAATAATGCGCACCCAAGGAGAATAATAAAATTAACAATAGCAATTTTTCTGAGCCACTATTCTTTTATTTTGTGTAACAAGTCCAAAGGTTTCTTAGAAATTTAGCGGGTCTTTTAAAAAAATGGTCGAATTCCAGCGGAGGGAAAAATTGGCGGTGACAAACGACGTCGTTTGAAGTAGTTTTTGTATGGATTTTATTGTTCTTTTATGGTTCATTTTAAACTATTATTTGTATGTGATTTTTTAAAAGTAATTTATGATTCACAGAGAAACGTAAAATACAGTCTGATTTTTTAAAAATTTGATAAGAATTAAATTAAGCGTTTATTTTTATGTAAACATATACAGGAGAATAACGACAGATGGTAATAGTAATTCTGAAGTGTCATCTGTGGAATTCTATGACGCTTACCATGGTGCGTATGACTAAGCGCTGCACGTGGAGTGTTGATCCGCCAACGTCATAGACTACAGGCCGAGATTCACGCATCATCCTTATTATTAGAGGAATTTACTATGAATGGGTGGTCTTCACGGGACAACTTTCGTCTACCACCAATTTTAATTAATAGGCTATGACTGGCATTTTACGGGTGAGGGATCAAATTCACACCAACCAATAATTTTAGAGCTCAGAAATCGATTAAAAATATTTATTTTATTTCTCCGTCGGGGATCGAACCCACGACCTTTAGCTTTCAAAGCAAACGCTTTGTCCATTGAGCTATAACCGCCGGCTTTGCTATGTTTAGTTTTTTTCTATTTTTGATACGCTATACTTTTCTGCATTTATATGTGCAATTATATAATAATTTGCGAGTTATGTCTGAAGTAATGTTTTTAGGATAATCAAACTCATTATACTCGTGAAAATAAAGAATTATTCATATACTTAAATAATTGATATATATTTTTAATGCTTTATATTAAATATATAAGAATTTCATACCATGTTTTAATATGGATCACATTGAGCACTGTTTCACTTGATAGAAGACTGCAGTTTAGCGATCTATGAAAGCTTCATCAGTTCCAATGTACACAAACGTACTACACAAATAATCCGTTTGTGCACTTTGGAACTGTGTGTCTTCAATGATCGCTCCTTAATTAGACCATATGTCCACCATGAATAAGCCGTTGTTTTCGCTTCTTTCTAGATTAGCTTTGGACGTGTAAATTGTTTCTTCTACTTGCGTTATCATTCCTCTTCACGTCTGATGGTGTGCAGTGTTTTAAAGCGTGCAGGGGCCTCATAGTTCAGTGGGAATGGCGCCCCCTTGGGGTAGGGCGCCCTCGGGCGATTATTGTTTGAGACAATGGCGGCTGGAACCGTTCCTCTGAATGGGTTCCTGTCGGGCTGTAGACGACCAGGGTTTACACCTTAGACGAGATGAGAAAGATATACAATAATACTAGACTATTTGGGTTGAGCCGCCCCATAAGACAAAATGGTCCAGGACTCGGGAGCGTCGATCTAATCATTCGATTGCCTTAAAAAATTCGATTAGCAAATCTCGCAAAAATATGCCTCGGATATTATAGGTCGCGGGGTCGTCATCGGAACGCATTGAGGAAGGATGCAAGAGCAGGTCGCAAAGCAAAGAACTTGTTTAGAAGCACAATTCACGATTATTTCCAGTTAAGACTTCGGCTTACCCGCCCGACCGTAACATGTTGTATCACTGGGCAGCGGTCACGGACTGACTTGCCGGGCACACTAACAGTCAGCGCCCTAAAGATTATCGCGGTTAAATAAGAAACTAAAGTTGACAGTTGAAACAACATGATATGGAGCAACTGTCAAAACAAGTAAAGTGGCGTAAGCAAACGCCGCGTATTATATATAAAATTAAGACTAACATTATTAGATGTGCATGTCAGGCGAGCGAAAAAAAAGAGACAAAAGATCGTTTATCGAGTCTTTTCGGCATCAGCCTGAAAGAGCTATATCGAGAACCCTTTCGCATCGATTGACGATATATGCCGTCTAAGATTCCCCTACCGTTGACATCGGCAGCCGCGATATATCATTTTGCTACTTTCAATACTCATAATTAAAATTGGTGGTAGACGAAAGTCGTCCCGTGAAGACCACCCATTCATAGTAAATTCCTGTAATAATAAAGGATGATGCGTGAATATCGGGCTGTAGTCTATGACATTGGCGGATCAACACTCCACATGCAGCGTTTAGCCATATACACCATGGTAATCGTCATAGAATTCCACAGATGGGACTTCAGAATTACTATCACCATCTGTCGGTATTCTTCTGTATGTGTTTACATTAAAAAAAAAAAAAAATGTTAGGAATATCTTTATATTTTTTAGTGAATATTTTTTCTTAGCGAATTGTTTTTCTTTTCTTTTTCTCAGCCCTACATACAACCCTTTTGTCCTACGTCCCCAACCAATTGGCCTTCCCTCACATGTCCTGAGAGACTTGAAACATATTTTTTAGACATTTTAAAACCTTGAACGCGACCTATTACACGGCTACCCTTCATGAGCATCCATACCCGGTTGACATGTCGACTTAAAACAATGATTTTAGCGAATACTTCTTTCACACCATATAAGTTTTTTTTTATAAAAAATCGCACGCAGCAGAACATAGCTAATCGAAGCCAATAGGGTTTATGGTGGCCAGATAAAACGGCTGGACGCTGCATGCAGAAAACGTGTGTTGTGTTTGTGTATATTCATCTCATTTTGGAAGACATTCAGATTATATGAAGAAGCAAATACATATACAGGGTCCCGACCTGCGGCTAACTACCATAGGTTGGCTGACCCACCAGCCGGTGTATAATCTCGCCGCATCCAGTGTGCCGGATAGTGACCGGATTGGGTCCCACTGTTTGCGTGCGGGGAGCACTGGGGGTCCTCCACTTCGCTGCCCTCCACTGCACTAGGCCTGACCCGGAGCCGCGAGGACTGTGTGCTTATCTCGCCGACTCCTACCCTCTCACCCTATCCAATTCCATAAAACACAACTAAACAAACATGATAATGAACACGAACAAAAATAATAAGTTTCCACAGCATAACACAAACCCCACGTGCCGGTCCTCTGTCAACTACTGCAACATCAGAGGGCTGCACGCTAACATCAACGCAGTACACCACCACTTACAAAATTCCCGCCCTCACCTCCTTTTCCTCACAGAAACACAGATAGCCACACCTGCTGACCATAGTTACCTCAACTGTCCGCAATATACTTTGGAAGGTGCTTTTCATTACAAAGCCGGCCTTTGCCTTTTTATCAGGTCTGACATCAACTACAACCGAATCCGCTCTGTAGAACGAGCTGAGTTCCAAGTGTTGTGGGTCAGGGTCAACGACCCCGAGAGAATTAGGATATATGCAGGACTCTACAGATCCCCTAACATGTCCAAAGCAGAAACATCTAAACTCTTCGACTATCTGGGTGAGACCATTGATGGTCTCTTGCTTTCTTACCCACAAGCGGAATTTGTTGTTCTCGGCGACTTCAACGTGCACCACACTGCATGGTTGGGGTCGGGAGAGACAAGCTCCGCTGGCAATTGTGCTGAATTATTTGCGTCTTGCTATGGCCTTGCACAGCTCGTACAGAACCCCACCCGTAAACCTGACATCGCATCACATCATCCAGCTCTACTCGACCTATTTCTTACTTCTCAGCCAAATGATTACTTGGTGGAGGTCGAAGCGCCACTAGGCAACTCCGACCACTGCCTTGTGAAAACAACTACAATCAGTGCTCCATTGCCACCAAAAGAACAAAACAATCGACGTGTGTGGCACTACAGGTCGGCTGACTGGAACGGATTACGTGGTTTTTACGGAGGATACCCGTGGGGAGATATTTGCTTCAAAAATAAGGACCCTTCAATATGTGCCAATCTGGTGGAGGATGTAATCATCCAAGGAATGGAATGTTTTATTCCTCACTCCACGAAAACTATGGGCACCACCTTAAAAAGCTGGTTTAACCGTGACTGCCGAGGCCGTAAAACGCAGGAATACCGCATACAACAAACTACGAAAAAATAACGACCCCATAAGTCGTGCAGCATACAATTTAGCCTCCAAAGAATGCAAGAAAACCATTAATGACTCCAAAGACAAGTTCAATGCACAAATTTGCAACAAGTTGTCCGCTTGCCCTGCCGGTAGTAGAGCATTCTGGTCTCTCGCTAACTCTATTGGCAGCAACTTTTGCACTTCTTCTTTTCCACCACTGACTAATGCCGATGGCTCACTGGCTCTAGCCTCCAAAGAGAAGGCTGAACTTCTTGGTTCGCTGTTTGCTTCCAATTCCACACTCGACGATGGTGGGGCCAACCCCCCATCCATTCCTCACTGTGGCAAGCAGATGGGGGCTGTAAAGTTCAGCCTCAAAGCCGTACGTCGAGAACTTCTCCAATTAGCAACCAACAAAGCCAGTGGCCCAGATGGCATACCAGCGGTGGTATTAAAAACTTGCGCTCCTGAACTTAGTCCTGTGCTCACCAAACTTTTCAGATTGTCCTTTAGATGTGGTATTGTTCCCCTGGGATGGAAAAAAGCCCTTGTTCACCCAGTTCAAAAAAAAGGAGACCGAAGTGACCCCACAAACTATCGCCCAATAGCCATCACATCACTACTTTCCAAAGTGATGGAACGTTTAATTAACAGCCAACTTCTAAAATACTTAGAGAAGAATGATCTTCTGTGCGATCGGTAATATGGCTTCCGCCGTAGTCGATCGTGCGGCGATCTCTTGGCATATGTCACACATGTTTGGGGGAAATCCGTCGAATGCTATGGAGAAACGCAAGCTGTTGCCCTGGATATCTCCAAGGCGTTCGATAGAGTCTGGCATCGCGGTCTGGTGAATAAATTACCGTCTTATGGACTAACTCCCTCCCTGTGCTCCTGGATTGAAAACTTCTTGAGTGATCGAAGCATCATCACCGTCGTAGATGGCTTTTCTTCTTCCTGCCATAAAATCAACTCAGGAGTTCCACAGGGCTCTGTGCTGTCGCCCACTCTTTTCCTTCTGCATGTGAATGATCTGCTTCAATGCGCAAACATTCACTGTTATGCCGACGACAGCACTGTCCATGAGAGTATAATCTTCCAAAAACCTCCGAAACATTCGGAACTATCTGCTGCTAGGGAATCTCTGGTGAAGAAGATGAACATGTCCCTTGAAAGGGTTTCACGATGGGGCGACCTCAACCTCGTCAGTTTCAACATTTCAAAAACCCAATCATGTACTTTCTCCACCAAGAAGACTGCTATAGATCCTGTATCTTTCAACGGTTGTTCTCTTCCGAAAGCAAGCTCCATCAACATGCTTGGATTATCAATATCGAATAATGTCAAATATTACGAGTCAATTAAGTGTAAAGCCGGTCTCGCTTCCAAAAAACTAGGTGTATTATATAGATCACGTCGGTATTTCAACGATAAACAACTTCTTCTTCTATATAAAGGACAAATCCGACCTATCCTTGAATACGGCAGTCACCTTTGGATTGGAGCCCCAAAATACCTTCTAAACTTAATTGACTCAGTTCAAAGAAGAGCAATTCGTTTGATAAACAATGACACCCTTACGTCTAATCTACAATCAATGGAACACAGACGTAAGGTTGGTTCTCTTAGTCTTTTCTACCGTTATTACCACGGTCGCTGCTCTTCGGAACTTAAAGAACTAATTCCTCCTGCACCCACTCACAGCCGACAAACTCGTCTTACACTTGCCGAACATCCATACACGGTTAATATATTTCGACCAAGAACTGGCAGCTTCCAAAGTTCCCTCCTTAATGCCACCGGTAAGCTATGGAATGCTCTTCCAGCGTCTGTGTTTCCTCCTTCCTACAATCTGGATCTCTTCAAGAAACAGATAAATATACACTTGCAATCTCCCCAACCCACACACAAACACGAACACAACACACGTTTCCCGCATGCAGCGTCCAGCCTCCCTGGCTGAGCGTCATAGAGTGCACTGGTCTTGACCGGTTGTGCTCTCCTGCATGCGTTTACATAAAAAAAAAAAACATATACTAGAAGAGCATTCCATATCTTACTGATGGCATTTAGAAATAAATTTTGGAAAGCGAAAGCTTGGTCGACATACATTAACCGTGTATGGATGTTCAGCAAGTGTAAGACGAGTCGTAAAAATAATGACAAATAAACGATTTATACTCTCAAAAAATTGGTTTCTATGAATTTGAATCCTTATTCGTAAAATGCCAGTCTTAGCCTATTAATCAAAATTGGTGGTAAACGAAAGTCGTTCCTTGAACACCACATATATATAATTCATAGTGAATTCCTGTAACAAATATATGATGCGTGAATTTCGGACTGCAGCCTATGTATGACGTTGGAGGATCAACAGTCCACATGCAGTGCTTAGCCGTATGTAAGCGTCATAAAATCCACAGATTAATTTTCTGCATCTGTCGCTATTCTCCTGTATGTTTTTACACAAGTATTTGGTAATCTTGTCGTATGCGGTCTAACCATATAAATCAAATTTCTTTTATTATTTTTCAATATAATAAATAAATAACCTAACGTTAGGTAAGGTTAGGTTAGGTTAGGTTGGGTTAGGTTAGGTTGGGCTAGATTAGGTTATTTATTTTATCAAAAATAATAAAAGAAATTTGATTTATATGGCAGACCGCATACGACAAGATTACCAAGTATTTTATACAAGTCCGGATTCTATTGAATTGAATTTATTTAGTCAAATAATCAGGGATCATGCTAAATTTTCTTGAGTATACTCTTTCATATGTTGAATATACATATGTTGAGTATATGTCGTGGCACTTATCCCCTTATTTAATATCATGGCCGGCGCTTCTTTGATGACCGGTTTTCGGATATCTGCCGACATGTTTATTTCTTATTTTCGTTGCCTGGCAACCATTTCTAACAACACTGCGTACATAACATACGAGTACTGCATGTATATACATATGTCATACTTGTGTGTATGAGTGTAAACACATACATGTAAGCTCGATGCACTGCAGTATAAAGACTCACCTATATAAAACACCTGACACAGTAGCGTATATTAAATTAATATTTTAAATAATTGTTTAGCAACGTCCAGCCTTCCTGGCTGAGTGTCATATAGTGCACTGGTCTCGAACGGGTGTGCTCTCCTGTATGTGATTACATAAAGAAAACGATCATTGGAAAAGAGACACAAGACAAAAAGCCTTTTCTCACATCCTCGTTTGTCGATGTTATTGGTTTTCTAGACAACAGTGTAGTGTTATTCTATTTTTCTGTCTTTCGAATTATTTTAATTGAACTGTTTTTAATATACTTTAATATAGTTCAGTGAAAATAAAAATAAATAAATGTAAAACAACATAGAAGTAACCGTTACATGAAAATTAGCCGCAAAAAGGATAAGAAAAATGTCCTTTATAAAAAAAGGCCACAAATTCTCATCAGATAATTTTTCTCTTTATCTTCTTATCTTTAATTCAATTTATGATGGTTTTTCTATTGCATAGATCTCATCTCGTCAACATAATATCAAATCATTGGCACCTCCTATATTGTACGCAGGCATCTGCATTCAAAATCTATTTTGTTAACATCCCCTTTACTCGGGCAATAACGACTTCACGTCGCCGGGATAGTTATCGGATCGCGTGGTGGCGGAATGAGGAGCAGATAAACGACAAATACTTTTTTAGAAGCACATATTCTCGATAAACTTGACAAGCTTTCGGCCCGGCCGGAGTTACATACTTTCAAGCACCAGGCCGATCACAACCCGACACTCGTCGCGGTCGGGGGACAACTGAGCTGAGCACCGGGCGTCATTGATCGGCGACACACAGCGCCGCAAGTGGCGATGTACAGAATTATGCCTCTTGGGAGAGGGATCAGACTGTTTAACCAAATCGCCTCGGATGTTGATATATTTCACGTAAGAGAGGCCCAATTCAGACAAGAACTCCAAGAGTTTCTTTGGAGGGATAATTGGTTGGCTTCGTCTGTCTGATAAGCATAGGGACCTTCTGTTGCTTGTCTTTATTGCTTTGTTCATAGTATTTAATCATAAGTACCTAATTTTGTATATATTGTATTTTTTATTTGTATTTTTATTGTACTTCAGAAATGCATTGAGTTAAATAATTTGTAATGTTTCTGAAAGGCAAAATAAACAAAATTGAAAATTGAAATTGAAAATTGAATTAATGGCGCACCAGAGACAGACAGCCATGACATAACTAATGTCACACACAATGACTTGTCAAAAAAAAAACAATATAGCGACACATACATGACCGACGAGCGAACAAAAAGAGACGAAAGATCGCATATCAAAGTTTTCGGCACCAGCCTGCAAGGATTATATCATGTTGATATCAATGTATTCGAATTGAAAAATAACATAATTACATTGACATACCACAAATATTTCGAGGCATCATCATCATCATCATCAGCCTGTATCCGTCCACTGTTGAACGTAAGCCTCCCGCATGAGTCTCCATCCTCTTCGATCCTCCGCCTTCCGCATCCAGGTCACTCCCGCTATTCTTCTTATATCGTCAGTCCATCTTGCAAGGGGTCGGCCAATGCTTCGTTTGCCAGTTCTTGGGCGCCATTCCAATACTCTTCTTCCCCATAGACCGTCGTCTCTTCGACAAATATGTCCTGCCCATTGCCACTTGAGTGTGCCTATTCGATAGGTAGCATCCACTACTTGAGTTCTTCTGCGTATTTATCTCTTAGCGACACTCCGAGCATAGATCTCTCCATAGCACGCTGGATGAACTTTATTTTATGGCATATAATTCACAAATGAGCTATTTCTTTCGCCATTGAGTGTTGGTAATCTCGTTTTGTGTTTACATTAAAAATATGCATCTACCATATTAGGTAAATATTTACAAAAATGAACGCTTGCTTTATATACAGTTGAATAAATCTGGTACGCCATTTAGTATGGCGTTGGATACTCCCTCGTGAATGAGTGTCCCCTGCTTCGTAGGTGTCCAGCCACTGTCAACAGCACGCATGGAGCAATATCTAGATATGTATGTACTGACACACATGCAGAGAAGACTTACACTGGTCCACTGGCATGATACACTCGCTCATTTACTTACCTATTCGTATAACTAGTTCAATGAATTACCTGTCCCTTGCTTCGTAGGCGTCCGTCCACTGTCGACAGCACGCATGAAGCAATGTCTAGATATGTATATACTGACATACATAGAGAGAAGATTACACTGGTCCACTGGCATGATACACTCGCTCATTTACTTACCTGTTAGTATTACTAGTTCAATGAATAACTTGTCCCTTGTTTCGTAGGTGTCCCTCTACTGTCAACAGCACGCATGAAGCAATGTCTAGATATGTATGTACTGACATACATGCAGAGAAGACTTACACTGGTCCACTGGCATGATACACTCGCTCATTTACTTACCTATTCGTGTAACTAGTTTAATGAATAACTTGTCACATGCTTCGTAGGCGTACGTCGCTGTCAATAACACCTAAGTGGCAATGCTTTCATATATAGTAACATCCTCCTCTCTTATAATCTATAGTTGTTATTCAGTTGCATGGTGGTAGGATGAGGAGCAGATTAATAGCACACAGACTTTTTTTAAAGCACATATATATTCACGATAAACTTTACAAACTTCCGGCCCAGGCGAAATAACATGCCGGGCCGGCCATAATGCGCCCTTCTGACGCAAAGAAGACTCTTACTGGGCCACTGGCACGAGATACTCGCCCATTTACTCGTCCATTAGTCTCTCTAATAATTAATGAGTGTCCCTTGCTTAGTAGGTGTCCATCCATTGTCAATAACACGTATGTAGCAATGTTTAGATATGTATATACTAGCATACATGCAGATAATGGATTACACTGGTCCTCTGGTATGAGATACTCGCCCATTTACTTGTTCATTAGTATCGCTACTAATAATTGCCCTTTACTTAATATGTACAAATTAAATTCAGTTTTCTATTACATGCATACAGATCATGAAAATCGGTCCAGCCGTTCTCGAGTTATACATGATGTAACTAACACGACTTACTCTTATATACATAGATATAAATGCCCGATGGATCGGTCACATCATGCGCCACGATGGTCGTATTTACGACATTGTGGAAGGGATGGTTGAGGGTAGAAACTGTAGAAGGCGGCCTAGACGGGAGTATTTGCAGCAAGTGTTCGAGGACATGAGTTGTAGCTCTTATACTGAGCTGAAAAGGACTGCAGAGGATTGAGAGGAGTAGAGATCGAGATGCAAGATTTTGTTGCTGCAAACCAATCCACCGGATTGATACTACAAAGAAGATAAATGGCATAAAAAGCGTTGTACAAATTTCACAATTTTCAAATGTAGGAATACTCTGAATTTTTTTTCGTGTACCAATATAACATCTTCAAAAGCTTACACAATTTAGTCACTCGGCCGAGCCACTTGCGCGAGTGACTTGCCAGTGTAAGCTCGCCCTGAAGCGTCATCGATATCTTAAAAATCCACAAATAACCGCGTGGTGTATCTATTATGATTCTAAACGCAGAAGCTAGACAGTCTTAAGTCCCATTCATTATGTATTACATTTACGACTTTCCGGTTTCCGAAACACTTCATAAAATTCAACATTTATTTGAAAATTACAAAAAAATATTATAAACTTGAATTGAACCGAATTTTAGAACCAAATGGTTCACTTTTGAGTGTCTGACTAATCATCAAATGTATTTAAAAAATCAAAATAACAAACGATCAAATATAAACAGAAGCTGCTTCTTTTCACGTTCCCGGAATCTCGTTATTTAGGATCGTGAGAAATTATGCATATAATGTATTCGATTGTGTTTTACTAGGTTGCCTTTAAGGACCGAATGGTCCATGCCTCAGGAGAGTAGGGCTAATCACAAGATTTTTTAAAATTTTCTGATTTATAAATTACCCAAAATATGCTTCGGATACTACAGCGGCCGTCTCTGCAGTTCTTCTGGAATTTGTTGTGGTGATCGTTCAATGTTCTCAGGTAGACCTTTGGATAAAGAGAATCTGACGAATTGTTCTTCTTTGAACTTAGTTAATTAAAACTAGAAGGCATTTTGTGTCTCCAACCCAAAGGTGACTGCCGTATTCAAAGATAGAGCGAATTTCTCCTTTATTTAGAAGAAGTTGTTTGTCAGTGAAATACCGACGTGATCTATATATATAATAAACTTAGTTTTTTGGATGCGAGATCGGCTTTAAACTTAATCGACTAATAATATTTAACCCTTCCGTTACGACTCGGGGAATACAAATTTTACTGTTGAATTTTTCAAACCATTTTTTTGCTTAAAATTAGTATTTGAAGCATAAATGTACATATCTGACTTGTATCATATATCACATTGGTTCTTATATCCTTTAGCTATCAGAAGATGCATAGAAAACTATTATATTTAACAAGCGTTCATTATGTAACTACATACATGTGGTGGCATTGACACATGTGGCTTACAGAAAAATCGCTCCTGTGACGAAACCTAACGATATTTATTTACATGCTTTAAATATTCCTGTAAATAATACATGTAGGTTGATAAAGGGAATGACTGCACTTCCAATTTCCTACCGTAGATATCACAATGAGTACTGAAAGTAGCAAAACGATATATGACGTCAACATATGTCAACGGTCGGGGAATCTTTGACGGTATATGCCGACAACCGATGCGAAAGGGTTAATTTTATCTGAGATTGATACTCTATATGGAACAGCGGATATGGTAAGAAGATTGTATTCGGTGGAGTTTCGGTTTCATATATAACATTTCGTCGCGGTCAAAACAGATCGTTTCGTTATAAAAAGTAGTGTAAAGAACAAATAAAAACATTATTTGGTTACGTTAGTTGTAGTCTATATTTTAGTGTTTCTTGTGGCGTTTTCCCGTTTCCGGTTGTCCGCTATAACACTTGCGGTCCATGCAGACTTGTGGTGACTATCAACATCTTCGACAGTCAACAAACAACAGCTGTAGTCCAGACTTTATGGAAATACAGCAGTATGCAGAGTCATTTCTTGACTTGAGGTTACCAACTTAAGAACCGTATACAGAGATATGTCTTGATAAGCAACTGACATCAGCATGATATAGCCCTTGCTGACCGGTACCGAAAACGTCGATATACAATTTTTCGTCTCTTATTTCTGTACGCTTGTCGTACCACTTGCGTCGCTGTGCGACAGCCCATCACGAGCGCCCGCAGTCGTGTGCTGACGTCGGCGAGATCGCATTGTTGTTGGCCCGGCCTGAATTCTGTGAGTAGGTCCGGGCAGAAGTTTGTAAAGTTATCGAAATATATATGTCAATGTGCTTCAGAAAAAGTCATTGTGTCGTTAATCTGCTCCACATCCTGCCGCCACGCGACTGAATAACTGCCTTATAAAGAGAGGAGGATGTCACAACATATAATAGCTACTTTTCGATAGAATTATTAAAATGAGGATTCCTTAAACCTCGACTCACGTCAAATCTTATGAAACGTCTCTGCAAACGATTTATTAGGAAGTTAGGATTTTTTTTTTTAGGAAATCTGTTCCATATTAAGAGCATATGAATACCGCAAATCGCCGTTTTACAGTTCGGTAATCTAAGATTGTCTATGCCTTGTCCCAGAACACGTGTATCTCGGAGGTCCAAATGGGAACATATAGTTTTTAGGTATTTAATATTTAATCTATGACGCTTAGTCACGGAGACTGGACGCTGCATGCGGGAAACGTGTGATGCGTTCGTGTTTGTGTGTAGGTTGAGGAGATTGCATGTGTATATTTATCTATATATATCTTGAAAAGATCCAGATTGTAGGAAGGAGGAAACAGACGCTGGAACAGCATTCCAAAGCTTTTTGGTGGCATTAAGGAAAGAACTTTGGAAACTGAGAGTTCTTGGTCGACACAAATTAACCGTGTATTGATGCTCGGCAAGTGTAAGAGAAGTTTAAAGATGGTTCCCGGGAGCCTCCAGGGCAAGAGCCCGTAAACTTGCATAGATGGTGGCTGTAATAACAGAGAAATATTTGGGTTTAAATAATCAGAGTTTTTTTAAAAAGAGATCGGAAGGTTAGCCTGACGGTCCCGAGGCCTGGACATTTTTTAATTGTTCTTTAAGAGGTGGCTCACACCTACCTGGGGCATTTATAGAGATAAGATTTGATTGAACCAATTAAAAAAAAACTTGACCATTCAGATAGCAATTGATATTTTAATTTAATGTTTAATGGTTGACAATCTCTGTCTCAGGGTCGCTACAAAGGCTTAAGGGCCCGCGCGGTAGCAGAAGGGCGCAAGAGCCAGTACCGGGAGGCACATTTCGAAGGGGTGCTCCACCTTTGATGCAGAGATCGATAGCAGATAACTGTATCTCTGTTTGTTGCGTCTTTGAGGGCTCTCTTTGTAGTCGCCGCCGCTTGACTCTTCATCATATCCCTTGTCCTATTCTTCCTCCTCGGATCGGTCCGTGTCCGTCTCTCTTTTTCTTTGTATCCGCATCTCTTTTTGTCCTTTCTTTATGTCGGTTATCTCTCTTCCTGTGTTTTGCGGTCGCTAAAGCCGATACTACACACAACATTAAAAAAAAGTGATTTCAATCTTTTGCATTTTTAATTGCTAACTTTTTGACAACGCCTTGTGATGTCCATATGATGCATTTAGAAGAGCGAAGATAATTATGATGATGATTATAGTTAACATCCTCCTCTCTCTCAAAAATGTGTTATTCAGTCGCGTGATGGCATGTTGAGGAGCAGGTCAGTAAGACAAAGACTTTTTCAGAAGTAAATTGACATATATTTATGATAAACTTTACAAGCTTGTGGCCCGGACCTAGTCACAGCAGTAGGCCGAGCCACAATACAATATGCTCTCGCCGAAGAGCGGGACTCAACTGGCTCCGCGGGGTTGTCTGCGGCTCTCGCCCAGCGCTCGAGTGGCGATGTATATAACTAACACATCAGTAAGCGGACTTGACAAGCGAACATAAATAAGAGACGAAATATTGTATATCAAGGTTTTCGGTACCAGTCAGCAAGGGCTACATCATGCTGATGTCATAATATATATTTTATTTAACTTTGTTTTATGAGTAACCGTATTTAAACATTTTTTTTACGTAAACACATACAGGAGAATACCGATTGATGGTGATAGTAATTTTAAAGTCTCGTCTGTAGAATTCTATGAAGCTTACCATGCTGCATATGGCTAAGCGCTGCATGTGGACTCTTGATCCGCCAACGTCACAGACTACAGCCCGAGATTCACGCATCATCCTTATTATTACAGTAATTTACTATGAATGGGTGGTCTTCACGGGACGACTTTCGTCTACCACCAATTTTAATTAATAGGTTATGACTGGTATTTTACGGGTGAGGGATCAAATTCACACAATTTTAAAGCTCAGAAATCGATAAAAAAAATTTTTTTTTAAATCTTTATCGGGGATTGAACCCATGACCTTTGGCTTGCAAAGCAAACGCTTTGACCATTGAACTATACCCTCCGGCAAATATTTACTATAATCTAGGATTATATGAAAGTTGTAATATTTAAAATTATCAAAAGTAGGTACAAGGTAGTAGTTATGTGGGGAAAAAATGTGAAACATTACTAATTATAATAAATATTAATTATTTAAATAAATATTCAACGGATTATGTATATGATTTTTTCTTAGTATGATGTACTACTACATTTAAAAAAAATTCAAATTTATGTTCGAAAATGTATTCGAAATTTTAAAAAAATAAACGAATGTTTTAAGACGAAATTGTAAAATATTTGTTTCTTCGTTGTGGGATGCGCCTTGGTTGTCATCTCGCGTTTATCACAGATCAAAGGGATATATTTATTTGTGGGGTCCTCTGTCGTGGTCTCCTCAGACGCTTCACTACAGACATGGTTGTCACAACCACGATACAAAATAATTTGTATGACCGTTGTGATGGTGCGAATGTTAATAATGTAGGGAAAAAACCTTCCTACAGCCATTAAACCAGCTTTTTATTCAAACAATAATATCGGTAAATTCCTAAAGAACACTAAAGGAGACCATAAATTTTGCCTTTCGGGCATACAAGTTAAAATGTGGGGACTGTGATTCGCATGGTACTTGGTGAAACCCTCCCAGTCTCGTCCGGTTTTTGGAGACCCAGATGGGGACCCGTTACTGTTTTTTGACTCGTATTTTAATTAAGACTATTTATAATCATTACAAATAAAAAAATCAATTAACAATAGTAGGAGAATCGTTAATAATCAATTACTTTTAACGTATAGCCCGGTTCTTAATATGTTTCCTGTAAATTCGCTCTGTTCAGCTGTTCCATCAACATATGTCTCTCACACTTTTCCTTTACCCTGCACTTCTCTTTGTAACCTTGATTAACTGTTCTGTATTTATGTTTAGTCTTAAGTAAGTAGCTTCTGAGGAAGGTGTGGTGGCACCGAAACCGGTAAAGTGATTTATTAAAACTCAGTGGTTTCATAAATATATACTTGTTTATATTTATAAAGCTAAGAAATAGATTCAATTTTTGTTTAATCTCCAACGGAGATCGAACTCACGGGCTTTGAATTGATAAGCAAACGCTTTCACCGCTAGGCCATACCCACCGGAAAATTCTCTCCTCTTAGGAATAATTTTCTATAACATATTATGCATTGCAATATTAACTAAATGTTTTTTCCCTCATACTTTCTAACGTCATTAACAGTATCATCAATTAGTGATATAAACTACTTATATAGCTTCCACATCTACTTTTGGATTATCCTCCAAAAAAATTCTTACTTAAGAGCATTTTGATGTAAATGTTTGTTTTTAATTGCCTTTGTAATTATACATATTATTTAGTTGTTTTCATCAATGAATTCCCTTATAAATGAATGATTTCCAAAACACATATACCCATTACACAATTCGTATCCAACTTTTCACTCACTCTTTGCTTTATGTAGAGCCAACACTCACTATACTAACTGACTTGAAAATGGCCATTCGACGTGGCCGAAACGTCGAATGGCCATTTTCGTCGAACGCCCGAAATGTCGTCTACAAATATATTGTGGGATAAATTCTAAAAATTATTTTACTTATATCTGATAAATGTTTGTGTTATCCCTGGCTCCTTATAGGTGTGTAGCGCCGTTTCGTCATCTCGCCACAGATTTTCATTTCTGTTTGTTATTTTTTTGGTTTGCTTCTTTACTTTTCTTCGCTCACAAACTGAACCCATGTCGCCCCAAGTGATACATTCCCCCATCTATTATTACTCGCTATCAATTCATATCTCGAGACATCAAAGACACCTAACGTGTCATGAAATTAAACATAACTTCACACGTCGTTACATGTCCGAACATTCAATATTTATTAGCAACTGGACTGGACTAAACCCGCCTCACACCATATTTTTTTTTATATGTAAACGCATGCAGGAGAGCACAGCCGGTCAAGACAAGTGCACTCTATGACGCTCAGCCAGGGAGGCTGGACGCTGCATGCGGGAAACGTGTGTTGTGTTCGTGTTTGTGTGTGGGTTGGGGAGATTGCAAGTGTATATTTATCTGTTTCTTGAAGAGATCCAGATTGTTGATTGATAATAGACTATGACTGAAATTAACGTATGAGGCATCAACTCTACACCAAACGGGGGTATTTTACTTTTGGCGCGACCACAGTGGGGATAAAACCGTAGTGATAGGCTATGAATGGCATTCTTACAGGACTAAAATTGATTAAAAATCTTTTTATTTTAATCTTCATCGGGGATAGAACCCATGACCTTTAGTATGATAAGCAAACGCTTTACCAATAAGCCATTATTCCCGCTGGCTTGTGTCTTGAATGTGCTCATTCGCTATACGTAAGAGTGACTGAGATATATGAAATTTGCAGTACTATGTTCCTTTCGCAATATATGGGACTCGTAGTTTTACTCGATCAAAACAAAATGCCGTCTACAGAGCGCCTGCATCGTCCCCATTCTTCTTAACGGCTGTGAATCTTGGCATATCACCAAAAGTCAATGCAGCCCTATTATGAGTTCCAAAAACAGATGTCTGCGTAGAACACTGAAAGTACGATGATTTGTCTTTGTGAGGAATGACGAGGAATCGGTCAAGACGTAAAAGTGGATATAGTTGGAACATCTATTAAGAATGCCGCAGGAGAGTATAATAATAATAAAAGCTTTTATTCCAGCAGGATTGGGTGTGTTGTGCAATACCCAATCTGCCATATTTTTAGATACATATATATTTATATAGTAAATACAAAATAATAATTATATATAAACATAATAATTCATGGTGGTCGCTGCATCATCTCCATCAAGCGATGGCTCAGAGAGGAGTTGAACCATTCAGAAGCAGCCAGGATGATGGTGTTGTTGGACTTCCTTATCCTGCTCCAGAAGCCGGCAACACGGTGACGCAATAATGCTGGGAATGAATGGACTCTGCCCTCCGCAAACATGTCAGATGCGCTACAGAATCTAGGGAGTTGCATAAGTTGTCGATATGAATTATTACACGCAACTTTGAGCTTCTCCCACTCTCATTTAGGATAGCTAGACCTGAGTTTTGAGGTGTATAATGCCATACAGTGTGCTTTGAATAGCACTTTCCTGACAGCATTACTACAATGGTAGAACCTCCGAGAAAGCATACCGCTCCGAACGCTTATTGCTCTTCTTTGCCGCTCTATGTCTTCAATGTCACGTAAGTCATATGTGTATAAATTATAGCTGTCTTTCTTTAAGCTCCCCGGCTTGCGACTCTGTCGGGAACTATACATAGAATTTACTCGGCGGAGCTGACATGGGATGAGGCAAATACTATGGCGATTGACAGAGATTTGTGGCGGCAGTTTGTGAATTCCATATGATCCAGTTAGAGGAGCGAGCATGGTAATGATATTGATGTCCTTGTCGTACGTTGCGCAAAAGTTTGAGAGTCGCTTCATTGTCTTCTACCTAGTCAAGTGTTCTGTCTTGGTGGGGGCACGTCAAAAGCGCCGCCCAGCGCTTCTCAAAGGCTCGGCGGTCCGCGCGTGCGACCGCGGCTTCCCTCCCACCGACTTTCCCTGTCTTGTAATATGCAAAGTGGCTACCGGAAGATTTTTGGTGGTAGAAATCCACGTACGAGCTACGTTTGTCAATCTGTGTAATTCACTTAAGTTTAAAATTATGAACAATTTTATTTATTAATTTAATATGAAGTATATTTTTTTGTTACTTGTAGTTATGTCTTTATTTTATTTTTATTTATTAAGTGTATTTACTAATATCCCCTTTACTCAGAGAAAATTGCTTCACGTCGCCGGGATCGTTATCAGAACACGTGGTGGAGGAATGAGGAGCAGATGAGCAACACAAAGACTTTTTCAGAAGCACATTGACATATATTTAAGTTAAAAATATACAAACTTTCGGTCCGAGGAGGAGCGTATGCTTTCAAGCCCCGAACATGATGTGGATCAACTGTCAAAACAAATAAAATGGCGTATGCAAACGCCGTGTACTATATATAAAATAAGACTAACATTATTAAATGTGCATGTGTTAGAGATGTACTGATGACATCATAATAATAGCAAAAGGAGGATGAATGCATGTGTCGGATGTTAGAGAGTGATGGAGACTCATGCGTGAGGCTTACATTTAGCAATGGACCGATATACGCATTAAATATATAATCAGCATGATATAGCTCCTTTTGGCTGATGCCGTAAATCTTCGAAAAACGATCTTTGGTCTCTTATTTTTGTTCGCTCGCCCGATATGCCCATCTAATATTAGTTTTAATTGTATAATGATACAAGGTATTTGCATACGCCATGTTGTTTGTTATGACAGTTGGCCCATTTCCTGTTGGTACCACTGTCTTCTTGAATCCGCTTTTTCTGCAGCGACGGTTGGCAGCGTGAGATGAGAGCGCGCCGTCAGTTGACAGTTTGAGCTCGCTCGCGACCGTAGTGGTGCACGCATAAAAGCGTGCGTCACAACGGTCTTTTTGTTGCAAGTGTTTGACAAATTAACACGAATTGTGAAACGAAAACAACTTCTTTGTATTGTGGACGTGATCCTGTATCCTGTCATCCAGTAAATCGATTTCAAATAAGAGAAGAGGATATCTATTAATATTTCATACCTTGTTTTAAGATGGATCACGCTGTTTAATCACTTGCTGGAAGATTGCAGTTTCAATTGGTATTTGTTTTAGATTTGTAAATGATGAAAAAGATACTTATTCTTTGTTTTGTATTAAATTGCTAGCTTCTATACGATTGCTTTGAAAAGTTCTTTTCAACTGTTCAAATAATGGACCAATAGATAATGATAGAGCTCTCATACTAGACTACTCGATGTTTGATGGACCGTAAACAACTAGTACAACTCCATACAGAAAATCGCCAGTGATGCCAATTTCTGAAACCTTTGAAAACCACTATATACACTTATAGGAAAGTTGCTCTCGCTTTTATTTAAACACTAGGCGCTTCGCCACTGGACGCTAAGCAGCCTGATAAAAAATATAAGTTTTCAAATTTGGGAAACAAACAGTAAGTAAATTATTGTATGTAAAGAATACTATGGATGTCAATAGGTTATGGTCTCTATCGATTAAAATTTTATTTTTTAATCTCCATCGGGGATAGAATCCACGACCTTTGGCTTGCAAAGCAAACGCTTTGACCACTGGGCTATACCCGCCGGCTATTTAATTATAAGAAGGGGTACATCCCAACAAATGACTGTCGTCGGAAAACAAAACGGTGACCGATCCAAGTACGTTTTCATCCAATGTTGCTTTACTAAGATATATAGTAATATGTGATTATGTTATGGAATTCCACCAAGGATTAACGATCGTTTTTTATTTTAAATAATTGATTGTAATGCATTGTTTTTTTTTAAATATCTATAAATTCGAAGAATATATTATATATTATATCTCAAACAACTTCTTAGGTTTGCGCGGCCAGATTTGATATTGTGGCTTTTGGGTTTAGCCGTGTGTGGCGAACTTCCTTCAACCAATATTTAATAGGATTTATGATTTATTTAGTTTTGAGTTGGTTTATTCAGATTATATATTTTTTATGAGCGTTATTGATTTATATCTCCATGGCAACTCATTATATTATATCTTTTTTTTTTACTTTTAAGCATATGGCCATCACAAACAGCTGACAGAAACCTCTCAATTGGTTAGCTCTTATGACTGATAAGGAGAGGTCACACGTCCTTGCACCGGACGTTCAGACAGGATGGAGATACCATCTCACCTGGTCGCTTCCTCCACGACAGTATTGTAATAATTAACTACAAGACAAACAATGCCTCGCTCACACCTTTCAAAAAACTAAAGCGGAAATTTACCTTTAGGATACTTTAGAAGTAAAAAAACTCTATTTCTTTGTTCAGTAACTAATTAAACTTTTTGGTAGTAATTTCAATCAATTGGCAATAAATAAAATTAATCGAAAAAAAGTACTGGAATGGCGCCCAAGAACTGGCAAACGAAGCATTGGCCGACCCCCTACAAGATGAACTGACGATATAAGAAGAATAGCGGGAGTGACCTGGATGCGGAAGGCGGAGGATCGAAGAGGATGGAGACTCATGCGGGAGGCCTACGTTCAACAGTGGACGGACACAGGCTGATGATGATGATGATGATGAAAATTAATCGGCAGTAGACTAAATAAATTGGCAGTATCCATTGTCTCAGTATGAATGTAGGACTCAGAACACAAATGAAAGCCTGGCAGTTTTACAGCGGACCTACTGAATGTGACTGCAGAGCAGACCCTGTCACACCTTCTGGAGTGTGCGCGTAGTCCGAGTAGCTGCACCCAGGAAGACCTGACGATGGCCGGGAGTAATGCCATCGACGTCGCCCATTTCTGGGTAGACAGGATCTGACCACTGTTGTTTCCGACATGATTATGTATTTAGTATGAATGTGGTCAGTTATAAAATTAAAATGGCAGTAATATATACAATATTGGTCAAAATTAATGTAAAATTAATGAATAATCAACCCATTAAATGAAAACCTAAGCTAACCCATTATTAATAACCGTTCATTTATTTTTTCCTGCCAATTTATTGTTTTTCTTCTGCCGATCTATATTTTTCTACCGCCGAATTATTATTTTTTATTAACCTTCATCATCATCAGCCTGTGTCCGTCCACTGTTGAACGTAGGCCTCCCGCATGAGTCTCCATCCTCTTCGATTCTCCGCCTTCCGCCTTCCGCATCCAGGTCACTCCCGCTATGCTTCTTATATCGTCAGTCCATCTTGTAGGGGGTCGGCCAATGCTTTGTTTGCCAGTTCTTGGGCGCCATTCCAATACTTTTCTTCCCCATCGACCGTCGTCTCTTCGACAGATATGACCTGCCCATTGCCACTTGAGTGTGCCTATTCGTTGGGTAGCATCCACTACTTGAGTTCTTCTGCGTATTTCCTCGTTTCGGATTCTATCTTTTAGCGACACTCCGAGCATGGATCTCTCCATAGCACGCTGGGTGACTTTTATTTTATGGGTAAGACTTGCTGTCAGATTCCACGTCTCTGCGCCATAAGTTAATACAGGGAGGACGCATTGGTTAAACGCCTTAGTTTTAAGGCATTGCGGAATTTTCGCTTTAAAAATGTACTTTAGTTTTCCAAATGCTGCCCATCCCAGTTGTATGCGCCTGTCGATTTCTTTTGAGAAGTTATTTCGCCCTAGTTGTATTACTTGTCCCAGATAGGTATAGTCGTTTACAACCTCTATTTCTGTTCCTCCAATGGAAATAGGATCAAAGGTCTGTGAAATATGACTATTAATCATGGCTTTTGTTTTATTCATGTTCATTTTCAGACCAATTTTGTTCGACACTTCATTGAGGTCGTAGAGCATGTCTTGGAGCTTATCAGGTGATTCGGCTATTAGCACTATGTCATCTGCAAATCGGAGGTGAGAAATGTACTCTCCGTTAATATTTATTCCACATTTTGTCCAGGATAGCAGTTTAAAAATATCTTCTAGGGCGTTTGTGAAGAGTTTTGGAGATATAACATCTCCTTATTAACCTTGTTAGGTATTTATTACTGACAATTTGCTAAATAAGTACTGCCCATTAATTGAATTAAATACTACCAAAAAAAAGTTGCCATAAAAAAAATAGACAGCAGTTAGCTCTATGGAACTACAGACCGACCTAAAGACTCATAATGCAAGTTTAATAAAAGTTGTAAAAATATTCAAATTTGTCGTTCCCTAGCTTGAACCATTCAACTGATGTCAAGGCATATATTAAATACTAATAAATCGTAGAAAATTTATCCATTTATATTTTCTTCTTCGGACTGAAGCTCTAAGTGTGATATTTTTCATTTTATTTGCGAAACTTACGCATGTCTAAACTCCTTTCATAAGTTTCTGAAGCTCCACTCATCCCCCCTTACATACTTTCTTATTGTTATTATACTTTTTAGGTTATTGACTTAACTTCATCAGTGTACACGTTTTGAATTAATAAACTATTCATTGAAGAGAAACTGTAGAATTCCTGCAAATCTGGCTTTGTGCAGGGGTATGACTTATTGGTTTAGTTTGCTAACTATACCTTATTCCGAATGGAGATAAAAAAAATATATAATTGATTGAATTCTAAGGTCTTCAATTGGTAGTAATGAAATACACACATACAATTATACATTAAATTTTTATACGCATCAATTCATTCAGAAAAATATCGGCAAACGCGGGATTCGAACCACGAGCCTTGCAACTTTGCTCCGTACTACACGCCGCGCTATCCACACGACTATTCTCTGCCTGAGCAGATACGCGAAACCTGATGTATATATAAACCATTGTTAACATCATATAACGCCAGATGTCTCTGAAGTATATATTCAGGGTATGTATATTATTATTTTTATGATTCAATCAGTCAATATTTATTCACAAGCTTTTTTAAAATATTATTATCGTGGTTCGCATCCCGCGTCTGACGATATTTTTCTGAATAAATTGATGCATATAAAAATTTGATGTATAATGTATGTTTGTATTTAATTACTAATAATATTGAAATATAGTCAATGATCTATAAAATAAGATTAGAGTATTGAAAAATATTCTAACAAAAATTAAAAAATCCATTCTTTGATTGGTGGTTGGTTTGATTTTGATCCTTGACCCTTAACTATCTGTTTAAAAATAATCTTTCTATCGTCAAATATTGAATCGTCAAAATGTTACCTGATATAAGTAAAAAATATTTTGGTGTTGCACTGCAGGATTTACTAGAATCCCTATGGAGTCAAAGCAAATAGGTGGTTAATAAATTGTAATAGGTCAGAGATGGTTTACAAAGCTTGGACAATGCGACGAAGCAAAGGCGGCCACTGTCGTCGGGGAAAAAGTTAAAAACGGATAATTTTTGTTGTAATAGAGTTTGTTGAATTAGTTACTACAAAGGAAACGCTGCGCTACCGACCGCGAGTCTCTATCTACGGCTGGTCAGGGCCGCACCATGGAAACTATGGCAACTCAAGGGCAGATGATATTGGAAGTGCAGTCATTCCCTTTATCAACCTACGTGAATTTCGATGTACAAATAATGGAGAGATCTCACATGTGGATCCTATGACGCTTGCCATTTGTTTACCCTTTCGCACCGGTTGTCGGCATGTACCGTCAAAGATTCCCCGACCGTTGACATCGGTTGACGCGATATATCGTTTTGCTACTCTCAGTACTCATTGTGACATCTACGGTAGGAAATTGGAAGTGCAGTCATTCCTTTTATCAACCTACATGTATTATTTACAGGAATCTGTAAAGCATGTAAATAAATATCGTTACGTTTCGTCACAGGAGCGATTTTTCTGTACACCACATTTATCAATGCCACCCCATGTATGGAGTTACATAATGAACGTTTGTTAAATATAATAGTTTTTTATGCATCATCTGATAGCGAAAGGATACAAGAACCAATGTGTTATAGGATAATAGGTCAGATAAGTACATTTATGCTTCACTAGTTTAAAAAAAAACGGTTTGATAAATTCACGCCGTATTGACAGTATAATTTGTATTCCACCGAGCCGTAACGAAAGGGTTAAAGAACTAATTCCTCCTGCACCCACCCACAACTGACAAACTCGTCTTACACTTGCCGAACATCCACGGTTAATGTGTGTCGACCAAGAACTGGCGTTTTCCAAAGTTTCTGCCTTAATGCCACCGGTAAGCTTTAGAATGCTTTTCCAGCGTCTGTGTTTACTCCTTCCTGCAATCTGGATCTCTTCACGAAACAGATAAATACACACATGCAATCTCCCTAACCCACACACATACACGAAAACAACACACGTTTTCCGAATGCAGCGTCCAGCCTCCCTGGCTGAGCGTCATAGAGTGCACTGGTCTTGATCGGCTGTGCTCTCCTGCATGTGATTACATAAATAAAGCTTTTACTAATAAATGTAATATAATACTTAGTAATGTATCATTGAATAATTTTATAAAGGCTTTATAACTTATTTAAAAAAATTATAATAAAATCATAAATATATTTTTATAATATAAATAGTAAAACTAATTTGCTTACATAGGTCTAAGCTCCACCCTTAACTCGGTATTTTTAGAGACACTCTGTCCATGGATTAATGTCATGTGTTGCCACTCAATTCTGTAAATTGCAACCGTCGATGCCATGTCTCAGGCCATATCTGCATCTAACGATTCAACTGGGAAAGTATATAATTCGAGACATTCCCAAATACAAGAGCCTGGGGACTTGTAGATACTGTAGATACGACAGCTATAGTATCGGAAGAGTAATTAGGTGTTCGTTTATCACATTTTTAAAGTAAATATCATGATTAGATGCTCCTTTATTAGGTATTCAAAAGTTACCATTCGTTGTTCTTTTTAATGTAAACAGGAGAATACCAACATATGGTGATAATAATTTTGAAGTCTCATCTGTGGAATTCTATGACGCTTGCCATGCTGCTGCACATGGAGTGTTGATCCGCCAACGTCATATACTACAGCCCGGATTCATACATTATCCTTATTATTACAATAATTTACTATGAATGGGTGGTCTTCGCGGGACGACTTTCGTCTACCACCAATTTTAATTAATAGGCTTTGACTGGCATTTTACGGATGAAGAATCAAATTCACACTAACCGAGTTATTGTAGAGCTCAGAAAAACGATTAATTTTTTTTTAATATCCGTCGGGGATCGAACCCACGACCTTTGGCTTGCAAAGCAAACGCTTTGACCATTGAACCCACCGGCTACAGTCTGTTTTTTTAAATTCATTTTATTTAATCTCATTCGGCCCTGGTTTTTTCTACATCTCTCTATGTGTTCTCTATAACTGTCTCTCAAAGCGGTGAGCATTTTTGGACAAATTAATGGAAAGGATTCCAAAAACAGCTCTCCGTTACAAAGTAAAGCCTCATCCAGTGGCGTAACTATTACAAATTAATATGGAGAATTTTACAGGTACATTTGAGAGCCCAGGGGCTTGATGAAAAGACTGATGTAGTTTATAGTATTCTGCGAAGTACATGTCCCAGTCTGGTCCACCTTCATCTCTTGAGCGATAGTGGTATAGTACAAGGATGCTATGTGCGATAACTCACCTCATTCCTTCGTCATTCCTCACAAAGTCAAACCATTACAGTAAATTATCCAGGCATCTGTTTTCAAATCTGTTATACATTGGTCTTTGGTGGCAATTATCCGCAAATAATGGGGAAGATACAGCCTTTGTTTATTTGGCACTAGTATAGGGAGCGGCAAAAAAGCTGAAGGCTTGAAATCATAACAGCGACGAAAACGGTCAGCTTTTATTGCCGCTCCCTGTATTAAAGATATTTTGTACTTTGTCGCTGGTTTCAAAATATTGACCGGAGGTCCGAAGATCCGTTTCCAGGGGGCACCGCTGTTCTTGGAGGTTGTTTTCATGGTCACCATGCGGTGGGTAATGCTTCGGAGGTAGAGTCACTGTTGTGCGACTGTGGAGGCCTGCAGGTCGCTTGACACCTAAGATCCTGCTACATGCGCCCGATTAGCTGCACATCAAAACCTAATGCTGACACATTAGGTCTTGACAAAGACAATGGATTTTGCCAGATGTTAATTTGAAACAATTTGACGTCGCTGATACAAAAAATGAAGAAAAATATTTAAAATAGTATTTTCCACCTTTTCCGATATCGCGTATTTCGCCGATCGCGGCCGAAACACTCAAATGATAAAATTTTATTAATTTGTCTAGCATTGATAAATAAACATTAAAAATATTAAATATAAGACTACTGCTTACGATTATGTATTGACATCTTCCTCTCTAAGTTAGTTATTGAATTGCGTGGAGGCAGGATGAGGAGCAGATTAAAAACACAAATACTTTTTCTGAAGCGCATTGAAAAATATATTTCGATAACTTTACAAATTTCTGGCCCGGACCTAGTCACAGCATTCAGGCCGGGCCAACCACAATACAACCTCGCCGCCGTCGGCACACAACTGACTGGGCACCGGGCGCCGCAGTCGGTGAGACCCAGCGCCGCAAGTGGCGATCTATATAACTAGTCCTCCTAACAGCATTATAAAATGACAACTTACTAACTTCTTCTACTACTAACTTCGCAGCCTTAGACTGAGGTCTATTTGACATCTAACTGCATGCACCTAGAATCACGGGAAGGCCTTCAGCCACTCTCTAACATGTAGCTTTTTGCGTGCGTCCAGTGACGGGTCCCCATCTGGGTCTCTACAAACAGGACGGGACAGGGAGAGTTTTCACCAAGCGATCACCTAGTTATCTAAAAAATATTAGAATATTGTTTTATAATAGAAAAAAAAACAAAAGTAATATTTTTTATCAATTTGTTAACATAGATAAGAAATATTTATCAATTTGACATACGAGTCACTAGATTGACAGTTTTGTGTAAAGTGATGCGCAAGGAAGGTAGGTGTCTCTCCGTCTGGTGTGAGTATAGCAGCAGACACTTGCCCCCTCCCGTTCCGCGGCTCTTTCTTTGATGGCGGCCGCCGCTTTGACAATTATTAAAATTTGCCTTGAGCTCCGCACCCCTTGCTCCCGCCGCCTACACCCTCGCCCTCTTTGATCGTGCCGCGATCCCCCTCGTGACTGCGCCCTCCGAACCCTCCCAGGGGGGACCTCCAACTGTCGGTGGCATTGTTCGCGGTCTGCGAAAAGGTTGAGAACCTATGGATCTTTCAGTTTTACCGTGGTGGCGCTTTGATTTTTTTTTGAAGTGGATGGATCAAGGATCGAATTCGGTATTATTTGTATTATTGGCATTCACTTTGAATTCCATTTTAATATTAAATAGATAAGGATTTCATACCTTGTTTTAATATGGATCACAATGCTGGCGGGTATAGCGTTCAATGGTCAAAGCGTTTGCTTTGCAAGCCAAAGGTCGTGGGTTCGATACCCGACGAAGATAAAAAAAAATATTGTATAGATTTCTGACCTTTAAAATACCCCGGTTGGTGTGTATTTGTTTCCTCACCCGTAAAAAGTCAATCATAGCCTGTTAATCAAAATTGATGGTAGACGAAAGTCGTCCCGTAAAGACCACCCATTTATAATAAATTCCTGTAATAATAAGGATGATGAGTGAATCTCTGGCTGTAGTCTTTGTCGTTGGCGGATCAACACTCCACATGCAGCGTTTAGCCATATGCACCATGGTAAGCGTCATAGAATTCCACACATGAGACTTACGAGGGATATTTAGGTGTTCAATTATCAATATCAATTTTTCATCTACAATTTCACAAGGAAATCGGATTATTACCCCGACGATACTATGCCCAGAAATTTTTGTTTTTGTCTTAAAGGGGTGGCTCAACCCTACCAGGGCATGTCTAAAGCTAAGATTTGATTAAATCAATTTTAAAAAATATTTTTTCGATTTATTTGCACTTAATTTTTTTTCTACATCAGGGATAGAACACACGACCGTCCCTTTGGTAAGCAAACGCTTTCACCATTTAGCCATGCCTGCCGACAATATGTCGAAAAGTCATCATCTTTAGTATAGGAGCGCTGTCCGCTTTTTCTTGTCATGTCTCACAAATTCACACCATTTTTGTTTTTTTTCGTAATTACTTATTGAAATATTACATCCTGTTGCGGTCCTGGTTGATCCTCCCCTCCCCCACTCGCCCCTGCCTCGCCTTTGACCGGCCGATATATATTGTCTTTGAGAGCAGCTCTGCCCCCCGCGGCCTCATACCAGGAGCAATACAAATATGTATCAATAAAGCGACAATTGTCGCCTTTTAGCGCTGCACTTGAAGACACAGGGCCCAACTAGGTACTAACATCCTCCTCTCTCTCAAAAAGGGGTGTTATTACGTCGCGTGAAGGCAGGATGAGGAGCAGGTCAGCAAACAAATACTTTCTCTTAGAAGCACATTGATTATATTTATTTAAAACTTTACAAGCTTCCGGCCAAGCGGGATGACATGCCGCTTTGGCCGTAATGCCACCTTCTCTCGCTAAAGGGTGGGAACCGACTACCGATCTCCGGCTTCCGCTCGCGCCACGAGCGGTGGTGTTTATAACTAACACACCCGTTAGTGGACCCGTCCAAAAATGACAGTATGGCGCACATAAATGCACGACAAGCGACCAGGAATAAGAGACGAAATATTGTATTTATATCGAGGTTTTCGGTACCAGTCAGCAAGGACTACATCATGCTGATGTCAGTATATAATATGTAATGAGCATTGATATTACATTGTTCGGAAAGTAATGTTGTTCGATTTCATTTTTTTATGTAAACACATACAGGAAAATACCGACATATGGTGATAGTGATGCTAAAGTATCATCTCTGTATTCTAGCACGCTTACCATTCTACTAATGGATAAGCGCTGTATGTGAAGTCTTGATCCGCCAACGTTATAGACTACAGCTCGACATTCACGCATCATCCAATTATTACAGGAATTCCTAATAACGCTGGTATTCATGGAGTGACTTTCGTCTAACACCAATTGTGATTTTTAGGCTATGACTGGCATTTTACGGGTGAGAGATTAGCTTCAAACCAACCGGGGGTAATTTTAGAGCTCAGAAATCGATAAAAAAATAATAATCTCCGTATGGGACCGAACCCACGACCCTTGGATTTCAAAGCAAACGCTTTGACCATTGAGCTGTACCTGTCGGCAATTAGAATTTTGAATGTATACATGTTTGCCCCAAATAATATATATCTCATAATAATACCTACTTTCAATAATTTTATGTATTTCCACTTTTAAACAAGTACCGATTCTAGTAAATTTAACAACTTAGTTAAACAGTCAGGCGTTACGCAAATTTTTCTTGAATATAAAACTATTATTGAAATCTTGTTAGATAAAAGGTTGTCGATTTCTGGATTAAAATCACAAAGACCGCACGCCCTTTGAAGATTACCCCCAAGTGACATCATCTGCAGGGATCGCAAACTTAGGGGCTCTTGCAACTACCGTAGAACAGCTAAAAAAAAATATGTATACATACTCGTATTATATTTATTATTTACATAAGAGTGTCATTCTTTTATACTACGGTAATCTTACAAAAATTGCTATAGTTATTAATTAAAAATTAAATATATTATAGCACGTTCTTAAATCTAGATATAATACTTACAAAAATGCAGCATACAACATTTAAATATTTGAATCTATGTTTACTTTTTTAAAAGGTTACTTCCTAATTTATCAGCAATAAATAAAAAATGCTCTCCTAAGGCGGATGAACCTTTATGGTCAACGGCATTAGGATGTGGAAATAAAGGGGAAAATACGACATTAAAGGTCTTAAAGACATCCCATGTATCAGCAAAAAAAAATGATTGCATCTCAAGTAAAATTTCGAGGAATGGAGATCGAGATGCAAGATTCTGTTGCTGCAAACCAATCCACCGGATTGATACTAAGAAGAAGAAGAAATAAAAAAAAAAGTTTGTAATCACGTATGTTTCATTTTGATTTTCTGCCGTCTGGTGACACCAGCACCGAAATGATGTGCATTTTGAATTATCGCTAAAAATTACACAACAAAATTTTTGTTTGATATTTGATCGTAAAAATAATCTCTATAAATTCTCTAAAAATAATCGGAATGGCTATTATTTAGAAAATAATAACTATTCTAATACAGGTGCGGCAAAAAAGATGACGGTTTTAAATTAAAAAAAAACGACGAAAACCGTCAGCTTTTATGCCGCTTCCTGTATAATTAATCATAATTTGGTGTAACCTTATAATTTTTTTTTAATTTATAATGTAATTATAATTGTTTATAGGTCGTGAAGCAGCCAGAAAAGATGCATTTATTTATTTTATATTGCTAAACTTATTGTATCTCAATCTAGTTTAAAAGGTTCAAATTTATTATTTTAATTAAAGTAACAGGTAAAGTAATTTTTACCGGTATTTTCCTGCCCTAGTCATGTGCATGGGTAACTAATAATTCGTCAGTTTATAATGTTAAATTATCAAAAAATGCTTGCAACCACTGGATTGTTTCATTGTTTCCTCATATATGTGAGTAGGGAATTCTCTCGTGGACGCTTCGCGGCCTAAAACAATCTAAAATTATATTTTTATAAAAAGCGATAACATTGTGGTCAGACATGATTAAAATTAAAACGATCAAAATTTGTTTACAACTACTTGGTTTACAGTTTATTGTTTACTAGTTTCGGTAGCACCCTCTACCATCTTCAAGACAACACTTACAACTAACTAGTTGTTGTTAGTGTTGTCCTGAAGATGGTGGGGTGCTACCGATACTATTAGACAATAAAGTGTAAACTAAGTGGTTATAAACAATTTTTAGATCTAGAATTATTTTGAAAATTATGACAATTTTAAAGGGATTGGGCAATTACGAGTAGCTAGGCGCTGCCAAGGTATGGACCATTTGGTGCTAAGGGAAGACTTGCTGTGATCCTAACTTCTTTTATAGAAAGGTCAAATCCGTCCTATCCTTGATTACGAATATACGGTTGAATATTGTAACAAGTATTGTAGCAAGTGCTGCGTGCGTATTGGAGCAATGATCACGCACTGGTTTGATGTATCCACTGGCGTGCGACAAGGCTGCATACTTGTTCCGTTTATTTTACCCTCGTTATGGACTTCATCTGCAAGTCAATACCACCAGATCGAGGAGCGACTGTGAACGACTCTCTCAATGACTTGTTTTCAGCGATCGAAGTTTCCTACAGTCGACAACGGAACTGGTGATACCTGATGCCAACATGTGGAGAAACGCAACTGAGGGGAATACTTGGATTGCCCCGAAAGAGGACCTAGCCCCTGTACAAGACCAGGGGTGGAATATATGGAGGTCCCTTAACAGACTGCGGACCGGAGTATGCAAGACGAGGGCACAAATGAAATCCTGGCAGCTTAACAGCGGACCGACTGAATGTGACGGCGCGGAGCAGACCTGTCACACCTTCTGGAGTGTGCGCTATGTCCGAGTAGCTGCACCCAGGGATACCTGATGAGGGCCGGGAGTGACGCCGTCGACGTCGCCCACTTCTGGGCAGACAGGATCTTACCCTGTTGTTTCCGACACGATTATATATAGCGATCCAACGAGAACTGTCGTTTAAGTTGGATAAATCACATGGTGGTTTGGCTATTTTGAATAATCCACATTGCTAATATCTTTATTCTTGGATGTAGAGTATCATAGACGGTTTCACGTTCTTTTTTCAGTGTAATGAAGGTTTCTAAGTAATGCTGTGTACAACGCTTGTATACTTCGTCAAAAGTAATATTTGAAAACTCATAACGCGATTCGCATATGTAAGCCGCCTTTCTGTACGCCATTATAACTCGATATATATATTATGAATATGAAATATAACGTACTAGCCAGTGATAGGTAAACTTTTACGTATTTCTAACCGCAAATGAAAAAAAACGTTGATATTGTGGCTTTTGAGTTTAGCCGTGTGTCGCGAATTACTCCTTTCCAATATTTCGGCCGCCATCGCAGGGGTGTTCTTCAGGGATTTAGTGATGAGTTGGTGTCTGGAGGTAGTTAAGCCGTCAGCATAACGTACCTCCACGAGCGTCATGTCGGAGAATTGTGTACGGTGGGTATGTTCCAAGAAGCGTACCTTCACGAGCACCATAATGAGAATGTCTCTAAGAACATCATGCAAGGACCGCATGCAGCGTCCAGCCTCCCTGGCTGAGCGTCATAGAGTGCACTGGTCTTGACCGGGTGTGCTCTCCTGCATGCGTTTACAAAAAAAAGGAGCATACTTCCTCGAACGTCATGTCGGACTGTGGTTGTCCTCGCTTGTCTGTACAGGTTTTTGAGTACGTGCTAGAGGTGGAAGCCATGCTGTTTTGAGAATCAAACCGTCATCTCTGTTGATGGGATGTCTTTTGATTTCAAAACATTGTACAAAATGCATTAGATGTTCGAAGAAGTACCCGATGAGTGGAAACAATAAACGGACCGTTATTTTTTAGACAGATAGGTCCAGGCAATTGCCACTTGAGTTTGCCTATTCTTTCAGTAGCCCTCACCATTCGAGTTCTTATTCGAAAATCAGTCCATTCTGCGCTCCGAACGTCACCAACATTTTTAGACCTTCGGCCGCCTGCCCGACCAGATTACCGCCGTCACTTTGCGACCCGCCGTCAATCGATTCCAGAATATTCTAAGTTTATTTAAATCTTTTGAGTCTCTTGTTAACTGAACTTCATCACGCAAATTCGTTTATCAACTAACTCAACCATCTTCATCATCATCATTATCAGCCTGTATCCGTCCACTGTTGAACGTAAGCCTCGTGCACGAGTCTCAATCCTCTTTGATCCTTTGCTTTCAGCATCCAGGCTGCTATTCTTCTTATGTCTTCAGTCCATCTTGTAGGGGGTCGGCCAATGTTTCGTTTGCCAGTTTTTGGACGCCACTCTTCTTATACTTTTCTTCCCATCGACCGTCGTCTCTTCGACAGATATGTCCTGCCCATTGCCACTCGACTGTGCCTATTCGTTGGATAGCCTCCAATATTTGAGTTCTTCTGCGGATATCCTCGTTTCGGATTCTATCTTTTAGATTCACTCCGAGCATGGACTCTCCACACCTTATTTACCTTGTTTTTACATGGATCACGTAAGATATGTTCTCTGTTTAGGAGACTGCAGTTTCAAAGCAGTGAGTCAAATGCTTTTTATAGAGTTCTTTGCCTAGAGTGAATATTTATGAAACTCAAGAACAATACATACGTGAGAAGAATAATATGTACTCGTAAGTTGATCGCATGCCAAAGTTTCGTAATCACTGCAATGCGACATATTAGTTATACGCCATATCTCCCGCATATATATAATATCAGCGTTTCCCGCCAAATGTCACTTCTCCGCGGGTTTCGCCTTTTGCTGTCAAAGGAAGAGGCTTGTCTATGGTTTCAGATCCGCACACACACACCCACCCACACATGCTTGCCACGCACACACTCACAGACTTAATGTAATATGGCGGTGTACTCCACCGCCCTCGATCCTCGATAGTTGCCTGCCGTGGAACATGCGGAGCCTTTGACACATTAATAGTTCATCAATGCCCTTTGAATTCATTGTTGAAGACTAGCATCTAATAAAAATAACAATAAATTATTTGTTATTTATATTTTTAGCATTCGCTTTGAGATCCATTTCAATTAACCCTTTCTCCCGGCTTGGTTTGAGTAAAAATTATACTGTCAATTATAAAACGAGCATTTGAAGCATAAATGTACTTATCTGGTCTATTTTCATACATCACATTGATTCTTGTATCCTTTAGCTATCAGATGATGCATAAAAAAACTATTCTAAGAAAGTAGCAAAACGATATATTTAAAGCCATTTTAAAGCCAGGGAAAAACCCTGACGATGCTAAAAGCTACCGCCCAATATCTTTACTATGCCATATATTTAAAATCTTCGAACGCATACTACTCAACCGACTCACCCCCTTTATCGAACTTAAAATGATACCCCAGCAGGCGGGCTTCCGACCCGGAAAGTCATGCACTGGGCAAGTACTAAACCTGACCCAACATATCGAAAACGGGTTCGAACTAAGGAAAGTGACCGGAGTTTCAAGGGAAAACCAGCCGATGGCGTAACCAAAAGAACGGCTTACCACAAGGCAGTGTACTTGCTCCCATACTATTCAACACCAATACAAACGACCAACCCATCCCCAAAGACACAGAGTCTTTTATATATGCGGATGACCTAGGTTTGGCAGCGCAAGCAGTAACGTTTGAAGAAGTTGAGGACATCCTAAGCCAGGGACTCAACGAGATGTCCCATTACTACGAAACCAACCATCTCAAACCTAACCCATCAAAGACACAAGTCTGCTGTTTCCACCTTAGAAACAGGGAAGCTAACAGAAAGCTTCGTGTCACGTGGGAAGGTAGAGTACTGGAACATAGCGACCATCCAAAATACCTCGGAGTCACTCTAGATCGCACCCTCACCTTCAGGCGTCATTGCAGCAACACCAAACAGAAAGTTGCAACAAGGAACAACCTCATCCGCAAACTGACCAACACTCACTGGGGAGCCCAACCACCTCTTCTTCGTACCTCAGCTTTAGCACTTTTGTTTCTCAGCCGGAGAATATGCGGCACCAGTGTGGGGTCGATCAGCCCACTGTAATCAAGTGGATACTGCCCTGAATGATGCATGCAGAGTCGTCACAGGCTGCCTCAAACCAACACCCATTTCTAAACTATACCCCTTGGCTGGTATCGCACCACCGAACATAAGACGCAAAGTCATATGCGCCGAAGAAATGCGTAAGGCAATCAACCAACCGTCCCACTGCTTGTATAATCAGATACCCCCAACACCAAGATTGAAGTCTCGAAGCAGCTTTCTGAAATCCACACAACCTCTCACATCCGGCCCTGAAAATGAGAGACTCCAACTCTGGCAACAAATCGCACCAGAGGATTTCATTACTCCAAAGGAAGGCCTCCCAACTGGCAAGAGCCTTGACTGGCCGACCTGGAAATCCCTAAACAGATTAAGAACCGGAGTTGGTAGAACAAAGGACAACCTCGAGCGGTGGGAAATGCTTCGGCAGGGAGAGACACTATAATGCGACTGTGGAGACCTGCAGACCGCCTCACACCTACGATGCTGCTCCATGTGCCCAACAAGTTGCACATCTCAGGACCTAATGCTGGGCAACACACGAGCTATCGATGTTGCCAGATATTGGGAAAAAATAATTTGACGTCGCTGACACGAAGAAGAAGAAGAAGAAAACGATATATCACGTCAACTGATGTCAACGGTCGGGGAATCTTACGACGACATATGCCGACAACCGATGCGAAAGGGTTAAGTCTAAAGCAGGTTTCGCACCCAAAAAACTGTGTATTATATATAGGTCACCTCAGCCATAAAGGCTGATAAATGCGAAATGTAATCTTTATTTCTCATGTGATATGTTAGGTACGTTTTTATGTGAGATTTTAAACGAAATTACAATAAATTCACGGATAGTTGATGATTAGTTTTAACGAGTATATTACAGCATACCATAAGCTTAACTAATATTGTTGGAAAGTTTTTGGATGCATTAGTAAAAATGTGAAAGTTTGTTCTGATGCGGGAAAAGTTTCTGGATGTTCCAAGTCTTGGGATGGGGCTTGGGATGGCACTTGGGATGGGTAATTTCATTATTCGGAGACATAAGTTGGGCCGGTAACAGGATTTGCAGTTTTGCATTACGTTGAAAAGTAAAATATGAGAGAGAATTTAGAGGTACAGAGCCGTTGACAACTAACGGGATGGCGTGACATCTATTTCAAAGAGTAAAAATAAATTTATCGAATAGTATGTCTGAGAGTAAAGGCGTTCTATGACGTTCAACCGGGTTGGCTGAACACTGCGTTTGGAAAAGGATAATAACATCCCATTCTTCAACACTCATGTAATTCAATAAATTGGTTCTACAAATCAAAATATCACATAAAAAAGTACCATAAATGTGTGAAAAAATAAAATCTATTCATCGAATTCGCTCAAAAAAAATAATGTTATAAATTTTCATATATTTTTATTATAAAAATACAATAAGTAACCGATTCGTGTGTGCATTATGCAATGGTCGCTGTGTGGGCGGATAAGTGGGACTCACGGTTGGAGGGGCACTGGATGCGCCTTCACGTGGCCATCCAGAGGGGATCCGGTGCTCCACTCACTGAGTAGTACAATAATAAAGTGGTGTATGTGTACATGCTGATTTATATTTTATTTATATTCTGTTTAATTAAATTTTGATTTTTTCTGTATTTGCTTGGAATTATTGTATGTAAAGTTTTGATGATGGCACTAGTGGCTGAATAAATATTTTTTATTATTAAAAATATATATATATGCATTTATAGGATTTTTGCGTTGCTTATACTTTCGGTTGCAAGTTATAATTTTTTTCGATTCTGTGAACTTTGTATTGAATTTTGATTGAATCTAATGTTGACTCGGATTAGATGAAATACTATTTATTCAAGATTCTTGATGTCAGTCAATTATTCATAAATTGTACTTATTTTTTTGATCCAAGGGATCCGTTTTTTCTTTATAATAAATTCCTTTACGAGTTTTTGGTTTGTTTTCTGTATTTTCTGTGTCTGATGCATATTTACGATAAATACGTAAGTAGACTTGTGACATAATTTTGCATAGGGTCATCAGTTCTTTTAAACCATTTATTATGTAAAAGGTGAAAAACGTTTAAATCGCAGGTAAAAGCATTAAAATTCCCAAAAAAATATAGTTTTAGCATCTATTTGCATATTTTTGGAAATTCGCATTTATTAGCTTATATTCCGAATTTTAGCATCTATTTCGCATCTATTGCAAAATGCTCAAAATAAGGCTCTCTAATGATGATAAAAGTACATCGTAATCTCTCTAACCTGCGGTCATAGCTCAATGGTCAAAGCGATTGCTTTGCAAGCCAAAGGTCGTGGGTTCGATCCCCGACGGAGTAAAAAAAAAAAAAAGATTTTTAATCGATTTCTGAGTTCTAAAAAAGTTGGTGTGAATTTAACCCTCACCCGTAAAAAGCAAGTCATATCCTATTTATCAAAGTTTGGTGGTAGATGAAAGTCGTACCACGGTCGCTGCTCTTCGGAACTAAAATAACTAATTCCTCCTGCACCCACCCACAACCGACAAACTCGTCATACACTTGCCGAACATCCATGCACGGTTAATGTGTTTCGACCAAGAACTGGCAGCTTCCAAAGCTCCTTCCTTAATGCCAGTTGGCCTCCCCTGCCCTAGCCGAGTTGTCCCGTCCCCGCATTACGGCAAACAAACTTCGGATGACAATTTAATCCGCTGATGACATTTTTCGTCTGGTTTTTCGTTTCGCGACGTCTTACAAGTGCATCTCCCCAGGGGTAGTCAACTGAGCTCCGCAAATACACTATCAAGATTAATCTCACATATATATATTTATTTTTATTTGTTTTTATATTAATTAAAACCTATTTTTTTATTTTTCTACCGAAAGTTATGAGGTTGTGTTTGATTACTGCAAGGTGTTGATTTTTTTAGATTTATATATATTTTTTAAATATATTTTTCATCATTTCATCATCAGCCTGTGTCCGTCCACTGTTGAACGTGGGCCTCCCGCATGAGTCTCCATCCTCTTCGATCCTCCGCCTTCCGCATCCAGGTCACTCCCGCTATTCTTCTTATATCGTCAGTCCATCTTCTAGGGGGTCGGCCAATGCTTCGTTTGCCAGTTCTTGGGCGCCATTCCAATACTTTTCTTCCCCATCGACCGTCGTCTCTTCGACAGATATGTCCTGCCCATTGTCACTTGACTGTGCCTATTCGTTGGGTAGCATCCACTACTTGAGTTCTTCTGCGTATTTCCTCGTTTCGGATTCTATCTTTTAGCGACACTCCGAGCATGGATCTCTCCATAGCACGCTGGGTGACTTTTATTTTATGGGTAAGACTTGCTGTCAGATTCCACGTCTCTGCGCCATAAGTTAATACAGGGAGGATGCATTGGTTAAACGCCTTAGTTTTAAGGCATTGCGGAATTTTCGCTTTAAAAATGTATTTTATTTTTCCAAATGCTGCCCATCCCAGTTGTATGCGCCTGTCGATTTCTTTTGAGAAGTTATTTCGCCCTAAATATATTATTTTGTTCTAAAAAAACAATCGCGATTTTTCTTCGAGAGACATCAAGAAATCGACAGGTTATCAAATAAACGCAAGTAAATATTTAAAAAATGGTCAATAAAAATAATAAATTGGCAGTAAATAATTAATGAATGGTAATTAGTAATAAATAACTTCTTAGGTTTTTAATGCCAGATTTGATTTTGTGGCTTTTGGGTTTAACCGTGTGTGGCGAAATTACTTTCTGACCGGTCTGAGACAGTCCCGGATCTTTGACAACTTAAGATAAGTTCTCTATTAGGAGACTGCAGTTTCGACTAGCCTTTCGCAATCTTTCGTTTGTTAAGAGATAAATGAGTTGCGATAGTACTTTGCAAGTGGTTTAACCCATAAAGGATCGAGTTATTCGAAACTGCAGTCTCCAAACAGAGAACTTATCTTAAGTGATCCATGTTGAAACAAGGTAAATAAATAAATACTTATTTAAGTAAGGTTCGTTTACAAACAAAGAGCTGGTTGTATTATCCTCACAGGACTAAAAACTTGTTTCCATGTTTGATATGTAACCATTGACATACCATGATATAGCCCTTGCTGACTGAACCAAAAACCTTTCGTTCGTAATTTTTACAATCTTTCGTCTCTTATTTTCGTTCGCTGATCGGATAGGCATTTTGTAATGCCGTTAGGAAGACTAGTTATATATATCGCCACTTGCGGCAATTGGTGTCACCGACCACGGCACCCGGTGCCCAGTCAGTTGTGTGCCGACGGCCGCGAGGTCGTATTGTGGTTGGCCCGGCCTGAATGCTGTGACTAGGTCCGGGCCAGAAGTTATCGAAATATATTTGTCAATGTTCTTAAAAAAAATATTTGTGTTGTTAATCTCCTCCTGCATCCTTCCTCCACGCGGCAACGTGACGAATCCACGACTTGTCGTCTTTTTAGAGAGGAGGATGTCACCATATACGAGTATAATATATTCAATGGTTTATAAAACATTAAATATATTCTCACTCTAGTTATGTTGAACCCAGTTAAATAAAATCTAATTTTATCACCGTGAAAACATATTTTTCATGAGATGGTTTTGTATGGGGACTAGTGTAAAATTTGATTTATCCCGCCTACAATAACCGCCCACGTCTTCCGCCTACATTTCTGATGCAGCCGCCTACTGCCTCATCCTCGAAGACGAATGCGATTCCGCACTTATTGGTTTGGCAAAAATATCTTCAGCTCCGATATGCTAAAATAAATATTTTATGTATGGCCTCAGATGTGGTGAGAAAACCGCTTCCAAAATATCAAACTTTTAAATACTTTTATGTATTATCATCTTACTTTCTAATAAAGTTATTGAATTGGGTGGTGGCAGGATGCAAAGCAGATTAACAACACAAAGACTTTTTCTGAAGCACATTGAAATATATATTTCGATAACTTTACAAACTTCTGGCTCGGAACTAGTCACAGCATTCAGGCCGGGCCAACCACAATATGACCTCGCCGCCGTCGGCACACAACTGACCGGGCACCGTAGTCGGTGATACCCAGCGCCGCAAGTGGTGATCTATATAACTAGTCCTAACGGCATTACAAAATGACAACACAAGCATGTCAGATGAGCGATCGAAAATATGATATGAAACATTGTATATCGAGATTTTCTGTACCAGTCAGCAAGGGCTATATCATGCTGATGTCGGCACTATATAACTAAATATATACATTATTATAGAGATGCATATGATTAACATTCTTGGAGTATCAATCTCGGGTAAACTCAAATATTATGAGTCAATTGAGTCTAAAGCCGGTCTTGCTTCCAAAAAACTAGGTGTATTGTTGTATAGATCACGCCGGTATTTCAACCATAAACACTTCCCTATATAAAGGACAAATCCGCTCTACCCTTGAATATGGTAGTCAACTTTGGGTTGGAGCCGCAAAATACCTTTTAAATTTAATTGACTCAGTTTTTTCTTCGTAGTATCAATCCGGTGGATTGGTTTGCAGCAACAGAATCTTTGCATCTCGATCTCCATTCCTCTCGGTCCTCCGCAACCCTTTTCAGCTCAGCATAAGCACTACGATTCATGTCCTCGAATACTTGCTGCAAATACTCCCGTCTAGGGCGTCCTCTACAGTTTCTACCCTCAACCATCCCCTCCACAATATCGTGAAGAAGACCATCGTGGCGCATGATGTGACCAATCCATCGGGCTCGCCTCTCTGAGATGGTTCTTATTAGTTGCCTATCTTCCTTGATTATTCTGAGAACCTCATTGTTCGTGACGTGGTCTCTCCAGGAAATTCCGAGAATTCTTCTGTACGACCACATCTCAAAGGCCTCTAGTCTTTTTTTATCACTTTCAGATAAGCACCATGTCTCACAGCCGTACATTAAGATGCTCCAAACAAGTGTTTTGGCAAGTTGCTTTCGGAGCCCTAAAAAAGACTCAGTTTAACCCTCGCTTTACGATGCTAAAAACTTCCGCACGTTCCGATGGTGTCAACTCATTACACATTCTGATTTAAAGTGAATAAAATGAGTAGAAATTCGAAAAAATGAAAATATTCAAAGATATCGCTTAATTTTACAATAGTTGATGTCAATAAGCAGTAATAATTGACATTTAATAGCTAAAAACATGAAAAACATCAGACGAAGATCTCAAACGGCCAGACGCACCTTGGCGCGTGAACTTCCGAGAGCTACTAACATTAGTTTGCCTGTCGAGGCATCGATGAACCGGCCCAACTGAGGTAGTAGCTGACGGAACTGAGGTTCTCCGTCTCGCTCACTCATATTAGTACGTCAGCGAGAGTGAGGAGTATAGATGCCGCCTCATCTGGGTATTTTTTAATTTTATTTTCGCACACGATTCCGACAGGTCCAATGATTCATGACAGTTGACGCGTCTTGATTGTAGTGGTGAATTTATTCCGGATTTTAGAAAAATATTTCCTGCTCCCGATGAGTGCCTATTATTATAAATATATTTTTTTCAATAAGTAAATGTATTAAGGAGGAATACCTAAAATCTGAACCCTGTGTGTATTATATTTACAGAGATATTTAAGTTATTACAAGCAATGTGTAGTCGATAGACATCACCGGGGAGGAGAGGTTAAAGAAGAGCTATTCGTTGATAAACAATAATGCTCTTATGTCTAACCTGTAATCAATGGAACACAGGCGTAAGATTGATACATTACTCTTTTATACCGTTATTATAACGTGGTCGCTGCTCTTCGGAACTTAAAGAACTAATTAATTCTGAACCCACCCACAACCGACTTGTCTTACACTTGCTGAACACACACGGTTAATGTGTGTTGAACAAGAACTGGTAGTTTCCAAAGCTTCTTCCTAAATGCCACCGGTAACGTTTGGAATGATCTTTCAGTGGATAAATATACACTTCCAATCTCATCAACCCACACACAAACACAAATGTAGTATATACATATACGTTTCCATATTTTATATATAATTAAAAAATATAATAAAATTATCACTTCTTCTTCTTCTTCGTGTCAGCGACGTCAAATTATTTTTTCCCAATATCTGGCAACATCGATAGCTCGTGTGTTGCCCAGCATTAGGTCCTGAGATGTGCAACTTGTTGGGCACATGGAGCAGCATCGTAGGTGTGAGGCGGTCTGCAGGTCTCCATAGTCGCACAATAGTGTCTCTCCCTGCCGAAGCATTCCCCGCCGCTCGAGGTTGTCATTTGTTCTACCAACTCCGGTTGTTGATCTGTTTAGGGATTTCCAGGTCGGCCAGTCAAGGCTCTTGCCAGTTGGGAGGCCTTCCTTTGGAGTATTGAATTCCTCTGGTGCGATTTGTTGCCAGAGTTGGAGTCTCTCATCTTCAGGGCCGGATGTGAGAGGTTGTGTGGATTTCAGAAAGCTGCTTCGAGACTTCAATGTTGGTGTTTGGGGTATCTGATTATACAAGCAGTGAGACGGCTGGTTGATTGCCTTACGCATTTCTTCGGCGCATATGACTTTGCGTGTTATGTTCGGTGGTGCGATGTCAGCCAAGGGGTATAGTTTAGAAATGGGTGTTGGTTTGAGGCAGCCTGTGACGACTCTGCATGCATCATTCAGGGCAGTATCCACTTGATTACAGTGGGCTGATCGACCCCACACTGGTGCCGCATATTCTCCGGCTGTGTTGCAAATTATCACTTGCCAGATATGTTTTGAAGGGTGAGGCAATTGAACCGCACTTATAATAGGTATATAATAAAATATTAACGGAAATATTTTTTAAGAAAATATAAATATATTTTGTTAAACATTTTTTGAATCGCGTTGAGAATTGAGAAGCAGATCTTTCGCATTACTATGCCGCCTTAAATTTGTTGCCGCCATTACCGAGTCTCCGCCGGAGGAGCACCGCCGAGCTCCGCCCCGTGCCTCCGCCCACCTGCAGCCGAATCTCGGCACTAGATGCAGACTCTCGATGTGATTCCGGCTGAATCGAGATTATTCGGGACAGATACGTATTCAAGACTTACTACTTTTAATGGGATTTTATACTATAGTTTAATTCACCTTTAAAACAAATTTGCATACGTTTAGAACAAGACCATCTATGATAACATTTTTTTAAATATACAGTCGATTTCTCTTAATTGGGACACATCGGGACTTCGACATTTTGTCCCAATTAAGCGGCTGTCTCAATTAAGCGAATTTCACATTTTTAAAATTCATTTATTTGATTCAGTTGGTGTCGTCAGTTCCAACTTCCTGGGTCCTGCTTAACCCTCCCCTTACTGTGCTTAAACATTCAAGGTCTCCGATTATTATTATTAAGTCTTTTCTACACTAATATACTACAGTACAAGCAACTTGCCTAAACATTTGTTTGGAGCATCTTGATGTGCGGCTGTGAGACATGGTGCTTATCTGAAAGTGATAAAAAAAGGCCTTTGAGATGTGGTCATACAGAAGAATTCTCGGAATTTCCTGAAGAGACCACCTGGAGAGATGGTCTTCTTCACGACATTGTGGAAGGGATGGTTGAGGGTAGAAACTGTAGAGGGCGCCCTAGACGGGAGTATTTACAGCAAGTGTTCGAGGACATGAGTTTTAGCTCTTATGTTGAACTGAAGAGGATTGCAGAGGATCGAGAGGAGTGGAGATCGAGATACAAGATTTTGATTCTGCAAACCAATCCACCGGATTGATACTACGAAGAAGACTATATATAATATTTATGTATTAAACTACATTGATTTTAGATTATACATATTTATTTTATGTACGAGTATATTACTATTTCGCATTTTTATTCGTTTTATTCTAAAGGGCGGCATTAATCGGGCTTCACTGGCGCCTCAAAAATAGTGGCCTCCCTGGAATACTGAATAAGAAATGAAGTAAACATTTCTCTCTTGAATCCATATCAATTGTATGCAGTTTTTTTTTAAATATTTTTGAACCAGGCTATATACAATGGAATTAATAAAAATATTATTTCAAATATCCTAACATCCTCCTCTCTCTCAAAAAGGTTCTCCGTCGCGTGAGGGCAGGATGAGGAGCAGGTCAGCAAACAAAGACTTTCTTTTAGAAGCACATTGATTATATTTACGTTAAAACTTTACAAGCTTCCGGCTAAGCGGGATGACATGCTGCTGTGGCCGCAATGCCACCTTCTCGATCGTCAACACAACTGACGCGCTCGTCGGCGCTTAGACTCCTGCGGCCCGTGGTCGGTCACCAGCGCCGTCGGTGGCAAAACTATATAACTAGTCCCAATATGGCGGACACATAAATGTATGGAAAGCGAAACAATAAGAGCAAGGGCTACATCGTGCTGATATCAATATCTGAAATATATCGCCTCGGATGTTGATATATTTCACGTAAGAGAGGCCCAATTCAGACAAGAACTCCAAGAGTTTCTTTGGAGGGATAATTGGTTGGCTTCGTCTGTCTGATAACCATAGGGACCTTCTGTTGCTTGTCTTTATTGCTTTGTTCATAGTACTTAATCATAAGTACCTAATTTTGTATATATTGTATTTTTTATTTGTATTTTTATTGTACTTCAGAAATGCATTGAGTTAAATAATTTGTAATGTTTCTGAAAGGCAAAATAAACAAAATTGAAAATTGAAATTGAAATCAATGCATAGAAATTGCAAGAAACCTTTCTATAAATTCTACGAATCTATATATAAATTTAAGACTATCAGTATGTTTTTTAGTAGGTATTAGCAGTAAAATAAATCCATTGGTAGTAAATAAATTGAATCGACAGTAGACTAAGTAAATTGGCATTATCCACTGTGTCAGTAAGAATGTGGTCAGTTTTAAAATTTAAATGGCAGTGATATATTAAATATTGGTATAAATTTATATGCGAGTAAAATGAATGAATAATCAACTCATAAAATACTATTAATTACCATTCATTAATTATTTCCTGCCAATTTATTATTTTTCTACTGCCGATTGATTATTATGTACTTAATTTTAAGGCATTTATTACTGACCGTTTGCATCTCGATCTCCACTCCTTTCGATCCTCTGCAGTCCTCTTCAGCTCAGCATAAGAGCTACAACTCATGTCCTCGAGCACTTGCTGCAAATAATTTCGTCTAGTGCGCCCTCTACAGTTTCTACCCTCAACCATCCCTTCCACAATCAGGAGACCATCGTGGCGTATACCCTAGTTGCCTTTATAAATTATATATTGCGTAAATGTAACATAAACTCTTTGAACATGGAGTTGGGTGTATTGGTCAATATTAAAAAATAATTAAATTCTCTTATCATTTTAACAATGTATGTTCTCTTTATCAATTTCATTCTTCTCTACAACTTGCCTGTCCTTAATCCTGTCTATGATCCATCTCCACAAAAGGGGGCTCTCAATCTTTTCCAGGAGAACATAGAATAAAGTGTTCTGAAAAGCACATCACATTACAAGGTTTATTATAGATTACCCTTGGTAGAAGCAGCTTCACTTATTATATGGAGTCGATGCTCAAACTTTTATGTATACAGCATGGAGCAATCAAACCATACTCTTAATCTACATAAATATAAATGGATGTTTACATTGACATCCCGTCTTCAAAAAAAAAAAAACCACGTGGTCGCTTGGAGGAAGGATGCAGGAGCAGATCACAAACCAAAGAAGTTGTTTTTAAAGCACAATTCGTATTTATTTTTAATAAAGACTTGATTTCCTCGTCCGGCCGTTTCATGGCGTTATGCCGGGCCGGACGAGGCTTGACTGACGACTGCCGGAACACTGTGACATGCAGCGCCGCCAAGATAATCACGGCAAAAAAAATAAAGATGACAGTTGAACCAACATGAAATGGAGCATGTAACAAATAAAATGGCGTATGCAAACGCCGTGTAATTTTATATAAAATTAAAACTAATATTTAAGCGCACAAAAATAAGAGACAAAAGATCGTTGTTCGAGGCTTTACGGCATCAGCCTAAAAGAGATATATCAAGCTGATATGAATATGTTTATTTGCCGGTGGGTATAGATCAGTGGTTAAAGCGCTTACTTGGCAAGCCGAAGGTTGTGCGTTCGATCCTCGACGGAGATTAAAAATAAATAAATTTTAAATCGATTTCTGAGCTCTAAAATAGTTAGTTAAGTCAAAAGTCAATTAAAAATATATTTTTTTAATCCTGTCGGTGATCGAAACCACGACTTTTAGATTGCCAAGCGAACGCTTTGACCATTAAGCTAAACCCGCCGGTTAGTAAATAGTTACTAATATAGTGAAAAACTAGGTATACAGCAACACACACCTATTCAGATGCGTTTTTACACTGCATTCGATATTATTGAAAGAGAAACCTTTTAAAAGCTCTCCTAATAATGGCGCTGCGGCTCTCAAGCTAAAGGTTGCCTTATACTGTTATGTGAAAGGCAATATAACAAATCCAATGAATTTTCCTTTCAGTGGTGGAAAATTGATTTCTTTGTTATTTCCCCGTCAGACAAAGTAAAGCAAATGCTTTTATTACTGGGTGTATTGTGTTACCGGGCAGGGGAGCTCAACGAGGGTCCGCGAGCTGAACGTAAAGCTTCGAAAAGGGCCTTTTTTCGTCTCAAGATTAGTGATACATGCTTTTATGATTACGCCACTAAAGTACAATACAATACTATTCGATATTTTTTTGTATAATGACATCCTCCTCTCTAAGTTAGTTATTGAATTGCGTGGTAGCAGGATGAGGAGCAGAAGAACAATTCATAGACTTTTCTAGAAATGTCGCCAAGAGCTGGCTGTTTCCAAAGCTCCTTCCTTAATGCCACCGGTAAGCTATGGAACGCTCTTCCAGCGTCTGTGTTTCCTCCTTCCTACAATCTGGATCTCTTCAAGAAACAGATAAATATACACATGCAATCTCCCCAACCCACACACAAACACGAACACAACACACATTTTCCGCATGCAGCGTCCAACCTCCCTGGCTGAGCGTCATAGAGTGCACTGGTCTTGACCGGGTGTGCTCTCCTGCATGTGATTACATAAAAAACAACTTTTACATAAAAAAAGAAGCACATATATTTTCACGATAAACTTTACAAACTTCCGGCCCTAGTGGAATAACATACAGCACACAACTGACTGGGCACCGGGTGCCGTGGTCAGTGACATCCAGCGCTGCAAGTGGCGATCTATATAACTAACGTCACACCCGTGACTTGTCCAAAATGCCAATATGGCGACACATACATGTACGACAAGCGAACAGAAATAAGAGACGAAAGATTGTATATCGAGGTTTTTTGTACCAGTCAGCAAGGGCTATATCATGCTAATGTCAATGCATAATAATTTGATATTTATTAATTTTATTTATATTTAAACCGTCATTGGGACATATATATATATGAAACATTTTATTTTTTGTATGTAATTCTGAAAATATTATATTCTATTTAACCCTTTCATTACGGCTCGATTTGAATACAAATTATTCTGTCAATTATAAAACTAGTATTTGAAGCATAAATGTACTTATCTGGTCTATTTTCATATATCACATTGGTTCTTGTATCCTTTAGCTGTCAGATGATGCATAAAAAACTATTATATTTAACAAACGTTCATTATGTAACTCCATACATGTGGTGGCATTGACACATGTGGTTTACAGAAGAATCGCTCCTTTGATGAAACCTAACGATATTTTTTTACATGATTTACAGATTCCTTTAAAGAATACATGTAGGTTGATAAAGGGAATGACTGCAGTTCCAAGTTCCTACCGTAGGTGTCACAATGAGTACTGAAAGTAGCAAAACGATATATTACGGCTACCGATGTCAACGGTCGGGGAATCTTATGACGGCATATGCCGACAAACCGATGCGAAAGGGTTAAAATAATGAAAAAATAAAATCACAGGCATTTTGTCATCACGTGACCCATCTCACATCACCAGTAGTATTTATATAAAAAAAAATGAGGAAACACAGATGCTGGCCAAGGCAAGAGAAAGCACATCAAGAGGTTGGCAGGCGCTGCCTTCACTGATAAGAATCCAACATTGTTTATTAATTTACTGCGTGGCTTTCATCTTCAGACCACGATGCTCACCAAACCAAAAATCCATACTCTATTTTATGTAAGCACATCCAGGAGAATACCGACGATAGTGAGAAATAGCACTGTACATTATGTGAGATTTTTAAAAGATCGCACTTTAGGACAACATTTACGCATCGTCAATTTTAACGGAGACTCTCAAAATGATTTGAGACGATTGTTGTTAATAAGCATTTTACAGAAGAGGTATCATTTTTAAATAATATTTTTTTATATAAATATATACAGCAGAATACCGACAGATAGGTGAAAACTCATCTGTGGAATTCTAGGACGCTTACCATGTTACATATGGATAAGCACTGCACGTGGAATGTTGATCCGCCAACGTCATAGACTACAGTCTGACATTCATGCATCATCCAATTATTATTACAGGAATTCACTATGAACAGGTGTTCTTCATGGGACGACTTTCTTCTGCCACCATTTTTTATTAATAGGCTATGACTGGCATTTTATGGGTGAGGGATCAAATTAACATCAACCGGGTATTTTAGAGCTCAGAAATCGATTAAAAAATTATTTTCTTAATCTCCATCGGGGATTGAACCAACGACCTTCGGCTTGCCGAGGCAATAGCCGATGGGATGATATGGCTAAGCTCTGCATGTGAAGTTTTGATCCGCCAATGTAGGCATAGACTACAGCCCATCATACTTATAAAGTAATTTGTTAATCAGATTTTTAAAGTAAATCGGGGGATTAGCCCGAAGCTCCTGAGAGCTGTACAAGGTCCGTTCTTAAGGGGAATCGACCTTAGAAATTGGTGCTTCGTCGGGGATTGAACACTCAGTGTCTAGCATGATAGGGGAGTACTTTGTCTGTAGGTCCCACGTCGTACCTTTCATGGTTTTCTTTGCTTCTAGACTAGAAACCAAGTTTTATGGTCTAATTTAATAAAAGCTACGTCGAGTGGTTTATTATACCCGCATATAAAACGTTCTGAGACAGTGCTTTCCAACGTGCGGTTCGCGATCAAACTACATTTTTATGCAATATATATATTAGCATCTTCCTGTCGCTCAAAAAGTTGTTACTCCGTCGCGCGAGGGCATGATGACGAGCAGGTCAGCAAATAAAGACTTTATTTTAGAAGCACATTGAAATATATTTAAGTTTTACAAGCTTCCAGCCAGGCGGAATGACGCCGCCGGCCGTAATGCGACGTTCTCGGTCGTTTACACATAACTGACTCGTTCGTCGGTGCTTAGGCTGTCGCCCAGCGCTCAAGTGGTGATTTCTATAACTTGGACACTCGTTAGCGGACAAGCGAACAGAAAATAAGAGACGAAAGATTGTATATCGAGGTTTTTGGTACCAGTCGGCAAGGGCTACATCGTGCTGATGTCAATATATTTGGCGGATGTGGGAGTGTGTGGATGTGTTGCTGAGAAGGAATCGTATTCGTGTTTGGAAGTGATCACTGGAAACACTCCGAACATTCCGAACAAGAAAGAAAATAAATAAGAACACGGAATAATGTCACGAGAAATTTAATGTCAGTAAGTAATCTTGATATTTAAACAGTTTTAAAAGTGAAAGCTTACAGAATATTTACATTAGATTTAATTGAATGATTAACGAGATTCTATTTTATTGGCAAATTCTAGAAATGATTTTTGGAAAAATAAAATATTACTCTTATAGAACGGCACGTGACACAGTGATTTCTCTGACGGGCGGCTTGATGATTGCTCAGGTTATGAAGGCGTCGAAGTGGAGAGAGAAGAGATCTGGTCTGTCTGGTCGTCTGCTTATATAGAGCCAGCTCGACTCCCATCTTGATCGGTGCAATAGTACTTGAAGCGTCCTATAGTGACGGCGATTCTATCGACATATATGACTTTTTGTTAAATATTTACTGACCATTAGTTGAACTAAATACTGACAAAATAATTAGTGGCTTTATATTATTGTACTTGTAATAATCCAATAACAATTATAATTTTTCGTAATTTATTCTCTAATGTGCTCTTTTTTCTTTATTTTCAGTGTTAAGAATTAGTGATCCATTACCTATCGGATAGCATTCAACATTTTTTTATTGGTGAGTTTTTTACATTTTTTTTAACATTACCACGATCAATATTAACGCATTAATCGTTTTTAAATATTCGCATTTTAAAACAAGGGAAAAATAAAATAAAAAAACGTCCTCACTCAATACTTTCTGCAATCGATAATTATTAGTAGGATATATATCAATCTTCTTTAGATTGGCGTGGGACTCCTCAGAAAAATTTGTAGGTGTAAGTTGTTTGCACTTGTTCCGGAACCGAGGTCGCGGTCCCGAAATGACATCATCAGTGATGCCGGAATACCAAGGTTCCGGCACTGAGGATAAGTCCAAAGACCGGAGTTGAGTTGGTACTAATTTATTTGATACGATACCCCTTTTCTATACCTTAGTTTAAAACACGAGTAAGAATTTATAAAATTAACTTTAATACATTGAATGTCATACACCGCTCATTCCTCGATACCGTTTTGGACTTTGATCTCTTCAGTTTATATAGAGTGGCAGATTATTGGGATGGTCAATGCTCCGTATCGATGCGTAAGAATTCTTTATTTTATAATCCTCGATACCTGATGCTTTGGACCTTGATCCCCTCAATTTCCATAAGAGTGGCAAAATGCCCTGTCTCGTACCCGACTGTATGAATCTAAGATAGAGAGTTTGATTATTACAATTACTTTAAAGACTTTTGGATGTTAAAGACAAAATAATTATGTTCATAATAACGTTTAGAACAAGGACTTTACCCGCCTCTCACCCGCATCACACCGGAGGACAGTTAAGTCTCCTTGATGTGCTCATCCAGATTATGATCAGCTTGCAACTGTTCAATGGAAGTCCCCTCTGAACAATTGTGGGGCCTCCACAGCAGTGCTAAAAAGAAAGGACCCGTGAAAAATATTAGAATCGCAGTCACAGGTTGTAAGGAGATGGAGATAGAAAATATATTCTCTCACCGAAAATACAAGCGAAAATGGTAAATGCGTGATTTTTTTTTCAGTGGCCACAAAGTCTGCATGCCTGTTAGGGCCGAGGTGATTCTCTCGAACTGCATCGAAAAGGACTCCTCTTTTGAATAAAAGGAACTGACAGTCCCAGATAATGTGCTTTGAGGTCTTGATGGAGGCGCCACAGGGGGAACGAGTGCTAGAAACGAAATTAAATGAGTACAGTCATTAACCTGTTCGCATCTCCCGATATATGACGTGTAAGATTCCCCTACGGTTGACATCGGTAGCAGTGATACATCGTTTTTCTACTTTCTTAGAATACTTTTTTATGCATCATCTGATAGCTAAATGATACAAGAACCAATGTGATAATATGAAAATAGACCAGATAAGTACATTTATGCTTCAAATACGAGTTTTATAATTGACAGTATAATTTGTATTCCACCGAGCCGTAATGAAAGAGTTAAAAGCGCCGTGCCCAGTAATTAGTTGGGTAGAACAGTGATCCGTCGCCTGATCTGTCAGATTGTTTTCCGAGTTAAGTAATAAAAAGTTTTCCCGCAATTTTCGGCGTTGTTTTGACGTTTACTTTCGCGCGCTTTCGTCCCACGTGGTCCCCGCGCCCCTCGCTCCTCGCCCTGCGTTCGACGAAGACTTCCAGCACACCTTCAGTTCCGCCCCGCGAGTCGAGGCGTGCGGACGCCTGTTTCGACCTGGGAAATCCGCGTTTGCGCGAATCTTCCGCGAATTTTCAAAGTTTCACATCAAAGCGAAAGTTTGCCTCGTCTCCCTTTGAAAGCTCAAAGCTGTGTGATACCGCCTTGCTCTCTCTCTCACTTCTCTCCGCTGCTTTCCCCTTCAACTTATTGGATTCGAGTCTCGAGCACTTCAAAGACCGGCCGCCTTTGATATTAGCGCTATGATTTTTTGCTCTCAAAAGTGACTGAGTGGCGGCGTTTAATTTTTTTAAGTGATATATATCTGAGGTGATTTTATTAAAAAGAAAAAAGTGTCGCCTTTTGATGTTTTTTTTCTTCATTTAATATATTTGTTTATTGACTTCGCTATTGAATGCTACCCAACGAATAGGCACACTCATATGGCAATGGGCAGACATATGTGTCGAAGAGACGACGGTCGATGGGGAAGAAAAGTATTGGAATGGCGTCCAGGAACTGGAAAATGAAGCAAAATTAGTCTAACCGACATGCGACATATAATATGGCGCTATTCTCCTGAACATTTTTACATAATTAATTTTAAATATCGTTCAATTTAAATTTCGTTAACTGCATCATTCGTTAGTAATTGTGTGTATACGAGCTATACGAATTGCGAAATTGCTCAATTTTTAAAGATTGATAGATACATACGAACATAATCATCTTCATGATTTGAATTTGATTGATTTGAAGAACTTGGATTGCCCCGAAAGAGGACCTAGCCCCTGTACACGGCCAGGGATGGAATATATGGAGGTCCCTTAACAGACTTCGGACCGGAGTATGCAAATCAAGGACACAAACGAAAGCCTGGCAGCTTCACAGCGGACCGACTGAATGTGACTGCGGCGTGGAGCAGATCCTGTCACACGTTCTGGAGTGTGCGCTGTGTCCGAGTAGCTGCACCCAGGAAGACCTGATGATGGCCGGGAGTAACACCATCGACGTCGTCCACTTCCACGATACACACTATATAATTTCAAATACAGTGTGTATCGTGAAAATGGTCGATAATTTTGTAAACAAAAAATAGTACCCTGAAAATTAAACAGAAGGTTAGATAATGCGAAAATACAAACAATTAAAAACATAGGAACTATTCCATGCGGCCTCGTTAACCGCACGCGTTTTTCCAAAGATATCCTTAATGTATTGTAGTTTACCAGCAAGGGACCGTTAGAACTAAGTAATAGTTCAGGATAATCCTCCCAAAAATGGCAAAAAGCGAGAACACAGAACACGTTTGTTGTTTTCTTAGATGATGCACTGAGATCGATATTGGAAAATTTTACAATATTGCTTTTATAAATTGGATATTCGAGTAACTATAGAGATGATAACCTTTGATACTCATCATCATTAGCCGTCCGTCTACTGTTGAGTCTCCCCCTATTCTTCTGATGTCGTCAGTCTATCTTGCAGGGGGTCGGCTAACAGTTTTTGGGCGCCATTCCATCACTTTTCTTCCCCATCGACCGTCGCCTCTTCAGCAGATGTCACATTGCCACTTGAGTGTGTCTATTCGTTGTGCAGCCTCCACTACTTGAGTTATTCTTCGGATATCTTCGTTTCGGATTCTATCTTTTAGAGACACTCCCAACATGGATCTCTCCATGACACGCCGGGTGACCTTTATTTTATGCGTAAGACTTGCTTTTAGATTCCACGTCTTTGCGTCATAAGTTAATACAGGGAGGATGCAGTGATTAAACACCTGAGTTTTAAGATATTGCGGAATTTTCGCTTTAAAAATGTCCTTTTTGTTTTCCGAATCTTGTCGATTAATAAAATTGAGCAATATTACAATTCGCATCGCTCATGTAAGCGTCCCATTAATAAATGGAATAAATGAAAATTCTTGATATATATTTTTTTCAGTGGTTTTTTTTTTGGTGACGTGGATCATATTTGTGGATGTATTCTGTGTATGTTGGTTGTCCAGGTGATGTTTGTGTGATATGTGGATAATGCTGGATCAGGCTGTGTTCTTTTGGAGCGATCCGAAAGCCCACAAAAGTAATATTCAGAGCTTTTGGCAACGCCACTGCATCGCAGGCAATTCCATGTAAGTATTTTTAAATTTATTTATTTGTATCTTTTCATAACGTTATTTTGAACATAACTGTGTTGTAATAAACAACCTGAAGTCCTTAAAGTAATTTTTATAATTAAACTCTTTATCTTAGATTCATACAGTCGGGTACGACACAAGGCATTTTACCACTATATGCAAATTGAGGGGATCAAAGTCCAAAATAGCAAGTATCCAGGAATTTGCGGTGTACGAAATTCTATGTATTAGTAATATTAATATTAATAAGGAATGCTTACGCATCGATACGGAGCATGGACCATCCCAATAATCTGCCACTCTATTTGGATTGAAGGGTTCAGTTGCAAAAATGGTATCGAGGAATGTGCAGTGTATGACATTCAATGTATTAATATTACTTTTATAACTGCTTACTCATGTTGTAAATTAGGGTATAAAAACCTGGTCTCGTATAAAATAAATTAGTAACAACTCAACTCCGGTCTTTCGATTCATACTCAGCGCCGGATACTTGGTATTGCAGCATCACCATTTAGCTGATGCTTTAATTTCGGGACCGCTACCTCGGTTCCGGAACACTATGTATCAGTAAATATCGTTTGAATACTGTTTTTGAATTTATTTATGTATTCTAATTTATTTTCGATTTTTTTATTTCAATTAAATTTTTTATAATACTCGCATGATCAATATCAGCCCTCGCTTTACTATGTTAAAATCTTCCGTGCGTTCCGATGGTGTGAACTCGTTAGTCATTCTGATTAAAAGTGAATAAAATGAGTAGAAATTCGAAAAAATGAAAATATTCAAAGATATCGCTTAATTTTACAATAGTTGATGTCAATAAGCAGTAATAATTGACATTTAATAGCTAAAAACATGAAAAACATCAGACGAAGACCTCAAACGGCCAGACGCACCTTCGCGCGTGAACTTCCGAGAGCTACTAACACTACTTAGCCTGTCGACATATCGATGAGCCGACGCGCATCGATATCATTTCGAACTAGCCGACCAACTGAGGTTTCCCGTCTCGCTTACTCATATTAGTACGTCAGCGAGAGTGAGGAGTATAGATGCCGACGCATCTGGGTATTTTTAATTTCATTTTTGCACACGCCTCCGACAGGTCGAATGAATACATGACAGTTGACGCGTCTTGAGTGTAGTGGTGAATTTATTCCGGATCTTAGAAAAATATTTCCTGCTCCCGATGAGTGCCTATTATTATAAATATATATTTTTTTTCAATACGTATTAAGGAGGAATACCTAAAATCTGAACCCTGTGTGTATTATATTTACAGAGATATTTAAGTTATTACAAGCAATGTGTAGTCGATAGACATCACCGGGGAGGAGAGGTTAAAAATGTCACCTAACATGTTTAGAATAATACTTTCCTTATACGTAAGCGCCGTTCTTTTTAGAGTACCTAAGTCAAGGAATATTGCGGGTCGGTCAAAATATGGATGGGTCACCGCCTTTTGCTAGCCGCGTGTCGGAGGTCGGGTTGAGCCGCTCATTAAGATCATCCGATCTTATCAAAACGATGATTGTACAACTATTTAACATTTTTTCATGTAAACACAAACAGCACAATACCGACAGATGGTGATAATAATTCTGAAGTCTCATCTGTGGAATTCTATGACGCTTACTATAGTGCTCATGATTCATAGACTACAGTCCAACGTTCAAGCATTATCCTTATTATTACAAGAATTTACTATGAATGGGCGGTCTTACTATGAACGGGTGGTCTTCACGGGACAAATTTCGTCTGGCATCAATTTTAATTAATATGCTATGACTGGCATTTTAGGGTGAGGAATCAAATTCACACCAACTATTTTAGAACTTAGAAATCGATTAAAAATATATATTTTTAATCTTCGTCGGGGATTGAACCCACGACCTTTGGCTTGCAAAACAAACGCTTTGACCATTGAGCTATACCCGCCGGCATAACATAAAAGTAAACTTATATTTTTATTTTGAATGTAATAATTTTTACAGTTTATTTATTACTTCAAAAAGCAATTGTTGGGTGTCTAGTCTTGCTTTTGGAATATATGTTATTGGTTGTTCTAACTTAAAATGCCGATTGTCGAAAAAACAATTAAAATATTCGATTTCGGCTCCGCATACATTCGGCCGCCCCGCCGACCGCAACCGCCCGTGTGTGTGACGTTTCGATAAAAGAACGCCATTTTCAGGTATTTTGGTAGCCATACATTCAGGAGGCCCTAGTTAATTGAAATTCGACAATTTAATGAAGAGTTTTGCCCCATACACTAAAAAATAGGTCTTAAAAATGCGTGCTGCAAGGTGTGTACACAAGATGACGAACTCCGCGGACTTTCATCTCACTCGAGCCTTTACCGTACACGGAATTTTCAGAGAGTTCTTAACCTCATGGATGCCATGAGCCCAAATATGGGTCCACTGCGGGAAGCCCGCCAGTGCAATTGAGCACAACGGTGTGTTCTTCTTCGTAGTATCAATCCGGTGGATTGGTTTGCAGAAACGAAATCTTGCATCTCGATCTCCACTCCTCTTGGTCCTCCGCAACCCTCTTCAGCTCAGCATAAGAGCTACAACTCATGTCCTCGAAAACTTGCTGCAAATACTCCCGTCTAGGGCGCCCTCTACAGTTTCTACCCTCAACCATCCCCTCCACAATGTCGTGAAGAAGACCATCGTGGCGCATGATGTGACCGATCGCCTCTCTGAGATGGTTCTTACTAGGTGCCTATCTTCCTTGATTTTCCTGAGAACCTCATTGTTCGTGACGGTGTGTTATAAAACTGTATATTTTCGGTCAACGTTATAGCTTGGGTCTATAGCGACATATATCGTCTGCCCAAGAATAAAAAATGGTTAAAATTGGACGCTATTTAGGGGTCCAAATCTTCGATAATTCACGAGGCGTTGCATATATTCAGGGTCGTGGCATACATACGGCTAAAATATTTGGCCTCTCTTCTTGCGACGCATGTCCATGTGATCCAATGTATCACAAGCGTAAAATTGGTTCACTGAGTCTATTCTACCGTTATTACCACGGTCGCTGCTCCTCGGAACTTAAAGAACTGATTACTCCTGCAACCACTCACAACCAACAAACTCGTCTAACACTTGCCGGACATCCATACACGGTTAATGTTTGTCCACCAAGAGCTGGCAGTTTCCAAAGTTTCTTTTCTTAATTCCAAATAAGATAAATTAGAGAGAATTAGACAAAAAATTAAGAAACATAAATTCTGAGAGCCACACAACCTCTTAAATCTGGCCCTGAAAATGAGAGACTCCAGCTCTGGCAACAAATCGCATCAAAAGATTTCATTACTCCAAAGGAAGGCCTCCCAACTGGCAAGATTCTTGACTGTCGGACCTGGAAATCCCTGAACAGATTAATAACCGGAGTTGGTAGAACAAAGGACAACCTCGAGTGGTGAGAAATGTTTCGGCAGGGAGAGTCACTGTTATGCGACTGTGGAGACCTGCATACCGCCTTACACCTAAAATCCTGCCCCATGTGCCCAACAAGCTGCACATTCTAAGATCTAATGCTGGGCAACATGGCTACAACAGGGCTAGCGTTAGGCAGAAATAATTTGACGTCGCTGAAACGAAGAAGAGAGACAGACAAATATACACGTGCTATCTCCCTAACCCGCACACAAACACAACACACGTTTCCCGAATGCAGCGTCCAACCTCCGTGGCTGAACGTCATAGAGTGCACTAGTCTTGACCGGTTATGCTCTCCTGCATAAAATAAGTGATTAAATGTGATCCACGTGTATGATAAAACAGTTTAAAATATTTCATAAATAAAAATCAATTAACAGAATTTCATAAACATATTAAATACATGTCTCTGAACGTTTGATGACGAGATCAAATGGATTGTCAGCTGTACATATCTGTGAGATAACCCCCCTGATTGTTTGGCTGCGGTTTCGCCTCCCCTGAGCCCCCTGATCCCCTTGATCTCTGCCGCCTCCCTTTACGAGGTCTTAAATTAAAAGCCAATTTGATGAAAGCGATCTACGGGAATCAATCTGAAAGTGTCCGGCTGAAAATAATACATATACAATAATAGTCTTTATGATACTTTTGCCGGTGAGTTTGGCTTAGTGGTTAAGCGTTTGATTACCGAACCGAAGATCGTGAGTTCAACTCTCGACGGTATGTATTGACATGATTTACCGAAAACCTCGATTTATAATCATTCGTCTTTTTTTTCTGTTCGCTTGTCATACATTAATGTGTGTATATTAGTGGAAAGTGAAAAAAAAAAAAAAAATAAAAAAAAATAAAAAAAAAAAAAAAAATTAGTGGACAAGTCCGCTCACGGGTGTGTTAGTTATATACACCGCCGCTCGTGGCGCGGGCGAGAGTCCATCCCGAGCGCGGCGCCAGTTGGGTCCCGGTCTTCTGCGAGAGCATATTGTATTGTGGCTCGGCCTACTGCTGTGACTAGGCCCGGGCCACAAGCTTGTAAAGTTTATCATAAATATATATCAATGTGCTTCTGAAAAAGTCTGTGTTATCAATCTGCTCCTTATCCTGTCATCAAGCGACGGAGTAACAACCTTTTGAGAGAGAGAGGAGGATGTTAGTATAAAATTTTATTAAGATTCTATCAATTTGTATTGATTCACATATAAAAACATAAACATGCAGTTCAAAGCAAACCATCAATTAATGATTTTTCTCCGTGTATCCGTTCAATATCTGGAACATATGTTCACCATAAATAACCGCCACTTAGTTTTGTCAGCTGTCAATCTCCATTTCCACCAAATAGTAGCTTTGTGGTAAATATGTTTTAGACTTCGGTTTTCATAAACGATTCCCACGACAACACTCAGTGGTAGGTACAAACAGTGGCGGCCCGATACAATCTGGAGTGGCGGAACTGCAGTGAAGAATTAAAAAATCTCTCCATGTTTCGGGATCGTCGTGCTAATCATCGCTATCTTCTTAAAAAATTATATTAACAAAAAACTAAAAATATACCTTGCATACTACTGGTAGGTACCAACGCCAATAGCACTTTGTAAAAGCTGTTTTCCGTCACACACGCACAAAGTCACGCGCGCATTGGTGGTCACAAAGTCTGCATGACTGATAGGACCGAGGCACTTTTCTCAAATTGCATCGAAAAGAACTTCTCTTTCTAACAAGAGGAACTGACAGTCTCAGAGAATGTGCTCTGAGGTCTGGAAGAGGGCGCTGTAGGGTCAGCTAGCCGGCGGACATAGCTCAATGGTCAAAGCGTTCCCTTTGCAAGCCAAAGGTCGTGGGTTCGATCCCCGACGGAGATTAAAAAAATATATTTTTTAATCGATTTCTGAGCTCTAAAATACCCCCGGTTGGTGTGAATTTGATCCATAACCCGTAAAATGTCAGTCATAGCCTATTATTTAAAATTTGTGGTAGACGAAAGTCGTCCCATGAAGACCACCCATTCATAGTAAATGCCTGTAATAATAAAGGATGGTGCGTGAATCTCGGGCTGTAGTCTATGACGTTGGCGGATCAACACTCCACATGCAGCGTTTAGCCATATACAACATGGTAAGCGTCATATAATTCCACAGATGACACTTCAGAATTACTATCACCATCTGTCGGTATTCTCCTGTATGTGCTTACATAAAAAAAACTAGGGTTCAAAAGTTTATTAAATGAGCTTAATCTTCGTTAAAAGCCCAGTCATTAGCTGGGTAGACCAGTGATCAGGGCTTATCCACTTAGCAGTGAGTTTTTATGATTATTTTCTGGGCAAACATAAAGATAGTTCCTACCTTTGTCGGAAGACAGAATACACAGGGACAATCATGTCTTGGCACAAAAATATAATCAGAACAAAAAAATATTGAATCCTGATGATTTTTGTTCTTGTTTTTTATTCCCTCGTGCGGCCCTGGATTCGCCGTGTAAACATCCATCGCGGTGCCCCGGTAAGGAGGAACACGAGTCAAAGAAAAATCACACAGAACTAATAAGGGAATCACAATCACAAAGGAGCCCCGGGGCGGCCGCGGCGCGGGGGCGCTTTCATTTGGGGAGACTAGACAGGCATCCAGGGCCAAATCGGGGACACGTATTATAATAGCATTGTCAAAAATACAATTTAAATTGTAAAAATATAATCATTCGACACTCTCAATGTCTTTCAAGATCATATTCAATTATATCTTCTGTTTAAATAAGGCGACTCCGCTTTGCCGGGATCGTCATCGGGATGCGTGGTGAATGGATGAAGTACAGGTCAACAAAGCAAAGAACTCGTAGAGACGCATTGGCATTTATTTTAGGTTAATACAAGAAGACTGACAAACTTCGACAGAAAGTGACATGGACAGTAATAGTCACAGCGCCCGAAGACCACGTATCGGCCACCAGGCAAACTATCCACTCTGACAGGTAGCGGCTGTGAAAATCAAATAAAAAAAATGTCGCCTGTAACGCCGCAACTCATAACTACTTAAATCTAAATTTTAGACTAACATTTTTATGTATTGTATATGCGTGCAGACGGGCGATCAAAAATAAGAGACGTAATAACGACAGTATATCGAGGTTTTTCGGCACCAGCTTGCAAGGGGTATAATGAGTTGATACACCATTATCAAATCCATACATCAGGATAGTAATTGTTGCGTGCGGATTGGAGCAATGATCACGCACTGGATTGATGTATTCACTGGCGTGCGACAAGGCTGTATTCTTGCTCCGTTTCTCTTCACCATCGTCGTAGACTTCATCCTCCGCAAGTCAATACCATCAGATCGAGGAGTGGCTGTGAACGAATCTCTCAATATCTGCGACCTGATGACGCTGGTATCATAGAACACTCCACTGCAGATCTGCAGAACATCATCGAGAGGTTGCAAATTGTCTGCGACTGGGCATGCGAATTCATGCAAAGAAGATCCAGTTGATGTGTAACAGCGCCTGTCGAGATGCAGATCGTGCACTTACCAGCGCGGGTCAGAACACTGAGAATGTTGTAAGTTACGTATATATCGGCATACAGGTCAATGAGAACGGTGGCCTGCATAAAGAGCTCGCTTCTCGCATCGGGAACGCTGGAGCGTTTTCAATTTCAATGTTTTATTTCTTTTCCTTCGATTACATTACAAAATATATACAATTTTAATTCGTAACTGAAGTACTAACGTAAGTGTGATGATGTTAATTTATTGACACATTTAGTGTCAATGACCTTACACTCAGAACAAGTGTCGGAATACGCAGCGCAAATAGTTAGGATTTGTGACAACAATAACCATGTCATAAGTATATCATGGTTGATACACAATACGTTCTTGAACTCTATGCGAAATATCTGGGATTAGTAGCTTTACTCGATCAAAATACTTCGAGTATAGCTTTGAGTCTCAGATATTGCGCATGGAGACTGAAAAAAAAACTCTCTTTACAAAACTATAATTTTAATGTATATTTTATATTTCCACACAAAAATGCGTAAAAGCTTCGTACTTGTCAGGCGTTTTGTGACGTCGCATTTTTTTCGTCGAAAAATTTGTCGTATTTGATTAAATTATATATCTTCCTCTGCAGGGTTGCTCCGCGGAGCACCGCTTTATTAAAAGCATCGTATTTGTATGAAACTTCCCATAATTTAATTTGTGTTCGGGTTAAGTGCCATTTTACTTGGAACACAAATTTGTTCCTAAAAGTACCCATTTACCCTTTCAAAGCTATAATAAGGCCATGCGTATTATACCGAGTATCGTCATACATAATACAAGAAATCATTGTTTATTACTTATATGTATTAACATCCTCCTCTCTTCAAAAGGGTTGTAACATCCTTCTCTCTCTCAAAAAGCAGTTATTCTATCGCGTGAGGGCAGGATGACGAGCATGTCACTCGCTTGGTGAAAACCCTCCTTGTCCCGTCCTGTTTTTGGAGACCCATATGAGGAGCCGTTACTGGACGCACGCAAAAAGCTACTTGTTAGAGAGTGGCTGAAGGCCTTCTCGTGATTCTAGGTGCATCAGTAAGATGTCAAGTAGACCCCAGTCTAAGGCTGCGAAGTTAGTATACTACAGCGAGTCTCAAATTGCCTTCTTTGGTAACACGTTGCTAACCACGAAATACGTGGGAATGGATAAGGAAATGGTGAGGTTGGGAAATGGATTCTGCAGATAGCAGACATCAGTTAGGAGTCATTACTTGCATCTGCACTCTTGCAGACGGACGCGTAGAAGCGCAAAACTTAACAAGCTGCCGGCTGGGCGGAATGACATGCCGCCGGCCGTAATGCGACCTTGTCTCGCTAAAGGGTGGGGACCGACTGGCGTGATGGGCTTGCCGGCGCTGCGGCTCTCACCCAGCGCTCGAGTGGCCATGTCTATAACTAACACACTCGTGAGCTGACCTGTCCAAAATGACAATATGGCGGACACATAAATGTATGACAAGCGATCAGAAATACGAGACAAAAAATTGTATATCGAGGTTTTCGGTACCAATTAGCAAGGGCTACATCGTGCTGATGTCAGTTGTTATTCAGTCGCGTGAGGGTACGACGAGGATCAGGTTCATCGGAACAAAAAGACTTTTCTGAAGCACATTGACATATATTTACGATAAACTTTACAAACTTGTGGCCCGGACCTAGTCACAGCATTCGGCCGGGCCAAAATACAATATGCTCTCGCCGACGGACGGGGCACGACTGGAACGCCCGTGATGGGCTATCGCCCAGCGCCACAAGCGGCAGTCTATATAACTATGACCGGACTTGTCCAAAATGCCAACATGGCGGACACATTCATGTCTGACAAGCGAACAGAAATAAGGGACGAAAGATTGTACATTGAGGTTTTCGGTACCAGTCAGCAAGGGTTATATCATGCTGACGTCAGTATATATCACGTGAGATATATAATAAATTTATTTTACGTGCATTCGGTCATTTTTATATTTCGTCTCATAGTATAGCTGTAGTTTGCGACATTGGTGGATCAACACTCCACATGCGACGGTTAACCATATGTAACATGGTAAGCGTCATAAAACGTTCAGATGAGATTACTGCATCAGTATCAAAATCTGTCAGAATTTTCTATGTGTTAACATAAAAAATATGGTCACAATATGGGTGTTCGTCCTAAGACCCTTTAATCAAAGATCCACCTGGGATCATATATGGTTCCCAATGACCTCTAGGGCAAAAGTCCAAAGACTTATATATATAATAGATGGCAGCTATATCACAATCTGTCAAGACTCTCTTGTGTTTGTATAGCCCACGCATTCGTCCCAAATCCTATCTTCTTCTTCGTAGTATCAATCCGGTGGATTGGTTTGCAGCAACAGAATCTTGCATCTCGATCTCCATTCCTCTCGGTCCTCCGCAACCCTTTTCAGCTCAGCATAAGCACTACAATTCATGTCCTCGAATACCTGTTGCAAATACTCCCGTCTAGGGCGCCCTCTACAGTTTCTGCCCTCAACCATCCCCTCCACAATATCGTGAAGAAGACCATCGTGGTATCTCCGGAAAATTTTACTTGAGATGCAATCATTTCTTTTTTGCTGATACATGGGATGTCTTTAAGACCTTTAATGTTGTATTTTCCCCTTTATTTCCACATCCTAATGCCGTTGACCATAAAGGTTCATCCGCCTTAGGAGGGCATTTACTACCTCCAGGAAAATAGAGTGCCCTAACCAGCTTGACCTGATGAGGTTAGCTGGGTGTTAGCTTATTCCGGCCAACATTCGGTCCCTGTCTATATTGGCCGACTGATGTCGCTCACCTCCACCACGAGAAGGAGATAGATCAGGATTTTCCTTTCATCGAACCTGTGACCTTAAGGCATTTCGCAGAGTCCTCCAGTACCAATCCTATCTATATCACTTTTAATTACATTCTCAGAATTTGCTTTTACTCTCACGACTAGCATGCTGTATTCCTAGCATGCTTACGGATTCTAAGTCTCTCAAACTTCTGTGCGACTCCCGCATCTGTTGTCGCTCTGGAAATTTAATTGAAGTGACGCACGCCCCCACAGGGACGCCCCATCTGAGACACTAATGTTTCCAAAACTGACTACAACTCGAAAACTCGGCACTCCCTTACTAGAATATCATAGAGTGACCACATCGTGCTAAAATCATTTTTGTAATATAAGTACCGCGGTACTTCGACATACGAGTTTAATTCGTTCCGCAACCTTGCTCGTAATTCAAATTATTCGTACATCAAAGCAAATTTACCCATTGAAATTAATTGAACTGGCATTAATCCGTTCCAGCGCCCGAAATGTCACCCCAGTTATTTTTATTATGTGTTTTTGAATAAGAAAAATGTATTTATAAATGACCAATATTGTACAAAAACATAATCAAAGAGAATGTAAAAAAATAAAGTAAATTTATAAAGTGTTACTTTCGCTTAATTTTCTTCACTGCTTTTCTCTTCACTGGTCTTCGCCTTTTTCGCCAAGCTTTTCTTACTTTCACCTGTAAACATGTCCAAGGAGGTCCGCTTCTTCCTTCTTTTCAACATGTTCCAGAAATAAGTTAGGCAAGTGTCATTAAATAGCTGTAGGAAACTTTAAGAAGAAGTTTCCTACAGTCGACAACGGAACTGGTGATACCTGAGGCCACCCTGCGGCTGAACATGTGGAGAAACGCAATTGAGGGGAATACTTGGATTGCCCCGAAAGAGGACCTAGCCCCTGGACATGACCAAGGGTGGAATATATGGAGGTCCCTTAACAGACTTCGGACCGGAGTATGCAAGATGAGGACACAAATGAGGGCCTGGCAGTTTTACAGCGGACCGACTGAATGTGACTGCGGCGTGGAGCAGACCCTGTCACACCTTCTGGAGTGTGCGCTGTGCCCGAATAGCTGCACCCAGGAAGACCTGATGATAGCCAGAAGTAGCGCCATCGACGTCGCCCACTTCTGGGCAGACAGGATCTGACCCTGTTGTTTCCGACACGATTATATATTAACTAGCTCCGGTGCACGCGCTGTTGCGACTTTTTCTGGGTGTTTCTTTTCCACGAACAGTGAAACTCTCATACATTTCTAAGATCTCCTTTATCTCACTTGCAGAAATAACCTCCTCCTCCTCTGGCTCCTCGAAACCAAGTTCTTGCAGAAAGAACCCCCGTAAGACGTACTACGCTCATAGTGCCTCGACAAGTCAACAACTCTCACACCTTGCTCACGTTTTCTTATAATTTCACGTTTTAATTTAATACTCATCATCTTTTTCTCAGCACTGAACTTTCCACTAACTTTTTTCAGATCCATGGTTATAAAAATAAATGAAGTACAACTGTAAATGCACAAACGTCACAAAACGCGAGCACAACTTATCAATGATGTTTTTATAGCGAGAGCACACTGATAACTGATTCTCTGTCTCTGTACAACCGGCCGACCCACCAAGCCAGCGTCTGTGTTTCCTCCTTTCTACAATCTGGATCTCTTCAAGAAACAGATAAATATACACTTGCAATCTCCCCAACCCACACACAAATACGAACACAACACACGTTTCCCGCATGCAGCGTCCAGCCTCCCTGGCTGAGCGTCATAGAATGCACTGGTCTTGATCGGATGTGCTCTCCTGCATGCGCTTACATAAAAAAAAGCCGATTGCTCGTATCTTAAATTTTGCTCGTATTTCAAAGCAAACAATCGTTAGCTGAGATGTGCAGCTTGTTGGGCACATGGAGCAGGACCTTAGGTGTGAGGCGGTCTGCAGGTCTCCACAGTCGCACAATAGTGTCTCTTCCTGCCGAAGCATTCCCCACCGCTCGAGGTTGTCCTTTGTTCTACCAACTCCGGTTCTTAATCTGTTCAGGGATTTCCAGGTCTGCCAGTCAAGGTTGGGAGGCCTTCCTTTGGAGTATTGAATTCCTCTGGTGCGATTTGTTGCCAGAGTTGGAGTCTCTCATCTTCAGGGCCGGATGTGAGAGGTTGTGTGGATTTCAGAAAGCTGCTTCGAGACTTCAATCTTGGTGTTGGGGGTATCTGATTATACAAGCAGTGGGACGGCTGGTTGATTGCCTTACGCATTTCTTCGGCGCATATGACTTTGCGTGTTATGTTCGGTGGTGCGATGTCAGCCAAGGGGTATAGTTTAGAAATGGGTGTTGGTTTGAGGCAGCCTGTGACGACTCTGCATGCATCATTCAGGGCAGTATCCACTTGATTACAGTGGGCTGATCGACCCCACACTGGTGCCGCATATTCTCCGGCTGAGAAACAAAGTGCCAAAGCTGAGGTACGAAGAAGGGGTGGTTGGGCTCCCCGGTGAGTGTTGGTCAGTTTGCGGATGAAGTTGTTCCTTGTTGCAACTTTCTGTTTGGTGTTGCTGCAATGACGTCTGAAGGTGAGGGTGCGATCTAGAGTGACTTCGAGGTATTTTGGATGATCGCTATGTTCCAGTACTCTACCTTCCCACGTGACACGAAGCTTTCTGTTAGCTTCCCTGTTTCTAAGGTGGAAACAGCAGACTTGTGTCTTTGATGGGTTAGGTTTGAGATGGTTGGTCTCGTAGTAGTGGGACATCTCGTTGAGTCCCTGGCTTAGGATGTCCTCAACTTCTTCAAACGTTACTGCTTGCGGTGCCAAACCTAGGTCATCCGCATATATAAAAGACTCTGTGTCTTTGGGGGTGGGTTGGTCGTTGGTAGAGATGTTGAATAGTCTGGGAGCAAGTACACTGCCTTGTGGTTGATAACTGTACATAGAATGCACTCAGCGGGAAGCAGAGCTGACATGGGATGGGGCGAATACTATGACGATTGACGTAGCTTTGTGGCAGCAGTTTGTGACATCCATGTGCTCCAGTTAAGGGAGCGGACATGATTATTAATATATTTGCTACATAGTCACCCCAATTCGGCATTAGTAAAGTTCTGACATATCTGTCGCTACTCCGAAACTTGCACAAGATGTTTCGACAAACTCGACGAAAAACACTCTGAGGTAATTACACAACATTACGCCGAACTGAAATGTATCAACTATCAACTTCACACACTAGAAATGCTCAAGTTATGTCTAATATAGTATGTAAACCTTAACTTGTAACATTAAGAGCGTCGTTCGAATCACTCAATGGCGTAAAAAAAACCATTGCCAAATCACGCAATTTTTAAATTTCTTTTCCTTCAATGACATTACAAAATATACAATTTTTATTCGTTATTGAAGTACTTAACGTAAGTGTGATGATGTAAATGTATTGACACGCTTAGTGTCAATGACCTCACACTCAGAACATGTGTCGGAATACGCAGCGCAAACAGTTCGAATTTGTGACAACAATAACCATGTCATAAGTCTATCATGGTTGACACACAAATAACACGGCATTATTGTCATAATCAAACGTCTAACATTTCGTATCCGTCCACACCAGAACTGAACCTAAAGCAATATTACACTAAATATGTCAATATCTTCACTCGAGTTGGTTTCAACCACTTTGTTCATACACTATAGCTGCCATCACTTCAAATCTTCGCACTTTTGCCTTGGAGGTCGTCGGGAACTATATATGTTCCCAGGTGAATCATCGATCGCATATGTCTTGAGTCGAACCACTCATTGTATAATAGCAACTGAAAGACAGTTCTTTGTCACTATAAATTGGCGCAATTCAGTAATTGCGCCAATTTATAGTGACCATATTTTTTTATTCCCATAAACACTACTGACACATGTTGATACTGCAGATATCTTATCTGTGGATTGTATGTAGCTCAACATGTAGCATACGGGTAAGCTCTGCATGTGAAGTGTCGATCTTACAGCGTCATAGACTTACAGCTGTCATTTATGCATCATCCAATTATTACAGGAATTCGCCATTAATGCGTGGTGTTCACGGGATGACTTTCTGAATTTTTTGTATTTTTAATAGGCTATGACTGTAATTTCGATACGTGACTTGGATAGGATACATGTGGCAGAAATTAAGCTGCTGAGGTAGGCGGGCGGTGACTAGAGTTCGGAATGAGCATATTTGGGGTTTATTTCGGGTGGCCCCCATACCTGAAAAGATAAGGGAAAACCGCCTAAGATGGTATGGGCATGTGACACGTAGAGATGAGGACCACATGGTGAAGAGAGCCCTCAACATCTCACGCTGAGAAGGCCTGGAAGACCACAGGTAACCTGGACTGCAACTGTAAACAATACATGTTTCCAGCATGCAGCATCCAGCCACTTGACCAGGCCGAACGTCATAGAGTGCACTGGTATCGAGCGGTTGTGTTCTCCTGCATGCGATTATATAAAAAAAAAAACTCAAATCTTCTAAACACGTCAGAAAAGTGTCGAATTCTGCTGTCAACTACCATTACAGTATTTGTGTTCTTTCATTAAGAGAGTATTTTTGTGTATTTACCCCCTCCCCTTTCGCCTCTCAACTCCAAATTGACTTTCACTTTCCGGCCACGTCACACAGAAGAAAGCGAATTAAATGCTCTTCCGATCTTCAAAAGAGGAATCCCCCGACGACCCCAACTACCTTTTTTACTCCCAAGAGGGGAAGACGAGCCAATGATTCATTTATCTTACTGTGACATTGGTCCTACATATTATTACAGTGGAATCCCGATTAACCGTTTCAAAGCCTGATCAGTAAAGTGTTTTAAAACTCAAACTTTGGCAGTTATCCGTGGCGACCATACGACCCATTAATTAATTTATTTAACAGAACCGCAGTTCCAAAGTACATAAAGGGTCCGCCATCTAACGTTTTTTTTTTAACTAGTGCTTATATCGTGAATGGTAACACTTAGCTCATGTCTGATTTGACAGATAATTAGTTTTATCCTTCCGCTAAGCGAATATGGTTGTGTATACGCTTGAACAACGCTGGGAAATATTGCGACATTACTTTGAAAATCAGGCCATTTTTCTTCGAAAATGAGCAAAAAGTGGCCGTTACAGTCCATGGCAATCGTTATCGGGCCATTTTTGTTCACAAAAATTGAAGACGAGGATATTGGCAACATTTGGTTTCAACAGGACGGCGCTACGTGCCACACAGCCGAAGCTACACTCGACGTTTTGCGCCCCATTTTCAAAAAAAAAAAGTTATTTGGCGGACCCTTTATAATAATAAAGACACATAGAAATAAGCGCGCGTGGAGAGACACTCGGATCGGCTAGAGCAAATAGAAGCACCCTGCAGCTGACGGGAGGTAGTCTTAGCACGGTCTTTGGCAATCGAGCTTTAAGCTACGCGGCACCAATGGCCTGGAACTCGCTACCGGAAAGCATAAGAGAGCTTAAAGCGGAGGCATCCTTCAGAAGCAGACTCAAGACCCACCTTTTTACTCAGAGAGTCAAAGAAACGCTTTTGGAATGATTATTCGGTCATAAAAGACCGCTATACAAATACTAATATAATAATAATAATAGTATACATAAACATACAATACATACAAAAGGGAAAGATAAAAAACATAAATAAAGAAGAAGATGACTCGTGATAATGATCACAGAATCTAGGAGAACAATACCATCGACAAAAGAGGAAAAGGATCTAAGAAAAGGATCGAGGCGTGCTGGTAGGCCATTTAGAAGCGCCATTGGCGTTGTACTAAATTGAGTGCTCGAAGCTCCACAAGTATCTACTAGTATCAAAAACAATAGATGTCTACGAGCACGGGTGTACTTATCTGGAACGTTAAGGAAAACGAAAAGTTAAAACATTCAAGAATCCCAGGGTTGTGAATTGCACCGCGAAGGAGAAGGAATGAATGTTTGAGAGCAGCAATTTTCCTCCGGGACTCTAACGAATGGAAAGAAAGCATCCCTAGAAGAAAAAGATTGGGATAATGTTCGGAATTGGTTGAATTGAATGGATATTGATAGATGCAACAGTAATTATTGCGACCTCTTATGACAGCGATTCTAACGCCAAATCAACTTATATCAATGTCTGAACAATCAAGTGTTTTATAATGAATAGTTTTTTAACGTAAAATAGGCGTATAATGTGTTCGTTTCTACTCTGTGGCAGTTATCAGTGGAGGCTATATGCCCCAAGTAGTTAGAGAAAGATAGATCTATGACAACTTTCTAACCCCGGGCACGACGAGCACGCCGAGTCAACTTATATCAAAGCATAACCAATAAAGTGTTTTATACTCGTAATTAATAGTTTTGAGCGCGAGATATGGGGAGTGATATCTTCTCTTTGAGCGGCCGCCCACTTGGGCAGTGGGCGGCCGCCTACCCAAAACTAGGAGACCAAACGTTCAAAAAAATAGTAAAATCATTAAATAAATATGCTACTTACATTTTTAGTTTTCACTTTGAGATCCATTTTAATATAAAATATACAAGTCAACTATTTCCATTGAGTCTCCTAACGCTTGTTCTGGGTGTGAGGTCGTTGACACTAAGTGTGTCAATAAATTTACAGGGCCACACTTTTATGTAAATACTTCAATAATGAATTAAGATGTAAAAATATTTTGTAATGTTATTGAAGGAAATAAATAAATAATTGTCTAAATAAGAATTTCGTATCTTTGTTTTAATATGGATCATTATTTCACTTGATGGAAACTCTAGTGAAACGTTTTCTTCGTTAGTAAATATTCATTTACACGTCAGTACGTTTGTGCACATTGGAAGTGATGAAGCTTTCATAGTTCGCGAAACTGCAGTCTTCCATCAAATATAATAGTGCTTATATATTAAAACAAAGTATAAAATTCTTATATATTTTATATTAAATAAATACATGTTTTTTACCTTGTTCTAATACAGTGGAACCCCGTTATTCCAATCTCGATTTTTTCGTTTTTCCGCATAATTTGTTAATTTTTAATAGTCCCGGATAACACTTATAAGAAACAATGTTAAATAATCCCACATAAACTATTGAATATTACGGCCCTCCCACAAATATTATTCCGACTAACCGTTTTTTTTTTTGAAAATTTCTCAATATACACTCGTCATCATCATCATCAGCCTGTGTCCGTCCACTGTTGAACGTAGGCCTCCCGCATGAGTCTCCATCCTCTTCGATCCTCCGCCTTCCGCATCCAGGTCACTCCCGCTATTCTTCTTATATCGTCAGTCCATCTTGTAGGGGGTCGGCCAATGCTTCGTTTGCCAGTTCTTGGGCGCCAGACACATACTGTCATACACTCGTAAATATTATAAAATGGAAACACGTCACATGGCAATGAAGTTTGAGTCATGCCATGTTCCTAGGCAGTCAAGCGAGCGTGTTTGCTCTAAACGTGATACCCACGTGTTTTTGCTGTCGCTGTGTTGAAAAGATGGCCGGAGTATGAAGTCCGAGATTCCGTTTCCAGGGGGCACCGCGTGGAGGTTCCTTACATGCTCCCCTAATTTGACGTCGCTGACATGAAGAAGAAGACCCACGTGTTATTATACCACCTATATTATCTGTGTCGTTGGGGGGGGGGGGTCCCTCTAAAACGTCAGCGTATGTTGTGTGTATTATGCTAGTGTGATAAGATTTTGTTTAAATTGAAATGCCAAACCGCACAGAAGCAACTTAGCATTACGGAATTCTTAAACAATATATTTACATATATGTATGTAAGATACATAAATAAATATATTTATAAAATATTTGAAGGGTTTTATAAGCAACTGGTCCAGTCCTCGGGCACGTCGAATTAATGATCCGATCAAAATATGATTCGGATACAAAAGCTGCCATCTCTTCAAGTATTCTGGTACCTTTTCCCAAAACACCTGTATCCCGGAGGTCCACATGGAAACATAGATGGTTAGATATTCAATGGAACTGCATAACATTTTTTTTAAATTGAATTAAATATTATTCGTGTCCCGTTTTTATCTCAGCAGTGCGGCCACCGCGTTTTCCTTCTCCGTTTGATATTACATTAGCAAAATGAGTGACGATGGAAGCTATTAGACGAGCGGCAAAGATCCCTTTGATGTTCCGGGACGATTTTTGCCGGAGATTTCAATTGAAGCTCACACACAACAACTCACCTGGAAGTCAACTGTCCAGGGCCGGAATAGGACATCTTCCTTAAAGAAGAGATCTGGGGCATGGAATTTGATCAAATATTGGGGCACAAATTTAAATAATACATTGAATGAAGGAAGCTGGGATGTAAAATTTAAGCAAAATATTGGAGTGCTAAATATGAACCAAATATTGGTGCACCAAATTTAAGTAAAATAATGGGGCACCAATACAATATAAGTAGTAGATTGGGACTCCAAATTTAAGTAATTTATTAAATGAAGACAGCTGTGTTGCTAAATTTAAGCTAAATATTGGAACGCTAAGTTTAAAGAAAATATTGGGGCATCAAATTTATGAAAAATATTAGGGCACTAAATTTGGAAAAAATATCGGGGCACTAAATTTAAGTAAGATATTATTCAATGAAGAGAGCTAGTGTGCCAAATATTAATTAATATATTCAATAAAGACAGCTGCGATGCCAAATTTAAGAAAAATATTGGTAAATTTGAACAAAACATTTAAGCACCAAATTTCAACAAAATATTAGAGTACCAAAATGAATTAATATATTGGGGCACCAAATTTGAAAAATTTATTGGGGCACCAAATTTATGTATTAATATTGAACAAATACAGCTGGGGTCCCAAATTTAGGTATTTTTTTAAATGAAAATAACTGCGTCACCAAATTTAAACAAAATATTGGGGCACCAAATTTAAGTGATATATTAAATAAAAACAGAGGGGTGCCAAATTGAAGCTTTATATTGGGGCGTCAAATTTTAGAAAAATATCGGGGCACTAAATTTGAAAAAAATATTGGGGTTCCATGTTTAAGTAAATATATTGAATAAAGGCAGCTGGGGGCGCTAAAATGAAGCTGATTAATGGGGCACCAATTTTTGGCAAAATATTGAGGCACCAAGGTTGAACAAAATATTGGGACACCTAATTTAAGTGATTTGTATATTGAATGAAAGCAGCTAGGGCACCGAAATTGAACAAATTATTGGGGCGCAAAGTTTATGTAATATATTAGTTAGCCAAATTTTAGTATGTAGTACATTGGGTCGCCAAATTTAAGTATTATATTTGAGTACCAAATAAAAGTTAAATATTAAGGCACCAGATTTTGTAAAATCATTAAGATTTTTATCGAAATTCACACACAACCGAATTAGAATATATTTCTAAATAAAAGTAAGCGGGGCACCAAACTAAAGGGTCCGCCATCTAACGTTTTTTTTCAACTAGTGCTTATTTCGTGAATGGTAACACTTAGCTCATGTCTGATTTGACAGATAATTAGTTTTATCCTTCCGCTGAACGAATATGGTTGTGTATACGCTTGAACAACGCTGTGAAATATTGCGACATTACTTTGAAAATCAGGCCATTTTTCTTCGAAAATGAGCAACGAGTGGCCGTTACAGTCAATGGTGATCGTTGTCGGGCCATTTTTGTTCACAAAAATTGAAGAGGAGAATATTGGCAACATTTGGTTTTAACAGGACGGCGCTACGTGCCACACAGCCGAAGCTACACTCGATGTTTTGCGATGTTTTTCAAAAAAAAAAAATATTTGGCAGACCCTATATATAATATATTGGGGCGCCAAATTTAATTGATATATTTTTGCTAGATTTTGTAAAAGCGATGATTTCTATTGATTCTTCTTCCCATATATCGGTTCCATAAATGGAACATATGTTCTCTTCAAATTGCCGTAACTTAGTTCTGTCAGCTGCTCCTTCCCATCCTCGTTCTAGGGCATATCAAAACCTGAAATTCCATTCTGTAACATATGTATATGGTTCCAGACTACCTCCAGAACAGAAGTCTAAGTGCTTGAATTTCATGATAAGTTAATCTTTTTTTTATTCCGACGCTTACGAGGCATGGACCTTTTTAGACAATTATTTATTTATTTATTTCCTTCAATAACATTACAAAATATTTGTACATCTTAATTCACTATTGAAGTATTTACATAAAAGTGTGGCCCTTTAAATTTATTGACTCATTTAGTGTCAATGACCTCACACCCAGAACAAGCGTTAGGAGACTCAATGCAAATAGTTGACTTGTAACAACAAAAACCCTTTTTTGTCTTAAGGGGCTGCTCAATTCAGAATTTAATATGTATAATTGTAATATGTATTATATAGTTCAGCCCTGTTCAATCAACACATAAGAGCGAGCGAGAGGCACGATTGCCCTCTATACATATTTAATTTTTATACTATTATACGAATGTGACACCCGTCTCGCTCTCTCTTCAAAGGGATCGCGAGGCGTGAGAGGGACGGGCGCTCCTCTTTTTCTTCTTTTATAACGTTATACATCTCGTATTTTCGTCGTGTATGAATTAATCTTTTTCTCATTTATACTTATTAAAAAACACGGCATAATAATGCCAAAGTATTCATTTTGGTTATATTTTTGAGTGTTTACAAGAGAACAAAATTTCTTGTAAAAGAAAATGTAGCACCATCATCATGACAGTTGTGATTTTTCACTCTTAAAGTAATGCGAAAGAATATTTCATTATATTTTCTAGTTTTTTATTTAAGCTTTTCTTAACCTTTTAGATGCCATGACCCTGTATAGATCTATGCAACGCCTCGTGGATTATCGAAGATTTGACCCCTAAATGGTGTCCAATTTTAACCTTTTTTTTCTTGTGCAGACGATAGATGTCGCTATAGCCCCAAGCTATAACACTGACCGAAAATTTACAGTTTTATAACACATCGGTGTGCTTACGGCACTTCCAGCAACGGACCCTTATTTGAGCTCATGGCATCCATAAGGTTAATTTTCTCGATTTTTTAATGTTTTTCTCAAAAAATGAACTTGAAGAGGCCTTACACTCATATGCAGAGTCATTCTTTGACTTAATATAACCAATTTAGGACCCGTATGCACAGACATTTCTTAAGGTAACCAAATTATAATAACTACTTTCTTGTATAATGATTAAAGTGACGAAGTATCAGCCCTCGGTTCACCTCAAATCTTAAAAAACGTCTCTGAAAACGGGTGTTAATTTGGTTACCTTAAGTCAAGAAATGTCTATACATACGGTTGTTAGTAACCGACACAAGTGATTAGTTAATCGGATATATTTTTAAGGAAATCGGCTGATTAACGCTATGCTTTCAAAGTCTATAAGATATGCTTATAAAGGACAGCTCAACCCCAACCAACGACACGCTGTAAGAAACATGCTGCAACCTATCGATGTCTTGGTCCGTGACTAATGCTGATTGACTCCGGTGATCTAACTGTAAATTAAACATAAATGAAAAGTTTTTTTATGTAAACACTTACAGGAGAATACCGACATTCACGCATCATCCTTTTTATTATAGGATTTCACTATGAATGGGTGGTCTTCACGGGATGACTTTCGTCTACCACCGATTTGATTAATAGGATATGACTGGCATTTTATGGGTGAAGAATCAATTTTACACCAACAACGATATTTTAGAGCTCAAAAGTCGATTATAAATATATATATTTTTTTAATATCCGTTGGGGATCGAACCCACGACCATCGGCTTGCAAAGCAAACGCTTTAACCACTAAGCTATATCCGCCGGCCATTTACAAATTATTCCACATGTCGTTTAGTAATGAAAAAAGTGTAATTTCTGAATAACCTTTTATTTTTATTCATATTTATACTGTAGAATTCCACCAAGAATTATCGATCGAAAAATCAAAAAAATTAAGTCTTCATTAAAAAATAAATACATTTTAATGTGAATACGTAGTTTAAATATATTCCTCTTATCAATTATTTATTCCGCTAATGGATTTCGTATAAATAAATAAATATTGCCCTCAGATTTCTTTATAAAGAGCCGCCTTTGATGAGATAAAGTTTGTTATTTTTAATGAATAAAATTCAATCATATTAGGGCGCGATATCATCTTCAGTATTCCGAATGCTAATGTGGTTATCAAAGAGATCGGATGCTAAGAAGGCATCTCAAAATTAAAGCTACACATGTATGCTAAAATTAGCTAAAATAAGATTCATACATTCATCATCATCATCATCATCAGCCTGTGTCCGTCCACTGTTGAACGTAGGCCTCCCGCATGAGTCTCCATCCTCTTCGATCCTCCGCCTTCCGCATCCAGGTCACTCCCGCTATTCTTCTTATATCGTCAGTCCATCTTGTAGGGGGTCGGCCAATGCTTCGTTTGCCAGTTCTTGGGCGCCATTCCAATACTTTTCTTCCCCATCGACCGTCGTCTCTTCGACAGATATGACCTGCCCATTGCCACTTGAGTGTGCCTATTCGTTGGGTAGCATCCACTACTTGAGTTCTTCTGCGTATTTCCTCGTTTCGGATTCTATCTTTTAGCGACACTCCGAGCATGGATCTCTCCATAGCACGCTGGGTGACTTTTTATTTTATGGGTAAGACTTGCTGTCAGATTCCACGTCTCTGCGCCATAAGTTAATACAGGGAGGACGCATTGGTTAAACGCCTTAGTTTTAAGGCATTGCGGAATTTTCGCTTTAAAAATGTACTTTAGTTTTCCAAATGCTGCCCATCCCAGTTGTATGCGCCTGTCGATTTCTTTTGAGAAGTTATTTCGCCCTAGTTGTATTACTTGTCCCAGATAGGTATAGTCGTTTACAACCTCTATTTCTGTTCCTCCAATGGAAATAGGATCAAAGGTCTGTGAAATATGACTATTAATCATGGCTTTTGTTTTATCCATGTTCATTTTCAGACCAATTTTGTTCGACGCTTCATTGAGGTCGTAGAGCATGTCTTGGAGCTTGTTAGGTGATTCGGCTATTAGCACTATGTCATCTGCAAATTGTTGAAAGAGCTTAAAAAACTATTCAACAAGGTAATAGAACATGGAGAAACCCCGTCGACATGGAGTACGAGTATTGTGATATTGTTCCACAAAAAAGGGGATAAATCACTGCTCAAAAACTACCGACCCATTTCCCTTCTTTCCCATGTGTATAAAGTATTCTCCAGAATTTTAACAAACAGGCTGACGGGTCGATTTGATGAATTTCAACCTCGAGAGCAAGCTGGGTTTAGGAAAGGCTTTAGTACAATTGATCATATCCACACGCTAAGACAAATCATTCATACATTTATATACTTGTAAATTTAAAGCGGATACAACTGGGTTGGGCAGCATTTGGAAAACTAAAGTACATTTTTAAAGCGAAAATTCTGCAATGTCTTAAAACTAAGGCGTTTAATCAATGCATCCTCCCTGTATTAACTTATGGCGCAGAGACGTGGATTCTAACAGCAAGTCTTACCCATAAAATAAAGGTCACCCAGTGTGCTTTTGAGAGATCCATGCTCGGAGTGTCGCTGAAACATAGTGGAGGCTACTATAACCTATTGTAGTGGCGCTCAAGAACTGGCAAACGCAGCTTTGGCTGACCCCCTGCAAGGTGGACTGACGACAAGAAGATTTTGTGTATTCTAGGTTTTTACCATATTATGTCGCATTATGGCCCGGCATGTTATTCCGCCTAGGCCGGAAGTTTGTAAAGTTTCTTCTGAAATAGTCTGTGTGTTATTAATCTGCTCCTTATTCTGCCACCACGCGACTGAATAACTACCTTTTAAAGAGAGGAGGATATTTAAGCTTATTAGGAGATTCAGCAAGTCTAAAACTCCATCACTTTCCGAACAATCTAATAGCTTAATCATTTCATTGACGTAAGCGGATCGCCATACGTACGCAGCGTTCAGTCTACAAATTCTTGGTTCAATGAAATTCCGACAACTTCATAATAACAAACTAAGTGCAAGTGCGCATAAATGCTTCGTCAGTTCTTCAGTAAATAAATACTTATTCCAACGATTTATTTACAGAATGCTTATATTGAGATGATCGTATCGCTGGAATGAACAAACAAACTGTCCGACACTTATAGACGAAACATTTATGTGTAAACGCATTCACAATCATCAAAGAAAAAGAATGTGATATTTTACTAGCGTATACATTTTTTAACCCTTTCATTACGGCTCGGTTTGAATACAAATTATACTGTCAATTATAAAACTAGTATTTGAAGCGTAAATGTACTTATCTGGTTTATTTTCCTATATCACATTGGTTCTTGTATCCTTTAACTATCAGATGATGCATAAAAAACCATTCTAAGAAAGTAGCAAAACGATATATCACGTGAACTGATGTCAACGATTGGGGAATCTTATGACGGCATATGCCGACAACCGATGCGAAAAGGTTAAACACTGATATCCGCTTGATATAGCTCTTTTAGGCTGATGCCGAAAAGCCTCTATAAACAATCTTTTGTCTCTTATTTTTGATTGCTCGCCTGACATGCACATCTAATAATGTAAGTATTAATTTTATATAAAAATACACGGCGTTTTCATACGCCATTTTATTTGATTTGACAGTTGCTCCATTTCATGTTGGTGCAACTGTCGTCTTTAATTTGCTTTTTCGTCGCGATTGTCTTGGAGGCGCTGGATGACACAGTGTTCCATCAGTCATCAGTTAACCTCTCGTCCAGTCGGCGAAATGTCATGTACCGGTCGGACGAGGAAATCAAGTCTTTATTAAAAATAAATGCGAATTGTGCTTCAAAAATAAGTTCTTTGTGTTGTTAATCTGCTCCTTAATCCTTCCTCCACGCGGCCTCGTGACGAACCCGCGATCTGTCGTCTTTTTAAAGACGGTTTGACGACCTAGTCACAGAATTCAGGCCGGGCCAATAACAATACGATCTCGCCGCCGTCGGCACACCACTGACTGTGGTCGGTGACTCCCAGCGCCGAAAGTGGCGATCTAAATAACTAGTCCTCCTAACGGCATTACAATATAACAAAACATGCGTGTCCGATAAGCGAACGAAAATAAGAGACGAAATATTGTACTTCGAGGCTTTTGGTACCAGTCAGCAAGGGCTATATCATGCTGATGTCAATACATTAAATTTTAGTAATTAAATATACACATTAGGGTGTCCCAGGCTATGTATGGGAAAATTATTTTTTTTCGAAATGAAATCGGCTCACCCTCTATTTTTATGTGGTTTGGTCCTAGTAACTCACATAATAAATTTGATTGCTATCGGACAATGTTTTCTAATAGCGACTTGATGTTGAAGTTTTAATATAATTTTTTGTATGAAGGCCAAAAGGAGCTTTTGAAAACTTATTGTTTATTCAGCAAATAAAACGCTGATTTATCTTTCTTACAAATATTAAGTAAATATTATGTAAATATTATTATATATTACAGAAAATTAAAAAATATATATATTGCTTTTTATAATCAGGGCTTAGCTTTCGCGCGCCTTAGAATTCTAGTATTGACATGTTCCGATGCAAGTCGCTATCTTTTCCCGTGGTTTTAATGGCGTGAAACTTTTTTTACTATTATTTGGACACCATTCACACAAAACAAGGGGGTGAGCCTTGAAAATAAAACGAAAAAAAAAATTTGGGACACCCTAATACACATACATCAAGTTTTATACGCATCATTCATTCAAAAAAAATATCTGCAGAAGCGGGATTCGAATCACGAGCCTTGCAACCTTTCCTCCGTTCTACACACCACGCAGTCCACTCGACTATTTGTCTGCCTGAATAGATACGCAAAAGATAATGTATTTATACCATTGTTACCATCGTATTACGCTATAGGTCTCTATAGTATATATTCAGAGTATGCATATTATTATTTTTTATTATTCAATCAGTCAACATTTATTCACAAGCTTTTTTTTATATTATTACTTTACATTCAATTTTATTTACTTACATAGTATGGTGAAGTGAAAAATCGAACACGTATTTCTGCAACGTCGTTGACAAGTGGTCTTTGTCAAGTGGTCTTGGTGCTTTGTGGCTACGTCCCAGACGGCAGTACTTGAAACTCCAGTACAGTGTTATTAAAATCGAAACGTTCCAATCGAGTTTCGATTTTTGCAGCAGATTTTCCGAAGGTGCAATTATTTCGAAACTCAAAGAAAAATCACGAATCACCTGGTTTGTGAAGTGGACGCGATAGTCGAGGGCTTAACACCTCGATGTTTTGCTTGATTAATCCTTTAAGTTTTTTTATGTAAACACATACAGGAGAATACCGACAGATGTTGATAATAATTCTGAAGTCTTATCTGTGGAATTTTATGACGCTTACCATGGTGGATATGGTTAAACACCGCATGTGTTGTAGAGTGTTGATCCGCCAATGACATAGACTACAGCCCGGGATTCACGCATCATCCTTATTATTACAGGAATTCACTATGAAAGGGTGGTCTTAACGGGAGGACTTTCGTCTACCACCAATTGTGATTAAATGTCTATGACTGGCATTTTAAGGGTGATCAAATTCACAGCAACCGGGGGTATTTTAGAGCTCGTAAATCGATTAAATATCCTTTTTTTTTAAATCTCGATCGGTGATCGAACCCACGACCTTAGGCTTGCAAAGCAAACGCTTTGACTATTGAGCTACGACCGCCGGAAGATGTTATTATTATATATAAGTGATATTATTTTGATAGTAATAAATTATTTGAATGCTTAGGTACAGATAGTCGAGATTCCCACTTTTAGCCAGGGATGAATTCATACACCAGGTGTTGGTTTAATAGAACTATGGTGTCACTGAAAACGCCACCATTCCAGGATATTGATTTAGAACAGCTATGGGGATGGAGCTCAAAGCTATAGGCAAAATATGTCGAAATCGACTGAAATCTACATTAGGCTTCACATTTCAGGAATTAATATCCTCATAATTGGTCACTGAACGAAGGCTTTTAATATCACTTTGATGTGATGCGAATTGCCACCGGTTCAGGTTATTTCACTAGTAGGATTTTAAGGTTTGTTTTTCAGTTCCGGGATACCGGTGCTGGCAAATGTTGGATTTATTAAATATATATTTAAATAGATTTCTACGCTCTATAAATGCCCCCGAATGGTGTGAAATTGATCCCTCACTCGTAATTTCACTCAAAATAATTTATTTAGCCACCAGAGACATAATTTAAATTTAACGTAGACATATTGAAAATAGATACTTGTATATAAAAGAAAAAAAAATACAAATCAAAAACATTAACAAATTTGAATTTGAATTTTAAACAATTACTGACTCTCAGTGATGGGAGCACCGGATCACCGCTGGATGCCTACGTGAAAGCGCACCAGTGCCTCTGCAATCGGGAGTCCCACCTATCCGCCCACACAGCGACCATGGCGTTGGGACTGCCGCAAACGCGCGCCCACAGAGAAACGCAACGCTTCCTTATTATATCATGGAAGCCATATTTAAGCTTTATTGTAAAAAGTGTTCGATTGCTCTAAAAAGGTGAAGATTTACTGTTTTTCAAGCTTAGACCCGTTCCATTAGGGCCCTTATTGCCCCTAATCGCTTTGGCGCCTTGATGTTTGCTCAGTACTCGAACCGGCATGTGAAGAGTAGGCTTTTGATTCATGTATGCAGTTTGTATTCACCCATCCACCCACGTGCTTACTACACGCGCTCAGGCAAGGTGCATTGTTGCAGCAAATGCAAAGATTCTATCGAACATTTTAAACAAAACAAGTTAAAAAGGCTCACGCAAAAATATATTATTTTTTAGTATTTTTATATAATGACATCTCTTCTCTATATTAGTTATTGAATTGCGTGGTGGCAGGATGAGGAGCAGAAGAACGACACACAGAATTTTCCAGAAGCACATGTATTTTCACGATAAACTTTACACACTTCCGGCCCTAGCGGAATAACATGCTGGGCCGGCCGTAATACGACCTCGTCGCGGTCGGCACACAACTAACTGCACCGGGCGCCGTAGTCGGTGACACTCAGCTCCACAGGTGGCGATCTCTATAACCGGTCTTCAACATGACAACACATGCGCGTCCGATGAGCGAACGAAAATACGAGACGAAAGATCGCATATCGAGATTTTCGGCAACAGCAAGGGCTATATCAATTTGGTACAACGGCAATGTCGCTCCTAAATGGCCTACCAGCACACCTCGATCCTTTTCTTACATCCTTTTCCTCTTTTGTCGATGGTATAGTTCTACTTGATCTCTGTGATCTTTGACACGTGTCATCTTCTTATTATTTTGTGTTATTTTTTATTATTTTCTCTATTTATTGTATATTTATGTATACTCTATGTTTCTAAATATTTGTAAATAAATTGGAATTTCGATTCTGTATAGAAATAAATAAATAAATAAATATCATGCTGATATCTTTGACGAAAAATTTGGACACACAGCACTACGATGTCTGGCCAAGGATCAACCACCAACCTGCTTGCACTGTTCACAAAATCACAACCACATAAACTGTAAATTTAAAGAGACACCAATTTGCATCAATTGTACCAATTCAAACAAAATTCACAAATCAAATATACCCACTAACCACAACGACAATAGCCACCAGTGCATGATCAGAGAGAAAATGCTTAAAATCGCAAACAGCCGGATTGATTTCAGCTGAATTCTGTATTTATTATCGAGGTTATTAATTTAAAGTATACCTACATCATTTACAATTCCTGTACTGTATTTACTATCGAGGTTAATAATTTAAAGCATACCTACATCATTTACAATTTATGTAATGTATTTACTATCGAGGTTAATAATATAAAGTATACCTACATCATTTACAATTTCAAAATTAATGCTTACCAATGAATGACTTTACATGCAACAATATTAACAATAAAATTCAAATAAAAGAACTCATACATGACTCGATCAAAGATCTTAACCAATTAGTACAAAATTTTGAAAACACATTTACAACTTACCATATGAATAAATTTTAATGATATTATTTTATATTCTAAAAAATGTATATATGCAAAACTTAAATCAAAGATGAATCCCACGCCACACACAAGGTCTACCTTTAAGTGGCGTGGAAAGCGAAATTCCAAAAAAATAAACAATAAAAAAAAAAATGAATGTAATACTGTCAATAAAATCTTAAATGTATCCTACTATATTTGATTAAATAAAAAAAAAAAAAAATATATCAATAAGCTTTTATTTAATGGAAACTTATTATTTTGTCATTATTTAATTCAATAAATGGATAGTAAATATTTAAAAAATTTCAGTAATAAATGCTTAAAAATGTCAGTAAAATAATAAATTCGCAGTAGAAAATTATAAACTTGCAGGAAATAATTATTGAATAGTAATTAATAATAGGTTATGTTAGTTTAGGTCTCCATTTTATGGGTTAATTATTCATTCATTTTACATTAATTTGTACCAATATTGAATGTATTACTTCATATTTTATTCATACCGACACAGTGCATACTGTCAATTTATTTAGTCTACTGCCGTTTATTTTTTTTACTGCCAATTGATTTAACTTACTGCCAAAACCTTGAATTAGTTACTGGACAAAGAAATACAGGCCAAATAATTTATTGAACAGGTTTATGCAAGCGTATACGCTTTGCGGTTATGGGACTAGGAATTATCATGTTTTTTTTTAAATTATTTAGTATGTAGAGAAGTTTTCATATTTTATCATAGTAATATATTGTATTAACCAATTACTTTGCCCTTTAAGAGTTCAATTAGTTTAAGAAAAACGTAGCTTTTCTATATAAAGGACAAATTCGATCTATCCTTGAACACGGCAGTCGCCTATGGATTTTGTTTTTGTTGTCGCTGGGTTGAAAAGATTGGCCGGAAGAGGAAGTCCGAGATTCCGTTTCCAGGGGGCACCGCGTGGAGGTTCTTTTCATGCCGGCCCTGAAAATGAGAGACTCCAACTCTGGCAACAAATCGCACCAGAGGATTTCATTACTCCAAAGGAAGGCCTCCCAACTGGCAAGAGCCTTGGGACTGGCCGACCTGGAAATCCCTAAACAGATTAAGAACCGGAGTTGGTAGAACAAAGGACAACCTCGAGCGGTGGGAAATGCTTCGGCAGGGAGAGACACTATTGTGCTACTGTGGAGACCTGCAGACCGCCTCACACCTACGATGCTGCTCCATGTGCCCAACAAGTTGCACATCTCAGGACCTAATGCTGGGCAACACACGAGCTATCAATGTTGCCAGATATTGGGAAAAAATAATTTGACGTCGCTGACACGAAGAAGAAGACGAAGACCTGAGAATGGATATAATGGATAGAGAAGAGAGAATGGATTAGTGCCCCAAAATACCTTCTAAACTTAATTGACTCAGTTCAAAGAAGAGCAATTCGTTTGATAAAAAATGTCACTCTTACGTCTAACCTGCAATCAATGGAACAGGCGTAAGATTGGTTCACTTAGTCTTATCTACCCTTATTACTACGGTCGCTGCTCTTCTGAACTTAAACTTATTCCTTCTTCACCCACCCACAACCGACAAACGCGTCTTAAACTAGCCGAACATAAGCGGTTAACGTGTGTCGAGCAAGAATTGACAGTCTCCAAAGTTCCTTCCTTAATGCCACCGGTAAGCTTTAGAATGCTCTTCTAGCTCTTCTGTGTTTCCTCCTTCATATAATCTGAATCTCTTTAAGAAACAAATAAATATACACTTGCAATCTCCCTCCACCCACACACAAACACGAACACAACACATGTTTCCCGAATGCAGCGTCCAGCCTCCCTGGCTCATGGAGGGCACTGGTCTTGACCGGCTGCTCTCCTGCATGCAATTACATAAAAAAAGTGGTATGATCCTACATATGTAGGTTAGGTTAGTTTAGAATGTTTGATTTGATGTGTAGGTTACATTAGTATGTTAGATGTGATATATGGGATATATTACATATATCCCATAAAACAATGTTACGGTTTAACGATTTTTTATGTAAAGTTTACGTTTCTTCAGTCACGTAGACACTTTTTCTCGGCATTCTTCATACGTCACTAGAAAAAAATGATTATTTCGTAAGAAAAGTTATAATAAAAAATATATGTAAAACATCCGGCCGATTGTTTTTTCCGATCTTGTGCCCACGACAGCCCTATTATTTTTACGTTTCTTTGTGAGTACCGTAACAATGGAGCATGATGGTCGCCCTGACCTGCAAATGACGCAATTACAAAGAATGAATAGGTTTTGTTTAGTGCTTTGTATATGTATGTTATAGAACCCACGAGAGGAATACACACGTGATCTGCTTACACCCAATCGGCGGGTATAGCTCAATGGTCAAAGTGTTTGCTTTGCAAGCCAAAAGTCGTGTGTCGATCATCGACGGAGATTAAAAATAAAAATAATATTTTTCACCCTTTCATTACGGTTCGGTTTGAATAAAAATTAAACAGTCAATTATAAAACTAGTATTTGAAGCATAATTGTACTTATATGGTCTATTTTCATATATCACATTGCTTCTTGTATCATTTAGCTATCAGATGATGCATAAAAAACTATTCTAAGAGAGTAGCAAAACGATATATCGCGTCAATCGATGTCAACGGTCGGGGAATCTTATGACGGCATCTGCCGACAACCGATGCGAAATGTTTAATCGATTTCTGAGCTCTAAAGTACCCCTGGTTGGTGTGAATTTGATCCCTCACCCGTAGAATGCCAGTCATAGTGTTCACCTATTAATTACAATTGGTGGTAGATGAAAGTCGTCCCGGAAAGACCACCCATTCATAGTAAATTCTTGTAATAATAAGGATGACGCGTGAATCTCGGTCTGTAGTCTATGACGTTGGCGGATCAACACTCCACATGCAGCGCTTAGCCATTTGCACCATGGTAAGCGTTATAGAATTTCACAGATGAGACTTCAGAATTACTATCACCATCTGTCAGTATTGTTGTGTATGTGTTTACATAAAAAAAACACACCTCGACTGCGTGTGAGCTCGCCGGCGCTGCGGATCTCGCTCAGCGCTCGAGTGGCCATGTCTATAACTAACACTCGTGAGCGGACCTGTCCAAAATGGCAATATGGCGGACACATAAATGTATGACAAGCGATCAGCAATACGACACGAAAGATTGTATATCTTGGCTTTCGGTAAAAGTCAGCAAGAACTACATCATGCTGATGTCAACAGCTAATCAATCAAAGTAATAATAATTGTCAATTGCGACTAAAATGTCTTATACGCAGCACAAAGTTTGGAAAGCTCTCCTCACCCTTAGACGTCAGGCAACAGAAATGTATCAATCTGACTCAGAGTCTCGTGGCAAATATTAATTCCCTAAGAACATTAGACTGTGGCGCGCGGGAGGCCTTTGATGTCGGCGCCCCTTTGACAGTCGGGGGTCCTATTGACTGAGGGGGCGACCTGGCACCCCTGCACCCCCTGTGCCCCCCATAAAACCCCCTAAACGGGGAGTCAAGTAGGATATTTGGTGACGATTCCGCGTCAAACGGAGCGACACCTCATACATTTATTTTTTTGTTCTACATTACGCTTAAATTAGTCTACTTGATTACTTCGTTTATTTACTTATTCCGCGTAAGTGAAGCCCAATTCAGATATAATATTTTTAAATATTATTGTCTGCAAAAATCAAACATTTTTTTTTTATTAATGGCCAGTAAATATTTAAGAAATGGTCTTTAATAAATATAAAAAAATGCTTTTTTTTACTAGAACAATAATTTGCTGGCGGGTATAGGTCAATGGTCAAAGCGTTTGCTTTGTAAGCCAAAGATCGTGGGTTCGATACCCGACGGAGATAAAAAATATATATTTTTAATCGATTTCTGAGCTCTAAGATACTCCGGTTGTTGTGAATTTGATCCCTCACACGTAAAATGCCAGTCATAGCCTATTTATTTAAATTGGTGGTAGACGAAAGTCGTCCCGTGAAGACCACCCATTCATAATAAATTCCTGTGATAATAATGATGCTGCGTGAATCTCGGTCTGTAGTCTATGACGTTGGCGGATTAACACTCCACATGCAGCGCTTAGCACCATGCACCTTGGTAAGCGTTTAAATTTGGTTCCAAAGGTCCGCGGTTCGCATACCGCTTCCGCCGATATTTTTTCTGAATGATTTGACTCGTTTAAGGATTTTTATGTATATAATATGTATATTTAATTGCTTATAATATTGTTATATAGTCAATGATCTATAAAAGTAGATTAGAATATTGAAATAATAAAATAATATTCTAATAAATAATTAAAAATATCCATATGATAATGTCACCTTGAGACAATATCAAGAAGGTAAAATTATTCATCAGTAACACAGGTAAATAACTAATTGCAATGTGCGCGACGTACTTACAAGAAGTTATTCTCATCTATTCGATCTATAGTTTCGGTTCGAGACCCGAGTGGTACTTACTAAAAATAAATAGACTGTCGGTAATAATAATATTAAGCTTGTGAATAAATGCATTCTGATTGAATAATAAGAAAATAAAAATATACATACTTTGAATATATACTATAGCGACATCTATCATACGATGATAACTTATATAGAAGATCAGAGACAAGTCATCTCAGGTGGAAGAAATTGGCCGGTGGCCGAGCGGTATAATTACCTGGGCAAAATTTGGTTCCAAAGGTCCGCGGTTCGCATCCCGCTCCCGCCGATATTTTTTCTGAATAAATTGACTCGTTTAAGGATTTTTATGTATAGTATATGTGTATTTAATTGCTTATAATATTGTAATATAGTCAATGATCTATAAAAGTAGATTAGAATATTGAAATAATAAAATAATATTCTAATAAATAATTAAAAATATTCATATAATATTATTGTATTTTTTTATTGAAGCCCAACTGAGAGGAATACTTGGATTGCCCCGAAAGAGGACCTAGTCCCTGGACACGACTAGGGGTGGAATATATGGAGGTCCCTTAACAGACTTCGGACCGGAATATGCAAGACGAGGACACAAATGAATGCCTGGCAGTTTTACAGCGGACCGACTGAATGTGACTGCGGCGCGGAGCTGACCCTGTCACACCTTCTGGAGTGTGCGCTGTGTCCGAGTAGCTCCACCCAGGAAGACCTGATGATGGCCGGGAGTAATGCCATCGACGTCACCCACTTCTGGGCAGACAGGATCTGACCCTGTTGTTTCCGACACTATTATATATATTTATACATATTGTATTTTTTTACATTTCAATTGGTTTTGAACTCAAGACTGCTTTCTTGACAGTTGTGCGCTTTTCGCAAATATACGCCCGTCGAAACAAAGATATAGCGCCCCCTTGCGTCACTTGAAAACGTATCTTTGGTGACGATTTTGCAGGAAACGGAGTGTCACGTGAAAGACACCTATTTATTTCCTTTTCTTTGACACCTTTTTGAGGTAAGAAATTATAAGACGCTGTGGAAAACATTTTTGTGTACGTTATATCTATTTTTACATGTTTCAGCAACGCATTTGTCACAGTCTATTGTGAATGACCTTTACTTTTGATAATTTAAATTTGTGTACTCATTTAGATACATATTTTATTCAGCATATAATTTACCGGCGGATATAGCTCAACGGTCAAAGCGTTTGCTTTGCAAGCCCAAAGGTCGTGGGTTCGATCGCCGACGGAGATTTATATATAAAAAAAAAATTAATCGATTTCTGAGCTCTAAAATACCCCCCGGTTGGTGTGAATTTGATCCCTCACCCGTAAAGTGCCATTAAAGTGTCAGCCTATTAATTAAAATTGGTGGAAAACGAAAGTCGTCCCTTGAAGACAACCCCTTCATAGTTAATTCCTGTAATAATAAGGATGATGCGTAAATCTCGGGCTGTACTATATGACGTTTGCGGATCAACACTCCACATGCAGCGCTTAGCCATATGCACCATGCTTAGCGTCATAGAATTCCACAGATGAGACTTCAGAATTACTATCACCATCTGTCGGTATTCTCCTGTATCCGATCTAATAAAAAAACCAGATTGAAAATCAACAAAAAATTGCCTCAGAACTACACATGCCGTCTCTTCCGAGTGCAGAAATATCTGGGGATGAGACATGAACAGTCGCAATTGACAAAATAGGCTTCTAATAATAAAACGACGCAATTTCAGACCCTTTGGCAGGTATGGCTTAGTGGTAACGGTGTTTGCTTATCAAACCGAAGGTTGTGGGTTTATTTTTTTAAATTTTTTATTATGTAAACATATATAGGAGAATACTGAAATATAGTGATTCTGAAGTTTCATCTGTGAATTCTATGACGCTTAACATTTTACACATGGCTAAACGCTGTATGTGGAGTGTTGATCCGACAACGTCATAAACTACAGCCCGACATTGACGCATCATTCTTATTATTACAGGAATTCACTATGAATGTGTGGTCTTCACGGGACGACTTTCGTCTGCCACCTATTTTGATTAATATGCTATGGCTGTAATTTTTCGGGTGAGGGATCAAATTCACACCCACGGGTAATTTGGAGCTATTAAAAACGTTTTTTTTTAATCTCCGTCGGTGATCGAACCCACGACCTTTGGCTTGCCAAGTGAATGCTTTTACCACTGAGATATACCTGTCGTCATAATTACGATGTAATATACATGTTGGTTCAATTTACATTATGATATTCTTGAGAATGTAAACGACTTTCGTCTACCATCAATTTTGATTAATAGGCTATGCCTGGCATTTTACGGGTCAGGGTTTTGTTTTTTCAACAGAACCGAAGTTCCAATGTATAAATATTAAGAAACATAGAGTATACACAAATATACAATACATAGAAAAGATAACAGACAATAAAAATAACATATAGATGAAGAAGATGACACGTGTCAAAGATAACAGAGGTCTAGGAAAACAATACCATCAACAAAAGAGGAAAAGCATGTAAGAAAAGGATCGAGGTGTTCTGGAAGACCATTTAGGAGCGCCATTGCCGTTGTACTAAATTGAATGCTCGAAGCTCCATAAGTTTCAACTGGGATCAAAAACAATGGCTACTAGCACGGATGTACTTATCTGGACCATAGAAGTTAAAACATTTAAGAATCCCAGGGTTGTGAATTGCACCCCGAAGAAGAAGGAATGAATGTTTGAGAGCAGCAATTTTCCTCCGGGACTCGGAACGAATGGTAAGAAAGCATCCCTAGAAGAAAAAAAATTGGGTGATGTTCGGAATTGATTTAATTGAATGGATAGTTATTATTACAGGAATTCACTATGAGTGTGTGGTCTCCACGGGACGACTTTCGTCTACCACCAATTTTGATTAATAGGCTATGACTGGCATTTACGGGTCAGGGATCAAATTAGTAGTGTATTGGTTACTTTTAATATCTGCATGCTGTTTGCGTAATCTATTATTTGAAATTGCTGTCACAAGAAGATGACACGATTTGTCGTGCTTCGCGCCAAATTTCACTTTATCATTGTGAGGGGGGCGCTATCAAAGGCTGCTGTGGGGGTGCCTCAGTGGGGCGGAAACCGCGGCAAAGCGGCCAAAGGATTCAAGCGGCCCATCATCGCAGGACACGAAACACGGAGAGGACACTTCACACTAAAACATTGCAATCAATAAACGTTGATCCTTCAATATTCTCTACCTGCTTGGTGTGCTTACATTGATATTGCAGGCTGTTGCCGAAAACCTCGATATGCGATCTTTCGTCTCTTTTTTTTATGTAAACACATTCAGGAAAATACCGACAGATGGTGATAGTAATCCTAATTCTATGACGCTTACCATGGGGCATATGGCTGCATGTGGAGTGTTGATCTGCCTACGTTATAGACTACAGCCCGAGATTGACGCATCATCTTTATTATTACAGGAATTTACTATGAATGGGTGGTCTTCACGGGACAACTTTCGTCTACCACCAATTTAAATTGATAGGCTATGACTGGTATTTTATAGGTGAGGTATCAAATTCACACTAATCGGGAGTATTTTAGAGCTCAGAAATCGATTAAAAATCCCTTTTTTTTAAATCTCTTGTCGGGTTCACATAAATTGTCATAATCATCATCATCATCATCAGCATGTCTGCTCCCCTAACTGTAGTATATCGTCATCACTAACTACGGCCACAAAGCTTCTGCTTCTCTCCGCCGAGTACATTCTGTGCATAGTTTCTGATGGCTTTTTGAAAAAAAAATGTAACTGTAGATTATGCTCTCCTGGGGCATTCGAATTATTGTACCATCTTGTGTGGCATGCCCCTTTTAATAAAGAGATTCCGCTTCGCCGGGATCGTTATCGGGACGCATGGATGATGAGCAGATAATGAAGCTTGGTGAAAACCCTCCCTGTCCCTTCCTGTTTATGGACCCAGATGGGGACCCGTTACTGGACGCACGCAAAAAGCTATAAGTCTATATAAAGCTGAAAGTCTTCCCGTGATTCTAGGTGCATCAGTTAGATGTCAAATAGACCTCAGTCTAAGGCTGCGAAATCAGTATACTACAGCGAGTCTCGAATTGCCTTCTTTGGTAACATGTTGCTAACCACTAAATACGTGGGAATGAATAAGGAAATTATGAAGTTAGATAACAAAGCAAAGAACTTGTCGAGAGTAACTCTGTAATTTATTTCATATTAATGACTGACAAACTTCGGTCATCTGCCCGGAGCGAAACATTCCGCGTTCCTCACAGGTCCCGGGCAGACTCTGACTGAGAACGCCCGCATTAGAGGATGGAGTACGATACATGTACAATCACTTAAATGTACACGTGTTCACGTATACAATTGATATATTTATATTATGAATTTGCACGTGTGTATGCCTCCTTAAGTTATATCCTTGAGCATGATTATGCGCGTGCACGTGTATCTATTATCTATCTGAATAACTGACCGCGTCAAAGCTGGCGGCTCTCGTCAAACGCTGTGAGTCTCCCTGCCCTCGTTCCTCCGAGCTCCCTCCCCCCGATTCCGCCTACACCCACTCCACCCACAACAGAGTAATGTCCTCTCAAATGTCTAACATCAATATAATTTTAAATTAATTTAATTAAAAAAAAAACAAATTAAAAATATTTACTTTTGATTCACCTTTATATTAAACGATTACATGTTTCGGCCTCCCCGGAGACCATCTTCAATAATGGTTAAATTAAAAACTGGCAGTCTTATATAGGTATGTATAAGTATAAGCTCCTACTTTGGTACACACATATTTACAGATTGTATATGTGTGCAGGTAAAACCATTGAAAAAATACATTATAAAATGTTTTATCATTATTGAAGATGGTTTCCAGCGAGGCCGAAACATGTAATCGCTTAAAATAAATGTGAATCAAAACTAAATATTTTTAATTTTTTTCACACTGCGATCCGCGAATGCTTTAATTTTCACATCTCGGATAGGTATACCCGTGCTCGTAGTCGTCCATTATTTTCCATTTCAGTTGGTGCCTGTAAAGTTTCAAATACTTAATTCAGTCCAATTGCGATCCTCATCATCAGCCTGTGTACGTACACTGTTGAACGCAGTCCTCCCGTTTGAGTCTCCATCCTCTTCGATCCTCCGCCTTCCGCATCCAGCTCACTCCCGCTATTCTTCTTATGTCGTCAGTCCATCTTGCAGGCGGTCGGCCAATGCTTCGTTTGCCAGATCTTGGGCGCCATTCCAATACTTTTCTTCCCCATCGAACATAATTACAAGATGAAAAATTACTGGGATTGCGCCTCCTCTTAGGACCAAAAGGTTAATTAAGTCTGCAGAGTTCTGCTCTGTAAGTCGTCGGGAACCAATTATGGGTGAATTAATTAATTTAAATTAATGGGCAGTTATTATTTATGAAATGGTCAGTAATAAATACATAAAAAGTCGGAAAAAAATTATTAAATTGGCACTAGAAAAATATAAGTTAAATAAGTGGCGCCAATTTGTGGTGCCCATATGCTCCGGATATGGAACGGATATATGTAATATGATATTTAAATCTAACACTTGTATGTAGAGTCATTTCATGTCTTAAGTACTTGTGGTAACCAATTTATGAACCGTATGCAGAAAGATTTGTTAAGGTAACCGACCTGTAATTGCCACTTTCTTTTAGAATGATTAAAGTGAGAATCCTCAGTTCTTGACTCAAATCTTAAGAAACGTGTCTGTAAACGGGCGTTAAGTTTGTTACCTTATGTCGAGGAATGACTCTGCATATACTTAAAAATATTTCGTTCAGAATGTATTGACATCAGCACGATGTAGCCCTTGCTGACTGGTACCGAAAACCTCGATACACAATTTTTCGTCTCTTATTTCTGTTTGCTTGTCATACATTTATGTGTCCGCCATATTGGGACTAGTTATATAGACCGCCGCTTGTGGCGCCGGTGCGACAGCTCATCACGCCAGTTGTGTCTCGCCCGTTGGCGGGACCATATTGTATTGTGGATCGGCCTAATGCTGTGACTAGGTCGAGCCAGAAGATTGTCAATTTTTAACTTGAATATATGTCAATGTGCTTCCGAAAAGTCTGTTATTAATCTGCTCCTTATCCTGTCATCACGCGACGGAATAGCACCTTTTTGAGAGAGAGGAGGATGTTAGTATATACGTAAATATTGTAGTGGAATAAATGAAATATTAATTATTTTTCACAGTTGGAGTATCTTTGGTCTCTCCTCCTTAACTCATCCCATTGCCGCTTTCAGTTCCTTTGAAGTCGCTGTCGAAACTTTCGGCGCGACCCGCAGCGGGGATGAAACCGCAGTGATACGCTATGACTGGCATTCTTACAGGACCAGCGGTCAATCTCACAGACCTCAGGTGTTTGCGCTTATCTATATCAGATGCCCAGGACACCTCCACATGTCATCATGTCAAAGATTCTCAAATGCATCTTACTATAGACGAGATGTTTTTAAAATGCTTCAATTGAAATCCACTTCTTACTTATGGCAGTGATTTGTAACTATCATTTATTTTTTATGTAAACACATACAGGAGAATACCGACACATGTTGATAGAGATTGTTAAATTTCATCAGAGCATTCAATGACGCTTACCATTCTACTTATGTATAAGCGTTGCATCTGGAGTGTTGATCCGCCAGCGTCATAGACTACAGCCTGACACTCACGCATCATCCTTATTATTACAGGAACTCACTATGAATGAGTGGTCTTCACGGGACGACTTTCGTCTACCACAAATTTTGATTAATAGGCTCAATCACTGGCATTTTACGGGCGAGGGATCAAATTCACACCAACCGGTGGTATTTTTTAGACATTATAAATCGATTACAATTATTTTTTAAATGTCCGTCGGTAATCGAACCCACGACCTTCGACTTTCTAAGCAAACGCTTTAATCACTGAGCTGTACCCACCGGCTTTGATATGTCACTATTTTAGATTAGTCAAACTATGATAGATAATGCACATTCGCATATTTTGTATTATATAGTGATATCCTCCTCTCTTATTCGATATCGATTTACTGGATGACAGGATGCAGGATCAGGTTCACAATACAAAAAACTTGCTTTCGTATCACATATTATCACGTTTTATTTGTCAAAAACGTCCCCCGTTATAGCGAACGCCCTTAGGCGCGCGCGCCATAACGGTCGCAAATCAAACTCTAACTGTCAACCGACGGCGCGCTCTGATATCTCGGCGCTGCCAACCGTCGCTGCAGAAAAAGCAAATTAAAGATGACAGTGGTACCAACAGGAAATGGGCCAACTGTCATAACAAATAAATTGGCGTATGCAAACACCGTTTAACATTATAAAATTAAAACTAACATTAGATGTGCATGTCAGGCGAGAGAACAAAAAGAAGACACAAAATATCGTTTTTCGAGACTTTACGGCATCAGCCTAAAGGAGCTATATCAAGCTGATATCAACAGTAAAAAAACATTACGTTTCAATGTTTGTAGTATTCACTTTGAGATCCATTTTAAATATTAAATATTTATTTACCTTATTTTTACATGGGTCACGTTTAGTATGAAACCTGTTTATGAGACTGCAGTTTCGACTAACTCGTAGCTTCAATCCGTCACCATCAAGAGTCAACTCGTGTTTAGGTAAATAAATAAATATTTATTAATTTCTGACAGTTTAAGTGTCACTCTCGTCCCCATAGACTCACCCCACCGTTTCCTCCCGTTCCTTTGAAGTCGCTGCCGAAACTTGCGGCGCGACCCGCCGCGAGATGAAACCATGGCGGCGTACTTTCACATTGACTTTCCTTTACACCAAACACAGCTTCTCAAACTACATCTAATGACGATCGTATCTAATATAGGAACGCTTTGAGCGCCGACTTTACACGACAAATATCATTAATACACCCCCTACATATTGATATTAACACGACAGTTGTGGTTTTTACAACTCGTACTACAGTGAATCCTTCTATCTTCTTCGTAGTATCAATCCGGTGGATTGGTTTGCAGCAACAGAATCTTGCATCTCGATTTCCACTCCTCTTGTTCTTCCGCAACCCTCTTTAGCTCAGCATAAGAGCTACAACTCATGTCGTCGAACACTTGCTGAAAATACTCCCGTCTAGCACGCCCTCTACAGTTTTTACCCTCAACCATCCCCTCCTCAATGTCGTGAAGAAAACCATCGTGGCGCATGATGTGACCGATCCATCGGGCTTCTCTGAGATGGTTCTTACTAGGTGCCTATCTTCCTGTACAACGGAAGAAATGATACCAGCGTTGAGAATGCGATAGAAAACGAAAATTATGTGGACGCCGATGATTTGGGAGACGATTTAAAGATGGAAAAACACCAGGGATTGATGACCTACCAGCTGAACTAATTAAGTCGGTAGGAACCGGAACTTAGATGCTCTGTTCACAATGACTCAGATGATTTACAATACAGGAATAACGCCATAATCCTTCTATAACGCACGATTTTCCCAAATAATAATAAGAGATTTTTCTTTTACTATTTACGGCAATGTTTCCTATAATTTGTCTTTTATTTAAGAAGAATAGTAATTTACCAGACTTTTTCAGAAGCACATATATTTATATTATAAGCTTCACAAACTTCCGGCCCGGACCTAGTCACAGATTACAGGCGCCGGGCCGTCCACAATCGGACACTCGTCACGGTCGGGGGACAACTACTGGCCACTAGGATCTCGTAGTGGCGTACCAATCACAAGCAGCCATGTACATAACTAACGTCACACCCGTGAACGGACTTGTCAATATGCCAATATGGCATGTCAGAAGAGCGAACAAAAATAAGAGACGAAAGATTGTATATCGTGGTTTTCGGCACCAGCCAAGGGCTATATCATGCTGATATCAGTTTGACAAACAATCACTCTTACATCTAAACTGCAATCAATGAAACACAGGCGTAAGATTGGTTCACTTAATCTTTTCTACCATCAATACAACGGTCGCTGCTTTTAAGAACTAAAAAATATATAAATATTTATTTATTAACCTTGTTTTTACATGGATCACGTAAGATAAGTTCTGTATTAGGAGACTCCACTAACGACGAACTCGTAGCCTTTCTCAATCCTTCACTTGTTAAGAGATAACTGAGCTGCGATAGTACTTTGCAAGTGGTCTAACCCAATATTAATTATTTTATTATTTATAAACGCATTGAACCTTTGTATAATGTTTGTAATGTTTAAATAAACAATTGAAATTGTAATAATATTTAACATTTATTTAAAAAAATGGCATATTTTTGATTTTCGCAATAATTGTGTTGAATATATATAAGTGAAGTATAAGAATCGCTGATTCGCTGTGACTTTCGTCCACTTTTCATGTCTTAACACCCCAAATAATCCTTGGGACATCGACACAAGACTGCTTTGATGACCCTAAAGTAAAACGCGGTATCAACATTTTAAGTTTTGAGAAACAAGTCGAGTACAGCGTTTTCAATTATCTGGGTCATTCTGAAAATTTAATTAATACGTTTTGTTTATAAATATAAACGGATTTTTCTGGCAGATTAAATTATGTCATTAGATCACTGAAGTGAATCAACATCGGGTGCAGACTAAAACATGTATAGGTCACCGCCTGCTCCTAACCACACTCCGGCGGCTATAGCATAGCGGTTAAAGCGTTGATTTACCCTGAACCCAAACCGAAGGTCGTGGGTTCGATTCCCGACGGAGATTAAAAAAAAAAAACGCTTTCTAAGCTCTAAAATACACTCAGTTGGTGTGAATTTCAACCTCAGCCGTAAAATTAAAAAAAAGACAGTCGTAGCCTATTAACACTATCCAGTCCGCGCGTTACGCGATTAAACTTACGCTGGAGGCCGACTGTTTTTTTAAAGAATTAATCTAAATCTATATATATAATGTGTTCAAATAAAATTAAATATGACCCGCACTGAAAAGGTTTGAGATCTTTGAACTGTGGTCGAAAGTAAAAACAACACGTGTGTTGTGCGATCGGCCACTAACGTTTAAAAAAACATCACAAGCTGTGTGTTGTCGGCCACTAAGCGTTGGCGGAACGATCACACACAAGTTGTGTGACCGGCCTTTAACGTTCGGTCTGGCGATCACACACATATTGTGTAATCGGACTGGATAGTGTTAATCAAAATTTGCGATAGACGAAAAGTCGTCTCGTGAAGTATAAGATTTATAGTGAGTTCTTGTAAGAATTGGATAAACACTTCACATGCAGCGTTAAGCCATATGTAACATGGGAAGCGTTTTAGAATTCACTGATGAAAAACTTCAGATTCACTATCACCGTCTGTCTGTATTCTCCTGTATGTATAAGTTGAGCCGCTTCTTAGGACCAAATGGTTCAGGCCCCGATCTCCTTAACAAGCAAACAAACTACATTTTTGTATTTTTTTATACAAATTAGTTTATAGTATTTTTGATGTGTTTTTTTTGGTCTCCCGAACATTTTAAATTTTGGCGTTTACTTGGTGTTGCATACTAAACGGCGATATAAGAGTCATGCTGCATTTTTCGAGGAGTCTGTGCATCATTACCAACTTCTTCACACTATGGATGCGAAATGAGGACTAGCTTTAACCCTTTTGCATCGGATATGCCGTCAAAGATTCCCCGACCGTTGACATCAGTTGACATTGATATCAGCTTGATATGGCTCCTTAAGGCCGATGCCGTAAAGCCTCGACAAACGATCTTTTGTCTATTATTTTTGTCCGATTGCCTGACATCTACATCGAATGTTAGTTTGATTATATAATGTTAAACGGTGTTTGCATACGCCAAAATAATTGTTGTGACAATTGGCCTATTGCCGGTTGGTACGACTGTCATATTGGCAGTTGGTACCTTGGAGATGTGAGATCGCGCCGTGGGATGTCAGTTGGACAAACGCTCGTGACCATGATGGTTATGCCTATGTGGCGTGGGCCACAACGGTCTTTTTGTAGCAAATGTTTGACGAATAAACGGGTATCGTGTAACAGAAATAAGTGTTTGTATTGTGAACCTGATTCTGCATCCTTCATCAAGTTAATCGATGTCCTAAATGGAAGAGGAGGATATCAACATGATAAATCGTTTTGCTACTTTCAGTACTCATTGTGACATATACGGTAGGAAATTGGAAGTGCAGTCATTCCCTGTACCAACCCACATGTATTCTTTACAGGAATCTTTAAAGCATGTAAATAAATAACGTAAGGTTTCGTCACAGGAGCGATTTTTCTGTAAACCACATGTGTCAATGCCACCACATGTATGGAGTTGCATAATGAACGTTTGTTAAATATAATAGTTTTTTATGCATCATCTGATAGCTAAAGGATAGAAGAACCAATGTGATATATGAAAATAGGTCAGATAAGTACATTTATGCTTCAAATACTATACACTACATATCAAATACTAAAAAAAATGGTTTGAAAAATTCACGCCGTATTGACAGTATAATTTATATTCCACCGAGCCGCAACGAAAGGGTTAAATATGTCCACTTACAAACCCACCTATAAAGTCATCCAATGTGTTCCATCTCCATTTACAATAGGCGTAGATTGCAATTGCATACATTAGGCATATTATTTGTCGTTGGGCATAGCTCAGTGGTTAAGGCGTTTGATTTTAAAACCGAAGGGTCGTGGTTTCGATCCCCTATTAAAAATAATTTGAATTAAAATTAAGTACCTACCAAAAAAAAACTAAAATATTTGAATGCATATTATTTGAATAATTATGAAATTCCAAACAAAAGAGTATGAGTTGTCGGAATATATTGTTTCTTTAAATTTTTCGTCCGACTCAATGGCATATAAAGCATTGCATTTATATACTTATAGTAAAAATTACACCAATGGATACAAATATTATTAAAAAACAGTCAGGACCATGTTGTGTTCCTTGTCGTGAACCCTGTGTATTAAAAGGAACAAAAACCAAGTCTGGATCAAAAAAAAAGACGTCAAGATCTAGAAATCGATCGAGATCGAGATCAAAATCTAAAGATAGGTCGAAATCCCGTGGAAGTAAATCAAAATCACCAAAATCTCTACGAAAGAAGATGGCAAAAAAGAAGAAAAAAAAAGTTCATTTTGATTTAAAAAAAAATGAATTTTTTTAACTGAGTATATTACCAATGATTCGATAGCAAAAAGGGTAATTTATAATAACAAAAAATATTACCTTACAAGTCGCGAAGCAGCAGCTTTCTGAGATCCACACAACCTCTCACATCCAGCCCTGAAAATGAGAGACTCCGGTTCTGGCAACAAGTCGCATTAGGAGATTTCATTACACCAAAAGAATGCCTCCCAGCTGTCAGGAACCTCGACTGGAGGACTAGGAAATCCCTAAATTAGATGAAATTTAAGTGCATTGTTATTTCAAAACTACTCCAGTGCCACGTTTAATCCCTTGATCCGAATTTACGGGCTTCAAAATCTTGACCAATTCCACAGCTTTAAGTAATAATTTAGAATAATTCTTTTGTCATCTAGTCTTCCACATAATTTGTATATTTATCATAAAATTGTTATAATTTATAATTTTAGAAGTAACCTCTTCTTCACTATTATACACATCCACTCCATAAGGCATGGATTTAATCACATAACTATGTTAAAAACCTACATTTTATCTTTCAGGTAGAATTTTCAGCTTGTTCATTATAATATTTTATAAAAAAATTAAGGTTATTAATTACCTTATTTCTTAAAATTCTAGGTGAAACTGCACAATTGTAATTGTTGTATAAATTTTAATTAAACAATCTAAAATATTTACTTTTATTTAATCTGACTGTACGCGTTTAATCGTACCTAAACTCAAGAAAAATTAATACTTTAAATTACTGAAATTAAGTACATTGTATAAATTATTTGACTAAAAAATGTGAAACTGTACAAACTATAATAAATATGAATATATTAGGTAAATAAATATAATAACATTATTTAGATTAACTGTTTTTTTTGCATAATTCTCTATACATATTCCTAATTTTAATACTATAAAATAGAAACACACAACACGGCGATGAAGTTTGAGTCATGCTATGTTGCTAGGCAGTTGCTCTAAACGTGATACCCACGTGTTTGACCTACTCTTATATTGTCTGTGTCCTTGGGGGGGATCTCCGTATAAAGTCAGCGTATGATGTGTGTATTATGCGAGTGTGATGAGGCTTTGTTTAAATAGAAGTGGTAAACTGACAAACAAAGAAGCCACTTAGCATTACGGACTTAAATACATTTTAATATATATATATTTTAATTATAAATACGTGTTTGTAAAGTTCTAACTTTTTTCGTTTCCCGCACTTATCGTTTTGTTTTTATAGTCTCTCGACAAACGAAATAACGAGGTTTTAGTGTATTTGGATTTTATAAATGTATTTTTCTTCAATGGACTATATTGATATCAGCAATTTATATAGTCTTGCTTTGATCTTGATGATGGCTATAGTCTTGAGTTGTGGGCGGATCCTCGAGGATGCGCGACGCTTGCAGTGTTGGTAATGATAGGCACAGGGTATGAACCAGTCGACTACCCCGAGGGTCTGAAGCAGCAGGTACTCCAAACTGGTGGTCCAAACACTAAAGCGCCCGTAAGCAGGGACATTCCTTAAGGAGAGCAACCACCTCAGAAGGGTGGTTTTTATTCTTTTTATACGGAAGGAATGATGAAAACTCATTAATATGTAAAGTTCTTTTTATTTATATTATGAACTTCATGATCAAATATTTTATGAAGCTTTTCTTCAATATTGTCTTAGTTATAGGCTGATATACAGGTGTTCTAAAATTTATGGATACAGTTGTCGTGCACGATCGGAATATTAACCTGGAAGCGATAAAAAGTTTAGTTATAATGTATAGTAATGTAGTTATTAGTTGAATCTATGTTTTATAACAAAGACGAAAAAAAATAGTAGTGTAGAGACATTCGACAAAGAAATCAAACTACTTTTAATTTTTTTTTTCATTAACAACAACCATTTTTAAGGTTTAAAAAATTCTTATTTGATTGTAAATATATTGAAAAATATGCTAAAAATAAATTAATATTCGAAGTCCTTCATTCATTGCGGAATATGAATCAGAGGACGCGGCTGTTAAAAAATCGAAAGAAAAGAGAAAATCCAAAAAATAGGAGATTTTAATATTCAATCAAACTTATGAGGAACAAGAAAGCAACCTCTATGGGAGTAGAAATTTGCTAATGAAATGCGATTGAAACATATACTTAATAATAATTAGACTTTCTTGAATATATATTCGATTTATATGTTTTAAATCTCTTTTTTACGAAACGACTCTTTTCCAATTGGTGTGTGGAGTTACGCAAAAACATCATTCTATAATTGCCAAAAAAATCTTTTTATTCTGTATTAAATTATCTTTTAGCTTAACCTTCTTCACACATTATAAAAAACTAAAAAAAAAACACTTTTTTCTGCTTACAAATGGACGGGTATCTCAAACAATAATTAATATTTTATCGTGCAATTTGGCAGTGTCAACAACATAAATTCGACACGAATCGCTTAACCCGCGAAATATTAAAAAAAAAACGGTATTTTCTGCCCACAGTCTCGTACTCGTCTTCTTCGTTGTATCAATCCGGTGGATTGGTTTGCAGCAACAGAATCTTGCATCTCGATCTACATTCCTCTCGGTCCTCCGCAACCCTTTTCAGCTCAGCATAAGCGCTACAGTAGTACTCGTACATACTCGTATATATTTTTAATCTGCGTCGGGGATCGAACCGATCAAACGGTTTGGTAAGCAAATGATTTAATCAGTAAGCCATACCCGCTGGCTAATCTATACCTTATATAATATTTATATAATAAGGCACTCAACGGAACTGCACCGGGCTATTTGACAGAACTGATCAGCCTTCAGAAATAAGCGCGCGTGGAGAGACACTCAGAGCAAATAGAAGCACCCTGCAGCTGACGGGAGTTAGTCCTAGAACGGTCTTTGGCAATCGTGCTTTTAGCTACGCGACACCAATGGCCTGGAACTCGCTACCGGAAAGCATAAAAGAGCTTAAAACGGAGGCATCCTTCAGAAGCAGACTCAAGACCCACCTTTTTACTCAGAGAGGCAAAGAAGTGCTTTTGGAATGACCATTCGGTCATAAAATAGCGCTATACAAATTGTACTAATATAATAATAATTATTATTATTCAATGTTTCTGTGGTTGACCATACCTGTTGTAAGGTGTGTTTCTTCTCTCTCTTTTTGATCTTTTACCTCTTGGCGAGTTTTGTTCCTTTTGCGGCAGCCGTTTGTTCTGGAGCCGCTTGGAGACGACCACAGCATCAAATTAAAACACTCCATCTTCTTAAAAACATTTAATTTAACGTTTTTGTATTGATGATATTTATATATATAATCGTGTCGAAAACAACAGGGTCAGATCCTGTCTGCCCAGAAGTGGGCGGCGTCGATGGCGTTACTCTCGGCCATCATCAGGTCTTCCTGGGTGTGACAGGGTCTGTTCCGCGCCGCAGTCCTCCATATATTCCACCCTTGGTCGTGTCCAGGGGCTAGGTCCTCTTTCGGGGCAATCCAATATTCATTAACACGTCAGAACATTTGTGCACACTGGAGCTTATGAATTCATAGACCGCGAAACTGCTGTCTTCCATCAAGTGAAACAGTGCTCAGTTTGATCCATTTTAAAACAAGGTATGAAATGTAAATGTATTTCTATTGCTATTACCATGATATAGCCCTTATTGACTGGTTCCGAAAACCTCGATAAAGAATCTTTCGTCTTATTTCTGCAAAATATGCATGTGTCGCCATATTGGCACGTTGGACTAGTTACGGAGATAGTCACTTGTGGCGCTGTGCGACAGCCCATCACGGGCGCGCCAGTCGTGTGCCGACCGTCGGAGAGGGCATATTGTATTTTGGCCCTGCCGAATGCTGTCACTGGGTCCGGGCCATATAAATTTGTAAAGTTTATCGTAAATATATGTCAATGTGCTTCAGAAAAAGTCTGTTTTTAATCTGCTCCTCATCATGCTCTCACGTGACTAAATAACAACGTTTGAAAGAGAGGAGGATGTTTATAAATGTTAAATTTATAAAAATATCACGTTAATAAAATACGTGTTTATTACAGTATACTGGGTTATATATCAAGGTTGGTTGGTTACCTGTTCCCGATTCGCCGCAGGTGTTGTTTTTTATCTCTTCACTCTGGTCGTCCCCACCGCGGCAGCTAATTCAATTGAGGATTACAAAAGGGATTCTATGCCGTCCAATATCAAGTCCCTCGGGATACAAAAACCACAATCACTTTAAACTTCTAATCGAAAAGCATGCAGGAGAGCAAATACTCTTTTTTTTACCTTTTCCGCTCCATATTTCGGAGCATATGTATACGACAAATTGTCGTTTAATAGTTCTGTAAGCTCAGATTGTCCATGCCTTGTCTCAGAACACCTGTATACCCGGAGTCCACATGGGGACATAGTTGGTTCCATGAGCCTGCAGAGAAAAAGCCCGCGAATTTTGCATACACTGGAGCTGTTGTACCAAATAAATATTTGTTCAATAATCAGCGCTTTTTTTTTATTAAAAAATCAAGCTTGCTCGGGATTTTCACTGACATCGTCTGAATGGCAAACAAACAATTTTATCACTTGATTAAGCCGCCCGGCAACTCCTTTACAGCGCGATCTTTTAAGAACAAATGGCCATTCCAAAATTCTTTGCCTCCCTAGGCAAAAAGGTGTGTCTTGAGCCTACCTCTGAAGGATGCCTCCATTTTCAGCTCTCTTATAAAGGGTCCGCCAAATAACCATACGCAATTTTCGCACACATTCTGCAACATTACAATGATTTTCAAAGTAATGTCGCAATATTTCCCAGCGTTGTTCAAGCGTATACACAACCATATTCGTTCAGCGGAAAGATAAAACTAATTATCTGTCAAATCAGACATGAGCTAAGTGTTACCATTCACGAAATAAGCACTAGTTGAAAAAAAAAACGTTAGATGGCGGACACTATACTTTCCAGCAGCGAGTTCTGTTGGTAGCATGATTGCCAAAGACCGTGCTAAGACTACCACTCGTCAGCTGCAGGATGCTTTTACTTGCTCGAATGTCTCTCAATGCGCACTTATCTCCGATAGCTTGATTAGCTCTGTTATTTAGTTTGGTGCAGTTCTGTGCACCAAGGAGTGCCTTCTAAGCTTAGAGGCAAAGCTTGATGAAAGGCACTAGTATTCGGAGCATATTTAAGCGTCAACACTCTCGAGGTTTGGACCCGTAAGGGGCGTCTCAACTTAAGAATATTTCATCATCAGTCTGTATCCGTCCACTGTTTAACGTAAGCCTCTCGCATGAGTCTCCATCCTCTTCGATCCTCCGCCTTCCGCATCCAGGTCAATGTCGTCAGTCCATCTTTCAGGGGGTCGGCCAATGCTTCGTTTGCCAGTTCTTGGGCGCCATTCCAATACTTTTCTTCCCCATCGACCGTCGTCCCTTCGACAGATATGTCTTGCCCATTGCCACTTGAGTGTGCCTATTCGTTAGGTAGCCTCCACTACTTGAGGTCTTCTGCGTATTTCCTCGTTGCGGATTCTATCATTTAGCGACACTCCGAGCATGGATCTATCCATAGCACGCTGGGTGACCTTTATTTTATGGGTATGACTTGGAAGGCCTTCAGCCACTCTCTAACAAGTAGCTTTTTTCGTGCGTCCAGTAACGGGTCCCCATCTGGGTCTCCAAAAACAGGACGGGACAGGGAGGGTTTTCACCAAGCGGGTAAGACTTGCTGTTAGATTCCACGTCTCTGCGCCATAAGTTAATACAGGGAGGATGCATTGGTTAAACGCCTTAGTTTTAAGACATTGCGGAATTATCGCTTTAAAAATGAACTTCAATTTTCCAAATGTTGCCTATCCCAGTTGTATACGCCTGTCGATTTCTTTGGAGAAGTTAGAAGTTTACTTAAGAATATTTAAATATTTTAAATAAAATAATCGCATTGAGAATTGAGAGGCAGATCTTTCGCATTACTATGCGGCTCGCCGGCGGTCAAAGCTCAGTGGTAAAGCGTTTACTTTGCGAGCCAAAGGTCGTGGGTTCGATCCCCGACGGAGATTAAAAAAAAAGGATTTTTAATCGATTTCTGAGCTCTAAAATACCCCGGTTGGTGTGAATTTGATCCATCACCCGCAAAATGTCAGTCATAGCCTATTAATTAAAATTGGTGGTAGACGAAAGTCGTCCCGTGAAGACCACCCATTCATAGTAAATTCCTGTAATAATAAAGGATGATGCGTGAATCTCGGGCTGTAGTCTATGACGTTGGCGGATCAACACTCCGCATGCAGCGTATAGCCATATACACCATGGTAAGCGTCATAGAATTTCACGGATGAGACTTCAGAATTAGTATCACCATCTGTCGGTATTCTCCTGTATGTGTTTACATAAAAAAAAAGCTTCATCTAAACTTGGATAGGTCACTGTCTGTTGCTGACAGCGACAGACAGTATTTTGGTCAAGTTTTGGTGCGCGCTCAATGTTTCTTAACTTCAATGATCTAACGAGAACTGTGCTTACGGTGTGCTATCAAATCATATCCACCTTAAACTCCAAAAACAGAATTCACAACCACGCTCTTTAAGCATTGCGCCATTCGCTGTAAAGTAATCCGTAAAGGACGCATTATTGCGTTCTGCAGCTGATATAGCATTTTACGTTACGCATATTTTAATGTAGCAAATGTCACGTTTGTCAAAGGGATTGTATCGTAAGCTTATTTATGTTATGACAAACCTTTGGCACGTGAGCTTGTTTTTTTTAACTCTGAATTTCGTAGAGCAGAGATCGCCAATTTTTGCACGACAATCGGTCGATATGTTTATTTATATTTTATATATGATGGAATATTTTTTATTAAAAAGATAAATAGGGTCCGCCAAATATTTTTTTTTTTTTGAAAATGGGGCGCAAAACATCGAGTGTAGCTTCGGCTGTGTGGCACGTAGCGTCGTCCTGTTGAAACCAAATGTTGCCAATATCCTCCTCTTCAATTTTTGTGAACAAAATTGGCCCGATAACGATCGCCATTGACTGTAACGGCCACTCCTTGCTCATTTTCGAAGAAAAAAAGCCTGATTTTCAAAGTAATGTCGCAATATTTCCCAGCGTTGTTCAAGCGTATACACAAACATATTCGTTCAGCGGAAGAAAAAAACTAATTATCTGTCAAATCAGACATGAGCTAAGTGTTACCATTCACGAAATAAGCACTAGTTGAAAAAAAAAAACGTTAGATGGCGGACCCGTTATTTCGTGCCTACTTCTCGCATGAGTCCCCATCCTCTTCGATCCTCCGCCTTCCGCATTCAGGTCACTATTTTTTTTGCTGGAAACCTACGTTCGACAGTGGACGGACACAGGCCGGTGAAGATGAACTTGTCTTAACATGGATCACACTGAGTACTGTTTAATCACCTGCTTGAAGACTGCAGTTTCTTATACACGTTGGGAACTGATGAAGCTTTTATCGAAAGCGAAGTAACGTCATATAAGATGGTTTTTACGTAACGGAAGCCGAACTGTCTCTTGGAGATAGCATATTTGAAGTAGTTATCGTATTTATATTATTGATTCTGTCTTATTATAACAGGTGACGCTTTGTTGTTAATGTTGGCATTTATAGAGCTTAGAAATGTTTTTTTTTAATCTCCGTCGGGGATTTAACCCACAACCTTTGATTTTTGTAATCATCGACTCTATATCACTAAGCTATAGCCGCCGGTAGTTTTTATATTGTGATTGTTTTCGTGAATCTGAATATTCATAAAAATCTTAGGTAATTTATTTAGTATTAAAATATTGAAAAAATATATATACCCCTAAAAAATAAATTAACATATAATTATGCTAGCGGTGCCCCAAATGCTTTTAAATAAATAAAAAAAAATTAAAAATTACAATAAAAGGTTATCATTGACTGTGTTGTTCCGATAATAGATCGGCTTGTTTGTTTTTTTGTTTGCTTTAAACTTTTAAATCTGCTACCGAACACACACGTTAATGGTTTGTAATCCCCATTCCGGCCGTCTCTTCCCGTTCCCTAGTTGGGACCTGCTTTTTAGACCCGATATTGCCTCCAAAACAAACGGTGACCATGGCTTCGTAACAAATAAAAAAAATATTTTAATATAATTTGTATTTTATTTTATAATTATTTATGAAAGTCATCATCATTATCATCAGCCTGTGTTCGTCCAATTTTAAACGTAAGCTCTCAGCATGAGTATCCATTCTCTTCGATCCTCCGCCTTCCGCATCCAGGCTACTCCCGTTATTCTTCTGAAGTCGGTAGATTGTCTTCTTCTCTTCTTCTTCGTGTCAGCGACGTCAAATTATTTCTGCCCAGTATCTGACAACATCGATAGGCGGCACTATAGTATCCGAGGCATATTTTGGGCGCAGTTTTTTTAAGGAAGTCGAATGAATATCACAACGTTCTCGAGGCCTGGATAATTTAATCCTAAGGATCGACTTAACCCGACCAGTAATGTGTTCCATATATGGAACGGATATAGGAAGATTTTTTTATTTATTTACCTTGTTTTTACATGGATCTCGTTAAGGAGACTGTTAAGGAGACTGCGTTAAGGAGACTGCGTTAAGGAGACTGCGTCACCTGTGTTAAGGAGACTGCAGTTTCGACTAACTCGTAGCCTTCTTCAATCCGTCACAAAACATTAAGATTTTTTAAATTTTATTACTTCGAATATTATCATTATATAGTTTTAATAATGAGTTCCACTTAATGACGAATGTCTTTATATCAACGATATTATTAATTAATCCCTGAACAGTTTAAGAACCGGAGTTGGTAGAACAATAAACAACCTCGAGCGGTGGGGAATTCTTCTGCAGGGAGAGACACTATTGTGCGACTGTGGAGACCTGCAGACCGCCTCACACCTAAGATCCTGCTCCATGTGCCCAACAAGCTGCACACCTCAAGACATAATGCTAGGGAACACACGGGCTATCGATGTTGCCAGAGACTTATAGAAAAAAGTTTGTCTGTATACGTTTTGGTCAACCCATTGCTCCCACTCCGTTCGATCACATCTCGATCAAAGCACAATTATTTTTGCATGTCCCCGAGCTACCTTAATGCTCCGCCGAGCCCTTTGTGATCTCCCGCAGTCTCTCTCGTCACTCACCCAGGACTGAACACCCAACAACCACCATCTTAGACTCGGAAAACTTTCAGACTATCAGTGCTTTCTAACGATGCCTGCAAACTTTTGAATTTCGCGGGCTCTACTCTCTCTTATCTATTCAATAATAAAATTAATATTGTTACAAGGGTTCGTGGTTCAAATCCCACTGCCTTTTTTTCTTCGATTTATTTGTGAGTGAAATTTCATTTAAGATGATGTTTGCTGTAAATTTGTATGTATATTATTTGTAGAAAGTAAAACACAATAAATGCGCCGATCTTTGATTATGATAATGCTTAACGAATATATTATAGTATAAAAGATGATGTTTTGTATTGACATCCTCCTCTTCAGTTCGTTATTGAATTGCGTGAGGAGCAGATTAACAACACAAATACTTTTTCTGAAGCAAATTGACAAATTTATTTCGATAACTTTACAAACTTCTGGCCCGGACCTAGTCACAGCATTCAGGCCGGGCCAAACACAATACGACCTCGCCGCCGTCGGCACACAACATACGGCACCGGCCACCATGGTCGGTGACAACCAGCGCCGATCTATAAGACTAGTCCTCCTAACGGCATTATAAAATGAGAGCATAAGCGTGTCCGATAAGCAAATGAAAATAAGAGACGAAAGATTGTACATCGAGATTTTCGGTACCAGTCAGCAAAGGCTATATCATGCTGATGTCAGTATGAATTTGTACGTGTTTATGAACTCTTAAAATATGTTATAAGTTTATAAGGCTGTGAGACATGGTGCTTATCTGAAAGTGATGAAAAAAAGACTAGAGGCCTTTGAAATGTGGTCATACAGAAGAATTCTCGTAATTTCCTGGAGAGACCACGTCACGAACAATGAGGTTCTCTGCATAATCAAGGAGGATAGGCACCTAGTAAGAAGCATCTCAGAGAGGCGATCGGTCACATCATGCGCCACGATGGTCGTCTTCACGACATTGTGGAAGGGATGGTTGAGGGTAGAAACTCTAGAGGGCGCCCTAGGCGGGAGTATTTGCAGCAAGTGTACGAGGACATGAGTTGTAGCTCTTATGCTGAGCTGAAGAGTATTGCAGAGGATCGAGAGGAGTTTTAGATTGAGATGCAAGATTTTGTTGCTGCAAACCAATCCACCGGATTGATACTACTACGAAGAAGAAAATATGTATTGAAAAAACTATAAAAATAAAATAATAAACGGCTTAATTCCCATGTTGTAAGAACCACTGGTTCTTCGTATCGGTAAGGGCTTAAGCATGTATTCAGATTGCCCATGTCGGCGCTTTTTAAGATTGTTCCAAACCCAAACAAATGGCTGCGGTAAATAAAGCACAGGAATCAGTTGATATCCATTAGCGGAGGTATTCCCTTCAAAGAGTCAAACAAGCACAGCGATTGTCAACCATCGGAGATCAAATAAATATACCGAAAAAAAAAGGGTCCGCCAAATAACTTTTTTTTTTTAAAAGAGGGCGCAAGACATCGAGTGTAGCTTCGGCTGTGTGGCACGTAGCGCCGTCCTGTTGAAACTAAATGTTGCCAATATCCTCCTCTTCAATTTTTGTGAACAAAAATTCGTTCAACATGGCCGCGCCGCATGGAAGCGCCATTGATGGCGCTTCACGCACACTTTCTGCCACAGAAGCAATATTCTCGGGTGTACGCACTGTTTTTGGCTTTTCACGCTTTGGTTTATCGATGATGAGGATGCCAGTTTCCTTCACTTTTTCACAAGATAACGAACATACGGAGCTGACGGTGATTCTCTTCTTCCAAAATCCGTATGCAATTTTCGCACACATTCTGCAACATTACCATGATTTTCAAAGTAATGTCGCAATATTTCCCAGCGTTGTTTAAGCGTATACACAACCATATTCGTTCAGCGGAAAGATAAAGCTAATTATCTGTCAAATCAGACATGAGCTAAGTGTTACCATTCACGAAATAAGCACTAGTTGAAAAAAAAACGTTAGATGGCGGACCCTATACAAATAACTTACTTAGTAAAATATGGATTTAAATTTTTATTAGAATATATTTTTAATACTTTAATATCTTTATATAGATCGTTGACTATATTTCAATATTACAAGTAATTATATACACACATACAATTATACATCAAATTTTATACGCATCAATTCATTCAGAAAAAAATATCGGTAGGCGCGGGATGCGAACCACGAGCCTTGCAACCTTTGCTCTATTCTTTTACACCAACAGGAAGAATTTCGATATACAAATGATGGAGAGATCTCACATGTGGATCCTATGACGCTTGCCATTTGTTTACCCTTTCGCACCGGTTGTCGGCATATACCGTCAAAGATTCCCCGACCGTTGAAATCGGTTGACGCGATATATCGTTTTGCTACTTTCAGTACTCATTGTGACATCTACGGTAGGAAATTGGAAGTGCAGTCATTCCCTTTATCAACCTACAAGTATTATTTACAGGAATCTGTAAAGCATGTAAATAAATATCGTTAGGTTTCGTCACAGGAGCGATTTTTCTGTAAACCACATGTGTTAATGCCACCAGATGTATGGAGTTACATAATGAACGTTTGTTAAATATAATAGTTTTTTATGCATCATTTGATAGCTAATGGATAGAAGAAACAATGTGATATATGAAAATAGGTTAGATAAGTACATTTATGCTTGAAATACTAGTTTTAAGCAAAAAAATGGTTTGAATAATTCCCGCCGTATTGACAGTATAATTTGTATTCCGTCGAGCCGTAACGAAAGGGTTAATAAGTTTATATTGCATTGTTCCAGGGCCGGAGTAGGATTAGCTGCTCATCCCTCCTTGGACATCCTTCAGGTGTATGAGACAGTGTTCTGCAACCAGTTGCCACAATGACGCGAAATCAGGGCCGGATTCGATGAGGTGAGTACAAAAATCATTCAATACATGGGTACTTATCGGTTAGAACCCAGGTAATTAGTGGATCTTGATCATACTGAGATCATCATTAAAGTCCAGGCTATTCGGTTAACCAGTTTGGCGGAAATCCGCTATCATTTAGCTTTTAAGTCTAGACTTAATTTCTGTCTCGTCTGCCGCAAGGTACGAGGGCTATCCGTAAAATAAGGTTCCCATGGCGCTACAGTCCTGAAAAGTGCTGTTATGGTGGATCCCGCGATTCTGTAGTGTAACTTAGTTCCCCCACTCCAAATCCCTTCCCTAGCGAGCTACCTGCGGAGCTCAGTCTTGGCTTGGCAGCCGTACGTGATAGATTTCCACCTCGCTTCGCCCGCCAGGTGTGAGCTGCGCTTAAGCTCTTCGAAATGATACCTTATGTTAGCAAAACCTCTATTGACAAGATTTTGAGTTCATCGCAAAATTTGGATGGGGTATTGCCAAACACCCACCCTACAGCCCGTACTTTGCCCCCTCAGTATGCTTATACACGTTGAGAGAACTGATGAAGCAATCATTGAAGACGATACTGCGGTCTTCCTGAAAATGATTATACATTCAGGGTGACCCATGTTAAAACAAGCTACATACACGTTGTTTCAAATTATTATTTAATTACAAACGATCGCGGGCCTTACTTGGTGACCACTGACTTACATACATCATGTTGTCGCGTACCAGAGGTTCGAAATCAGAGCAAGTCAATCAGACAATCATATTACAGGTGGAAATTCGCAATTCGCGTCGCAGAGCATAGCATATTAGAGCTTAATGAGTGGTTTCGAATGCCATTGGTCCAGAACTGACCAGGACATCTCTGCCCCTCGGGGAGATGTTCTGCATGGTCGATGGATGATCAATAAACTGATAATTTACTATTCTTTTTTTCATATTTATTTCAGAACGGTAATGTGATGCAATAGTCGAGGCCTCGAAAACGTAGGACTAATTATCACACTTACTTCTTTTTTTAAATTTAACAAATTACCAAAAAAATGCCTCGCGGATACTACAGCGCTTTCTTTAAATAATAGGTGTACCGTTTTTTTTGTTATCGCTTTTGAGTGGTCAGTTGTGCCTCGGCAGTCGAACTTTTACAACGTGTTCTGTGTTGTTTCTTTGACTACGTATACCTGGAGTGTACTAGGACTTTTAAACAAAAAAAATACAACCTTATATACAATGGTCACATCATGCGACACGATGGTCTTCTTCACGATATTGTGGAGGGGATGGTTGAGGGTAGAAACTGTAGAGGGCGCCCTAGACGGGAGTATTTACAGCAAGTATTCGAGGACATGAATTGTAGCGCTTATGCTGAGCTGAAAAGGGTTGTGGAGGACCGAGAGGAATGGAGATCGAGATGCAAGATTCTGTTGCTGCAAACCAATCCACCGGATTGATACTACGAAGAAGATACAATGGAAAGCTTTGTACCGAATGAGGAATTTATTATAAATATTATGCTTTACCATTTCACGAAGAAAGAAAGTGCAACACGTGCTACGAATTTGTGATTTACTGGGAGATATACTGAATGTTCGTAATGCCAGAGGTGGCTTAAACAATTTAAATCTGGAAATTTTGTATATTAATTTAATATATGTATATATATATATATATATATATTTATAAATATAAATATATGATTATATTTGTATATATATTACCAATTATATGTATATTTATCAAATGCACTAAATTTGGAAGAAAAATGTGATTATTCTAATCGTTCAGTACAGTCATCTTCCTATAACGTTTTCATACGATCGGACGATTAGTCCGACGCTCCCAAAGCCAGGATTTTTTTCTTAAAAGAGGAGGATCAACTTAAAATAAAAACATATATAGAACCGTTTAATGAAAAATTAACGCAAACATTATAGAAAACTTTTTTCATACAAATAATGAAATGCGTGTGTTATAGGAAGCTTGACTCGAAAATACTCCATATTACATAGAAAATAAAAAGAAAAACTCTTTAAAAAATAAGAAAAATCGCAATATTAGTTTATGCGAATTAAATTTACTTTACTCTGCTTGATTTTGTAGCGGCATTTTTCAGTTTTTTTCAGAGCCTTCAGGTGTTGCAACAGTCATAAAAGCATTCACCTGCATGCGGCCTTAATGGCTATTATTGTTTCCCTAATGATCCGGCCCCCGGGCGCGCGAAAGTGCTCGTTAACGTTCAGTCACGGCGGGCCGGAGATCAAAGGGCTCTGAAAGTCCTCTCGCTTTGTACTGGCGAGGTACAAGCCGGAACAAGGGCCAAAGGGACCTTCAGATACTACGATGGTACTGCGAACAAGTGCCTTAGAAAACTATTGCTGCACTCGCAAACCGTGCCATATTTATGTACACATTGATACTAAAAGAAAAAAAGCTACAACTGTGAATCATTAAAGAAATTTGTCTATATAATTAAAAAATATCAACTTCATTAGCCTGTATCCGTCCACTGTTGAACGTAATCCTCCCGCATGAGTCTCCATCCTCTTCGATCCTCCGCCTTCCGCATCCAGGTCACTCCCGCTATTCTTCTTATGTTGTCAGTCCATCTTGCAGGGGGTCGGCCAATACTTCGTTTGGCAGTTCTTGGGCGCCATTCCAATATTTTTCTTCCCCATCGACTGTCATCTCTTTGACAGATATGTCCTGCCCATTTCCACTTGAGTGTGCCTATACGTTGGGAAGCATCCACTACTTGAGTTCTTCTGCGTATTTCCTAGTTTCGGATTCTATCTTTTAGCGACACTTCGAGTATGGATCTCTCCATAGCACGCTGTGTGACCTTTATTTTATGGGTAAGACTTGCTGTCAGATTCCACGTCTCTGCGCCATAAGTTAATACAGGGAGGATGCATTGGTTGAACGCCTTAGTTTTTAGACATTGCGGAATTTTTGCTTTAAAAATGTTCTTTAGTTTTCCAAATGCTGCGCATCCCAGTCTGTCGTCAAATAAAAAAATAATGTACAGTGGAACCTTGTTATTTAGTTTTTCAGGACAACCTGAAAAATGATAGATGGGGAAAATGAAAAAAAAAAGCGAGAAATCTTCAAATTGCCGGCAGTTGTAGCTCAATGGGCAAAGCGTTTGCTTTGCATGTCAAAGGTCGTGGGTTCGACCCCTGACGGAGATTAACAAAAAAAAGGATTTTAATCGATTTCTGAGCTTTAAAATACCCCCGGTTGTTGTGAATTTGATCCCTCACCCGTAAAATGCCAGTATCAATTCTAGACCAAAATTTATTTCAATTTTAAACTGCCCATAACCGTGGTAACCAAAATTCCGACAGATATATACATTAGCTAGATAATTGTTACGTTTCTCAAACTTCTCTCGTGCGGTAGTTATATGAATAGGATCATATTGTATTGGAGTCGTGGCAGCACGTGGTGATTATTAATTACGATATTTGAGAACGTCTGGAATTAATTGCACGGTTCATTTTATAAGCTAATTCAATACATTACTCAACAATGGCCGCCCTTGCTTAACGACAACAAGACAGCAGTGAAAACTTAGTATTAATTTTCAGCAAATGGAAAATATTAATTTTAAAAATACTTTTTTTGGTGTGCAAAAGACTATGTTTCAATTTTTAATATATAAGAATTTCATACCTTGCTTAATATAAACCACGCTGAGCACTGTCTCATTTGATGGAAGACTGCAGTTTCGCCGTCTATGAAAGCCTCGTCAGTTCCAATGTGCACAAACGTACTTTGTACTAATTACGTTTGTGTACACTTACAAGTATTTATAAAAAACATTGAAAATGTATACACTCAAACCTCTTTTTGTGCGACTTTTTTTTGTGCGACTTTTTTTTTGTGCGATGTAAATATGTACAATGTACATATGATCTCAAAAATATACAGTCGAACCCCTTATTAAACTACTCGGAATAACACGATGGATTGAAATATTGGCCGCCTATACCCCAACTTGCGCCGAGTGTTACAAGGCCGACTATTCATTTGACACGGGTTCGGCTGCACACACACAGCCGGGCGGCCGGCCAAGCGGTGCATACAGTCAAACGTTGGCTAGTTATATATAAGTTCCAAATTATCATCATGCACAAGAGATACGTTATTAGAAAAAAAACTGAATAAGCGCTCAGAATCTTTATTGAAGATTTAACCAAAAAAATGACAATATGTTCTATATATGGCATTGTTATGCGAATGTGGTTATCAAATGCAGACTAGTTTATCGTTCGTGAAAATACTTCGGGAAATATATATATATATATATATATATATATATATATATATATATATATATATATATATAAATATATTCCATATAAATTACATTATATTAGTTCTCTTACATAATACTACATAAGTGACAAACCAATTGATTTGATTCTAGATCCGATAGTTCAGCCGCCGCACATGGGTTTAATTACAGCGTGAGATGTGCAATTTGTGGAGCCGCTGTAATCAAAGCGTGGGTGTAATTCCATTGATCTCTGCGAAATCATCTCCAACAGAAGGAAGATATTTGATCTGGTGGCTGAGGATCGTAATATTTAATAAATAACAGTGATCGACCACCTTTTAAGTGAGGCAACTATATTAGATCATATATATATATATATATATATATATATATATATATACATTGATATCAGCTTGATATAGCTCCTTTAAGCTGATGCCGTACAGCCTTGAAAAATGATCTTTTGTCTCTTATTTTTGTTCGCTCGCCTGATATGCACATCTTATATTAATTGTATAATGTTGCACGGCGTTTGAATGCGCCATATTCTTTGTTATGACAGTTGGTTCATTTCATGTTGGCCACTGTCATATTTACTTCGTATGTCTGCCGCCAGATGTCAGAGCGCGCTGTCAGTCAAAACGCGCGGGGAATTGGCAGTTGAAGTTTGACTCGCGGCCGTCATAGTGCGCGCGCCTTCGGCGTTTGCTATGGCGGGCGACATTTGTGAGAAATCAACGCGTAATCTGTGAAACAGAAACAAGTATTTGTATTGTGAACCTGATCCTGCATCCTTCATCCAGTAAACCGATGTCTAAATAAGAAAGGAGGATATCAATATATATATATATATAAGGGTGTCCGAGGTTATAAGGGCGACAATTGAAATTATCTTCTTGCCATAACTGTTCTATATATGGACCTGTTTGCAACGCCTGAAAGTCGTCGACGAGAATATCTTTCAGGAAAGTTGTAACATGCTTTTGGATGTTTTTCACGGTCTCCCAATGCTGATGCCAGGAACGTTCGTAAATTGACTTAAGCCATGACTTTTGAGTTAACTGTAATTTATTTCAAATTACTAATACAAAAATTGTCCTTAAAACTATAGCATGCGTCAATGCAAAGCCGAAAACTGCGCAACGGTCAACAAGAGCGGTCCTACAGCGGGACCGACTCAACCTCGACCAACCCTCAAACGCGGTAGGCTTCAGATTGCCATGTCACATGGGAAGTGGTACATTGCTCCAACGCCGTATCCTTCAGTAGAGCTACTGGAAGACAATGTTTCTTTCATCGACTGCTCTGTCCTCAGCGTCATCACGGGGAACCACACGGTTCTCTCGTCGACCACTAGTTATCGTTAGCTTTTGATCATGAATCATGATGTACTATGCCGATCGACGCAAGATGGCGACGAACGCTATCAACACATAAAATTTCAATGCTGACCGATCATTAGCCGGTTAACTGCCAAAAGCGTCTTAAGACGCATAATTTTCCGTGAACGGAGCGCCGCTCTTACAAAAATTGCGTCTTAAGACGCGCCGTTTTAAATGAACAATCAACAATGCACAATGAACAATTCATTTTATGATTATGGATAAATGACTGCACGACTGGCACGCTCTTCATTTATGACATTTTCAATAACGATATGCTTAGAAGGTTTTATTTATTTATTATTTTTATTTATTATTATTATAATACCGCCATACATGTACCTGCCGGCAGTTAACAGGTTAGAATAGTCTGCATTGACTAACATGTACGTGACTCAATAAAAAGGACAAACTGTTGCATTGGTTTGTGTCAATATGTTGACTTTTGTAACAAATTTGACACAGATCAATGTTCTTAATTCACACCCGCACAAACTTTTAATCAACACGTAACGCGCACGTTTCTTAGTGCGATGGCACCTATGATGCATGAGCTCGTCTCGCACGTGCTGAATAGCCGGTCACGTACGCGCGTACGGTCGGCGCTTCCTGCGGCTTTGTCAGACGGTAATGGTCGGGACGAGACTGGACGCGGAAGGCGGAGGATCGAGAGGGGTGGAGACTCACGCGGGAGGCCAGTGGACGACCCAGAACGCGATGAGCGAGACACGTGAGATGAACACATCATCATCATTAGCCTGTATTCATCCACTGAGGTTATCCAAAGAATAACTCTAAAAAGCTACCCAATAAATATGCACACTCAAATGGCAATGTGACATATCTGTTGAAGAGTCGATGCTCAATTGGAAAAAAAATGATGGAGTGACGTCCAAGAACTGGCAAAGAAAGTGTTGGCCGACTCATAGTAATATAGCAGGAGTGGCCTGGATGAGAAGGGCAGAGGATCGAGAAGGATGGAGACTCATGCAGTAGGTCTAAATAACACAAGACGGCCAACATGATGTTGTGATGATGAAAGAATATGCCTAGAATCTGAGAATTTTTCATATCATTACACGATACTAAATACGATAAATGTGAGATGGAAACGCTGTTAAAGCACGACCCCTACGTACCGTATTTCAAAAGGTTTTACAAGGTCAATATGTACGTTTTGTTTAGGTTAGGTAAGAGTTTTGCATCCCCCCTGTATTAACTTATGGCGCAGAGACGTGGAATCTGACAGCAAGTCTTACCCATAAAATAAAGGTCACCCAGCGTGCTAGGGAGAGATCCATGCTCGGAGTGTCGCTAAAAGATAGAATCCGAAACGAGGAAATACGCAGAAGAACTCAAGTAGCGGATGCTACACAACGAATAGGCACACTCAAGTGGCAATGTGACATATCTGTCGAAGTTATGACGGTCGATGGGGAAGAAAAGTATTGGAATGGCGCACAAGGTATGGCAAACGAAGCGTTGGCCGACCCCCACAAGATGGACTGACGATATAAGAAGAATAGCGGGAGTGACCTGGATGCGGAAGGCAGAGGATTGAAAATGATGGAGACTCAAGCGGGAGGCCTACGTTCAACAGTGGACGGACACAGGCTGATGATGATGAGGTAAGGTTAGGTTGGATGAACTAAAATCTGTACTTTTAATAATTACATATGCCAAAAACAGCTGATCGCCCAGTTTCAAAGGTGCCGCAAATGGCACGAGATACATTAATAGTCTTGAATCGTTCCTAATGGCCTGTAATGACATCGCGAATGAGAATATTTAGTAAACGCAACACACCTGGACCCCAAAAGAAACGTGACAGGAAACGTTACCTAGAGGCGTATTGAACCACTCACGTCTAAATAATGCAGGAACATTTTCAAAAGATTATCCTCCGATGTAACGAGAGAATGATTCATTTTATTTATTTTCGTCAAAACTACACTTGGGTATAATATTTAAAAAATCAATAAAAATAATTAAAATATACATGACGTACTTCCGTGGGCAAAAAATACCGGGAGATTTGAATTAAATTTCGCGGGCAAGGCGATTCGAATTATCGTTTTATGTTGGCACTACTGTCACTGACATCTGTGCCCAAATTACACGTTAAAATATGAATTTACTGTTTGAGATACCCGTCCTTTTTTAAACAGTTTTTTATGTAAGCACATACAGAAGAATACCGACAGATGGTGATGGTAATTCTGAAGTCTCATCTGTGGAATTCTATGACGCTTACCATGATGCATATGGCTAAGAGCGTTGATCCGCCAACATAGAACGAGATTCACGCATCATCCTTATTATTACAGGAATTTACTATGAACGGGTGGTCTTCACGGGACAACTTTAGTCTACCACCAATTTTCATTAATAGGCGAAATATTAAATGGCGCTCAAAAACTGGCAAACGAAGCGTGGGCTCCCTGCACGATGGACTGACGACATCAAGAGAATAACGGGAGTGGCCTGGATGCGGAAGGCGGAGGATTGAGTATGGTCTCCACTACTTGAGTTCTGCTTCAAATACCCTCGTTTCGGATTCAATCTTTTAGAGACACTCCGAGCATGGATTTCTTCATTGCACGTTGGGTAAGTACATATAGTATGAAGATATAATTTTACATCCTCCTCTCTAAGTTCTTGTCAGGTGTGAGGTAGATTTACAACACAAAGACTTTTTCTGAAGCACATGGACATATATTTCGATGACCTTACAAACTTCTGGCCCGGACCTATTCACAGCATTCAGGCCGGGCCAACGACAATATGACCTCGCCGCCATCGGCACACAACTGACTAAGCGCCGAGGTCGGCGACACCCAGTGCCGCAAGTGGCGATCTATATAACTAACATCACACCCGTGACCGGACTTGTCCAAAATGCCAATATGGCGACACATACATGTACAAAAAGCGAACAGAAATAAGAGACGAAAGATTGTATATCAAGGTTTTCGATACAAGTCTATAGCAAGGGCTATATCATGCTGATGTCACATTTTACGAGTAATTACTAAATTGCAATGTTTTACAGTATCGTTCGTTGTCATTTCAACACTGTGTTTGTAAAGATGAGAAAGAACTTTACACATAATTATTGTTGCAAAGTTTTTTCTTTTAAAAAAAATGGTCATTCTTGCCATTCTTATCGCATTCGTGGGTACCCTTTTAAGAAGATATGTACATACAGTGTGCGCCCTTTTTTTTTTCCCGAACGAGTTTTCTGATGAAGGGCAGATTTACACAGTCCGGTGAAGTCTTCTCTCGGCACTGCTGCCAGAGTCGCATGTTGAATCAGAGCACCCCCCTTTTCTTAATACAGAGGCGTAACTATTACTAAGATCCACTGTAAAATTTATATTAACATCCCTTTCTCTTTAAAAAGTTATTCAGTCGCGCGATGGCACGATGAGGAGCAGATTAACAACACACAGACTTTTTCTGAAGCACATTAACATATATATTTCGATAACTTTACAAACTTCCGGCCCATGCGGAATGACATGCCGGGCCGGCCATAGTGCGACCTTCTCGGCCGTCGGCACACAACAGAGCGCGCTCGTGATGGGCTGTCGCACAGCGCCGCAAGTGGCGATCTACGTAACTAGTACAAAATGTAAATTTGGCGACACATACATGTACGACAAGCGAACAGAAATAAGAGACGAAATATTGTATATCGAGGTTTTCGGTACCAGTCAGCGAGGGCAATTGTACAGGAACGTGTCCGCCATATTGGCATTTTGGACTAGTTACGGAGATCGTCACTTGTAGCGCTGTGCGACAGCCGACCGTCGGCGAGAGCATATTGTATTTTGGCCCGGCCTGAATGCTGTGACTAGGTCCGGGCCATAAGTCTGAAAAGTTATATCCTTAAATATATGTCAATGTGCTTCGAAAACAAGTTCTGTGTGTTATTAATCTGCTACTTATCCTGCCACCACGCGACTGAATAACAAACTTTTGAAGAGACGAGGATGTTAATATATTTTCTTCGATAATTCGTCTATTTTGACTGTCTTCTTCACAATGCTGTTCCGTCTATGATATTCTATCGTTCGGACCTGATGTTCCCTTCTATCTTCCTCCAGTCAACTGGTAAGGTATACCTTAAGATACCATTACATGAGACAGATGATATTATAGGACTAGTAAAAAATTCTCTTCTGATTTGTTATTCGTCTTTTTTCACTCCTTTCTTCCCAATGTTGTTCCGTCTATGATATTCTATCATTCGAACCTGATATTCCCTTCCATCGTCGTCCGGTCAGTTAGCTTCGGACCCTGGAAACTGCTAGAGGGACTGATTCCAAGTGCAAACACTAGTTACTGGTAATTCTTCTCCTGCTGTTTGCCCTCTTTTCTATTCCGGAATAGAAGAATTTCCCTTTACTCAATTTATTTTACTTTTCAGAATTATTACTTGGAACATTCAGACATAAATGTAACTACGAGTAACGTACATTAACCCTTTCGCATCAATTGTCGGCATATGCCGCCATAAGATTCCCCGACCGTTGACATCGTTTGACGTGATATATCGTTTTGCTACTTTCTTAGAATAGTTTTTTATGCATCATCTGATAGCTAAAGGATTCAAGAACCAATGTGATATCTGAAAATATACCAGATAAGTACATTTATGCTTCAAATAATGGTTTTATAAATTTACAGTATTATTTGTATTCAAACCGAGCCGTAATGAAAGGGTAAAAAATATAAATTGTGATATATTTTTTAATGTAATCACGTTCAGTAATGAAGAAATCTCATCTGAGGATTATATAATACTTACCATTATCATGTATGACTAAGCACTGCATGTGGAATGTTGATTCGCCAACGTCATAGACTACAGACCGACATTCACGCATCATCCTTATTATTACAGAAATTCACTATGAACGGGGCGACTTTTGTCTACCAGCCACTTTGATCAATTGGCTATGACTGGTATTTTACCGGTGAGGGATCAAATTCACACAAACCGAGTTATTTTAGAGCTCATAAATCGATGATTAAACAATTTTTTTTTAATCTCGGTCGGGGATAGAACGCACGATCTTCGGCTTGCAAAGCAAACGCTTTGACCAGCTATACCCGCCAGCAAACGTATGTTACATGGCAAGATTTCTGCTTCACAATCACCATCTGTCGGTATTCTCCTATATGAATTTACATAATAAAAAATACTTGCTGCTAAATTGCGACTGAAATGGTTATGTAAACGTGCGGATTAGGGGTTTTATGGCGCATGCCATTGTGACTAGTACTTGTGAGGGTGACCCATGGGGTAATGGTTGGATCGTGAGGGTCAGAGGCGTGGCACGTGACTGGGAATCGGAAGGTCCCGGGTTCGAGTCCTAATTGAGCTGTCCGAGCATACGTGGGCTGGACAAGTTGAATGGTTAAACTAAAAGTTAGATAATACACATGTACTCATGTACTACCAATTTGCAGAATACCTTTGCAATGAAAAAACGTCTTTAATCGCATATAAAAGTTTTTTTTTTAAAACATACAGGAGAATAACAACAGATGGTGTTGAAGAAATCTCACATACATATTCTATGACGATTACCATTTTATATATGCCTAAACGCTGCATGTGTAATTTGATCTGTCAAAGTCGTACACAACATTTACATATCATCCATTTTTAACACAAATTCACTTTGAATGGGTGGTGTTAACGGGACGATTTTCGTCTACCACCAATTTTAATTAATATGCTATGACTGGCATTTTACGGGCGAGGGATCAAATTCACACCAAATGGAAGTATGCAGAGTTTCAAAAAAAAAATTTCTCATCGTCGGGGATTGAATGGACGACCTTTGGTATGTTAATCAAACGCTTTAACTACTAAGTCATACCCCCCGCTATATATTCATCATCATCATCATTTCGATGTCCGTTCTTCGAAATGGAGCATCATCATCATCATCAGCCTGTATCCGTCCACTGTTGAACGTAGGCCTCCCGCATGAGTCTCCATCCTCTTCGATCCTCCGCCTTCCGCATCCAGGTCACTGCCGCTATTCTTCTTATGTCGTCAGTCCATCTTGCAAGGGGTCGGCCAATGCTTCGTTTGCCAGTTCTTGGGCGCCATTTCAATACTTTTCTTCCCCATCGACCGTCGTCTCTTCGAAATAGAGCATACGGTCCATAAAACTCTGCCCGGGATTGCTTGGAGTAAAGGCAGCTGTAGTATCTGATCTTGCATCTCAAAGTACATGTTAAGAATATAAAGACCATGCTCTATTTTAAAGCTCTAAATTAAAAAAATTAAAAATATCAAAAAGTAAATAAAACCCCATCAACTTTAATGTTTAATGTAATTAAACAGGTTTTTTTTATTAGCAATTTTATTTTGATTAGTAATTAATTTATGTAGATAACTACTCTATATACACAATACCAGTACATATGTTTGATTAGCATTGGTCCACGTAATATAGATAGCAATTTTTGGCGGTTACGTTCATCGGTTTCCGTAGTGTAGCGGTTATCACGTGTGCTTCACACGCACAAGGCCCCCGGTTCGATCCCGGGCGGAAACATTTTTTTTAATTTTAATAAATTAATATTATCAATTATTTATAATAATTTACACTCTCGATTTATAAAGCGATTTAAAAAAATTAAATTAATAAGCAAATTGCGACAATTTTTTTTAATATACATATTTTAACTATATCATAATTTACATATTTAATTTAATTCGCTGGATTTTTAAAATTAAATAATTTACTTAAAAAAAATGGAAAATAAATCATTTATATTTTATTTATTTTTTCACCTTTTTTTATTTATTTATTTTATTTTTTGTTATTATTTACTCTGCATAGTAATTTTTTTTTATAAACATTTTTTTTTTGTGCTAAAGTGTTAATCGTTTCATATAAAAAAATAAAAAAATCAATAAAAAATATGCAAATTAAAAATATTTATTTTTATGATACGTTTTACATATTTATTTTTGAAGACATGTTTCAGGTTCATTGAGATCACAGAATTTTTTAATTATTTTTTACTGAAACACTTACGGGAAAATACCAACAGATGTTGACAGTGATGCTAGAATCTCATATGTGCATTATATGACGCTTACCGTGTTACATATGGTTAAGCGCTGCTTGTGGAGTGCTCATCCGCCAACGTTATACGTGATTAATACTCGTATTTAGTTTCATTGATGAATTAAGAAACGAAATAAAAATACAGCGTAATTCTTTTAAATACTATATATACCTTGGCTTTCGTCATTCTTGAGTACAGTCTGTTTAATTTTCACCATTTTGTGATGTCTATACGCTCCAAATAGGGTTAAAGACTTGCAGAGCTTCTTGGCAGCGACCGCTGCATTCAATCCCTCTTGGATGACCTTAAGGAGGATTATCAGCAGACGGACGCTGTCAACATCTTTCAAAGTCGGGGTCATCGCGACTTCGCTGGAGTCTCTCATGGAGCCTGAAGTGTGGCCTGAAAGGACCATCGTTCAACCCTGGATACGTGTAAGACGAAAGAATCGCAGTGAACAGTGGTTGAAACCAACTTGAGTGAAGATATTGACATATTTAGTGTAATATTGATTCAGATTCAGTGCTGGTGTTGACGAAGGCGAAATTTTGGAAGTTTGATGTTGTGACAATAATGCCGTGTTATTTGTGAGTTAAATATGATATACTTATGACATGGTTATTGTTACGAATCCTAACTATTTCCTCTGCGTATTCCGACACTTGTTGGTCTTGGAGTGTGAGGTTATTGACACTAAATGTGTCAATACATTTACATCATCACACTCACTTTAGTACTTCAATAACGAATTAAAATTATATATTTTGTAATGTCATGGAAGGAAAAGGAATAAAAAAATTAATGAAATAAAAAATAAACATTTAAATACATCTAAACTTACAGTAAGCAATTATTTCAATATTCTTTTTTAAGATTTCATACAAACGTTTTTTTTAAGCAATTTTTTTTTCAGTTGTTTCAGTTGAAATTATATTTCAGTTTCGTTTTTGGTTGAGTATGTGATGGGGTTCGGGGGGGGGGTTGATCGGCAGAAATTGGCAAAAACTTTGTGAGTCGTCAGCTCAAAGGGTGAAACTCTTCGAAAACTGCGAAAAACTGCGGAAAACTGAGAAAACTAGCAAATTATTGCCGAGGAAACAAAGAGACGAACGAATCTAGGATCCTTCGCCGTAGCATTGCTGACAATAGAAAAACAATGGAGATTCTTTTTAGTTGTAAACGTAGATTGTCAGCATTTTTAAAAATCAAAAATACTATAAAAATATAACACTCTTTTCATCGATACATATACAACAACTGATACACATAAAAAAATTCACAGCAAATATTATCTTATATTGAATTGATATCAGCTTGATTTAGCTCCTTCCAGCTGATGCCGTAAAGCCTCGAAAAACGATCTTTTGACTCTTATGTTTGTTCACTCACCTGACATGCACGTCTAATGTTAGTTTTAATTGTATTAAATAGACGAAGAAGTTTTTTATCGTTGAAATACCTCAGTGATCTATATAATACACCTAGTTTTATGGAAGCGAGACCAGCTTTATACTTAATTATATATGTATGTTTTTTTTTAGCTTTTTCTTTTAATCTTAGTACAATGAGCCACGTTTCGGTATGATGATTTAATCACACATGAAGTCTTGAACAAACGGACCGCACCTGGCAGAAAGGGAATGTTGAAATATCAAAGGAACTCCTCGACTTGCAGCACCGAGAATGCAGGTGTGTACCCTGCACTTATGGTGTAATGAATTATAGGAGATGGCTATGGGATAAGAATGCGAAGCGAAAAGAAACGCATATTTCTTTATTCAAAACCATTCCTTGGCTGGACATAGTCTTTTATGAAAGTAACGCGTATTTTCTGGGTAAAATAGATTTATAAAGAACTGCATTTCTTTATTCAGTAACTAATTCAATATTTTAGCAGTAAGTTGAATCAATCGACAGTAGACTAAATAAATTGGCAGTGTCCACTGTGGCAGCATGAATGTGGTCAGTTATAAAATTAAAATATAAAATTTAAAGTGAAAGGAATGAATAATTAACCCATAAAACGGATATCTAACTTACCTAACCTAACCTAGTGATATCAGCTTGATATATAGCTCTTTTAGGCTGATGCCGTAAAGCCTCGAAAAACAATCTTTTGTCTGTTATTTTTGTTCCGCTCGCCTGACATGCACACCAATAATGTTAGTTTTAATTTTATACAAAATTACACGGCGTTTGCATACGCCATTTTATCTGTTATGACAGTTGCTCCATTTCATGTTGTTTCAACTGTCATCTTTAATTTTTCGCCGTGATTCTCTTGGCGGCGCTGCATATCACAGCGTTGACGAGGAAATCAAATCTTTATTAAAAATAAATGCGAATTTCGCTTCAAAAACAAGTTCTTTGTGTTGTAAATCTGCTCCTGCATCCTTCCTCCACGCGGCCACGTGACGAACCTGCGACTTGTTTTAAAGACGGGGGATATCACTATTATTAAAGACCATTCGTTAATTATTTCTTGCCATTTTATATTTTTTTTGTATTCCCGATTGATATTTTTCTACCGATTAATGATCGTCACAATAAAATCACGTGTCATGAAAATAAGGCAACCTTATCGTTACTAAATTATATTCGACTTTATTCACTTTGCTCTGTGATTTTTTTCTGCTTCATGATTATAGATAGAGATGAAAGAAAAGCATTTGGAAACATCCGAAAGCATGTTACAACGTTACTGAGACACATTAACGTTGAGCATTTTCAGATAATTAGATTGTTATTAATCAGCGCCATCTATAATTAACGCAATAATACAAAACGTGTTAATTTCTCGACTCAGTGAGCGGAGCAAGTGGCTGGAGACGTAGGCTGAGTTTAGAATGACATTCTTCTTCTTTAGCCTCGCCATTTCCCATCATCTGGGGTTGGCTTTCTTTGTGCACATTCGCCATGTCTGTCTGTCAAACCCAGAGTTTTCAGATCCTTGCTTACAGTTGCAGTCCAGGTTGCCTGTAGTCTTCCAGGTCTTCTTCTCAGCGTGGGTATGTTGAGGGCTCTCTTCACCATGTGGTCCTTATCTCTCCGTGTCATATGCCCATACCATCTTAGTTGGTTTTCCCTTATCTTTTCAGGTATGGGGGCCACCCGAAATGAACCCCGAATATGCTCAGTTCGAACTCTATCCACTGAGTTTAGAATGACATCGATTTGCAAAAATAATTGGTTCAAATCCTAGCATCCGCTGTTTCTTTTTCGATTTATTGATAAGTGAAATGTCATATATGATGATGTTTGCTGTGAATTTGTATGTACTTACATCCTCCTCTCTCTAAAAAGTGTTTTATTCCGTCACGTGAGGGCATGATGAGGTGCAGGTTAGCAAACGAAGATTTTTTCAGAAGCACATTGACATATATTTACGTTAAAACTTTACATGCTTACGGCCAGGCGGAATGACATGCCGCCGGCCGTAATGCGACCTTCTACTTTCCGTACACAACTGACGTGCCCGTGATGAGCACCAGTGACAATATATGTAACTATTCCAGAAATGCCGATATGGCGGACACACGCATGTCGACAAGCGAACAGAAAAAAGGCCGAAATATTGCTTATCGAGGTTTTCGGTACCAGTCAGCAAGGGCTACATCATGCTGATGTCAGCAGTACGTATCAATTGTTGAATTAATAACGAACCCAACTTTTTGAGAAATGCATGCTGATGGTGCTCCTCCTATTCCAGTCTCCCGACTTGCAGCATACATGCAGGGCCCATTATTTGTCCAGATTCCCTGCGGCCCGAACAATGACTACCCCTGAGAATGCCTTTACTAAAGGCCGAGAATGAAACGAGCCTTTTTCGCTTTACCGACTCCCCTGACTATTGTGCTAGTATCACTGTTTCTACTAACTAGAGTCCGGCATTCACGCGTCATCCATTTTTACGTGGACTCACTGTGAATGAGTGACGAGTTTTGTAAAAAACTAATTTTAATTAATAGGCTATGACTGGCGTTTTATGGGTGAGGTATCAAATGCACTCTAGCCAGGATATTTATAATTAGGAAATTTATTAAAAATATTTTTTATTGTAATCTTCGAAAGCGATCGAATACACAACTTTTGGTATGATAAGCAAACGCTTTACCGCTAAGCCATACCTGCTAGCGTTATATACGTTATATTGAAGCATGGTATAGCATAAAATATCTCATAATTAAAGCGGTAATTTAAAGCTATCTTTTTAAATGGGTTTGAGTCGCCCCGTAAAACAAAAATGGTCCGGGTCTCAGAAGCAACAGGCTTATGATCTGGTTTAAAAAAAAACCGATTGGTAAATCACCCAAAAATATGCCTATGAGATTGTCGGCAGCCATATCATATGTTCCCAAGTAGACCTCCAGGAGCAGATATGTTCTTAAGACATGTATTCTTTACAGGAATCTGTAAAGCATGTAAATAAATATCGTTAGGTTTCGTCACAGGAGCGATTTTTCTGTAAACCACTTGGATGGTATGGAGTTACATAATGAACGTTTGTTAAGTATAAAAGTTTTTTATGCATCATCTGATAGCTAAAGGATACAAGAACCAATATGATATATGAAAGTAGATCAGATAAGTACATTTATGCTTCAAATACTAATTTTAAGCTAAAAACAATGGTTTCAAAAATACGCCGTATTGACAATATAATTTGTATTTCACCGAGCCGTAACGAAAGGGTTAAGAAACATATGCACCAGGTATGAATCGGCTATGCATTAAAAGTAAACTAATTTAAATTCTATTTGTTTCTTCCTTTTTCTGTCCATTACTAGATTACGCCAATTTTGCAAAGCGACAGCATCGAGTTTTAGATTTAAATGTGTGAAAATCGATGCAAATAAAATCATGAAAAAAGTTGGAGGGAGCGTCTGGTGAAAGATTCACGTTTCGCGGTGGAAGGAATCCGGTCAATTTGTATGAAACGAAGGGAAACTGATTCAGTAATTTCGTTCTAAAGAATTTTTCAGAGTTTCCTTCAGGAAATCTGTAGCGAATAGCTTTTTTCAATTTATCCATTTCAGCGCCTATTGCTCGCAAACTAATGAACGAAGGTATATTGCGTATAGAAGGTTTTAAAACACTATTTCTATTGCATTTTTTTTTTGTAAATTTACCTACTAAATCAACTATTTTAAATATATATTTAAGTAATGTATTTGCATTTTTTTTTATGTCAACACTGACATCACTCGTCTTTAAAAAGGCGACAAGTCGCGGGTTGGTCACGTGGCCGCGAGAAGGAAGGATGCAGGAGCAAATCACAAAGAAAAATAACCTGTTTTTGAAGCACAATTCGCATTTATTTTAAATAAAGTCTTGATTTCCCCGTTCGACCGTAACATGACGTTACTTCCTTCTCTGTCGAACGGGGCTTGACTGACTACTAACGGAACACTGTGACATGCAGCGCCGCCAAGATAATCACGGCAAATAAACAAATTAAAGATGACAGCTGCACCAACATGAAATGGAGTAACTGTCATGACAAATAAAATGGCTTATTCTAACGCCGTGTAAATGCCGGCGGTCATAGCTCAATGGTAAAGCGTTTGCTTTGCAAACCAAAGGTCGTGGGTTCGATCCCCGACGGAGATTAAAATAAAAAGTATTTTTAATCAATTTATGAGCTCTAAAATACCTCTGGTTGGTGTGAATTTGATCCATCACCCGTAAAATGCCAGTTATAGCCTATCAATTAAAATTGGTGGTAGACGAAAGTCGTCCCGTGAAGACCACCCATTCATAGTAGATTCCTGTAATAATAAAGGATGATGCGTGAATCTCGGGCTGTAGTCTATGACGTTGGCGGATCAACACTCCACATGCAGCGTTTAGCCATATACACCATGGTAAACGTCATAGAATTCCACAGATGAAACTTCAAAAATTACTATCTCCATCTGTCGGTATTCTCCTGTATGTGTTTACATAAAAAAATATATATAATTAAAACAAACATTATTAGATGTGCATGTCAGGCAAGCGAACAAAAATAAGAGACAAAAGATTGTTTTTCGAGGCTTTACTACATCAGCCTAAAAGGGCTATATCAAGCTGATATCAAGCTGATATCAATAGCAATTCACTTGATTGAAATTTACGAGTATATTCAATCATAGTACTACTTTCGTTTTTTTTACGTAAACACATACAGAAACAATACCGACAGATATTAATTAAAAGGCCTCCCACCTACCCAACAGAAAGCCTATACAATAAATTCAAAGTGCCAACGGTTGATACACTATACCAAAAATACACTATATTACAGACTACTAAAGAAAAGAGAATCGAAAACTGGTACACTTGTCATTCTGCTAGGTTTATGTACAACTTATTAATACCAAAATTTAACACACAACATGCAAAAAATGGTTACAAATATAACGGAATAGTTAATTTTAACAATCTTCCTCGGGAAATAAAAGCGATCAGTGATATTAAAATATTGATTGAAAAGGTTAAACAGTACTTTAAAAGATTTACGAACAGAACCGACGTCACTGCATAACAAATTGAAATAATGAAATGTACTACAAATGTATTATTAATTTATATATACTTTATATTTAATTCTATATATAGTGTCTTAAATTTTTATTTATATAATGTTAGTATTATATCAAAATCATGTAAATGTATAAATGTGTATATATAAAATTCTGTATAATTATATAAAACTGTAAAATAACATAGATGAATCCTACGCCACACAAAGATCTTATCTTTAAGTGGTGTGGTAAGCGAATCTAAAAAAAAGAAAAAGAAAAAAAATGTATATATTGTTATCACGGTGATAGTGACGCAGAAATCTCATCTGTACTTTCTATGATGATTACATTGTTACATATGACTACGTGCTGCGTGTGAAGTGTTGATCTGCCAACATCATAGACAACAGTCCGAAATTCACCCACCATCCATTTATTAAAGAAATTTACTTTGAATGGGCGGTCATCACAAGATTACATTCGTCTACTACCAATATAAAATAAAATACTATAACTGTCTTTTTATATGTGAGTAATCATACTCATCATACAAAATAAGGTATTTTATATACAGCTTAGAAATCGAATAAAACACTTATTTTTTCATCTTCATCGGGGATCGAACCCACGACCTTCGATTTAGTAAGCAAATGCTTTAACCACGAGCTATACCCGCCAGAAAATTAAAAAAAATGTTTTAATTCACATTTATTTTTAAATGATTGAACATGTTTCGGACCAGAACCGGTCCATTATAAGCAATGGCTTAACTCTTAACGGAATATCGATTATATGGGTAATGAACGTGTGTATCTACTGACATCAGCATTATATAGTCCTTGCTGACTGGCACGGAAAGCCTCGATTTACATTTTTTCGTCTCTTATTTCTGTTCGCTTGTCGTACATGTATGTGTCGCCAAATTGACATTTTGGACTAGTTACGTAGACAGTCACTTGTGGTGACCCATCCTGCCACCACGCGACTGAATAACAACCTTTTGAAGTGAGGACGATGTTACTACTTAAAAACAATTACAGGTGTTGGTTGTTTTTTACAAATTGCGGAATAATTCAAAATCAAATAATTCATATTCTTTAGTTACTAGGCCGTTTTAAATCTGAAGCAAAAGCTCTAAAAACATATTTTTTAAATAAAACAAAATATTTAAATCACCACGTGAACAAATCTGAAAAGAACCCTGTAATGTATGCATTGGTGGTAAATAAAACAATTTAAAGATTGAATAAAACATTTCCCGTTTCGTGGGGGGCATTTGCTTCGACCCCCCCTTTTCCCGTGTCTGATTCGCATCCGTGAAATTGCATTAAGGGGGGCGAGACCCGCAGGACCCCCCTAAGGAAGGTAAGAGCGAAGATACGCCACTGGGCATCCCAGAGGATTTCGTGTCACACGGTCCGTTTATCTCTTGAATTATAAAGAAGACTACTAGAGAGCGTAGCTTAGTGGTTAAAAAACATGCGTATTTTTTAGTAAAATTTTAAATATTTTTTAGCTGATTTAATACATCGTTAGCACGGTTCTCGTTAGATCATTATCGACATTAAAATAGCACTTTTTATGACAAAATGGTCATTCCAAAAGCGCTTCTTTGACTCTCTATGTAAAAAAAGTGAGCCTTGAGTCTGCTTCTAAAGGATGCTTTAATTTTCAGCTCTCTTATACTTTCCGGCAGCGAGTACCAGGACGTTGGTGAAACGAAAATAAATGCGCGATTGCCAAAGACAATGCTAGGACTAGCTCTCGTCAGCTGCAGTGTGGTTTTACTTGTTGAAACGACTCAAACCTCGACCACCCCTTAACCTATTCGCATCGGTACCCGACACATGCCGTGTAAGATTCCTCTACCGTTGACATCGGTAGCCGTGATATATCGTTTTGCTACTTTCTAAGAATAGTTTTTAATGCATCATCTGATAGCTAAAGGATTCACTAACCAATGTGATATATGAAAATAGACCAGATAAGTACATTTGTGCTTCAAATACTAGTTTTATAATTGACAGTATAATTTGTATTTCACCGAGCCGTAATAAAAGGGTTGAGCGCGGTAGGCGTCACACTGCCGGGGGCGCGTTTGAAGTGTTACCGTCCTCGACCGCTACATTTTTGAGCAGCGCCATAAGGAAGCTCGGTTCTCTCGCCAACCCTATTAACTTCGCAGCCCTAGACTAAGGTCTGACATCTAACTGATGCATCTAGAATCACGGGAAGACCTTCAGCCACTCTCTCACAAGTAGGTTTTTGCGTGCGACCAGTAACGGGTCCCCATCTGGGTGTACAAAAATAGGACGGGACAGGGAGGGTTTTCACCAAGCGAGATTCTCTCGTCGACCACTATGCTTCAGTGGCGCCCACATAGAAGCACAGTTAGATATCAACAGTGACGCTGTCGGTTACCTTATGGCTGGATCATGATGTACGATGTCGATCGCGCTCTGAACAATGGCAGCTGACACAGCTGAGCGGCGTTAATATCTGGTGTCAATATTTTTTACTTTTGTAACGCGTATGGAAAGAAAGAAAAAATCGATATATCTAATGGTGTAACCCTCTTTCCGCATCCGGTGCGGGACATCATCTTTTGGAATCTCTATCGCGGCCGAATGGACGCCACTTGTGTCTGATACTCGAATATTTCCTATGCGATATGTGTCCGACATAAATCGCCCGACCGTTAACGAATGTCCGATACATTCCCGCCGCAAAAATTCAAACCGCGCAAAAAGAAAACATATTTTCGATATCAAATTTCTGAACGAATCCGAAGCGGCGATTTCAAATCTGATTCGGCATTTCTTGGTATTCAATTTTTGTAAAAGAATTTCGAATGTAAATTTTCGTCGAATTGTACACACTTTTAAATATTAAAAGATCATTTTTGTATGACGTTGAAACTGATATATTATTGCTTTTTTACTAGTAATTAAATAGACCCCTAAAAGTACTGTAATAGAGAACTTATTTTACGTGATCCATGTAAAAACAAGGTAAATAAATAAATATTCATAAAAGCATGCACGTTGGAAACTGATTAATACATTATTGAAGGCGAAACTGTAGTCTTGCAGTAAGTGTTAAAACAGTGTTTAATATGATTCATGTTTTTTTTTGTATTACTTTTTAAATTCCAATACATCGATTTTCTTATTAATACAGTGTCCATTCACTCGGTACACACACTTGTAGTCGTTTCACGGGAAGTAATGCGGATTGCTGGATGGGAACCGCGTTCGGCAATTATTCTCAAGAGCACTTCTTGGTTTCGAGAGGCGCCGCAGGGGAAAATAAAAACATTGCTAATGGCCGCACCGCCTACCGACAAACCGAGTGCTTTGAATGAAAATGAATGTAAAAAAAGTGTTCCATCTGTCACTTGAAAGGGAAGGCACCCTATCGATAGCCAACATCAATTTTATATCGTTTCAATTCATCATCATCATCAGCCTGTGTCCGTCCACTGTTGAACGTAGGCCTCCCGCATGAGTCTCCATCCTCTTCGATCCTCCACCTTCCGAAACAGGTCACTCCCGCTATTCTTCTTATATCGTCAGTCCATCTTGTAGGCGGTCGGCGAATGCTTCGTTTGCCAGTTCTTGAGCGCCATTCCAATACTTTTCTTCCCCATCGACCGTCGTCTCTTCGACAGATATGTCCTGTGTGCCTATTCGTTAGGCAGCATCCACTACTCGTTTCAATTATCAGATATAAATAAAATAATTTTTAGAATTTATCGCACAATATATTTGTAGACGACATGTTTCGGCCGCGTTGAGTAACCATTTTCAAGTCAATTAGTACAGTGAGTGTTGGCTCTATATAAAGCAAAGAGTGAGTGAGAAGGTGGTTATGAATTGTGTGATGGGTATATGTGCTTTGGAAATCAATAATTTATAAGGGAATTCATTGATTAAAACCACAAAATAATATATATAATTACAAAGAACATTTACATCAATAGGTTAATTGCAATTAAGTAAGAATTCTAGATAATTTTAACAAAAAAAAATTTTTTTTTGGTGGATAATCCAAAATTAGATGGAGAAGCTATACAATTCTAAGTAAATATTTACTAATTGATGATACTGCGAATTATACGTTTCAATTATACTTTAACACATTCGCATCGGGTGACATTCGCACTCAGCTAATACTCTAATACGGGCGATAAATCGATGTCACGCGTAAAAAATATGTTTCTACATAAACTGCCATAACTTTTAAAATATCCAACATAACTACATATTTTTTTCAATGTGATACTCACCAATTATAGCAACAGCAGTAAAATTATCTAAAAGTTGTAGAACTTTTAACCATAGTCTTAAATTATGCCCACAACTTGAAAATACACATTAAAACTTTTAAGGGTACGTTTTTTAGGGTTATAAATATTTTTTAAGATTTAGAATATGATATTCATGGTAATAATAACCCTTATAAAGGGTATTATCACAAAAAATATACACAAAATACCAGCGATTATTCATTAAAATTTAAAATATATGTTGATTTTACAAAATAAACAAACATTATTTATTCTAAAAATTGAAACGAATTTGTAGTGACCTTGTGTCTTAAATATGCGTTTACTTTTGTAAAATTGATAATGTCGAACCTTATAAGTAAGAAAAAGTCAAATACTTGTAGAAAAAAATCAAATATAAATACCCTAACCGACTTTAAAGATCAGAGTGCGTAAAAGGTAAAAATACCCTTCCCGTAATTAACCGTCAATCGACGTAACGGGTATTAATACCTTTCCCGATGCGAATGTGTTAAGAATATAGCATGATCCCTGAGTATAATCATAAATAAATTGATATTTATTAAAATGGTAATTGGCAACTGACAGATCCGAGTGACGGTAAAGTAGTTAACTTATTGTTTTAGTTATAAGTTTTTATTTTAATTTTTTAATCGGTTCTTTATTCAAGATAATTTTTTTTTACAAGTTTACAAATAATAATTACTCTAACTTAAATTACCAGACTTGATTGTCTCTTAACTTATTACAGTAATGTGTTAGATACTATGACATGAACTCGATATATATAATTATAAATGAATTTTCACCTTCCTTGCAATGGAAGACATTTCTTACTTGTGATTTTACTTAATACTAGGACTTAAAACTAGGATATTATATATTCAAAAAGTTAGAAAGAAAGAAAATAAATCATGACAGACACATAAAATGAAACACTTAAACATACAGGGAAAAATTCGTTGCGGCTCAGTGGGATACAAATTATACTGTCAATACGACGTGAATTTTTCAAACCATCTTTATTTGCTTAAAAGTAGTATTTGAAGCATAAATGCACTTATCTGACCTATTTTCATGTATCACATTGGTTTTTCTATCCTTTAGCTATCAGATGATGCATAAAAAACTATAATATTTAACAAACTTTCATTATGTAACGCCATAAATGTGGTGGCATTGACACACGTGGTTTACAGGAAAATCGCTCCCGTGATGAAATCTAACGATATTTATTTACATGCTTTACATATTGTAAAGAATACATGTAGGTTGATAATCCCAATCCCAACTTGGCTCTTCAAAAAATGTGAGAAAGAACTTGTCCCGTGGTTTTTTGGAATTATTAATAAATCACTCACCAGCGGAAAAGTCCCCTCTTTATTAAAGGAGGCCTTAGTGACACCAGTTCTGAAAAAACCGCAACTAGACTCAAAGGATCTGTCAAATTTCCGACCAATCTCCAATTTGCCGTTCGTTTCCAAAGTAATAGAAAAAATTGTGGCTCTAAGACTCATAAAATACTTGGAATGCAACAATCTCTTTGCTAAGAAGCAATCGGCATACAGAAAATACCACTCCACAGAAACGGGCCTAGTGCGACTTCTTTCAGACATGATAACAACTATAGAAAAGGGAAATATCGCAATGATGACTCTTCTAGACATGAGTGCAGCGTTCGACACTGTAGACCATGCCATCCTTCTAAGGAAACTAAGAATACATTACGGTATATCTGGAAAGGCCCTAGACTGATTTCAGTCATACCTAGAAAACCGTAAGCAAACCATCTGTCTACAGAATAAAATGTCGAGACCATCTACTCTATCATGTGGTGTCCCACAAGGCTCAGTTCTCGGCCCATTATTCTTTATTCTATACACCAAAGAAATTGAGGAGATTGCTGAGAGATGGGAAATAAAGTACACTGCTACGCAGATGACTGCCAGCTCTACTCTTCTTGTGGACCCGAGGAAATTGGCAACATGAAAGAAAGGATGGTCGGCTGTATAGAGGAGATCGGACAGTGGATGTCAGCAAATAGGCTCGCTCTTAATCCGGAAAAGACGGAAATACACTTTATGGCCACAGCTCGAAGACAACATCTATTGGACTTACAGACTTGGCCATTTGTGGTAATGATGTCATCCCTTTTACAAGCGTCAAGCTGCTGGGAGTAGAAATTGACCAGTTCCTCAATCTTAGCGGTAATATTACAAAAACGGTGAAATCTGGATTTTTTAACCTGCGGCAGATACGGTCGGTAAAAAGATGCTTACCCAGAGACGCTACAAAGAGTTTGGTAAATGCGTTTATAGTCTCCAAAATGGACTACTGCAACGCACTGCACGCAGGCCAGCCAGCCAAACAATTAAATCGATTGCAGTCGTTACAAAACGCAGCGGCACGACTAGTCTACAACGCACCCAAATTCTGTCACATTACTCCAATACTACACCGACTGCACCGGTTGAGAGTTTTGGCTAGAATCCAGTATAAATTATGCCTCTTAGCTTACAAGGCACTCAACGGAACTGCACCGGGCTATCTGACAGAACTTATTAAGCCTTCAGAAATAAGCGCGCGTGGAGAGACACTCAGATCGGCTAGAGCAAATAGAAGCACCCTGCAGCTGACGGGAGGTAGTCCTAGCACGGTCTTTGGCAATCGGGCTTTCAGCTACGCTGCGCCAATGGCCTGGAACTCACTACCGGAAAGCATAAGAGAGCTTAAAGCGGAGGCATCCTTCAGAAGCAGACTCAAGACCCACCTTTTTACTCAGAGAGGCAAAGAAGCGCTTTTGGAATGATCATTCGGTCATAAAAGAGCGCTATACAAATACTAATATAATAATAATAATTGATAAAGAGAATGACTGTGCTTCGAATTTCCTACCGTAGATGTCACAATGAGTACTAAAAGTAGCAAAACGATATATCACGTCAACCGGTTTCAACGGCCGGGGAATCTTTAACGGCATATGCAGACAACCGATGCGTAAGGGTTAAAAGGATGAAGACTTATGCGGGAGGCCTATGTTTAGCAGTGGACGCACACAGACGATGAAGTTAGAATATTCTTAGATAAAAATAAAATTGGTTGAAAAAATTATATAATATTTACATTTGAAATAATGACACTTAAGAAATATGACACTTAGAAAATATGACAATTGATAAACCGACGCTTTATTTAAATACAAAAATTCACCAATCATGGACGTTAAGAACAATTTGAAATTCAAATGTTTCTGCATCGAAAATTCACATTTCAAAAACGTCATTATTTTTGAAAAGTAATGATTCGAAATACAGTAACGAGAGGATTTGAAATTTGCCAACTGTCTGGTCGTAATTGGCTTAGTTAAATGTCACAAATATAACTGAATTTTTCCAATACCGTTCAATTAAAATTGAACGTAACTTATACACGTTTACATTTTTTATTTATCAATATTGATATCAGCTTGATATAACTGTTTTAGGCTGATGCTGAAAAGCCTCCATAAACGATCTTTTATCTCTTATTTTTATTCGCTCGCCTGACATGCACAACTAATAATGTTATTCTTAAATTTATATACAAATTCACGGCGTTTGCATACGCCATTTTAATTGTTTTGACAGTTACTCCATTTCAAGTTGGTTCAACTGTCAAATTTAGTTTCTGACTGAAAAAATATATCTTTGGGGTGCTACATGTTACAGTCCCTGTCAGACCGAGGCCCACGATGCATCATGTTACGGTCAGGTGGGGAAACGGAAATCTTATATTGATATGATGACTGTACAGTGTACACCCTTTATTTAATAATTTGGAAAAATGTTATCATTATGAAATTAAAAGAAATTAGTAAATTCAAATTAGTAATTTTGTGGAGATGTTTAGCTATCTTTGAGACTTTTTAATAATTGTTGTTAATAATCATAAATATCTATATTTATAAATTGTTTCTCTAGTATTATATCTTATTTCAGAATCGTATTAAATAAAATTTGTTTTGTTGTAAAAAAAAAACCATAGATATTGTAGTTTCCGGGAGCCTCCAGGGCATGAGCCCGCGAACTTGCATAAACTGTGGCTGTGTACCAAAGGAATATTTGGGTGTTCAATAATAAAAAAAATCAATCTCACCCCAGATATTAATATCAAGGTGTTTAGTAGAGTAGTAGACGACCTTGCATCAAACGCATGTATGGAACTATTTTTGAAATATTTTAATAACAAATCTAATATTTGAACGCCGCCGTTTGGTTCGCATGTCAAAGGCTCCCAATCTGTGTTCCGGGAAGCCAGAGAGGGTGTTTCTTTGATGCGGGGACGCTGCTTTAGGCGCCCCCCTATGGAAGGGGTCCCGGGGCGCTACAAGAGGGAGGGCTTCACACCTGCTTTGCTGCGAAAGGAAATGCTTAATAAAATAACTTTTTATTCCGAGCACCTACCCACGATGTTTGAGAGCTGCTGGTATTCAGTGACGTAACATCATTTACATTTTGAAAAACTTAGTTATAAAATCTGAAATTGTATTGTGTTCTTATGGTTCGCGTTAATACTGATGCCTTGAGTCTGCTATACGGCCAAAAGAATGCTCCAGAATCAAGAAGCGACTCAACCTTGACCCGCGCTCAAGCACGCTAAACGGCAGACTAAGTGGTACCTTGCTCGTTCTTGATTGGAGTTACGTCGACCGTTCTGTCACCCACGGGGCCACACCGGAAACAACCGGTTCTTTCTTTGGCCGATCGTTTAGCAAGATGGCGATGACCGGCATCAAAACAGACTGATGTATAAATAGTTTATATACTGACATCATCTTCTCTAAGTAATTTATTTAATTGCGTGGTGGCAGAATGCAGGAGCAGATCACAAAGTAAAAGAATTTGTTTTCGAAGCACAATTCGCATTTATTATGTATAAAGCCTTGATTTCCTCGTCCGACCTTACATGCCGTTGCGCCGGGCCGGACGAGAGTTAATTGGCGACTGAGCGCACTCGTAATTGTTTGTCACCCAGCGCCGCAAGTGGCGATCTACAGAATCAACGGCGCACCAATTACAACAGCCATGTACATACTAACGTCACACCTGCGACCAAAATGCCAATATGGCGACACATACATGTACGACAAGCGAACAAAAATAAGAGACGAAAGATTGTATATCGAGGTTTTCGGTACCAGTCAGCAAGGGCTATATCATGCTGATATTAATACTTATAGGAGGATAAGCAGGGAAGTACATTAGTTAAGGGGGACACCTGCAGTTTCAGGATGCTTTATAGGCGTTGGAAACACGTGTTTCCAACGCATAAATGGCAATGGCGCTGCTAAATGGCCTACCAGCACACCTCGATCCTTTTCTTACTTTTTCTCTTTTGTCGATGGTATTCTTCTCCTAGATCTCTGTGATCTCTGACACGTGTCATCTTCTTCTTTTATGTTATTTTTATTTTTTATTATCTTTTGTATGTATTGTATATTTATGTGTACTCTGTTTCTTATTATTTTGTACCTTGGAACTTCGGTTCTGTGAAATAAATAAATGTGTTCGCAAGTGTATCGATACAAGGGGAGAGTTTTTTTTCAGTATTTTACGCATGCTTACAGGCTCGATCAATAATTCTATTTTTCCCAGAAAATACTCATGATTTTGTAATGAACTATGTATTTTCTACGCCTTTGGTTGACAATGTGTGACCTTGCGGCGGCTTGTTCCGCCCATGGATCTCAGGTAGGCGGCAGTTCAAAGGGCGGTAAGACATCTGTAGCGGGCCGCGAGACAAACTCCTAATGAAAATCTCAGGTGGGCGGCAGGTGGGCGGCCGGTGGGCGGCGTTTGCGGCTGTTTTAACAGCAACACATGCGATTTTATTAAAATTCTGAGAATTATTACTTTTGCAAGGTTCAAAACGCACCTCACTTTATTACTATTGCTGTGACATATCCGCTCCTAACTTACTGATATAATTCATCACGTGAACACCCGTACCAATGATTTACTGTGTGACTTATTTTTAAAACAGACGTAAAGTCTTTCTATAGTACAATAGAAAGAAAGAGAAATGTTCTTCAGAGTTTCACGTGCAAGTTACATTATTTGAAGATGATAATAAAGAAAGCTTACATCACCTTGTTGTGGCATTTTCTGATTCAATCAATTCTTGGTGTTTTGTACTTTTGAATTTAGTGACTTAGAGTAACTTTTAGTGTCTTTTAAAAGCTGTCTTATATAGCTGAAGTACCCCAGGGTTCCATTCTTGGACTTGTTCTCGTTGTCATTTCTTAAATCTGTCTTATATTACTAATGTACCTCAGAGTTCTGTTTCTTTCTTCGTAGTATCAATCCGGTGGATTGGTTTGCAGCAACAGAATCTTGCATCTCGATCTCCATTCCTCTCGGTCCTCCGCAACCCTTTTCAGCTCAGCATAAGCGCTACAATTCATGTCCTCGACAGTTCTGTTTATGGGCTAACTATATATTTTCCTCTGTCGTTCGTACAAGTTGTCTTATTTAACTGAAGCACCCTTAGGGTTCTATTCTTGTCCTAACTTTATTTTTCTCGTTGTCGTTTATACAAGCTATCTAATTGAATACCTCAGGGTTCTGTTCTCGGTCCAGAAGTATCTTTCTCGTTGTCGTTCCTACAAGCTATACTATATTACTGAAGTACCCCAGGGTTCCGTTCTCCTCCCAGCAGTATCTTTCTAGTTTTCGTTCCTACAAACTGTCTAATATAGGTGAAGTACTCCAAGGCTCCATTTTTGTCCCAGCAGTATTTTCCCTGTTGTCGTTCCTACAAACTGTCTAATATAGGTGATGTACTCCAAGGTTCCGTTCTTGTCCCAGCAATATTTTCTCCGTTGTCGTTCCTACAAGCTATACTATGTTATTGAAGACTCCAGGGTTTCGTTCTTGTCCCAGCAGTATTTTTCCGGTTTTCGTTCCTACAAACTGTCTAATATAGGTGAAGTACTCCAAGGTTCCGTTCTCGTCCCAGCAGTATTTACCCCGTTGTCGTTCCTACAAGCTATCTTCTTTAGCTAAATACCATAAGGCTCCATTCTCGGACCACCGGTATATTTCCCGTTGTCGTTCCTAAAAGCTGTCTTACGTTCCCGTAGCTTGGCGGGATGAGCAGGGCCGGCACGTCAAAGGGCGCAACGCAATAATACGCGGCGGCGAATAAGGCTTTCCAAATTAAAAAGAAAGAGCGGCGCCCATTTACCTACGGAATATTAAGCCTTCACCGGGGCTTGTGTGCTCCAGCCAGGGACGAACTGGTGATTTAAAAACTCTCGGTTGCATAAAGTCAAGGCCCAACCTTACCAAACTTAACCTAAGTGAGTAAACTACGCGATAACCTTACAAATGCATATTAATTAATTTATTCTAATTGTTCCGGGACCGAGGTAGCGGTCCCGAAATTACAGCATCAGCTTATATGGTGATGCCGGAATACCAAGTATCCGGCGCTGAGGATAAGACCAAAGACCGGATATGAGTTGGTACTGATTTATTTAATGCGAGTCATTTTTATACCTTAATTTACATCATGAGTAAGCCTTTAAAAATAATATTGATATCAGCTTGATATAGCTCTTTAAGGCCGATGCCGTAAAGCCTCAACAAGCGATCTTTTGTCTATTATTTTGGTTCGCTTGCGTGACATCTACATCGAATGTTAAGCGGTGTTTGCATACGCCAAAATAATTGTTATGACAGTTGGCCTATTGCTGGTTGGTAGGACTGTCGTATTGGCAGTTGGTACCGTGGAGATGTGAGATCGCGCCGTGGGCCGGCAGTTGAAGTTTGACTCGCGCCCGTTACAGTGCGCCATCCTGTGCGTTCCTGTAGCGGGCGACGTTGTGAACAATAAACGTAGTATGTAAACAGAAACTAGTGTTTATATTGTGAACCTGATCCTGCATCCTTCATCCAGTTAATCGATGTCCATAAATGGAAGAGGAGGATATCAATTGGCGCCCAACGTGGGGCATTGGAGCTACGCAAAGTTCCACGAATCCACGGCCTTGCGGATCATCGCAGGCATCTCGGGAGAGAGACCCGAGTGGCGCCCATCTTCACAACTGAGGGATGCAGAGATCAGGTACGCTTTTCTGAGCATACGAGAAGCCACATCGCCCTGGGAGTTACATAGAAGCCCAGCGAAGTCACGCTTTCAAAATGGCGTCACCAAGCCAAGCAGGAAGGCATCACAGAAACCAAGATGGCGGCGTAGACGCCGTGCCCCGTTACCAACACTGGGCCGGGGATCGTGATTTGATGAAGGGATATGTTTTGACGAAATCGCGTGGGTGGAGCCAGGACCTGAACCTCTAGATGTCGCCATGCTGGAGTGGAAAAGGTGTCGCGAGGCGTACGTGGACAAACTGAATCGCAGATAACCGGGATGGTTAGTCTGGAGCCGGAAACCCAGTAGGTTAGTCCGAACCTCAAGATGACCTCATGCTTGGAGGCGGTATCGCGGATAACCGAGCAGGTTAGTCCGGAACCGGAACCTCAAGATGACCTCATGCTTGGAGGAGGAGAGTTTCGCGGACAATCACGTGAGTTGGCCGAGACCCTGAATCTCCAGGCGCCGTCATGCTGGAGCGCAGAGGAGCCAGAAGACCACCACGTGGGTTCATCAAGATAAAGAAGAGCATCATCACCCTCGAGCGCCAACGAGAGACATTGCGGACCGCGCGGAAACCACGCCAGCCGTCAAAAAAAATGGCGTCATTCGTAAAGCCAGTTCCGTTGTAAACAAGTGATAAAAAGTGCTAATGGTGTTTGTGATCAGTCACATTTTGAGTGACGCGGTAGTACAACCCGCCAAGTGTGATGTGGATAAATTCTCTTTGTGTTTTTTTGTTTTTTATGCCATGTCTTTAATTTTTATGTTTGTGTTTTTTCTTGCTGTTTCCTTTTTTCTTTCTATGTTCGTGTTTTTCTTGCTGTGTTTCTTAGGAAACCAAGATGGCGGCGACGTCAAACGCCGTACCGCGTTACTAAGACTGGTCCGGGGGGTCGTGATTTGATGCTGGGATATGCTTAGAAGAAATCGCGTGGGTGGAGCCAGGACCTGAACCTCTAGATGTCGCCATGCTGGAGTGGAAAAGGTGTTGCGAGGCGGCTGCGTGGATTGGGCTGGAAACTGAATCGCAGATAACCGGGATGGTTAGTCTGGCGCCGGAAACCGAGTGGGTTGTTCTGAACCTCAAGATGACCTCACAGGCGGTATCGCGGATAACCGAGCAGGTTAGTCCGGAACCGGAACCTCAAGATGACCTCATGCTTGGAGGAGGAGAGTTTCGCGGACAATCACGTGAGTTGTTGAGACCCTGAATCTCCAGGTGCCGTCATGCTGGAGCGCAGAGGAGCCAGAAGACCACCACGTGGATTCATCAAGATAAAGAAGAGTAGCATCACCCTCGACCGCCGACAAGAGACATTGCGGATCGCGTGGAAACCACGCCAGCCGTCAAAAATGGCGTCATTCGTAAAGCCAGTGGCGTAGTAAACAAGTGATTGCTAATGGTGTTTTGCGATCAGTCAAAGTTTTAAGTGATGCGGTAGTACAACCCGCCAAGTGTGATGTGAACAAATTCTCTTTGTGTTTTTTGTCTTTCATGCCCTAATTCTTTTATTTTTATGTTTGTGTTTTTTCTTGCTGTTTTTTTTCTTTCAATGTTTGTGTTTTTCTTGCTGTGTTTCTTATTTTTATATGTTTGTGTTTTTCTTGTTCTCATATGTAGCGTGTCAGCATTTAAGCTTGGGTTAAGATCGTTTGTCGCGGTTTTCCGTCTTTGAAAGGGTAGCGATTGATATCAGCTTGATATAGCTCTTTAAGGCCGATGCCGTAAAGCCTCAACAAGCGATCTTTTGTCTATTATTTTGGTTCGCTTGCGTGACATCTACATCGAATGTTAAGCGGTGTTTGCATACGCCAAAATAATTGTTGACAGTTGGCCTATTGCTGGTTGGTAGGACTGTCGTATTGGCAGTTGGTACCGTGGAGATGTGAGATCGCGCCGTGGGCCGGCAGTTGACTCGCGCCCGTTACAGTGCGCCATCCTGTGCGTTCCTGTAGCGGGCGACGTTGTGAACAATAAACGTAGTATGTAAACAGAAACTAGTGTTTATATTGTGAACCTGATCCTGCATCCTTCATCCAGTTAATCGATGTCCATAAATGGAAGAGGAGGATATCAATATTAATACATTTGAATGTCATACACTTCATATTCTTCGATACGGTTTCTGGACCTTGATCGCATCAATCCATATAGAGTGGCAGATTATTGGGATCGTCCATGTTTCGTATCAACGCGTATCGATGCGTAAGCATTCCTTATTAATATTAATATTACTAATACATAGAATTTCGTACACTGCAAATTCCTCGATACTTGTTGTTTTGGACTTTGAACCCTGACTGTATGAATTGACAGATTCCATCTAAGATGATTAAAACAATTATTTTGGAGGCTTAATACAAAAAAATATATTTAAAATAACGTTGTTAACAAAAACCTAACCAATAACCTTGCCTAATCAGGTACGAACCGGTGATTTTAAAACTCTTGGATTTAACCTAACCTAACCTAACCTAACCAAATTTAACCTAACTTAACTACCCGATAACCTAACCTAACTTAACTGGTGGTATATATATATGTATAGAAAAATACGATATTTATAATAATTAACCAGGTAGGAAAATATTTCATCATCGTCATCAGCCTGTATCCGTCCACTGTTGAACGTAAGCTTCCGCATGAGTCTCCACCCTCTTCGATCGTCTGCCTTCCGCATCCATGCCACTACCGCTATTCGTCTTGCAGGGGGTGAAGCCCTTTGCTTCGTTTGCCAGTTCTTGGGCGCCACTCTAATACTTTTCTTCCCCAATATTTACTGAGATCTTTAATGTCTCACTTTGTAAACTTGCTAAATATAACATCTTTATGAAAACCTAAATTTACTTTATTTTGAATAATAATAAAAAACTCTGTTTTTTTAAATAAACTACGCAGAGTTTTGTTAATTCACATTATGCAAGATCGCAGTTTCGATTTAAACGAGAGCTTCGTCAGTTCTTCAGTTCTTTATTTTTTACTATTGCTAGTTTTGATCATACTTTATTGCAATATGTTGTACGAAACTGTTTTATTTTTACATGAGGTAGTATTTTTATGACAACAACTAAGAATAATTTCACTAACACATTATTTCTTCTTCTTTTATTAATTGCCAGTTCGTCTCTGTCTAAAGAAGGTATAAGTCACCTTCTCTGCAGTCTGTTTCCTTGATGAAGGCTCACCATACTGCGCTATCATTGTCCTCTCCCAGTCTCCCATCCTCCGAGGCACTCCGCTTTGTGGCTGTGCCTTTGTAAAGAGATTAGCAAAACAAACACACCACACTAGCTACGGAAGGGCACCGCCGCGTACTTAAATTTTTCACTTTTATCAAACATTATTTTACTCTTATACTTTTTAATGCTTTCTTACCAAAGTACGTGCTTTAATCAACATTTTTTTATGTAAACACATACAGAAGAATACCGTCAGATGGTGATAGTAATGTTGAAGCTTTGAATTCTACGACGCATGTTACAATTGTCCGCCAACTTCACAGACTACAGCCCAAAATTCATGAATGGGTGGTCTTCACGGGACGACTTTCGTCCACCACCAATATTGATTAATAGGCTATGACTGGCATTTTACTGATAGTCTGCGGATAAGCTGCATGTGGAGTGTTTATCCGTCACAGACGACAGCCCGACATTCACGTATCGCCTTATTATTACCATGGTGGTCTTCACGGGAACATACAATATTGATTTAAGCGCTCCGTGAGTGCCTCATTTGGATCCATGTTACATACGGATAACGTCACAGACGACAGCCCGACATTCACGTATCGTCCTTATTATTACAGGAATTTATTATGAATGGGTGGTCTTCACGGGACGACTTTAGTCCACCACCAATTTTGATTAATGGGCTATGACTGGCATTAGTGTTAGATGAAGTTTACACCAACCGGGGTATTATTGCTTCGGCTAGGTGCAGTCTACAAGCAAGGCATTAACACCCGTATGCAGAGACATTCCTTAAGTTAAGTAACCATCTTCACACTACTATGCAAGATTTGAGGTAAGTCAAGGGCTGAGGCTTCCTCACATCATTCTAAAGGAAAAATAGCTATTAAAGGTTGGTTACCTTAAGAAGTGACTTTGCATAAGAGTGTAGGTCTTAAGACTTAAGTTATAGTGCTAGACGTATGACGTGATTATCATGGCCGCTGAAAATTGTTGATATGCGGCACATTTGCCGGCGGGTATAGCTCAGTGTTCAAAGCGCTTGCTTTGCAAGCCAAAGGTTGTAGGTTCGATCCCCGACGGAGATTAAAAAAAATAAATTTAATCGATTTCTGAGCTCTAAAATACCCTCGCGGTTGGTGTGAATTTGATCTCTGACCCGTAAAATGCCAGTCATAGACTATCAATTAAAATTGTTGGTAAATGAAAGTCGTCCCGTGAAGACCACATATTCATAGTTAAATTCCTGTGATGATGCGTGAATCTCGGGCTGTAGTCTATGGCGTTGGCGGATCAACACTCTACATGCAGTTCTTAGTCATATGCACCATGTTAAGCGTCATAGAATTCTACAGATGAGACATCAAAATTACTTTTACTATCTGTCGGTATTGTCCTGTATGTGCTTACATAAAAAAAACATTTGAATTGAAGCATGGTAAATATAATATTAAAAGACCGTTTTTATTTTTTTAACAATTGATTTTTAGTCCGTTGTATCCGAACTTTGTTAAATAAAAGTCCGCTATATCGAGGTTGCAATGTACTCCTATATAAACCTTGCATCTAGTTAATAGCGAAATCAAAACATCAGGTGTTATCAAGCTTGAATTCTATCGGTTCCATCGCTTTCAGCGCGCGGTCAGGGGCGGGCAATCATTTTAAAAGGGCCCGACTGACCATCCGCTCACGTCATGCGTCAGGTTTGCGGCTTTTTTGTGCGAACTGAACCAATGGATGTTTATATCTATCAAAGGCAAAAACGACGCCATACAACTTTTATCTACTGGGTGAATCTACTCTACCATCATCGACAGTAGCGGCTCGCTTGTTGAAAACCCTCCTTATCCCAGATGGGGACCCGTTACAGGTCGCACGCATAAAGCTACTTGTTAGAAAGTGGCTGAAGGCCTTCCCGTGATTCTAGGTGCATCAGATACATGTAAAATATTCCTCAGTCTAAAGGCTGCGAAGTTAGCATACTACAGTGAGTCTCGAATTGTTTTCTTTGGTAACACTTGAAAGGGTTTCACGATGAGGTGACCTCAACCTCGCCGGTTTCAACATTTCCAAAATCCAATCATGCACTTTTTCCACCAAGAAAACTGCTATGGATCCTGAATCTTTCAACGGTTGTTCTCTTCCAAAAGCAAGCTCCATCAAGATCCTTAAAGTATCAATCTCGAATAATGTCAAATATTACGAGTCAATTAAGTATAAAGCCGGTCTCGCTTCCAAAAAACTAGGTGTATTATATAGATCACTTCGGTATTTCAACGATAAACAACTTTTTCTATATAAAGGACGAATCCGACCTATCCTTGAATACGGCAGTCACCTTTGGTTTGGATCCTCCTTAATTGACTCAGTTGAAAGAAGAGCAATTCGTTTGATAAACAATGACACTCTTACGTTTAACCTGCGATCAATGGAACACAGGCGTAAGATTGGTTCACTTAGTCTTTTCTACCGTTATTACCGCGGTCGCTGCTTTTCGGAACTTAAAGAACTAATTCCTCCTGCACCCACCCACAACCGAAAAACGAGTCTTACACTTGCCGAACATCCATACACGGTTAATGTGTGTCGACCAAAAACTGGCAGTTTCCAAAGTTCCTTCCTTAATGCCACTGGTATACTTTGAAATGCTCTTCCAGCGTCTGTGTTTCCTCCTTCCTACAATCTGGATCTCTTCAAGAAACAGATAAATATTCCTTGACGCCATGATATCTGCAACACAACAGAACACTATTATACACAACACGAGTCGAGGTCTGAGGCTTTTTCACTTTAATCATTCTAAAGGAAAGTAGCTATAATAAGTTTGTTCCCTTAAGAAATGTCTCTGAATACCAGGTGTTGAATTTGCTTTCTTAAGTCGAGAATTGACTCTAAATACGAGTATAGATTGTAGCGCTCTGCAATGATGAATTTGTCTCCATAAATCGTCTAAGTATTAGTTAAGTTAGTTATTGAATTGCGGCAGGATGGGGAGCAGATGAACAACACACAGACTTTTTCAGAAGCAGATATATATTTTCTATAGACCTTACAAACTTCCGGCCCGGGCGGAATAACACGCCGAGCCGGCCATAATACGACCTTGTCGCGGTCGGCACACATCTGACCGGGCGCCGTGGACGGTGACACTATATAACAAACGTCACACCCGTGACCGAACTTGTCCAAAATACTAATATGGCGACACATACATCTACGACAAGCGAACAGAAATAAGAGATGAAATATTGTATATCGAGTTTTTCGGTACCAGTTAGCAAAGGCTTTATCATGTTGATATCAGCATCTACACGCACACAACCAATTCGCATGCTTTACAATCGCATTTGGTGCATCGCATTAAAGTAGCTATCTGCTTCTAAAAGGGCGAAAGTTTTCCTTTTTGAAATGAATAGTTTTCTTTGTGGGCAGGGCCGGCTTCAGGCATTTAATAATTACGACGCTGAATGGGCGCCGCTCCAAAAGGGGCTAAGCGCCAGACGCGGACTTGCACTCGGACCGCCACTGCTTTTAATGACTTTCCCCTTTGATTTGAACTAAAAGCACACGTTTTATTTGTGCATACTTTTACGTGTTAAGCGCAGTATCAGTGGCGCACAGTGATATTATAATTTTAAATAAAATTAATTTAAATTCATAAATAAATCTTTTTTCTTGTTATTCTTATTATTAATGTCACAGTCACGATCGTACAAAATGCTTTTTTTTTTAATCAAAAATTGTATGTAAAACATAGCTTTGTTCCTAAAAATCGGCTCAACTCAACCAGCGACACGTGGTTAGCAACAGACGGTGTCCCATCCAAGTTTTGCAGTGTTGCATAAACTTGGTGATCTATCGAGAACCGCGCTAACGATGTGCTATTGCCGCTGGAATTTACTTCTTTGTAATATAAAGTTAACGCGGTGGAATATTTGCCCAACATAGTATACGGTAACTATCCATTCAATTGAATACATTCCGAACATTACCCAACTATTTTTCTTGTAGGGATGCTTTTTTTCCATTCGTTAGAGTCCCGGAGGAAAACTGCTGCTCTCAAACATTCATTCCTTCTTCTTCGCGGTGAAATTCACAACCCCGGGATTCTTGAATGTTTTAACTTCAACGTTCCAGCTAAGTACACCCGTGCTCGTAGCCACTCATTGTTTTTGATCCCAGTTGATATTTGTGGAGCTTCGAGCATTCAATTTAGTACAACGGCAATGGCGCTCCTAAATGGCCTACCAGCACACCTCGATCATTTTCTTACATCCTTTTCCTCTTTTGACGATGGTATTGTTCTACTAGATGTCTGTGATCTTTGATACGTGTCATCTTCTTCTTCTTTTTTGTTTTTTTTTGTATGTATTATATGTTTATGTATACTCTATGTTTCTTGTTCTTTATTATTATATGTATCTTGGAACTGCGGTTCTGTTTAATAAAAAAATAAAAAATAATCATTAGCCTGTGTCCATTCACTGTTGAACGTAGGCCTCCCACATGAGTCTCCATCCTTTAAGGCCCTCCACATTCAGGCCAGTCCTGCTGTATTACTATGGGTCACCCGTTTGCTAAAGAATATGCTATAATAAGTGACGACTTGTAAAAGAAAGTATAACATAGTGGGAGTCAGGTAATAATTAGATCGTTTTATTTACCTTAGTGGATTTTTTTGTAAGAACTTTTATATTGCAATAAAAATGATAATAATTGACGGATCGCTTCACTTTTCAACACACTTGCGGAGCACCAGTACTCGGCGGATCACGGGTTGAGAGCCACACGAACCAGAACATTTGCGTTATTGCGTGGAAATTTTCTCAAAAGCACTTTTGGTTTATTTGCCCTTTGTTGCTTTCCATTTTGTTAGATTTAATTATATTAATTCCCATTACGGGACCACTCGCCAGGGCCGCACTGGGAAGTAAACACAATATAAATAATTATAATTGTACTTTGGCGGACGGCAAAGTCCAGTGGTAAAAACGTTAGTTTGCCATTCAGACGCTGTCGTTTCAAATCCGGACAAAGCTTGATTTTTTTTAAATTACTTTATAAAGTAAAGCTCTATACATGCAATTGGTAGAGTCGAGCCACCCCTTAAAGACCAAAGAGCGTCAGGCTGATCATCCGATCTGTTTAAAAACGCTGATTATTGAACACCCAAATATTTAAAAAATTGTACATCTTCTTCTTCGTAGTATCAATCCGGTGGATTGGTTTGCAGCAACACAATCTTGCATCTCGATCTCCATTCCTCTCGGTCCTCCGCAACTCTTTTCAGTTCAGCATAAGCGCTACAATTCATGTCCTCGAATACTTGCTGCAAATACTCCCGTCTAGGGCGCCCTCTACAGTTTTTACCCTCAACCATCCCCTCCACAATATCGTGAAGAAGACCGTCGTGGCGCATGATGTGACCAATCCATCGGGCTCGCCTCTCTGAGATGGTTCTTATTAGTACATAATTTTCATATAATTAAATTAATCGGTTTAAAATATCTATATATTGCGTAAAAAAGTACCAAAAACGAAAATAAAATAAAACGGTTTGCGCAAAAGATATTTTTTTTTGTATTGCTTTCCTTTTGTTATTTTCTTTAATATACAAAAGGAAAGCGATTCGTCTGTTTGTATACATAATTATTATTTAAATTTCGGTTGCTAAATAGTATTTTTTGCGATTTTTTGAACTTTGAAAATATAGGCTCACATTCTACGTAAGATAACATTGATCTGTATATCTCGCTTGGTGAAAACCCTCCCTGTCCCGTCTTGTTTTTGTTAGAGAGTGGCTGAAGGCCGTCCCGTGATTCTAGGTGCATCAGTTAGATGTCAAATAGACCTCAGTCTAAGGCTGCGATATTAGTATACTAGAGCGAGTCTCGAATTGCCTTCTTTGGTAACACGTTGCTAACCACGAAATACGTGGGAATAGATAAGGAAATGTTGAGGTTGGGAAATGGATTCTGCAAAATGGTAGACATTAGTTAGGAGTCATTACTCGCAGAAGCCTACTCGCGGGTGTGACATTTGGGGCTGCAACTTCACCATCATAATTTCCATGTCTGCTCTCCTAACTAGAGCATATGGACATCACGAGCCGCTGCCACTTAGCTCTGTCAGTCGTCTTCGTCCTTGCCTCATCCCATATCAGCTCCGCCTCCCGCATTACATTATATATATAATTCCTGTTGGCCTTAAAGGACAGCGCAAGCCCCGGGGCTTGAAGAAAAAGCAGCTGTAGAGCGTAAGGTTATGTTGGGTAAAAAACAAATAATTTAGTATACAAGTATAACCTGTATGCAGAGACATTCCTTGAGTTAAAAGGTGACCAATTCGGATTCTGCAAATAGCAGACATCAGTTAGGAGTAATTACTTCGAGTCATTATTGATCCGTAAAGTAATGTTTCTTTTATTAACTGAATTGTAAGCATGTATAGCTTACGTTAACGTAATCAACGATCTAAGCATGTATAGCTTACGTTAACGTAATCAACGATCTAAGCATTCTAAGCCACCCACCGTCTAAGTATTGTTAAAAAAAGTAAGGTTTTTTCCTTCCGATATTGATGAGAGAAATGCCACTAAAGATGATATTTATTATAGTTGTGTACGTTTATATCAATTTGTGAAAGAAGTAAGTTTGACTGAAGTTTTTTTGGATCAATTGTGCCTAAATCAAACAGTCTCAAGAACAGTTTTTTCATTCGAACGATAGCATAGAGATAGACTTTAGGCTTTAGAGATAGAAGTGGATGGTAGAAGGCAGGGTGAGGATGAGGATGGGGAGGTTCTGAAGAGACTGCGACTGCTGCAGCAAGAACAAGCACCAGCCTCTCTGCCGAACAACTAAAACCACTCTGATGGATTCATCAAATATTTAACCCGGGTCCCGCCGATTTGGAAAACGCACAAGCGCAACTTAAAGTATAAAAAAAAAATTAAACAAGTAAAACTTTCTTCTTATTTAGCCTAGCCATTTCCCATCATCTGGGGTCGGCTCTCCTTGTGAACATTCGCCATGTCTGTCTGTTCTGCGTTGCATTCTCGGTCAAACCCAGAGTCTTCCAATCCATGTTTACAGTTGCAGTCCAGGTGTCATGTGGTCTTCCAAGTCTTCTTCTCAGCGTGGGTATGTTGAGGGCTCTCTTCACCATGTGGTCCTCATCTCTCAGTGTCACATGCCCATACCGTCTTAGGCGGTTTTCCCTTATCTTTTTAGGTATGGGGGCCACCCTAAATGAACCCCGAATATGCTCATTTCGAAGTCTGTCCACTCTAGTCACACCGCCCGCCCACCTCAGCATCTTCATCTCTGCCACATGAATCCTATCCAAGTCACGTTTCAGCGGGGTCCAACACTCCGATCCGTAGAGCATAGCTGGCCTTACAGGAGTTTTGTAAATTTTACCTTTGGTCCTAACTGGAATCTTGATGTCAAACAAAACCCCAGAGAGAGACCTCCATTTCAGTCATTCTGTGTTTATTCTTTGCTCCACGTCGTATTCAGTTTTGGCGTTTAAAGATATCACAGAGCTTAGATATTTAAAAGTATCAACCTCTTTTACGGGTGTACTCTGAAACAAGTAAAACTTTATAACTATTTATTTATTTACCTTGTTTTTACATGGATCACGTAAGATAGGTTCTCTATTAGGAGAATGCAGTTTAGTTTCAGTCAGACTAACTCGTAGCCTTTCTCAATCCATCACTTGTTAAGAGATAACTGAGCTGCGATAGTACTTTATAAGTGGTCAAACCCATTTTTTGTAGGAGGCAGTCTATTCTGAATTTTCAAACCACCTATTAAAAAATAACCATTCATTTAATTTAGAAACAGGATTAAAAATATTGCATTTGGAAAATAAAACTATTAAATTAAATAATTTAGAATATTTAGAAATATATAAAGCCATTAAGAATAAAAAAGAGGAAATAATTAATAATCAAATAAATGCTTTAAGTAACACACCAATTTAAAAAATGTTTCTGTTAGATAAATAAGTAGTTGTGGTCCGCAATCAATAAATTACACTGTACATATTCTTATTTCTTGTTTGTATGTTTACGGTTTTTTAACTAACCCCCTATTTGTTACGCCACTGCCTGTCAGCCCTTCACATCCTCCATTTTCCCAGCATCCCCTAAGAGACAATCCTCGTCCCCGAAAGCCTTCGTGGGTTCTAGGGATTACGGTGTTTGTTTCTTTTATTGTTTTCCTGGGTCTATCTAACCCAGTAATTACAAACCTTTCGTAACCTAGGACAAAATGGTCCGGACCTCGGTAGCATCGGGCTATTCATCTGTTTCTCGTGTAAAACGTATCATAACTAAGAAATGATTCCTGATTTTCTTATCAGATCACGACATATTTCGGCTACGTCAGGTAGCCATTGTCGAGTCAATTTTGCAAGAATGTGTGCGTGTTTATGTAATACATGTTGCGAGTGAGTAGGTGGGTGTGTTTAAAAGAATAAACTGTGTTGATAAGAACGCTAAACGGTGCCAAAATAAGACTTTATGTAAAAGAATAACCTTTGATGAGGAAGGTGGAAAAAAAACCTTCATTGTCGATAATATATACGCTATATATCCCTTCCACAATGTCGTGAAGAAGACCATCGTGGCGCATGATGTGACCGATCGCCTTTCTGAGATGGTTCTTACTAGGTGCCTATCTTTCTTGATTATCCTGAGAACCTCATTGTTCGCGACGTCTGTATATAACTTGACATCAGCATGATGTAGCCCTTGCTGGCTGGTACCGAAAACCTCGATATACAATCTTTCGTCACTTATTTCATTTAGCTTGTCATAGATTTATGTATCCGCCGTATTGTCATTTGGGACTAGTTATATACACCGCCGCTCGTGGCGCGGACGAGAGCCCGATCACGAGCGCGGCAGTTGTGTGCGGATGGCCGAGAAGGTCGCATTACGGTCGTCGGCATGTCATTCCGCCTGGCCGGAAACTTGTAAAGTTTATCATAAATATAATCAATGTACTTCTAAAAGAAAGTCTTTGTTTTGCTCCTCATGATGCCCTCACGCAACGGAGTAACACCTTTTTGAGAGAGAGGAGGATGTTAAACTATATACATAACTTGTAATACTTGTATATTTGTTAAGCATTTCGGTGAGTTTCTCAGCACCTTCGCTCCGTGGAGCACTTGTTGAAATCCACTGCATCGAGTCCAACCTTTTTGCAGCTTAATCCCGCAATTCTGCTGCTATTAAGCAACTTACCCAAATGGAATGGGATCTCAATTATTCAATGTTACATTTATTCGTTAAAATCTTTATTATTCTACGAGTACTTAACCTTTTTTCTTAAAATTGCTTTGTTTCCCTTTTATTTGTGTACTAATTTCGTCGGTGGACATTGTGAATTTTATATTATATTATATTTAAAAAAATACAAAAAACACATAATAACATCATCCTCTCTCTCAAAAGGGTGTTATTCCGTCGCGTGATGGCAGGATGAGGAGCAAGTTGATAACACAGACTTTCTTTTAGAAGCACATTGATTATATTTACGTTAAAACTCTACAAGCTTCCGGCCAGGCGGAATAACATGCCACTGGCCGTAATGCGACCTCCTCGGTCGTCAACACATAACTGACTCGTTCGTCAGCGCTTAGGCTGTCGCCCAGCGCTCAAGTGGTGATGTCTGTAACTAACACACACGTGAGCGGACAAGCGAACATAAATAAGAGACGAAAGATTGTATCATGCGTCACGATGGTCTTCTTCACGACATTGTGGAAGGGGTGGTTGAGGGCAGAAACTGCAGAGGGCGCCCTAGACGGGAGTATTTGCATCAAGTGTTCGAAGACATGAGTTGTAGATCTTATGCTGAGCTAAAGCGTATTGAAAAGGATCGAGAAGAGTGGAGATAGAGATGCAAGACTTTGTTGCTGCAAACCAATCCACCGGATTGATACTATGAAGAAGATACACGTCTGCTATGTATAAATTTACCTTTAATCCTTTTTTAAATATTAACTATGGGTTCACCCATAATTAGTTACTACTAAGTCTTACCCGCTTGGTGAAAACCCTCCCTGTCCCGTCCTGTTTTTGGAGACCCAGATGGGGACCCGTTACTGGACACACGCAAAAAGCTGCTCGTTAGAGAGTGGCTGAAGGCCTTCCCGTGATTCTAGGTGCATCAGTTAAATGTCAAATAGACCTCAGTCTAAGGCTGCAAAGTTAGTATACTAAGTCTTACCCATAGAATAAAGGTCACCCACAGTGATATGGAGAGATCCATGCTCGGTGTATCTCTAAATGACAGTATCTGAAACGAGGATATCCGCAGAAGAACTCAAGTAGTGGAGGCTACCCAACGAATATTCACACTCAAGTGTCAATTGTCAGTACATATCTGTCAAAGAGACGACGGTCAATGGGGAAGAAAAGTATTGGAGTGGCGCTCAAGAACTGGCAAAAGAAGCATCGGCCTGGATGCAGAAGGCGGAGGATCGAAGAGGATGGAGACTTATGCGGGAAGCTTATGTTCAACAGTGGACGGATACAGGGTAAAGATGATGATGATGGGGTCACCACAGCAGCATCAGACAATATATGTTCAGACAAAATACATACTTTGGGTTTTGGCGGTGATATGTTCCAACTAGAAAGTGTTCTTCTTGAACATTTCCATTCTTCTTCATCGTACTTTGATATTGTTTGAAAAATATTTTGTAATATGAATTTTCGTAAATAATAAATGTGTATAGTAAATCAAAATTTACATTCTATAAAATTCCATATTTAGTTTTAAAATTATTTAATATTCGCGCCAAAAATATTTTATCGTCGCTAGTGCCCTCTTTTGCATACAACTGGCGGTAAAAATTTGCATACTAAAAACTGAAATCTTTCATTCTCATCGTATTCGAATACGAAAAATGTTTCGCTATCTGTTTTATCGACGATCCTTCGTTTCAGCTTGCTCCAGAATGCCGTATATTTGCATTTCAAGAAAATAAATAAATTATAATATTATTTATTTCATTGATAATTGTTATTCAATAGTGATCATTGTTAATATTTTTTTTTTATTGTTTTAAAATAATACAATAAAATATCGTCACAATGATATTCAAATACTACGATCTCTGTTTTACCGACTAGTTTCAGTTCTTGCTTTTTGATTCAGAGTTCGCTGTCATCGCAGCTGTCATCAGGGTTGCCATGTGTAGTAATAATATCCTCATAAGCTACAGTAATGAATAATATCGTTTTTTAGAATTGATGGCTTTTGGTGACTATATAATTTTATTTAATTTCTTTCTGATATTTCGACTCCCGTCACATGGGTTATTTATGAGTTCTTTTTAATCCTTGTATCAATTGTGTTTTTATGTTTATTTTTTGTGAATAAATCTAACACAATGCTTACATTTTTCGTCGTTCATAATGATGTAAATACATTGACAACAAATATTTTTATTTATTAGCAAATATAATCCACTCGGGGTTTCATCCATCTGCTAATATTATCATTCAAAAGAAATTATATTGAAATAGCTTTTCATATTACTTCAAAAACGACTAAAATTATGTTAAGTCTACTTTTTAAATTATTTATTCCCATATTTAACGTGCGAGACTTGAATATAATGTTATCTTAAAATAACAATAGCGTTTAAATTTTAAAAAGACGTCGTGCGTTTCACAAATTTTTTTAGGAAGATTTTTATACAAACATTTTGTAGGCTTTTTATGCTTCGTAAACTAAATATTATAAATAATAGATTAATTTGTAAATTTCTTCCAAAAAACTAACAATAATGACGAACTGAAAACATGTAAAAATTATCGTAAAGAAAATTGACTCATACCGTTCATTTCAAAAGCCCTAACTTTTAAAATCAATGTACTTGAAAAGTTGCATGGTCAGTAGCTGCAATAAAGTAGAAGTATATCAAAATAATATTCTTTAAATTCACGCAAAAGTAACAGTATTTCCAAAAAAAATGCTAAAATATAAAATAAATATACTATTATTGTGTATTATTTAACATGTACTACATAGTATTGTGGCTTTTGGGTTTAGCTTTGTGTGGAGAATTATTTTCTTCCAATATTTCGATCTCCAAAATCCACAATACCAAATCTGGTCGTGAAAACGTAAGAAGTTATTTATGTACTACATAGTTAAAAAGACTCAACCCAAATCAACCTTATCTTAACCTCATCCAAAATAAAAAAAACAACCAAAAAACTAATTTAAATTTATTGAATTTTATTTTGTTGTAAAATATATATATTTTTAAAACAAATTCTAAAATGAACTATTTCTTTTATAAACTTTTATTTAAATTAAATATTTGTATAAACTATTGTAGCATCGATTCCGTTGGCAACACCGGCTGTCACTCGCTTGGTTCCCGCGGCCCGCAATGTCCACCGACGCGTGAAAAATAACATCCACATTCCTATTTTCAGATGGACTTCTCCTCCTTGACGGGTACTCTCATTACTTTCTTTATTATTTATCTCACCGATCCCCAACCCAACAATCCCCAAACACGACCAATTAACCGCAATATCGCCTGGCAAAGCCCCATCACGCTAACAAATATCTGTTCTGTCCTACACTAACCTACATAGTAACCCTTCTGACACATTACAAACATTTATTTTAAAATATTATTTTTTGTATTAAATGACCACATTTTCACGCTTTTTTTAACCCCACAGTTACATCGTACGACGCATCAATTGTTACTAATAAGAAAATAACATTTAAGCATATTATAAGGTGTTGGTATTTCATACAAGTAGAAGGCTTACTAACATTGGGTATAAAATGTATTACAAACATTGTATGAGAATGCGGGTAATTGTAAATATAATCACGATTATGTATATTTATAGATAATTATGTCGTAAAGTGGACAATAAAATACAGCAAGATATATGATAGCAATCAATCCAAACCTAACCTAACTATTTACCATAGAAGTCAGAAAAAGTGAATTTAACCCATTGAATTTTTTTGCTTTTTTGTAATATTATCGTGTTACGGTACTTAAAATTTGAGTGTTTATAGGTTAATCTTAAAATAATCTGTTAATACATGAAATTATGGCGTTTATAGGTATATATGTAGTATAAAAATTGTAAAAAATGAATTTTTGGGTTTCATCTGGTTTTCTCACAGTCAATATCTCGAATCATGAGAAATTTAGTCAACTTATTGATTTTTGTTGTTTAATTGCATTTTAAGGCTCCACTTTACTACATAATAACCATTTTTCATGCTTTATTTACCCCACATCAATGATTATTAATAATAAAATAATATGTTAATGTAAAATGTATTTCAATGAAGTGGAAAAAGTAATACTGGGTGAAAAAAATATATGGAACATTGAATGAAAAAAAATGTAGATAATTTTAAATTTCATAAACATTATTTATTTTATTACTAGATTTTTTTATTTGTCTTCACAATAACATCTTTTTATATGTGAACTTAGTCGAGTTATGTTTTGAGATTCTTGTGGGTAAAAGCTCCATCTAGTAAAGTCTTCGTTTTAATAATCCTGAAGGACTATCTGCTCAATATATCCATCAAAATGCTGGGTTAAATGAAAAATAATCTCTTATCTAAAATTGATCCTTGCCATTTGCCGGTGGGTATAGCTTAGTGGTTAAAGCTTATGCTTACCAAACTGAAGGTTGTGCGTTCGATCCCTGACGGAGATTAAAAAAAAAGGTTTTTAATCAATACCAAAGCTCTTAAAATACCCTGGTCGGGGTGAATTTTCTCTCTCACGTGAAGCACATTTTGTGTGAAAACCGGTCGACCCGCTAAACCGATTGTTCGTATCTCAAATTTTGCAAAAAAATGGCTCGCTCGTATTTAAAAAAACTCTTATGTTGGGGCGCTTGTGTCAAGGTACCACTGTATTTTATTTTTCCATGGGTTATCCACACTTCTTATGGAACAAGGATAAAAACAATAGCCAGGGTTGCCTCATATTATTTTGAATTTATGTAATAATATGAAATTATTATTTTTTCTAAATTGATTTGGTATAAACTATTTTTATATATACCAAATCTTTATATAGGTATAAAGATTTGGTATATATAAAGAAAACATGTAGAATGGATTAATAAATTTATTGAATTGTATTAAAAAATATATATAATTTATAAGGACTAATAAATGCACAAAAATACCTATTTAAAAATGCTGGTTTCATTGTTTTTGTAGTTACAATTTTTTGTTAATACCCTTTTTAGTTATTTTTCAAAAAAAAACCTAACCTAACCCTAAAAATCTATTATTATCGCACTCTGTTTTTAAGGCCTGTATTTATTTGTCCAGTAATTAATTTATGGTTTTGGCAGTAAATTAAATCAATTGGCAGTAAATTAAATTAATCGGCAATAGATAAAATAAATTGGCTGTACACTCTGTGTCAGTGTGAATGTGGTAAGTTAGTTGTGTCAGTAAGAATGTGTTAAGCATACATTATATTATTGCCATTTTAATATACTGAATTTTATTAGAATACTGCCAGTAATTAATGTAAATGAATGAATGATAAGCACATTAAATCGAAACCTAACCTTACCTATTATGAATTATTTACTGCTATTTTTTTTATTTTTCTACTGGCAATTTATTATTTTTATTGTCCTTTTTATGTATTAATTACTGATTATTATATGAATAATTACTGGCCATTTATTAAATTAGTTGCCTTCTTTAAATATAATACTTAAGTGAATTTTATCAAGCATAGTTGTAAATATAAGTAAATATTTGACTTTGTTCCTCCAGGTATTTTGAAAGACAATGATTTTTACGTTAATTGATTACAGGTATTGAATTTGTATAATGAATATGATATAAAGAGAGATATTTATAATTGTGAGGCTATGACAGATATTTTTACAATTAAGGTATTTAGTCTCACCAGCCAGGGTCCACTCCTTTCTGCTATTTATCAATGAATAACAAAAAAAAAAAAATTGGGTATATTTTACAAATTATAATTTAATGTAATACAAAACTTGAGTCGTTAATCTTGTATTACATAAAAAAATATTACATCGGAGCATTTCTTTTCTTTCTTTTTCATCCCTCGTCAAAACATCCCCATTCACGTTGCCCAACACAAGTCACGTCGCTCGGCAGCGAGCATCGACCAGCGGCACGCGCAGATGCGTCTCCTGCTCCCCACGCTTCAGCGGAACACCTAACCCCACTTTCAAGTGCATTGTTATCCAAAAGCACAGACTATTGATTTCGATTCCTCCAAAAGAATGCTTCAGTACAACATTTATGAATGATTTTATCAAAATATCTTGATTTACCTTAGCAAACAGAAAACATTTTGACTTCTACGTATTATAATTTTAAAATTAATTAAAAATTAATAAATTAAAAATATTTTCTTTTGATTCACAATTTGTTTTAAATGATTACATGTTTCGGCCTTCCTGAAGACCATCTTCAATAAAATATAATAAAACAATAAAATAAAAATAAAAATCTACGTATTACATTCATTGGAATATTTATTTATTAACTATTTGGTAGTAATAATCAGTAATTTTCCCAATATAGACCCACACTTGCAATCATTACCTATTGGCAACTAATTATTTTGTTAGTATTGAATTCAATTAATCGTCAATAAATATTTAAGAAATGGTCTGTAAAAGTAAGAAATTTGCCATTGAAAAATAATACGAGGTTAGGTTAGCTTAGGTAAGGTTTCAATTTTATGTGCTAGTTATTCAAAGTCCTGGTCTTAAATTTGCATGTTACCATCTACTCACTAGCTATCAAGCTGAAACTATCCATTTATTTTAAAACATTTCATTTTATTTAATTATTGACCGTTTTACATAAATTACTGGCAGTATTAAATATAATACTGTTTTATTTTATTTTATAACTGACCACATTGGTACTGACACAGTGAACATTGCCAAATTTTTTAATTTACGGCTAAAACCTTAAATTAGTTACTGTATAAATAAATACAGGACACGACTATGTATAAATATTAATGTTCTTATATATCTTCTAATAAATATATAATAAGATATTTTATATCACACTGAAGAGCACACTGCCAGAAGTGGGAGGATCTCAAATTTGAATTATATTGCACTTATTGTTTACTATTTTAATTGAAAAAACTGCATGTGTAAAAAGAATCACACCAAACAATTACTTTATGTTAAAATTGGGATTCTTAAAATTGCTTAGTAAAAAGTAGTATTTAACATTTACACATAATTATGCAAACAATGTGTTAATTCCAAAACAATAAATTAAAAAACAATGTTTAACGGGAGTTGTACCCGGGAATGCTTGCATAATATGGGTTATATCCCCAGCTAAATACACAAAAAATCAGGGTATATTTTTAACGTGGCGTCCGGTATTGATTTTTTTCTTCCCCATAATTTCATATCATGTTTTGTGCATGAATGGATTTTTTTTTGTAATATTTACGCTCACAAGTCCATTGTATGACTCATTTTTAAGAATTATCCCGTCGTGGATTTGGTAAATATACACTTTTTAAATGATCCATTATTTATCTGACTCGGTTGAGCGTCATAGAATCCTTTGATGGGACAAAACCCTCACGCTTTCCTATGTTTTTATAAAATGCAAAAAATACAGACCTTTAGAAGATTAATCTAACCTAAGTTACTAAATATTGCCAGAACATTTTAAGGATCTCTTTAAATATAGTTAAAAATAAATATTTTATGTTGTGCATCAGTATCTATTAATTATCATGTAAATATACTCTAATATCCATATTTAAATAATACACAGTTAACAATTCTACTAATTTGCATTTTTTTTAAAAATAATAATTAGTTTTAAAAGGTTTTACAAAACATTTTACTACGTATTTTAGGTAAATACCAGGCAACATTATAAGGTTTGCATTGCAAGATTATAAATAAGAATTAAACTTATTTATTTATATAAATATGATTGAAGAAATATTTGGTAATAAATGTATGTATAGAAAAAGTAATGGTAGTTTATAATAAGCTTAAAAAAATATCTAAATATTTCAATTTGAAAAATTATAATTTTGAATTAAAATCTCCAAAAACTATTCTAATATTTAAATTTTTTTTTTTGAAAAAAAAAGTATTCATCTATGCATTTATTATAAGTTAAGTCATCAAGCTATTTTTACCCAGCCGTCAATAATATGATAGGTTCTGTTATGATTTATGCCATTGTGCTACCGATCCAAAAGCACTTCACCATCTAGGGACGTCAGATGAATCCCCGACCCTCGCTGTTCAAAGCTGCTCCGATCGTTCTACCGCCGGGCCACGTACTCCGCCTGCACTTGCCCTTCTGACACTGATCCTGACAGTTGCTTTCGATCTTTCACTCCGTCAAAAAAAACCCCAGCATTCAAAAATAAGAAGTTTTTTTTTCATAATCTTTACAAGCTGGAAAAATTACTACTAATGGTACGTTTGATAATACATTTTTTACGTTAAATTATTAATAATGATTTATTTGTATTGGATGGAGTTATTGTGTGATTTCAATGGTTTTATGACGTGATTCGAATCGACTTGTATGAAAAATGCACGCTCGATTAAATTGGCTACCTAGTTTTTTGTACACCTTTCAGGTAAACCAAACAATGGTTTAAGGTCAATATTCTCCAATACATATTGCAACAACAATATGAATTCAGTTATGATCATATTTCCTATCCATTCATACATTTTAAATAAATATTATTAATATTTTTGGGTTTATTTTCTACATAATTACTTCAAAACATATTTTATATCGATCCGTGAAACGTTTTAATCGTTTTGCAAATGGCAGCCGTTTCTTTTGCCGAATATGATGGGGCGTATGATATTATTTGAATACCAACCCTCGGATGTATTCAGGGTACGGGGTAAATAGAAACAGATCGATGAAAGACTGACGCTGCGTCTTATTAACTCGGGAAACCATTTTGAATAGCCGCGTTATCATTTTTTGTTGCGGTAGTAACCATTTTGTGTGGTTATTATTGGGCATTGTGTTTTGGCATCAATTCACAATTTCACTATTAGTTGTATCGCATTACACTATATGAGCTTCGAGTTACTTTTTTTAAAACATTTGTTTATATTTTATTTTTTAATATTCTTAAAAGATTTAAACTCTAGTTTTTTTTATTAGTACTTTGGTGAAATTTAATGCAGTTTTTTATGCAACAGGTAACTTTTATAACATTCTCTAAGGTTTTTAATAATGTTATTTTACATTTTATACAATTTATGCTTTGTTTGAAATATACTTTATTATGAACGTTGTATTGGTTGTATTTTGTATAATATTCATGCTACCAAAGCTTTTTTTCATTTCATCCCTTATACTGGGTGGGGCAGGGAAGTATCCCTAATTATGAAAATATAAAAAAATGTAAAAATATATTTCGTTTACAAAAGTGTATTGTTCATTTGACCAAGCCATGCCTACAACTAACGGCGGTACTAACAGAAAATTCTATACCCACATCATCATCATCATCAGCCTGTGTCCATCCACTGTTGAATGTAAGCCTCCTGCATGAGTCTCCATCCTCTTTGATCCTCCGCCTTCCCGCATCCTTGCCCACAGCGTCATTCAAACTTACCCCCACTCCTCCAACAAGTCACCAACACTCGCAACGCCATCTCAAAAGTAGGGATACTTCCCTGCCCCACCCTGTATTTTATTGTTATTTTATTTACTTTAAATTTAAGTTGTATAATTCGTTTTTATATATTTTTTTATTACATACATATAATGGTTTGAACAATTCTTGTTTATCAACAGCGGCACAATCACTGATAGATCCATGCTTTATTAAAAATTTTGTATGGAAACCAAAATAAAATGGTTCCATAAAATCATTATAAATATATTTTAGATATTTATACATATATATATATAGTTTTTTTTTTCTTCAATAATACAGTTATTTCAAAGTATTGAAATGCATTAAACGAGTATTTCTAACCATTAACAACAAACAACTTTTAATAATTTATGGCTCGGATATTATACATAGAAAAAAAACCATTTATACATACTTAATAAATATTGATTTCTTTACCTTGTTTTTACACGGATCACGTAAGATATGGCCTCTGTTTAGGAGACTGCATTTTCGACCAACTCATAGCCTTCCTCAATCCATCACTGTCAAGAGACAACTTTTGTTGAGAGTTGTCTCTTGACAGTGATTGATTGAGGATTGAAACTGCAGTCTCCTAAACAGACCATATCTTACGTGTTCCATGTAAAAAAAGGTAAATAAATAAATAATTATTTATAATGGATCTCAAAGTGAATGTTGAATACATTGAAAAAATTCAATATACACATAAAGTAAAATAATAATATTTCTTATAATTTGAATGCATAATGAATCGTTTTTAATTAAACATAAATTACTTAATGTAATTACTCATTATAACTGTAGGTATATATTGTAATACATGAGATAATTATACAATTTATAAGTGATTAATTTTATCATTATTATATCTTTTTTATACCAATTACTTTCATCAGAGAATGGCATTCAAATGATTCAATACATTGCTCATTACATTTCTGGACCTATATTAATAAATTATCATTATTTTTAATATTTAAAAGTAATTAGCTAACGAAATATTCAAACTAAATTATATGTATTCTTTATGGCTGCGGTTCGTGATGTCCATATGCTCAAGGTTGAGGGAGCGGGCATAGACAAATGAAAAAATTACAAATATATATCTTCCATAATTGGAGCATTTGCACATGATAACCGCATCGTACCAAGTCATCTATGTATCATTCCAAAGAGGAAGAAAGCCCAAGAGGTCTTTAAAAAGGCAATTAACCCGTTGACTGCCATCATATTTCGCATATCTGCAACCTACAAGCCAATATGGAAAAAATGTTTTTCAGGGTCACAAATCATTATATAAAAACGCATACATTTAAAAAAATACGAAAACAACAGTAAAATTTAAAACTTCAACTAACACCACACTGCACACAATCGTTCAATGCGAACGCCGACGCAAGACTACTCCATACAAAATGTACGCATTCGACAACCCCGACCGGGGTTTGTGGCAGTCAACGAGTTAAAGGTTATGCTCTCCTGCGATATCTAGAAAAAATGACCCAGTTAGGACTATAATCGTCTTTTAACCGACTGTAGAGTCAAACCATCGCACGCCTAATATTGTAACTAAACACATGTTTGGTGTTTGATAGAGGTACCAACAGTCAGTGCTCCCATCACGGTCATTAATATTTGTTATTTGTTGCAGTGTCTGTCTCGCCATGCTGTTGGTGCGTGGGAGGAGGGCCTCTGCGCCATGAGCCACACTCCCGGCAGTCTCCCGCAAGGTAAAAACATATCTCTTACCATCATTTGAACTCTATAATCTAATTCTAAGGCATCGGTTCCAATTTCCAATACTGCGATTTTTTTATTTACTTCATTTTAAAGCTAACCTAACCACATTAAATTACCTAATTAACCACTTCATGCCCGCACTCATACCGGTGGGGTAATATTGTCCACGTTGTTTAGCTCGCGCTTGGACCAGATATGTCTCGCATATGTTCGATGTTTACGCATATACAAAAAATTAAAGTAGATTATTAAAAATTAATAAAAAAAAACGATTAGTTTTTTCCATTCTTGCGAAAAAAAACCTGAGCATGTAGTGGTTAAATTACCTACCTACCTAACCACATAAAATTGTTTTGAGATTTTTTTAGATTATATTTCAATAATCTAATCCTTATAGATTATTGACTATCCAATAATTATTAACAAATTAAAAACAACATATAAATCTTCATCAAATATCATATTTCATGATGTTTCTATCGTCAATATCGAAGAAAAAGAAACGGCAAACGCTGGTCTCATCCGCCGCTCATAGATGTATTTTGGTGTGTTTGCAGGCAGGGAAAACAAACTTGCTGACAGGTCATCGCTGCCGCCTGTTCCGGGAGAGGAGCGCGGGAGACTCAGCTATCACGAGCATTCCAATCCGGCCAACTTGCACAGGTAACCATAGCAACACCTTTCTCTTGTTTGATTTTTTAAATTACCATGTCCGCTCCATATTTGTACCAATATGAACACCACAAATTGTCATTTAAAGTTCTGTTAGTTCAGATTGTCTATACCTTGTCCCAGAACACCTGTATACCTGGAGGTTCACATGGGAACAGAGATGGTTCCTGGATGGACTGCGGCTGTGGTACCAGAGAAATATTTGGGCTTTATCTTGGAAACGATACAGACAATGATAAAAAGGAGGAGACTTTTAAAATACATGATATTTTTGCAGATTGTGATGTATTTTTGTGTTGTTTTTTTATTTTTATGTAAACGCATGCAGGAAAGCTCACCCGGTCAAGACCAGTGCACTCTATGACGCTCAGTCTGGGAGGCTGGACGCTGCATGCGGGAAACGTGTGTTGTGTTCATGTTTGTGTGTGGGTTAGGGAGATTGCAAGTGTATATTTATCTGTTTCTTGAAGAGATCCAGATTGTAGGAAGGAGGAAACACAGACGCTGGAAGAGCATTCCATAGCTTTCCGGTGGCATTAAGGAAGGAGCTTTGGAAACTGCCAGTTCTTGGGCGACATATAAGTGTGTTGTGTATAATAGTGTTGTGTTGCAGATATCATGGCGTCAAGGGAGGGGAGATCAAGAGCGGGCGGCGGACAGGAGGAGGAGGAGGCGGAGGCTCCACTGCCGACTCCGGCCCTTCAAGGTCGCCCCCTCCGTACTTGCGCTGGGCTCGTAACCTGCGAGACCTTCTGGAGGTACGTACTAACCCTTCGATTAGTGAGTTAATTTTGTTGCATATATAACGTGAGAGTGAGTTGAGATGCCTCTTCCTCTTCAGAATCTTCTTCCGAAGAATCATTCATATGAAACACCAAATCATCGAGATCTTCTATAACCTCCTCATCCTTACTTTCCACAAATATATTATTTATTTCTTCTTCACTTAGTCTGTGCGACATTTTGAAGGGTTTGTTCACAATACACTATAAAAATCGAAATAAGTTCACAATTATGTATATTTTAGTGACCAATAAAATCAATTGATTTGAATAGCACGATCTAATACCGAAGAGAGCACGGGCAGACTGACAATACATACAAATTGTTTGGTGAGGTTACAACAATAAAGATCTACATATGTGGATTTTTAAAAAAAAAAAAATATTAGAATATTATTTTATTACTTCAATATTCTAATCTACTTTTATAGATCATTGACTATATTACAATATTATTATTAATTAAATATACATATACTATACATAAAATTCTTTTTTCAACGCGTCAATTCAAGCACAAAAATAACGGCAGAAGCGGGATGCGAACCGCGGACCTTGGAAACCAACTATGCCCAGGTATTCATACCGCTCAGCCGACTTGGCTATTGCTATGCCTAGACCGACTGACGTTGAAACTAGTATTTATGTCATTGTTATCATCGTATGATAGATGTCGCTATAGTATATATTCAAAGTATGTATATTTTTATTTTTTATTATTCAATCAGTCATCATTTATTCACAAGCTTAATATTATTACTTTCCGACAGTCTATTTATTTTAGTAAGTACCACTCGGGTCTCGAACCAAACTATAGACTGAATGGATGAGAAACGACTACTTATAGTTCCGACTCGGACTTTATAACCAATCATTTACCTGCGTTACTGATGAATAATTTTACCTTCTTGATATTGTCTCAAGGAGACATTATTATATGGATTTTTTTTTAAATTTTTTTATTAGAATATTATTTTATTATTTCAATATTCTAATCTACTTTTATAGATCATTGACTGTCTTACAATATTATTATTAATTAAATATACATATACTATACATAAAATATACATAAAAAATAAAAATATACATACTTTGAATATATACTAATGCGCGAGGGTGTGTGAACGTACCTGCACGTTCATACCGCTCAAAGGGTTAATAACTGGGTCACTTCAAAATAGCCAGTAGGATTTAGGAAACACTTAGATTGCCATGTCGCCCATTTGTGGCTGAGACTGTACTTTATTCAGTCACCATCGTCAGGACGAACTTGAAACTAACCATAAATAATAAATACAGAATAATATATGGTAGAGAGAAGTGGACAGTCGATCCATAGAAGACTGACGCTTTTCTATCCTCCATGTCAGTGAAAAGTCATTGAGAGGAAATAATCGAATAAAGAATCTTTTTTATGTTTTTGTTTAGTTATCAAACCACTGTATATAATTTTAAAAACTGCAGATCATTATACAAATTGTTTTTCAGATATAAATAAATGAATTTTTAGAATTTATCCCACAATACATTTTTAGATGACATGTTTCACCCACGTCGAATGGCCGTTTTCAAGTCAGTTAGTAAAGTGAGTGTAGGCTCTGTATATAAGCAAAGAGTGAGTGAAAAGGTGGATATGAATTGTGTGATGGGTATATGTGTTTTGGAAATCATTAATGTATAAGGGAATTCATTGATGAAAACAACAAAATAATATGTATAATTACAAATTGTTTTTGTTGGCTATGATAGTAGCACTCAGGTAGCCTCCACTTCTTGAGTTCTTCTTCGGATATCCTCGTTTCGGATTCTATCTTTTAGCGACACTCCGAGTATGGATCTCTCCATGGCACGTTGGGTGACCTTTATGTTATGAGTAAAGTATGTCATGCTGTGGTATTTTTCCAGGATCCCGAAGGAGTGCAGCTGTTCCAGCTCTACGTGCGCGAGGCCGGCGCCCCGCACGCCGACCGCCTGGACTTCTACTTCGCCTGTCAGGGACTCAAGAGACAGCGAGAACCACAGCGGATCAAGTCCATGGTGTCCGCCATATACAGGTGAGACCTTACCCAAGATGCCCATAACAACTAGGTCTATATCGAACAAATTGATACTTACATACATATATACATTTAATATCACCTTTTATGAAATTTGATGTTATAGAGTTTGCTCTCAACTTTTCAACTTTTAGAGTCAAAATTCAAAAAAGTGTCATCTTCTTTTGATTCGATTTCCTCACTAGTTTGTTGTAACATCCTTCTCTCTCTCAAAAGGGTGTTAATACGTCGCGTGATGGCAGGATTGGGAGCAGATTGATAACACATACTTTTCAGAAGCACATTGACATATATTTACGTTAAAACTTTACAAGCTTCCGGCCAGGCGGAATGACATGCCGCCGGCCGTAAAGCGACCTTCTCGGTCGTCAACTCATAACTGATCTCCGCGCTCGGTATGGGCTTTCGCCCGCGCCACGAGCGGCGGTGTTTCCAACTAACACACCCGTTAGCGGACCCGTCCAAAATGACAACATGGCGCACGTAAATGCACGACATGCGACCAGAAATAAGAGACGAAAGATTGTATATCGAGGTTTTCGGTACCAGTCAGCAAGGACTACATCATGCTGATGTCAGTTGTTTATTCATCACGTTGGATATAATTTGAAACTGTTTTGTTTGTCGTTTGCAGATTTCTTCGAAAATCTCAGCTAACGATACCAGAAGATGTGCGGAGGAAGATCAAGGGGGGCCTCAAGGACGAGGAGGCGCTGGACGCGGACATCTTTGACACCATGCAGGCAGAGGTCGCCACCATCTTTGATTATTTATTTCCTAGCTGACCCGGCAAACTTCGTACCGCCTTAGAATTAATATATATGTTATTTTAACTAACCCTTGCTTTACGATGATATGTATTTACTACAACTCGACTCCAATAATGAGAATATCCATGTAAAATATGATAGATACTGAGTGAACAATTTTTGTATTCCTCCGTAATATTATGAAGTATTAACTTTTTAGATCTATCAAACGCCTCGTGGATTATAGAAGATATGAACCCCTAAATGGTGTCCAATTTTAACCAATTTTTTTCTTGGGCAGGCGATAGATGTCGCTATAGACCCAAGCTATAACATTGACTGAAAATATACACCGGTGTGCTCATGGCACTGGCGGGCTTCCCGCACCGGACCCATATTTGGGCTCATGGCACCCATACGGTTAAATAAAATTATAATAATGGATAGTTATTCATTTGTAGCCATGGAAATATATATTTTTTGTGGAACAATCGGGGATAGAATCACGCGCACATGTCAAGCATCTGCACAAACGGCCGTGCAGACTTGTCCGGACACATGCGCGGCTTTGCAAACGTTCCGTCAGTATGAATTAGGCTGTGCACAGGTCACTATCACACTGAATTAGTTGGCTGCACCAGCATTAGCTGCTAATTGCGATGTTTTAATCTCTTTTTCAGATACTTACATTACAAAAATTGTTACATTTCATCTTCAGCCATAGTCAATCAAAGCTATATATATATATTTTTATCTAAACACATACAGGAGAATACCAACAGGTGGTGATAGCAATTCTGAAGTCTCATCTGTGGAATTCTATGATGCTTACCACGCTGCATATGGCTAAGCGCCGCATGTGGAGTGTTGATCAGCCAACGTCATAGACTACAGCCCGAAAGTAACGCATCATACTTATTATTACAGGAATATACTATGAATGGGTGGTCTTCACAGGATGACTTTCGTCTATCACTAATTTTAATTAATAGGCTATGATTGTCATTTTACATGTGAGGGATCAAAATCACACCAACCGGAGGTATTTTAGAAAGTATATAGTAACATCCTCCTCTCTCAAAACAAGGAGAGAGGGACGTTATTACATCGCGAGGGGCAGGATGAGGAGCAGGGCAGCAGACAAAGACTTTCTTGTTGAAGCACAGATTATATTTTTACGATAGAAACATAACACGCTTTCTGATCACGCGGTACGACATGCCCGCGGCCGCAACGCGGACTTCACCTCGCCAAGGCTGGGGACTAACTAACTGTCTCCACACTACCGCTGGGCGCGCGCTGTCAGCAGCGCTGCTTGGTGGCAAAACTATGTACTAGTGCCAATGTCGCCATCTTATATAAAGGGGTGACGAGCTACAAAAATATAAGACGAAAGATCGTTTGTCGAGGTTTTCGGTAACAGTAAGCAAGGCCTACATCATGCTGATGTCAATAGGAAGATTCACATTTTTCCAGCTTTTAAATGATGTTTTCATATTTAACTAACATTTCTTTGGTTATTTATTCTTTATTGCAGGTGGAGAAGCTTATCAAGGAGACAACTTACGTCAGTTTCCTTCAGTCCGATGTCTACGTCCAGCAAGCGCAAGCGGCGCATCTGTCGCTGTCCTCTACTCCCTCCAGTGGCAGCATCTCCAGCTCCTCCAGCCATAAAGAGGTATGCTCCTGCTTTTCGGTCTAAGGCAACACAGCAAGTTATGTACTTCCTGTGTATGTAAATCAGAAAGAAATGATGTTATTTCTAGCTTGTAACATAAAAGTCAATTTTTCACCAGTTCCAGTTAAATTAGCTCTCTTTGTATAATTTTGAAGCTCTAAGCTTTTTTGCAGTAGTAGACAAATGCAGACACCTAAACAAAGAGAACCTTTTCAATGTAAATATTAGTCAAGTGGGCGAGTGGTACAAATAAAAGTACCTGTTTTGAAGATAATCATTGTTTTTTCTTCTGGAATCGCTATAAAGGACCCATTTATCATCCTCAGTTAATTTATCTGAGAAATAGATCTATTACATGTCTTTACAATAGAGACACAGATATGGATTGGTCTCTACTAACTTGCAATTTTCTACTAAAAAAATGTGCGTAAAGAGCACAAAAAGAACTTCAAAATTATACCTACTACAATGCGCTAAGTTACCGGTAATCGGTAATAAAATTATTTGAAAGTGACGCACCAAAAATTATCATTTCTTTCCGCTTTACTTAATATACAGGTATGTTGAGCGGTGTATCGGTTGCTGTACTTCTGTCAGCAACCGATCAGCAGACACCTTATTTAACCTTTCTTTTGTCCTCTTGTGTCCCTTAAACTTAACCTGTTATCTCCATCTTTGACAGACTCTCAAACTTCTCAAGTTGTTCATTGTGTTATAACATCAGACTGTTTAACCAAATCGCCTCAGATGTTGATATATTTCACGTAAGAGGGGCCCAATTCAGACATGAACTTCAAGAGTTTCTTTGGAGGAATAACTGGTTGGCGTCGTCTGTTTGATGAGCATTGGGACCTTCTGTTGCTTGTCTTTACTGCATTGTTCTTAGTACTTAATCATAAGAACCTATGTTTGTATATATTGTATTTTTTATTATATGTTTTCAGTTGAGCAGCGTTCTGGCTCCCGCAGCTCTCGCCACTCTGCACGAAGGTGAAGAGTTGTCTCTGCAGCCCCCGCAGCACCAGCCGGGCCCCCAGCGCCTCACGCGGGACCTCCTGATGGCCACGCAACATCGCCGGCTCGAATCCAAGGCCGCAGGGTCAGTAAGCACACCACACATAACCTCACATTGTCGCTTGTCTTTGTCCCGTATCTCGCTGTAGACAAAAAATGAACAGAAATATTATTATTTGTTTTTAAAATATTCCATGTATCAAAGATAATATTTAAAAAAAAACAGACAATTATCACAAGAGAGATAAAAAATTGCTAATTATTAATTCATGGCTTTTGAGTTGATTTGAAATTTGGTGATTTTTTTCTTTTAATTTTTCCTGCACCGTTTGTAGGGTGCGAAAGTTGAAATATTAGAGTAAATCCATTCTTCAAACAGGACACTCAAATGTCATGATATCCAAAAACGACTGTAAAAACACAATGTAATTATATATCCTTGGAGTATCAAACTCGAATAATGTCAAATATTACGAGTCAATTAAGTATAAAGCCGGTCTCGCTTCCAAACAACTAGGTGTATTATATAGATCACTGAGGTATTACAACGATAAACAACTTTTTCTTCTATATAAAGGACAAATCGGACCTATCCTTGAATATGGCAGTCACCTTTGGATTGGAGCCCCAAAATACCTTCTAAACTTAATTGACTCAGTTCAAAGAAGAGCAATGCATTTGATAAACAATGACAATCTTATGTCTAACCTGCAATCAATGAAATACAGGCGTAAGATTGGTTCACTTAATCTTTTCTACCGGAACTTAAAGAACTAATTCCTCCTGCACCCACCTACAACCGACATTGGTGTACTGAAGAAAAAAAAGTCATTGTCTGCCATTTTTTTTAAATTTGTGTATCAAATGTTGAAAATGTCGTACAATATTAAAAAATACGTGATAATGCTAGAAATATAGTCAAAAGAATGAAAAATGTGTTCTGAAAATTGTTAAAAACACAAAATATGTATTTATCTTTTTTTTTTATAGTATTTCTGTTCATATTTTTGATGAGAATGATGCAGCATCTGTGTCCACCGTTGTACATGCAATACGTAGACTTAAGCACTTCTCTAGATGTCATGTCCCAATATTACACCTTTCTACTTCTATCATGATATTTTCACCCCGCATCAGACATAGACATTTATTACTGTAAAAAATTCACTTTGGAATTAGCGTTATTGTCATGTGTCCATTAAACGGTGCCATTACGAACCTCGAATATCAGTTCAGAATATCTTTTTGAATACCATCCAAAGAGTAGAATTTTCTTTCCATTTGTAGACACACTAATAATGGCAACGGAGCGAGAGGCGCGTGTTTTTTTGTTTTTGCTGGGAATTAGAATATATTAAAATAATATAATAATTTATAAAACGTTGAAGATTTATATAAATATTCAATAATTGAACCACATACAAATTCAGAGCAAACATCATCATATATGAAAAATTATTTTTTATTTTTATTTAAACTAATATGCAGGAAAATATTGACAGTGACAGGTGATAGTTATTAAAAGTTTCATCTGTGGATTCTATGACGCTGACCATTCTACATATGGCTAAGCGCTGCACGTGGAGTGTTGATCCGCCAACGTCGTAGACTTACAGCCCGACATTCACGCATCATTCTTATTATTGCAGGAATTCACTATGAATGGGTGGTCTTCACAGGACGACTTTTGTCTACCACCAATTTTGATTAATATAATATTACTGGTATTTTACGGGTGTAGGGATAGAATTCTCACCAACTGGGGGGTATTTATAGAGCTTGGGAATTGATTAAAAAAAAAATCTATGTCCGGGATTCAACCCACTACCTTCGGCTTAGCAAGCAAACGCTTTAACAACTAAGTTATGCCTGCCGGTAAATGAGAGAATGTTGATAAAAGAAATTTGAATTCGTATGTGTATCAGTTGTTGACATGGGCTAACATTTTATGTGATGATTTCATGATTTTCATATCAGATCATATCACAATAGAAGTAGACAAGAAATTGTATTTAGAGTTTACATACAGTTCCAGTAGCTTTCACTACAATTTTATACTAGTCCTTCATTTTGTGTTAATGGGCAATAAATATTGCAATATTGCTGGATCTAGCGAAAGAAATGTCTGTAGATCTAGAAGAAAAGAAAAAGATCAAGCTATATATATTGATAACAATTTAAATTCTTTTTTTTAGTTTAATTTCAAAATATTTATCATGATCAAACATGTTTCATCTTATAGTAAATATATTTAAAAAAAAAGCATGTCATATTTCCAGCAATATGTAATTTTTATGGCCCATTAATTAACCCCTTTAGTCGTTATGTATTAATTTCTAGACGATAAGCATGAAGTTGTCAATGAATAGCTTTGATAATTTAAAATATATTTTTTCCCCCTCTTTGATATTTCCTGCATTAATATAATTTAATTTTTTTTGATGATTTAATTTTTTTTTTTAAATTTATAATTTCATATTTTTTGTTCTTTCAAATCACATTGCTAAATGTGAGAATGATACTAGTAGTTTTGTTTTCTCATTGAAGCTAGAAAGTACTAAACTAATTAAAAAGGTTAAAAATATTCAACATTGAATTACTCTATTCTATATTTAAAATATTAACCTTTAAACGCCCAGTGGTTTCTTTACGGGACCGCAGATTTTCGTCGTTCCATGCCCTACGGTCCCATACAGGAGTGCTTATGGTTCATTTCACAATCGGATTACAATAATTTGTAATAATAGTATTAAAGTAAGTTCATGGAAGAATCTATTTTGCGACGAAACATTACAAACATTGGCCTGCTAGGGCATTTAACGATGCAAATTTGCAGTCCCGTATGGGACCACAGAGTGCTTAAAGGTTAATTAAGTTATAAATGTAATAAAACGTGTCAAATCATCAAAAAAATCAATCATTAAATTGGCATAAAATAAGTAAATTTGCAAGTTACCCTTTTTTGTTGGCGTGCGCCGGTTTTATTTTGTTTTTTTTCTTATTTTTTCTCTCCCCGATCTGTCCCGTGATTGGTTGCTTGCCGCTCGCCGCCCCCCACCACACCCGCCTGCGATGCGCACAAAATGGACGCCCTTCACACGAAATGGCCGCCAAAACACCAAACAACAATAATTCGCTTAATAATAATATTAATTCACTAATATATAAAAAAATCACACATTTGTGTTGCCGCATTTAATTTCACATTTATTTTTAAATAATACATCATTTAATTTATTTTTAATTATATATAATAATAAAATAACCGTTTAATATCACTTTTTGTTTTATAATTAAATAAAATTATTTTTAAAATTATTTAATTAATTTATACTGTAATTTTTTTATTAATTTATTTTGTATAAATTTAATTTAAATCAATAATAAATTAAATATTCTTCTAATTTTGTATAAAAAATATATTTTAATCATTGTTTACATATAATTATAATAATATCTGTGGATTGCTGGATAACAAAATAAAAATGTCGCTATTTTTTTTGTGATAATAAAATAATTTAACATTTTGCACGCGTTAAAAATGACGTTGTTTGGTCGGTTTGTTGGCTGTGCTCGCGCGCTTGTGAATGTTGTGCCCCGCAGAGGAGTCCACCGCAGAAACTATTCAGTTTACTCTCACCCGCATCTCTCCTACGCGGCCTACTGCCCGGCCTCCAATCAGGACTCGGAGCTGCAGTCCATGAGCAGCGGGAGGACGGACTCGGACGCCCTGTCCATGTCCGGGAGCAGCGTGTAAGTATCTCTTGTCGATCTAACAAGTTCTTCGATTGGAGTTCCACAGGGCTCAGCACTGTTACCCATTAATCTTTAAAGAGTTCTGATATTATGGCTCATCATCTCATCCATAAGGTATGGCAGCTCAATTGCAGTTCCACAAAAACCTGTGCAGTTGACCACTCTTTCTCTCCTGAACAGATCTGAAATTATGGCTTATTGTCTCTTCTACAAAGTATGACAGGTCAATTGGAGTCCACAGGGTTCTGTACTGTTGACCATTCTCTCCTATCTTCTACAAGGTCTGACAGGTTTGTGTAAGTGAGTGGTAGTCCAATGAAGTTATTCAGTCTATTGGTGTACTACAGGGTTCTGTGTTGCTGACCACTCTTTCTCGCCTCAAGAGTTCTGAAATTATGGCTTATCATCTCTTTTACAAGGTTTAGCAGGTCAATTAGAGTTCCAAATGGCTCTGTGCTGTTGACCACTCTAAAGACTTTATGGCTTAATATCTTTTCTACATGGTCTGGCTGGTGAGTGTAAGTCCTAAAAAGTTCTTCAGTTAATTGATGAACTATTGTACTACAGGGTTCTGTGCTAATAACCACTTTACCTCCTTAACGATGGCTTATCATTTCTTCCGCAAGGTATGGCAGGTCAATTGGAGTTCCACAGGGCTCTGTGCTGTTAATCACTCTTATCTCCTAAACAGTTCTGAAATAATGGCTTATAATTTCCTCTACATGGTCTGGCAGATGAATGTAAGTCCTATGAAGTTTTTCAGTAAATTGGTGTACCACAAGGCTCTGCAATCGTTGCAGCCAATCTATGAAAAATCTCTGTTTTAAATTTAAAAATAGCGTGCATTATAGGAGAAGGTTAACAACTCTTCATATGCAGTTTTTACATAGTTCACTAGAATATTATTATTATTATATTAGTATTTGTATAGCGCTCTTTTATGACCGAATGATCATTCCAAAAGCACTTCTTTGCCTCTCTGAGTAAAAAGGTGGGTCTTGAGTCTGCTTCTGAAGGATGCCTCCGCTTTAAGCTCTCTTATGCTTTCCGGTAGTGAGTTCCAGGCCATTGGTGCAGCGTAGCTGAAAGCCCGATTGCCAAAGACCGTGCTAGGACTACCTCCCGTCAGCTGCAGGGTGCTTCTATTTGCTCTAGCCGATCTGAGTGTCTCTCCACGCGCGCTTATTTCTGAAGGCTTAATAAGTTCTGTCAGATAGCCCGGTGCAGTTCCGTTGAGTGCCTTGTAAGCTAAGAGGCATAATTTATACTGGATTCTAGCCGAAACTCTCAACCAGTGCAGTCGGTGTAGTATTGGAGTAATGTGACAGAATTTGGGTGCGTTGTAGACTAGTCGTGCCGCTGCGTTTTGTAACGACTGCAATCGATTTAATTGTTTGGCTGGCTGGCCTGCGTGCAGTGCGTTGCAGTAGTCCATTTTGGAGACTATAAACGCATTTACCAAACTCTTTGTAGCGTCTCTGGGTAAGCATCTTTTTACCGACCGTATCTGCCGCAGGTTAAAAAATCCAGATTTCACCGTTTTTGTAATATTACCGCTAAGATTGAGGAACTGGTCAATTTCTACTCCCAGCAGCTTGACGCTTGTAGAAGGGATGACATCATTACCACAAATGGCCAAGGGTTGTAAGTCCAATAGATGTTGTCTTCGAGCTGTGGCCATAAAGAGTATTTCCGTCTTTTCCGGATTAAGAGCGAGCCTATTTGCTGACATCCACTGTCCGATCTCCTCTATACAGCCGACCATCCTTTCTTTCATGTTGCCAATTTCCTCGGGTCCACAAGAAGAGTAGAGCTGGAGATCTAAGAATAGGCTGCTAGGAGAGCTAAGAATAGGCTGCTACTATAACTTACATAAACATACAAACAAAAAAAACACAAATACTAAAAGTATTCTAATAAATTTGGCTACTAAATTAATGCTGTATGTACAGGTAAGTGATTTTTACAGTTATATGTTTAGTGAAATCTTTAGAAGGATGTTTAGTATGTGTCAGTATCTATAATTTTCTTTTGCACATAACTTAAGTTATGATTTTCGTACATTTTAATTAATGAAACTACACCCCATCCTTTTTTTACGTGCTACATTGTCCTTTACATAATTTAATAAATCGCTCCCAAATATCTAAATATTTTTTTCAAAAGTAAAAGCAAAATCTGTTTGGAAAAATTTCGTAAAAATAAAAGTTTTTAATTTTCATTTCTTTATTGATTATTAAAATACAATGACAAACAGCGTTGTGTGTATACATGCATAATTATATTCATGTATAGGACTTTTTAACAGAACACCTGTATACCTGGAGGTCTACATAGGAACATAGATGGTTCCTGGGAGCCTCCGAGGCTCGAGCACCCGCTAACTTACTTAGTGTGTCATACCAGAGAAATATTTGGGTGTTCAATAATAATCAGCGTTTTTTTGATCGGATAAGCATCCCGACGCACCCGAGGTCTGGGACTATTTTGTCGTTAAGGGGTGACTCACTCCTACCGGGGGCATGTATAGAGCACAGATTTGATTAAATAAATTTAAAAAAATCAAGATCGGATTTTGAACCAACAGTGTCTGAATGACAAAAAAACGCTCTTACTACTCGACTATGTCACCTGGCATTATATGAGATTCATAATTCGAAATTGGTGGTCAATAAATGTTATTGTTTAAACTGTCATTTTATTCTTAAATTAAGTAATCAAGAACCTCAATCTCTGACTACATCGAACCATATTATACTGATGTCATTGTTATAGTATAAATTGAGCTTAATTTATTTCAATAATACTGGAAAATGCGAGAAGAAGTCAAAAAGTGAGTCACCGGGTTAATATCCTGATCTGATATCTTCTGAGATTTAGATTTGATTGAATATATTAAAAGAAAATCAAGCTTGGTCGGGATTTGAACGGATCGTTGACTAATCAACGTTGGTGTTGTAATTAATAGTGGATGGTGTTTCTATGTTAGCAGCGATGGTCTGTGCCGCGGCAGCCACAGCGCGCAACGCGAGCACACGCGCCACCACCGCGCCATCATGGAGAGCGTCAAGGTCAACCGGGGAGACTCCAGGGTACATGACAACATGGTAAATACTATTTTTTATGTAAAAACTAACATACTCCTCTCTTTCAAAAGGTTGTTATTCAGTCGCGTGATGGCAGGATTAAGAGCCAATTGATAACACAGACATTTTCAGAAGCACATTGACATATATTTATGATAAACTTTACAAGCTTCCGGCCCAGGCGGAATGACATGCTGGCCGGCCGTACTGCGACCTTCTCGGCCGTCAGCACACCACTGCCGCGCTTGTGATGGGCTCTCACCTAGCGCCACAAGCGACGGTCTATATCACTAGTCTCAAATGCCAAAATGACGAGCACATTCATGTCTGACAAGCGAACAGAAATAAAAGACGAAAGATTGTGTATCGAGATTTTTGGTACCAGTCAGCAAAGGCTATATATACATGCTGATGTCAACACATACATAGAAGAATACTGACAGACTACAATGGACAAATCTCATCTGTGGATTCTGTGGCGCATGGCTTTATTTTGTTTGGCTAAACGCTGTATGTGAATTGCAGATCCGCTAACGTCATTGTTTACAGCCAAGCATTCACGGATTTATCCATCTTTACGGGGATTTACTATGAATGGGTAGTGTTCACGGGACGACTTTCTCCTATCACCAATTTTAGTTGATTAGCTATGACAGGGATTTTATAAGGAAGGGATAAATGAAATTCGCGTTGTTACCTGGGTAATCCACGTGTTTAGGAGACTAACATCACAAAATTAATCGTTGATCATTGTGTATGTAACCAAGTAATATCGCAAATTTCAAGCTTATTGAGCAATAAGTTAAACAACGAACTGAACGTTATCATCAATGTGTTAAAGAAAAAAAGTTTACATATCTATGAGCGTAATACAAAATATAGACCATAAAGCAAGTGGTAAATATACCAATTTTTATTTGCCCTATAAAGGGTTAAACTATGATGATTTTTGGTCTCTTTTGGTTAAGCACTATGTCTGCATTGTTTTGTTGTCTGTGTGTTGTTTTATTCTAATTATATTATGTGTCTCTTTCAGATAATTCCTCGCACTCTCCGACTGCAGAAAGGCCAGTGTGTTGTGATGAAGCCTGAAGAGTTTGCTCCGCTGCTCATAGAAAGGCTGGAGAAGGTCAGGCGGGATCGCGAGAGTCAGGAGAAGCTGGACAGGAAACTTATGGAGGTTGGATATACTGTTGTCTTCTATAATACCACTAAAATGGTAATATTTTATAAATGTAAATAATTTAAAAAAATAATCTGATGAATTCTTAGAATATATTTCAATATTCTAATAAATCATTACCAATATATTTGATACATACATACAAATTTACTGCAAAAATCATCTTATTTGACATTTGTCTCATCATTATAATTTTATATTAATTTTAATTAATAAATTAATAATATTTGACAAATAAATACAAAATTAAAATAATGCAGCTTCACTAAGAAATGTCAGTTACATTTAACATCACCTTAACACTATCCAGTCTGCGCGTTACGCGATTAAACTTACGCTAGAGGCCGACTGTTTTTTTTAAAGAATTGCTAAATCTATCGTCATGTGTTCAAATAAAATTAAATATGACCCTCACTGAAAAGGTTTGAGATCTTTGAATTATGATCGAAAGTAAAAACAACACACATGTTGTGTGATCGGCCACTAACGTTTGAAAAAACATCACAGCTGTGTATAGTTGGCCACAAGCGTTGGCGGAACGATCACACACAAGTTGTGTGACCGGCCTTTAACGCTCAGCCTGGAGATTACACACACATTGTGTAATCGGACTGGATAGTGTTAATGTTATTTCTCTTATCAACAAAAATAAACAGCAGATGTGGGGATTCGAACCACAAACTTTTGCAATTATATTCTTTGGCTAGCTTACAGACATTTGCGCAACTTAGTTACTAGAAGTCCTTCTAAATTTAAAAAATACATAAATCTTATTTACGATGACATGTTATGGATTCAGCAAGCCTAAAAATTTATCAAAAAATCTGTAATATACACATTTTATTTATAAAATAGCACTAAAAACTAAATATCAGAATTTTCGAACACGACACGCACTAGTCCGGAAGAAATACATTCCCAAAAAAGCTGCCGGATTATTTGTTGTCATATTTATATCCTTTGATTTAATCTTCTTTGTAGTATCAATCCGGTGGATTGGTTTGCAGCAACAAAATCTTGCATCTTGATCTCCACTCTTCTCGATCCTTTGCAATCCTCTTTAGCTCAGCATAAGAGCTACAACTTATGTCCTTGAACACTTCTACAGGACCAAATCTTTTTTTTTGCTTTTCTCTTTATTGTTTGTTACATTTGTATTGTTAGCCACTCTTTACTTAATTGGTACTGATGTTGTTTATTGTTTGTTTGTTCTAGAATGATCTGGATGAAGGTCCCGGGCCCGGGCAGGCCATCGCCCCTCGCATGGTGGCCGCAGCCATCAGAGAGAAGCTCCAACTCGACGATGACAACGACCAAGATATCCTAGGTGAGGATTTAATCACATACCACATAGTCCACTAATATTATTATAAGGTCTTCTAAATGAACATTCAAACTAGCTATACAATTATATAATTTTTATTATCCTATGTACCTTGGAACTACGGTGTTAAAAAATAAAATAAAATACTTTCAGTAGTACTCTACCATCTTCAGGACAACACTATTACTTTGTACAACAGCATTGTAGTGCTGTGCAATGTTTTACACTACTATTATCGGCCACAGGGAGTCTGCCCGGGTGCCGTGACGTACAGAACATGTTCTGTCTCGAATTCTGTGTCTTTTTTTTTTAATTTACGTAAAATAAATGTGAAATGTGCTTCTCGATGAGTTCTTTGCTTTGGCGACCGTTCCTCATCCACCACGCATTCCGATGACGATTCCGGCGATCTATAGTAGCTTTGTTTTGATGGCGGATGTCACTTTATAGCTATCTTGTTAATGATTGTATATTCTTGCATATTCCAGATCAGCACGTGTCGCGGGTGTGGTCTGACCTGACCCGGCAGCGTTCTCCTGGAGCGAGACCACCCTCACCCCCGACTCGGCGTCATGTCCGTGACCTTCATTCTCGTGATATTCACTCGCGTGACCTTCACTCTCGTGACCTTCACTCCCGCGACCTTCACTCGACCCTCTCGGCCCAGTCGGCGCTCTCACAGGACTCGGGCAACGTGAGGGACTTTGAGGGCAAGAGCCGCTCTGTGCAGGACTACAACGATCCGTTCCCGAGACAGGCGCTGGCACGCAGGTAAACTACACACATCTAACATCCTAACCTAACATATACTGTGGAACCTCTCATAACGAGCATAATTTGTTCCAGAATTTTCCCATATAAATCAATATAAAACATGATAATGCATTCCATGCGAAACATTTTTTTAAACGTTTATTCTAATAAGATTACATGCTTATAAATTGTTAAAGATCATACAAAATGGATAAAACCTTTTTAAACATAGAAACTAGCTTATTATTTATTAATTTATGATAAACAATTAATTCTTTATACTAGAAAGCTGTCAAGAGACATTTGTTTTAGACGACTCTTTTTATTCAAATTTGGTGAAAATGTCCTCCAAACTCTCAAAAAAATATACAAATAATGTCTGCACACAAGTTAAGAAAAATGTGTGTTCACATGCATCACCAACGTGCTAACGGTACGAGTGCTAAGCACAGACTGATGCAATGACACAGAAGTCCCTGCTCACAAGTGCGTCATACGTTATGTGACTTCCCCTTTCTGTGTTACGATAAAATGTCACTCGTTAAGGGAGCAATTTTTTCACATTTTTTTTGCTCGTTATGCGAATTACTCCTTATGAGAGGTGTTCGTTATGAGAGGTTCCACTGTATATCATATCTAACATAATAATGTAACCTACACATCACATCTAACATCCTAAACTATCCTCACATCACATTTGACCTACACACACCTAACCTCACATCACACCATCACACATCACATCCTAACCTAATCGAAACATCACATCTAACATACTAACCTAACCATTTAGTATGAATAATAACTTTGATGATATTTTGTTTTGTGTGTTTACAGATCACTGAGTAGGAAAACACTGACGGACTTGACTGACAGCGGCGTGTCAGTGGTCAGTGACACACTGCCGGCGCACGCAGCACTGCCCAGCGCGTCGCAGCCCAACTCCCGCATCCTCATGTGGATCCAGGAGGGAGCCAGCAATGCGGACAGGTCATTATTATCATTAATATTCCTGATGTTGATGGAGACATCTCTTCAGAGGACTCTATGGTGCTTTACATTATGAATGAACCTGCAACTACTTACTTAACCTCCAGGCTAACTCTCAGCAATAATAACTATTTGATTGAATTTCAAATAGATAAGAATTTCGTACCTTATTTTAATATGGATCTCACTTTTTCACTTGATGGAAGACTGCAGTTTCGCGATCTATGAAGATCTTTCACAGTTTTGTAAGCTCAGATTGTCTTTGTCTTGTCCCAGAACACTTGTACCCGAAGGTCCATATGGGAACATAGATTGTTCCTGGGAGCTTGCATAGATTGCAGTTGTAGTACCAGAGAAATATTTGGGTGTTCAATAATCAGCGTTTTTAAAAAGATCAGATGTTCAGCCCGACGCTCCTGAGGCCTGAACAATGTTTGTTTTGTCCTTTAGGTGTTGCTCAACTCTATCAGGGGGCATGTACAGAATTTAGATTTGATTAAATAAATGTGTAAAAATCAAGCTTGGTCAGGTTTTGAACCGACAGCGTCTGAATAACAAACGAAGGCTTTAACCACTGGACTATGCCCCCCGGCTTTTTCTCAGTCGTAGATCGAAAAATATTAATATTTTATAGAAAGTCTAATTTTTGCGAGAAAATGTGAAAAATGTCTGGCGGGAAAATGCACAATTACAAAGTGTTAATTATTGTATTGCTGTGAAAGATTTGTGAATTGGAATGATTGATATTTGCAGATACACCCGAAGATCCTTCAGCAGAAGCGGCTCAGCGGAGCGTCCCGGTCAGCCTGTAGCGACGGATCCCCAGATGCCGCCGCTGCCCTCCCCGCACACTCCCACGCAGCTGGACGAGGCCCGGCGCAGGCTGCTGCTGGAGCAGCCGCCCCCTGGAGCGCCCCCTCTGGCACCGAGACACACCAAGAGGTATGTTATACAAGGCCAGCCCATCAGGGGTAGTCAGTAGGTCAAGTGCAAATTTAAAAAATAAAATATAAAATTTAATCCAATATGAATTTGTCACTTTCATTGGTTTTGAAACAGCATGAAAACATATTTCTTCCCATATCCGTTCCATATCTGGAACATATGGTCACCATATTGCCCCACTTAGTTTTTTCACCTGCCACTGTCTGTTCCTCATACTAAGACATATCTGAACCTTTTTTTTGATTAATTTTATTTTTATTAATTTTTTCACTTAAAAAAATGTAGAAAAAAAATTCATAGAGTTGCGTATTGTGCCCTGCAAGTTACACACAAGGTTAGAATATATGTCTGATAAATAGTTGAAGAATGTAGGAGCCTATTCCATGTCGGCCTCGTTAACCGCTCTTGTAGCCCCGACGATTTCCCTGATGAAGTTTAACAGTAAGAGACCGTCAGAATTAAGCAGCATATCTGCACCTAAAGGTCCACTTGGGAACATGTATGGTTCCTGACAACCTCCAGAGCAGAAGTCTGAGTACTGGAAGAACGGACAGCTGTATTATATATACTCCAGGCATTTTTTTGTGTGATTAGTTAATCGGATGTTTTAAGGAAATCGGATGATCAGCCCGATGCTCCCGAGGCCTGGATAAAGTATTTGTTTTGTCCTTGAGGGGTGGATCAACCCTACCGTGGCATGTATAGAGCTTACATTTGATAATAGAACTAGATTGACAAATAAATTTTCAAAAAGTTAAGCATTGTCGGGATTTGAACCGAGGGCATCTGAATGACAAAGAAATGCTTTTACCACTGGACTATGCCACCCGGCAGACTGCTTTAGTGTAATAATAATTGTGTTTGTGTTTTGCAGATCGTCTGGTGTGGGCAGCGGCAAGGCCCCCCCTCCCCTACCGACCGAAGCTCCCTGCACAGTGGTTGTCTTCACGTTCTTGGACGAGCAGTTCCCTTACCGCACAAAGATCCCCGCGGCTCCCGTTACGCTGCGACAGTTCAAAGAATACCTGCCCAAGAAGGGCAACTACAGGTATGACTTAACCTCACCAACCAACATACTTCTCCTCAATAAATATATACAGGTTGTCCTCGACTGACTAGCTGACCTGGCAAACTTTGTGCGTCAGAAATATTAAACGCTGTTTTCACTTATTTAAGCTAAATTTTGTTCTTTTTTAAGTTCAAATTATCACTAACAAATATTACAACATAGATGGCGTTGTGTGCAAAATAATAATTACGACACACACGGGAAGCAGGATAAATCTAAAAAGCCGTTTTTTTAAAGATAAGACTTGCTGTTAGATTCCATGTTTCTGCACCATAAAATAACCTTTAAACGCCCAGCGGTCCCATACGGGACGTCGCTCAATGCCCCAGCAGGCCAATGTTTCGTCGCACAATAGATTCTTCCATGAACTTACTTTAATACTATTATTACAAATTAATGTAATCCGATTGTGAAATGAACCATAAGCACTCCTGTATGGGACCGTAGCGCATTGAACGACGCAAATATTTGGTCTCGTAAGAAAACCACTGGGCGTTTAAAGGTTAATTCTGGGAGGATGCATTGGTTAAACGCCTTAGTTTTAAGATATTGTGGAATTTTCGTTGTAAAATTCTCAGATAATCCAATTATATATATGAGGTCTCTTTTATTTTTCAAAGTTGCTTACAAATTCACCGCCTGCTTATTATTTATTTCAGATACTTCTTCAAAACGGAGTGCGAAGAGCTGGAGAACAAAGTTATACAAGAAGAGATATTCAACGATTCCGACAACCTTCCTTTATGGGAAGGAAAAATCATGGCAAAAGTCAAGAACATTGAGTGAAGGTGATAAACAAGGTCACTAAAATAAAATCAAAGCGAGAGATGATGCTTCAAGGTCAAATTGGTCACATTTTAATTTTGCCTAAGTCACAAACATACCTACAATGTGCTGAAGATTATGACATGGATTGCCATAAATTATGTCGTATTTTCATGACAAGGTAACAATTATTGTACGCAATGAGTGATCTATAGTCAAGATCATGTATGATGACTTATATTGCCATAAAGTTGATATAATCGGATGATGCAAAGGGTGTTGTGTCAAGGTATGATAACATTATGAAAAATTGGGTTCAATTGTAAAGGATATTAGATGTAGATGATACATGTTGCTGTTGAAGATTGTGTAACGGAATAATAATTAGTTGCTGATGAATTTGCTTATCTCGATTAAAATGAAATGGCATTACGAATTCTTCAGTTTCAAGGTTATGATGATATGCTTAGAGAAAACTATTGATTCTATTGATCATATAAACGAAGTTAAAATCATATGATGTCAAAGAAAGACCATATTAATGGTGACATCTATTTGAAAAAGGTGGCAGATGACAATGTGAATAGCGACTATTGATAATCATCGCCACGTCTGCTCACTAAATGGAGCGTATGGTCGTTACGATCTGCCGTCACAAAACTGTCAATCGCCATGGTCTTCACGTCATCCTGTATCAACTCTGCCTCATGTAGATCCGCCGAGTACATTCTATGTATAGTTCCTGACAGCCTTTCAAGACGGCGCGAGCCCAGAGGTTTGAAGAAAAGACGGATACAATTTATACTCTTCGGCAGCATCCAAAATATATATGTCACAACCAGGTCCACCTTCGACTCTTGACCGACTATAAATGTCAATGTCAAGATAATATGCATGGTGAAAGCTATATATAATATTTAATTTGTTAATAAAGATGCTTCAAGCTGACAATGTAAATGATGACATCTATTGAAAAAAAGTTTGAAGCTGACAATGTGAATGGTGACATCTATTGTAAGATGCTTCAAGCTGACAATGTAAATGGTGACATCTACTGTAAAAGATCTACTGTAAAAGGTTGAAGCTTAGAATGCAAATTGTGATATCTATTGAAAATAGGTTGAAGCTTACAATGTAAATTATGACATCTATTATAAAAGGTTGCAGCTGACAATGTAATTGGTGACATCTATTGATAAAAACTTGAAGCTGTCAATCTAAATGGTGACATCTACTGAAAAACGTTGAAGCTTATAATGTAAATGGTGACATCTATTGAAAAAAGGTTAAAGCTGACAGTGTGAATAGTGACTATTGATAAAAATCACTTATAAAGTCAAAAACCTTCGATGTCAAAGCCTAATAATAAAATATCGAAGTCAAATTCCTTCAATGACGCAGTCATCAAAAGTGAATAAGAGTGTCATCTGTTTATGAAGAACATTGCTTTACTAGTCGTATGTTTGATTTTGACTTTAAAGCTTGAGATTGTGCCGAGTCGTCTCGCCCTAACCTCAAAACGATGCGACGTGAACGACATTAATGAACGTAACGACCGGGAGTACTTATCAGTTAATTATTATGCGTTTAAACGGGTATTTAAAACGTTATTTTTTTAGTGCAACAAAAACAATGAAATTTGATTTTTTTCGTGTTTTTTTTATATAATTGATTTGTATTTGATGAATTTTTGGCAACACAAATTTAATTATTATTTTTTTTTTTTTATATATTGGAAAATTGTGTTTTATTACTTAATCAAGTTTTTTATTCAAACTAAAATTTTAACACATTGACATCGGGAAACGAGAAATCTTAAGTATTATTAACCGATATTCATAACTGATATTAACATCTTAAATTTATAGATATTTTATGTTTCAATATTCCAACACTTTACAAACCGCCGGGTATAGCTCAATGGTCAAAGCATTTGCTTTGCAAGCCAAAGGTTGTGGGTTCGATCCCCGACGGATATTGAAATAAAAAAAAAGATTTTTAATCGATTTCTGAGCTTTAAAATACCCCCGTTGGTGTGAAGTCTGCTAAGGGACCTCCATATATTCCACTCCTGGTCATGTCCAGGGGCTAGGTACTCTTTCGGGGCAATCCAAGCACTTTCCTCAGTTGTGCTCCTCCACATGTTCAGCCGCAGGGTGGCCTCAGGTATCACCAGCTCCGTTGTCGACTGTAGGAAACTTCTTATTGATTTGAGCCGTGCGGTTATCTTTTGTTATTATGAAGTTAGTTACTATATTATTATGAAGAATATATTGCAACCTGATACAAGTTTATTATATGCCTTTTTAACGTTTATATAGTGTTTTTATAAGCCATGTTTTATAAAATATTCTCTTATCTTTCGGAGTCAATGTGTTAATGTTAAATCAATGAAAATTCAACATGTATTTTATTACATTGTTACATACATTTAAATGAACATTTGTAATGCATGCTGCTCAAAAAATTAAATCAGTTTTGACGCCCATTCATCCTGAAACTTGAAACATGTTTACAGAATATTTTTTGTATTTTTTTTTACATTTCAAATGCATTTTGTTGTCTGTTTTATTGTGAATATTTTGATAGCCAAGTTGATGTGGACCAGCGCTGTTGTATGAAGGATTACTGAACTATTTGTACAGACTCTTGATAGTAATCGTCGATAACAGCTGGAAATAAACCCATTCAAATGTATGCCATTATGTATAAACTTGTGTTTCTTAATACTTAACCTGTTCACATCGGTACCCGATATATGCCGTGTCAGATTCCCCTACCGTTGACATCGGTAGCCGTGATATATCGTTTTGCTACTTTCTTAGAATAGTTTTTTATGCATCATCTGATAGATAAAGGATACAAGAACCAATGTGATATATGAAAATAGACCAGATAAGTCCATTTATGCTTCAAATACTAGTTTTATAATTGACAGTATAATTTGTATTCTACCGAGCCGTAATGAAAGGGAGATGAAAGGGGAACCATTGAAATATGAGATAATTCGTCATAAAAATTTTGGTTTCGAATCTGAAGTAGAAGAAGAAGAAATGCTTACCTTAGAGCGCCAGGTGAAATAAACCACTGACACCTTCTGTAGGTATTCATAAAATACTCGTTTTGTACTATTTTATTTTATTAAATATTATCAAAATATATTGTAACACAACTTACCACAAAAATATCAAGTCATTGAGGCGTTGTAATAGGATCCTATTGTAATCTGAATTTGCACTGTGAATTAATACTTCTACCTCACCCAAAATCTCAATAGGAATGAGTATAACTCATGAACCGCTCAGCCGATCGTGTTCAAACCTGTTTTCTTAGATAGGTAATTTTACGGACGACAAACGGCTTTGGCAGAAAAAGCGCGAAAATTTTCGCATTAGAAATGATGCTCCTTCTATCCGATTCGTCCCGTGAATACCACACATTCTCAGTGAATGAATGTCGATATGAAGTTGGCAAATCAATATTTCACATGCAGCTTTTTGCCGGTAAAATGGCAAAGCGTCGTAGAATCTACAGATGACATTTCATCAACACCATCTGTCGGTATTTTCTTGTATACAGTAAGACCCCGCTTAACGCGGGGGATACGTTCCATCAAAGTACAGCGTAATGCGAAACATCGCTAAACGAGGCTATCTTCACATGTAAATAATGGGGTATGGGGAAGATGGATAGAAAATTGGTTAGGTATTAAATTTAATAATTATGTTTTTTTTTAATAAAAATAAAATAAAACATTTATTTCTTACAAAAATAAAAACAATATAAACGAATATACTTATAAAAACAAATAAAATTCTAAGTCAGTCAAATCATTCAATCTATTCTGTGTTTCTAATTTTCCGCCTTTTTATCAAGAATGCATCTAATGTAGTTTGCGTTTTCCTTTTGCGTTCTGTTAAAATTTGTTGATAAGTGGATAAAGCATCTATAACACCCCGTCTTGCTTTTGAACTCCTGTCAAAATTTGGATCATTTTCAACAAATTGGTCCAAAATTTCAGTTATAGTGGTCAAACTCCTTTTTACATACGGCATCGGAATTGTTCTCTTTCGAAATCACTAAATTCATTATTTTTGTTTTCTTCTTGCTCAGTTAATTCCTTGAGCTCATCATTAGAAAGACTAGCTGCTGTTTCTTGAACTATTTCTTCGACATCTTCTACATTTACCTCATCTAAACCGGTTTGTTTTGCTAATTCCACTATTTCTTCCACTATTTCATCCACTATTTCATCCACTATTTCATCCACTATTTCATCCACTATTTCATCCATATGGACAGTGTCAAATGTCTTCGCTCTTACTTAAAATCTGGTGCTGCACACAATTTCGGGGAATCCCCGGGTTGAAATAAAAGAGCGCTAAACCAAAACAGCACTAAACGAAACGGCGTTAAGCGGGGCCTCACTGTACGTGGTTATGTAAAAAAAAACTGTAAAATGTTTGTACATAATGGCATAATATAATTTGCTATTAAAATAACTCTCGACATGTACATACTATATATATATAAATATACTAATTAATTTTAAGCTAGCATTTAATAATGAATTATTAATACAAAATGAATTAAACTTGCCGATTGTTAGTTGTTAGTGTGCGGGGGGCGACGCGTAAATGTTTGCCCCCTTTTTTAAAATTAATTTAATTAAAGTTACGTTAATTTAATTTTAAGTATTAATATTCATCGGGATTCGACCGAACGCGAATGTACATTGTTATAAGAGTAAGAAAATTTGAAGGTTATGTAAATGATGTGATCCAAAGCCGGGCCGACAAATCAAATATATCCGCTTTTTAGTGAATAAAAATTGGTGAAATATCCGTTTTCTCTGTGCACATTAAATATTTCATGTGGCGTTTCAATTTAAAAAAATAATCTTGTGATGCATTGTGTTACTTGTATGCAGACCTTTTTCTTAAGTTGTTGTTTGAATATTTTTTTCTTTATGAATCAAAATTACTACTAGAATTCTAAAATTATACTTCCTACCTTTTTCTTCAATGTTTTCAGCATTCACTTTGTATAAATAATAAATATTCATTTATTTACCTTATTTTTACATGGATCACGTAAGAGATATGGCCTCTGCTTAGAAGGCTGCAGTTTCGTCTAACTCGTAGCCTTCCTCAATCCATCACTGTCAAGAGACAACTTTGTTCTTATCTGACGTGATCCATGTAAATGCAAGGTAAGTAAATAAATATTTATTAGGAGGGTTATCCGTAAAATAAGGTTCCCAGTGATTTTTCACAGTGTACAACATGTTTAATTCCATGAATGTGCAGCTCTCTAGTGAAGGGATTTGGAGTGAGGAATCAAGGTATACTACAGAATCGTGGAATCCACCATAACAGCGCTTTTCATGACTGTAGTGCTATGGGAACTTTATTTTACGGATAACCCTTGTACTTAATACCTTGTTTTAACACGAATCACACTAAGCACTGTTTATTAGATGGCAGGAACACCACAGTTTTGCATTTAATATTTTTCTAAATATAACAACACTATTAGATAATTTCAAGTCTACACCTATCCCCCTTCCTTACTTCCCTACATACTTTCCTATTGTTGCTATATTATTTAGATTTTTTTACTTCACTACAGATGAAGCTTTCATTGATGGCGAAACCGCGGTATTCCAGCAAATTAAAATACAGTAATTAGCGTGATCCAAGGTAAAACAATGTAGGAAGTATTTATCTATTTAATATTTGAAATGGATCGCAAATAGAATACTAAAAATATATTAAAAAAAAACACTAATTAATCATCTTTAAGCAGCATTTAATAATTATTTTTATAAATACATAAATTACCTTTCTTTCTGATCCAATCTGTATTATTGACATATTATTATTTTCTCTTTTAAATTTCATAAAAATATTCAAATAGTGCTATTACCAAAAATTACTTTTTTCAATGTCATTGATTTTTTTTACAAACATTTAAAATTGGAATTTGTCTCGAGTTACCTAAACGTGTTTCTCCGAAAATAAGACCCGAATTTTGTGAAGATAAGGGTATATAATACCAAAAATAAGACGGCCGTATTTTCGGAGTAACACAGTATGATGATATTGTGGCTTTTGGGTTTAGCCGTGTGTGGCGAATTACTAATTTCCAATATTTCGACCCCTATTGCAGGGGTCTTCTTCAGGGTTGATGACTTAGTTAAACCCAGGGCTAAACCCTAAGCCACAATATCAAATCTGGACGTGAAAACCTAAGAAGTTATCAAAGTATGATGATTTCTTCTTGCCTTTCTGTTAAATGAACGTCACTTTTTAAAGAGAAAAATAAAAATCAACCTAAAAGCAACAACTTTGAATTTGTTCTTGAAAATGTATGAAAATTATTTTGATTTGTTTTTTTTTTTTAAATGTGTCGCCCGGCTTTGGAAAATTGAAAAAACAAAACCAGGTGCGTAAACTTGTGCCTTCCTTGTGAAATGTTCGTCACAAAAATGACATTTGTAAGAAATATGATAAATTAATATTAATAAAAAATATATGTCTATTCACATATACTATATATATATATTTAAAAAAGTTATTTGTTTTGTCACAAACCCTTGGCTTATACAACCGAAGAAAAATAGTAAAAATAACATTTTTTGGCATCTCTTTTCTCATATAAGGGTTTTTCACTTATTTATAATACAATATTTTACTTGACTTTTTTAATAATAATTCATTTAGTTTGTTTTTGAAGGAATTTAATAGGAACTTCAAATGTTAATATGGTTCTCTAATGAATACATCATTTTGAGCATTCATTCGCCAGCATATCAGTTTGTTTTATAAATAATGCGGATATATAGAGCACTTCAGTCCTTAACCTGTGTGTGAGTGTGGCCCTAACATTAGGGCCGTGGTTAAAAGTCAAATTCTGTCATGTTTATTACAAATAAAAGACTTGTTGTGACATCTGAGTATAGTTTGACAAAGTTTTAGGACACTACCTATATAGGGCCCTTTCCCACGGCAACGTCCTGTTTATTGTGGGTTCGGTTTTTTGCAGGATCATGTTTAGTAGTATATGTGCTACTGTGGTAACATTCACATGAGCACTCTGTTAGGATACCACAAAAATTCGTTCCGTTCGAAATGTGCTGTACGGTTTTGCCACTACAAACCGGACGAATGGATCCAGTAAAAAACGGTATCCAGTTTAGTCTCGTACATAGTTTAATGGAAGTGTTCCCATTAGCATCCTGCATACGGTATTTTACTTTATTCCTACCTTAAACATATTGCTAACTTTTCTTCAGTCATTATGCATTTTCTCATATTTGTATCATGATTTTTTAGATTATTCTTCACTTTTTCTAAAAGTTTGTCAAATTTGGCCATGGACATTCTGAAGTAATAAAAAAATTTGGTTTCATCCTTTCTCAAATCACCCATGAGATTACGAAATGTGCCTAATCTCGATCATATTTTTAGGATCGGGTGAACCCAAAATATTCTTTTTTTTGCATTGCTTTCGGCGGCGAAAGTACCAGTATAATATCAGATATGTATTAACGACCATTGCGTCTGAATTTTCTCCTCCGACTGCCAATGCTATCCCGTAAAAAACAGGATGCAAACTTCTGTGTGTGAACACAGGTATGATTTTTGCGGTATCCAGTAAAAAACCGATCTTGCAAAACTGGATGTCCGTGGGAAAGAGCCCTAATACTGAATGTACAGTTTGAGTTTAAAAAATCCTTGATTTATTTTTCTATACTAATGGGTGATAATCACTGAAAATTATAATCCTTTTTATTAGTTTTTTTAAGTTGATTGCTGTAGATTATGTTTTTATTTAAAATACTTTATTTTTTGTAAATATACGATAATATACAAAAAAAATGGAAATAATCAGTGTAAAAAAACCTCACGCACTTGTTAAAACAGCTTTTCTTATAACTGAAGCCTTTTTTCTTCTCTAATCAGTATTAATTCAAGTATTTAGAGTTTCTGAAAGCTGATATGAGAATTGGCGCTTTTCAGAACTGCTTCAAAATAATGATAGAGCACCATCTGTCTTTTACTTTTCGAATTAAACTTAAAAAATATTTTCTACGCTCAATACTTCCGAAACGAAAATTGTATAAGCCAAGGAGTGTTTAAAAGGTAGCAAAATTATCGTTGAATAAATGGATATTGTATTTATTTTGCTGTCTATGGCCTAGTTTGTTGTATTTTTTAAATATTAAACAAAAAAACTGATAATAATGTAACTGCAAATGTATAAAGAAATATTTTTAATGCTTATTACCCATATCTGCCATATTGAGAAAAGGCTGAATATCTCTTCCAAGAGGCATCGTCCCAGTCATATTTGATCTAAAATTGCAATTTGCCTAAATGTAACAAATTATATGAAACTGGTAAAACTACTTATTCATAGTATCTTTTGCAATATTTCGCTAATAAAAATATATCACAAAGCATTGACGGATCTTTAGCTTTATCCCATAATCAGCTGTTGCACCTTGAAATTACATTATAATTATATTGATGGTTTTTCACGAAATAAAAGGCAGCTAATAGTTTGATGTTTTCCTGACGTGTCTACTCACATATCGGAGCATATTGCTAACACAATCGAAATAAGTCAACCAGCTTCATGGTGTCGGGAGGCTAAAGGAGACATGATTATTTTTTTAGTAGTCCGAAAGGCTATAAAATGTAATCTACGGCCTATTTAGGTATTCATTGTCCATTGTTATATAAAAAAATATTAATAACTCTTAACAGCTGTATATTTTAAGGTTATGTTTTCAAAATGCGATGCTGAATGCCGATTGGTCGGGATCCCTCGTTTTTTTTTAATTATGATTATTTTGACAAAATTGTTTTAATTTACATGTGATTATTTTTTAAATTTGTATTTTTTTGTGTAGAAGTTTATGTGCGCCATGATGGAAATCTATGAAGGTCAACAAAAAGTTATTTAACCTCGTTGATGTGAAACTATTTATATTGATTAATAAATTACAAGAAAAAGTAAACAATTTCGTCTTTTTTTCATTATAACGCTTCCAATTTGGTGGCTATAGTCCACACGACCCATCATCCTAGTTCCAAGTCAGCTCCCCATTCTAAATTCCATCAAATATGTTTTGCAATAAACCGACACCTAAAAATGGCAAAGAAAATTAGTAATTAAATACACATACAATTCTACATCAAATTTTTACGCATCAATTCATTCAGAAAAAATATCGGCAGACGCGGTATTCGAACCTCGAGCATTGCACCTTTGCTCTGTTCTATACACCGCGTTGTCCACACGGCCATTCTCCACCTGGACAGATACGCGAAACTTGATATAGTATATATTCACAGTATGTATATTATTATTTTTATGATTCAGTCAACTTTATTCACAAGCTTTTTATTATTATTAGTTACCTACAGTCTATTTATTTAGTAAGTACCACTCGAGTCTCGAACCGAACTATAGACTGAACGGATGAAAACAACTTCTTGTAAATCCTATTTAATATACATTACAACCAGTGAAAGTAAGGAAAATATCTCAAACATTTAAATATGCCAGTTCTCGGTTGACATACATGACAGTCTGTTAGTTGTTACAGGAGGGATTAATTACACTACTTACTTTTTGACTTCTATTAACATTTTGTAGTATTATTGAAATAAGTTAACCTTAATTTATACCAATGGTCTTCTTCACGACATTGTGGAAGGGATGGTTGAGGGTAGAAACTGTAGAGGGCACCCTAGACGGGAGTATTTGCAGCAAGTGTTCGAGGACATGAGTTGTAGCTCTTATGTTGAGCTGAAGAGGACTGCAGAGGATCGAGAGGAGTGGAGATCGAGATGCAAGATTTTGTTGCTGCAAAACAATCCACCGGATTGATACTACGAAGAATAATTTATACCATAACAATAACATTACTATAATGAGGTTTAATGTTTAAGTCAGCTACCAAGAGGGATTGAGGTTTTTGATCTTCTACTTATTTATGACAGCGACGTCAAATTATTTCTGCCCAGTTTCTGGCGACATTGATAGCCTGTATGTTGCCCTGCATTGTGTCTTGGGATGTGCAGCTTGTTGGGCACATGGAGCAGGATCTTAGGTGTGAGGCGGTCTGCAGGTCACCACAGTTGCACAATAGTGACTCTCCTTTCCGAAGCATTCTCCATCGCTCCAGGTTGTCCTTTGTTCTACCAACTCCAGTTCTTAATCTGTTCAGGGATTTCCAGGTCTGCCAGTCAAGGTTCTTGCCAGTTGGGAGGCCTTCCTTTGGAGTAATGAAATTCTCTGATGCGACTTGTTGCCAGAGCTGGAGTCTCTCATTTTCAGGGCCGGATGTGAGAGGTTGTGTGGATCTCAGAAAGCTGCTTCGCGACTAAAGTCTGGGTGTTGGGGGTATCTGATTATACAAGCAGTGGGACGGTTGGTTGATTGCCTTACGCATTTCTTCGGCGAATATGACTTTGCGTCTTATGTTTGGTGGTAGTTTCTTGCCAGTTGGGAGGCCCTCCTTTGGAGTAATGAAATATTCTGATGCGATTTGTTGCCAGAGATGGAGTCTCTTATTGTCTGATATGGTCAAAAATAATAAACAATAATCGTAATTAAATTTAAAATGAAAGATATATAGCAGGCACACACGACTGTGATCCATGTTGAATCAAGGTAGGAAGTATTTTCAAATTTAAAACGGATCTCAAAGGGAATGCTTACAATATAAATAACATAAATGGTAGATTTTATTATATACCTAACATTTTATTCAAAAATTCTAAACAAGACAACAAAAATCATAAAAATATCGGAAACAACTTTCGGTCATTGAATTAATTTACAATTGTCTAATACACTTATCGCAATAAAAATTAACGATTACATTTTGACAACATTAAATTGATAATATGACCTTGTAATATCAATGGCAATAAATGTCGTATTCCTTGTAATTTTTTACTGAATAAAGGAAATGCACTCTTACAAGTATTAAAAATAAAATAAAGTCTAAATATCTTTCCGTACTAACCAACAATCTGAGCATTCTAAAGTCTTACTAAATAAATGCATAATGTTTGAGTTCCTTTCCAGATGAGCGTCATAGTCTCTATAGGACCAAGAAAATTATGTATTTTTTATCAGAGAATGACACCAGGTGGTGATTAACACCCGCAGACATTCCTTGACTTAAGGTAACCAACTCGTATAACATTTCTTAAGGTGACCGACCTATAATAGCTACTTTCCTATTGAATCACTAAAATAAGGAAACCTCAGCTCTGGTGTCACCTCAAATGTTAAAAAACGTCCCTGCAAACGGGTGTAAAGTTGGTTATCTTAAATCAAGGAATATCTCTGCATACGGGTATAAGAATATTGATCATTACAGCTATAAAGTATGCTGTTTTGAGGATATCTGGCATTCATGCACCATCCATTTTAAATGGGACTTGTCTGCCATCAATTTGTATGAACAAGCAATGACAGGATTTTTAAACATGTTAGGAATCAATCTCACGACCACAGTGGATATTTAACCCATTCACTGCGTATGATGTCTGTAGTGGTCATGAGTACTACATGGAATTTGTAGCTTCACATTACAGCTTTATTCTACTGTTGTAATGTTCAAAATTAACTCACTATACAACTTAATATAAAATATATTTGATTCCAGTCAAAAACTATTAGAAATATCTGATATATTTGTCTATATAATTTGCCCAAAAAATTGTTAAAAAAATTGATCAAAAAGTCGCCAAAAAAAGGTTTAATTTTTTTATGTACGAATACATATGATACATAGTAATGCGGACATCTATTACCCTTGACATCACGAAATAACTTCTTACAAGACTAGAGCAAAGGTGATTGCTTGACCTAGTCTATTATGACCTCTGCCCCGACTTTGGTAAGCAACTCTTTCAGTTTCTCAGCTTCTTCTTTTGTTGCGTCCTGCCTCACGAGCGCTGGCAAGCTCTCTACAAACTTCTTGGCCTGCACCAGATTGAAGCCCTCCATGATGCTCTTGATCTCCTTGATGATGGGCACCTTCTGCTTCTCGTCTATCTTCATCAGCTTGACCTGGAAACAAGACGCGCTCAATTAATATGCTACAAAAATTGATTGTTTTATGCATTTTTTTTTTTTTTTTTTATTTAATCAAATATAATAGGATACATTTAAGATTTTTTTGATAGTATTACATTCATTTTTTTTTTTTTTTTTGGAAATTCGCTTTCCACGCCTTATTTATTGATTATTTTTCCAATACTATTAGAAGAAGAAAACTAGCTTATTTAAATTTTTACTAATATTGTTTTTGATAGTATTATATATTGTATGTAGAAAGTCATTTTAGGTGTCATGTAGTAAAGTCATTTGTATTTAACCCTTTCGCATCGGTTGTCGGCATATGCCGTCAAAGATTCCCCGACTGTTGACATCGGTTGACGTGATATATCGTTTTACTACTTTCAGTACTCATTGTGACATCTACGGTAGGAAATTGGAAGTGCAGTCATTCCATTTATACCTACATGTATTATTTACAGGAATCTGTAAAGCATGTAAATAAATATCGTTAGGTTTCGTCACATGAGCGATTTTTCTGTAAACCGCATGTGTCAATGCCATCACATGTATGGAGTTACATAATGAAAGTTTGTTAAATATAATAGTTTTTATGAATCATATGATAGCTAAAGGATAGAAGAACCAATGTGATTTATGAAAATAGGTCAGATAGGTACATTTATGCTTCAAATACTAGTTTTAAGCAAAAAAAATGGTTTGAAAAATTCATGCCGTATTGAGATTATAATTTTTATTCCACCGAGCCGTAACAAAAGGGTTAAGTGAAAAAATACATACAATAGTATACAAAATCAGTTTATTTCTTTACCCTTCTTGGCCCAATTCAGGCATGAACTCAACGAGTTTCTTTGGAGGAATGATTTGTTGGCGCTGCCTGTTTGATGAGCATTGGGACCTTCTGTTGCTCGTCTTTATTGCTTTGTTCTTAGTACTTAATCATTAGTACCTATATTTCTATATATTTATTTTATTTTATTATTAATTTTGATTGTACTTCAGTAATAATTAGATTTTTTTTAAATTTGTAATGTTTCTGTCAGTGAAAAAAAATAAAAACAAATTGAAACAAAAATGACTCACATTGTATTCCGTCTTGACCTTGAGTGGTGCAGCAACTTCTTCTTCCTCAGCGGCAGGCGCTCCAGCCATAACAAAGCCCCCGGCGGGCATCATAGGTTGATCGGGAAGGTTCAACCGAGTCTTCAGCAGCTGGCTTAGCTCGCTAACTTCAAGTAGGTTCAGCGAAGCAATGTCTTCGGCTATTTTTTCAAGCTTTGGCGCGTACATTTTGGTGACGCCTTCTGGAGGGGGTGGAGCAAGAGGCTCTGAAGGGGTGACGAGACCGGGGGCTGCTGAAGACTGATGCAACACCACACTGGAAAAAAATTAAACCAACTTAAACATCGATGTTTATCGAAAACATAAAAATTATAAGCAGGCGATTCTTTTGGGGATTGCCGCTCTGGATCTGGAGGTGCAGTGACGTGCTGCTTGATATCACCTTCGTTGCGGTTGTGTGTCTAAGATTAGAGACATTGTACTGCAGCCGAGCGCTACTCCCAAACTCATAAGCCTTTCTGCTGATGCAAGGCAAAAACTATGCTCGTGTTCCACCAAAGGTAGAACTACCTTCCTGTTCTTCCTAGATATTTACTTCAGACAACTACTAGGTAGATAAGGCTTGATCACTGGTCTACCCAACTAATGATGGGGCACGGCTTTTTTAATGACAGATTATACTCATTCAATTTAGTTTAGACCCTGTGGCGCCCTCTTCCAGACCTCAGAGCACATTCTCTAGGACTGGCAGTTCCTCGTAGATAGAGAAAGGGGTTCTTTTTTATACGGTAATTGCCTCGGGCAAGAGGATTTTGTACCCACTATTTTTTTTCCACGCATTTTCTATTTTCGCTTGTATGTTCGGAGAGAGAAAGTCATGAAATTGAAAAAAAATAGTTATTCATCTATTTCAGTTCACATTGTTGTGATTTAATATAATCTACTTCCTATATATCTGGAACATACGGTCGCCACAAATTGCCGCCACTCATTTTCTTCAGTTAGATTTTCATCCCTAGACACCTGCAGTTGAATGTCCACCTGGGAACATGTATGGTTCCCGAAAATCTACAGGAAAGAAGCCCGAATATTTGAATAGGCGGCAGCTTTAGTCTTCTTTGTAGTATCAATCCGGTGGATTGGTTGGCAGCAACAGAATCTTGCATCTCGATCTCCATTCCTCTCGGTCCTCCGCAACCCTTTTCAGCTCAGCATAAGCGCTACAATACTCGAATACTTGCTGCAAATACTCCCGTCTAGGGCGCCCTCTACAGTTTCTTCCCTCAACCATCCCTTCTGTAATGTCGTGAAGAAGACCATCGTGGCGCATGATGTGACCGATCGCCTCTCCGAGATGGTTCTTACTAGGTGCCTATCCTCCTCGATTATGCTGAGAACCTCATTGTTCGTGACGTGGTCTCTCCAAGAAATTCCGAGAATTCTTCTGTACGACCACATCTCAAAGGCATCTAGTCTTTTTTTATCACTTTCAGATAAGCACCATGTCTCACAGCCGTACATTAAGATGCTCCAAAGAAGTGTTTTGGCAAGTTGCTTATGGAGCCCTAAAGTAATATTTAAAGCTTTAGTATCCAAAGCATAGTTTAGCGTGATTTGTTAATCGGATTTGTTAAGGAGATCGTATGGGAAGACCAAAAAAACGCTATTCTATCAACCCGAAAATGTATGCCAGATTCTCTAATCTATTACATTTCTGAAGATATATTTTTCACAATTATTCCATCTAACCTAATAATAATTCTACCAATGATAGGAAATTTTATAATTTATATATTTTTGTAGTTTGAACAACATTTTATAACACAAGTATATGATTATACATAATGTTCCTCAGTCCAGTACTAGGCATGAGCCGAAGATTGAATAATCTATAAAAACATCATCAATTCATAACTCACCATCTCGAGAAGCTCCTCCAGTGAGAGACGCTTTTGCAGGTCAGGTTCTTGATGGCGTTCATTGTTTTATTTTAGTAGAATTCAATTAAAAAATATAAACTTTTCAGCAAAAGACTTAACCTCAAATCGACTGTCTTATAAAATGGAGAGGTGTTGCGAGTCGGATAAGAATTTTTAGTGTGACATGTGTAATAAAAAATGAAACTAGTATTATTTCGTGTTAGTGGGTACCTACTTAAGGGATTATTTCTATAAATTAATTTTTATTAAGATAATTAAGCTTTAATTAATAAAGTATATAAACGAGTACTTATTATTACAATACTCTTATTTTATAATAATTACAGAGTTTAGAAATAAAAAACTTTTTGGTAAAATAATTTTTTACTTTAGAAATTCCTTTCCCAAAAAATTGTTTCATTTAAAAAAATATATTTTTTTATAGTTTTTCTGTGTATATATTTTTTTATGGTTTATATTTCCAATAAAATATTTTAATATTTTTTATAAAATTTTATATTATATTTCAGTCAGAATATATTCATGCAATACGCTAAAAAGCAGATGATATGTTTGTAATATATATTATTACATAAGTACCTACCCAGTCCCCATTTAAATAGGTATATAAAAAACATTTCATCTTTTGAAAATAAAACACATGTTCAGCAAATAATTTTTTTTTTTCATATTTATTAAACATAACAATAACGAATTCCGTGTCAATATTACAAAAAATATTGCGAAACAACATGTCTGGAGTTTCCTATTTTTATATGGGTCATCGCTGCTAGGTGACGTCAGAAATCCTTTGTTTATTGCTGTCAATCGGTGCATTCAACTAAAGTTCAGTAGCGTACCAAAGGGATACTCACTCTGGATGAAATTCTTTTATATGCACATACCTACAAGGTTATTGTAGATCGACGAAAATGGAATGCTCTTAGAGTATTTTTGTTTTTTTCTTCATACGATCTAGATCTCTTCAAGAAACTGATCAATATACACTTGTAATCTCAACAATCCAAGCACAAACACAATTAACGTTTCGCATGCAGCGTCCAGTCGTCCTGACAGAGCAACATACAGCCCACAGGTCTCGACCATGTTGTGCTCTCCTGCATCGATTTCATAAAAAAATATTAATGTGGGTTTCTGAGTCACGAAAACAGACATCGCGAAACAAATGAACATAACGTCTGTGTTCCAACAAATGTATTAACATCCTCCTCTCTTTAAAAGGTAGTTATTTAGTCGCGTGGTGGCAGGATGAGGAGCAGATTAACCAACACAAAGACTTTTTCTGAAGCACATTGACATATATATTTCGATAACTTTACAAACTTCTGGCCCGGACCACAGCGTTCAGGCCGGGCCACAATAGAATGCGATCTCGCAGCCTGCTCGCGCTCGTGACGGGCTGTCTCCAGCGCCGCAAGTGGCGATCTATATAACTAACGTCACACCCGTGACCGAGCTTGTCCAAAATGACAATATGGCGACACATACATGTACGACAAGCGAACAGAAATAAGAGAAGAAATATTGTATATCGAGGTTTTCGGTACCAGTCAGCAAGGGCTGTATCATGCTGATATCACTAAATAGTCGGTTAAGATAAAAAATATTGAACAGGTTGTAATATACGAGTATACTTTGGATGCCGCAAGAGAGCAGCGGAGTTTTATTCAAGCGCTGTACTGGAAGACCGTCGGAAACTGTACATTGAATATACTTGACGTAGCTGCGGTAGGCTGTATGACATGGGATGAGGCGAGGACTGTGACGGCTGACAGAGCTTTTCGGTACCAGTTAGCAAGGGCTATATCATGCTGATATCAGTATATTAGACGTTAGAGGGTGCGCTTATGTACAAGTCATTTACGTTGCAATCTTCATGACCGTCCAGGAATCCAGCCACTCCGGTGACGAATTCGCGCGGAATACCGCTCATGATGCCCCAGGAGGTGGTGTGATGGTGTCTGCCTACACGCAATGCTTCAGTTGAGTCACGCAATGGCGTGATGGGGACGTCACGAGACTTGAATGCCAGATCTACGCGGTTAACCAGCGATAAACCCAATTTGTGTATTAAAAATTCAATTATTGTATCAAGTATTGACTTGTTTTGTTACATTTTATTTTTGCGTAAGTATTTAGTAAGAATATTCACACTATGCACATTTTATTCACTAGTTATACTCGTAAACCTAATTTTTTCAATAAATATAAAATTTTTACACAAATATTGAATTGTTAATTTTTTTAAGTTGGTATGTAGGTATTTAGCAGGAATATTGTCGATTGTTTATGGTTTTGATTATACCTATAATTTTGAATAATGTTCCATTTTTTTTTTCGCTAAAATTATTGAGATGGCTAATCAATGGATGACAAAGTTGGCAGTCGATGTTTCCAAAATAAATCATCATCATGATGTCGGCTCCCCTAACTGGTGCATATGGCTATCACGAGCTGAGGAGGATCATGATGGACGCCACAAAGCTTATTATTCCTTGTGAGTTCCTCCTCTAACAGCTCAGTAACTCCATGGACAGTTTCCGATGCTTTTTCAGGACGGCGCAAACCCGGGAGCTTGAATAAAATAAATCTGTAGTTTAAGCTATCTTGTAGCATTCTTAATGTATATCCCAACCAGGTCCATCTCTTTACCGACTGTAGTATGGAAGGTTGCAGTGTCCGCTATTATATTTAATGTTCCCAGACAGTTGTCGCAATTCATAGGATGCCATTTTAATTTATGCACATTAAGTATATACCTACTCTTATTTTTGTATTTATCGGATGAAAATATAAAATTTGTGGTTAATTGAAATATAAATCGATTGACTGGGGTAGATGCTCTATTAACCGGATATGACTATTCATTTATCAGACTGTAGTTTATGGTAACACCATCGGTTGGTGCCCCTGCGAGACAGACGCGTAGTGGACGAACCGTCATGGAGTAACGCGGGAACCACGGATGTAGAGAAGCGTTTAACCACACAGACTAAACACTCTACCAATGAAAATGGACTCCTGATTAGTTTGATATTGTTTCTTCCCATATTCGTTCCATATCTGGAATGTAAGTTAACATCCTCCTCTCTTCCAAAGGTGTTACTCCGTCGCGTGGTGTCAGGATAAGGAGCAGATTAATAACACAAATAACTGGTTTTCGAAGCACATTGACATATATTTACGATAAACTTTATAAACTTATGGCCCGATCTAGTCACAGCATTCAGGCCGGGCCACAATACAATACGCTATCGCAGACGGTCGGCACACAACTGGCGCGCCCGTGATGGGCTGTCGCACAGCGCCACAAGTAACTATCTCCGTAACTAGTTCAAAATGCCAATATGGCGACACATGCATGTCTTGCAGAAATAATAGACGAAATATTGTATAAAGACATCTCTGCACTCAAAGGTCCACCTTGGAACATATATGGCTCTCGACAACCAGACAGAAGCCCGAGGACTCGAAGAGACAGCAACTGTAGATCTGAGGCATGTTTTTTAGGTGATTACATTATCGCATATTTTAAATGTGTTTGAATGACTACCCCGTTGCTCCCTACGCCTGGATTATTTGGTAGTAAGAAGCTGCTCAACTCGACAAGTGACATGTGGTTAGTAATATGCGGTGACTCATCTAGAATTCGGTCCGCGTCCAATGTTGTTTTACTTCAGTGATAACTAACGAAAACCGTGTTTTTAATCTGCAGTTTACTTCCTATTTACTGAATCAGTTTCACGATTAACCCTTTCGCATCGGTTGTCGGCATATGCCGTCAAAGATTCCCCGAACGTTGACCACGGTTGACGTGATATATCGTTTTGCTACTTTCAGTACTCATTGTGACATCTACGGCAGGAAATTGGAAGTGCAACCATTCCATTTATCAACCTACATGTATTATTTACAGGAATCTGTAAAGCATGTAAAAAAATATCTTTAGGTTTCGTCACAGGAGCGATTTTTCTGTAAGCCACGTGTGTCAATGCGACCACATGTATGGAATTACATAATGAACGTTTGTTAAATATAATAGTGTGTGTGCATCATCTGATAGCTAAAGGATAGAAGAACCAATGTGATATATGAAAATAGGTCAGATAAGTACATTTATGCTTCAAATACTAGTTTTAACAAAAAAAAAAGGTTTGAAAAATTCACGCCGTATTGACAGTATAATTTGTATTACACCGAGCCGTAACGAAAGGGTTAAGAGAATAAGACATCTATCAACAGTACTCGAAAAACGAAATCACAATATTTACCTTAGAAAGAAGACTTTGCAGAATGTTTTGAAAATTGGAATAAACGTCGGCCCAAGTGTATTACACCCAGGGGGGGGACTACTTTTGAGAGGGATGACTTTAGAAGAATAAATAAATATTTTTTGATTTCGAAACAAATTCCCCTTTTATTTTATTTTGCTACTATTGTTGCAGTATTGTAGCAAGTTGGAAAGCTTTGTTTCAGATATAAATAATGCAGACATTTTCAAGCTTTAAAAAGAAGGCGGGACTAACTGCTGTGTGGTGACTACACGTTGCAAATTTTCTATGTTGCGGGACATCTAGGAACCCAGATGTATACATAGTGATCACATTTTGCTGCTATGTTTTTAACATTATCCCATGATACAAAGGAAACAAAAAAAAATAGCTACACTACCTAACAAGAAGCGGACACGGATGAAATTATTTTTCATATATGCATCTTTCGACTGTTCATCAGAATTTAAAAATAATATTAATCTGTTCACCGCGTATGACCGCTATGTGTGTTCAAACGATCATGCCACCAGCGCGTATGACACACATAGCGGTCATGGAAGTTTCAAGCCCTATATAAGAGCTATCTAGAGAGTTATAATTGTAAAACTTGGCTGAAAATATTACTGAATGTATATTTTACCAAATGCAATAGATGGCGTTCGTCAAAAAAATTAAATATAGGCTAAAATAATTTATTTCTGGAACATGCATCAAGCGGCGTAAACATCGCACAGTTGCCAGCACTCGTACGTAGTTCACGCTAGTCTCGTACGTCAGAAACGTGCGCCGACAACAAAATAATAATAAAATGACATATGCATATTTTGCATATATCATTATTTATATATTTTTTTTATTGAAAATCTAATTCAAGGGATTAGGATAATTTATCAGTAGTTGGATTCGTCATCAGGAGTATCAGATATAAATAAAAATAATTTTTAGAATTTATGCTACAGTATATTTGCAGACGACATGTTTCGACCACGTCGAATGGCCGAAACAGCAATACTGACGGAGAGAAGCAACTATCTCCTCGTAGAAAATAAAATACAGCTTGTTTGTCAATATACATATTTTATTTGAACTGTCAATGTGCGCAATCGTGTTACTAATGATAATAATCAATTAATAATTTGGGATTATGTAAATAAGCCACCGAGTGCGGGTGAAATTGAAAAGGTGTCGAGAAATTAATATTATATGCATTGCATGATGTTGACGCAGTTTTCTCGCTTTATCGTGACGTTGTGTAGCAAAATGGCGACTTCACGTCAGTTGTATGAAGAATTATTATTGTTAAATTAAACCGAAAATACAATAAATATATTGAACAAATTACTTTGGGTGCCAATTAACAAATTTGATTAGTTAAAAAAATATCACAACCTATATTTATAGTTGAAAACGCGACAACAAAATCCCCGAAAAAGCTGCCGCGTACAGGGCATGTTCGCTATATTTGTTGCCGCGGGCAAAAGGTTAAGGCAGTGAAAGATGGTGTAATTAATTTGAAAATTAGTGTTTTGATTACAAGTTTTTGGAGGAGTTTTAAGGAAGATATTTTATTGGAAGTACATTTTTATATGTATTAAACACATACAGGAGAATACCGGCAGATGGTGATAGTATTTCTGAAGTCTTATCTGTGGAATTCTATGACACTTACCATGGTGCTCGCTAAGCGCTGCATGTAGATTGTCGATCCGCCATCGCATAGACTACATCCCGAGTTTCTCGCAACATCCTTATTATTACAGGAATTTACTATGAAAGGGTGGTCTTCACGGGACGACTTTCGTCTAACATCAATTTTGATTAATATGCTATGACTGGCATTTTACGGGCGAGGGATCGAATTCATACAAACCAGGTATTTTAGAACTCAGAGTTTGATTAAAAATATTTTTTTTTAATCTCCGTCGGGGATCGAACCAACGACCCTTGGCTTGCAAAGCAAAATGGATTACGTTGATCATTGTTTATTCACATTTGAAGATCGCAGTTTTGCTTTCAATGAGAGCTTCTGCAGTTATTCACATTTATAAACGTATTACGTCACATATATAAAGTATAGTGTTACATAGCTCAAATGTTTATTTTTTGACCATCCGAGTTCCGAATTTGTCGTAACGTGTGTTCAGCCTTGCTCGGAGGACCGACGAAGGCATTTCCGGTGCCGCGGTTAAGACCCGCCGAATGCGTCATAGAGCCACGGTCGGCTATAACGAAACAATGAACTGCACAAGGCCCAGCACGCATCATCGGGATCATCAACATTACCATCAAGCAACGTTAGTCCAATTCTCGACTTGACCTATGCAAAAAGTATTGGACATACGACATGGACGTATGACATTTTAATTGATATCCCACATTAATTTAAAATTCATATTTTTTTCAGGTAAACTAGACTGTTAAATAACACGAGCATTTGAAATGACGCATTTTTTAAATTTCTAAATACATGGAAAATTTTCTTGAGAAAAATTGTACGATTTCAGATAAATTTTGAACTGAAGAATAAAGAACTTTTCAAAGATACAAACTTTTTACATTGTTTTTATATATTGATTGCGCGCAGCACTGTTTCTTCACTTACACCGGAAGACCGCGGTTTCGCCGTCAATGAGAGTCCACACAGGTTTACACACCTTAACACTATCCAGTCTGATTACACAATGAAATAAAAAAAACATCATCATCTGTCTGGGTCCTATACTGCAGTTAAACCTCCCGTGTGAGCCTCCACGTCCTCTATTTTCCACATTCTGTTTTCAGCCTGCTCCCGCCAGTCACTTTTTGATTGTCAATATATTTGTACAATATCAACAAAACACCGAAACTATAAACACGGGCCGCCACTGTCAAAGAACGAGCTGCTTGTACATCGACACCAACGTGCATTGATCCATTTTAGAATGGCATGCGTCATACTTTCATCAACTGATTTGTTTCTGCATCAGCATATGTGCTTGGAATCTCACTAGTTTGCTTGCCAAAATAAACTAATAATTAGATAAACTGAAACACAAAAAACCTACATTAAAATTCATTGCCAATTCCATGTATTTAGTCCGAAGCATTTCTAGGATATCGTAATATTTTACAACGTCAGCCTTCAAAATTTTGAGAAGCGTTTCTCAAAATCTAATAATAATTACATACGGTATCTAGTCTTCTTGGTATTACTCTATACCAGTGGTTGAAAAACTTTTATTAAAAAAAAAATGGTTTTATTTAATTCCATGTGCATGAATCTCGAATTCGATTAAAACAAAGTGTCCCCGTTCTTCTTTTTTACCATGTTCACTCCATATTTGCAGCATATGGATACCGAAAATTGCCGTTTTAACAGTTCTGTAAGCTCAGATCGTCCATGCCTTGTCTCAGAACATGGGAACGTAGAAGGTTTCCAAGTGCCTCCATAGCCCACGAACTTGCATGGACTGGGGCTGTAGTACCAGAGAAATATTTGGGCGTTCAATGATCAGGGTTTTTTTTTAAAGAGATCGGATAATCAGCCCGAAGCTCCCGAGGCCAAGACATTTTTTTTCAAACCAATGCAGCCGTATAGTAGGATTTGAAAGCAGATGCCTTGCGTAGAACACTGGGTGTATGATGTTTTGAATTCGTAAGGAATGACTTGGAGGGGACAAGGCACCTTTCCATACAGTTTGTCAAGAAGCGTAGATGTATTTGATTGGGATATACACTTCGGATGCCGCAGAAGAGACTAAATCTGTCCTTTTTCATTATTATATAAATGATACACACATACAAATTTATAGCAAACATCATATTAATCGAGAAAATGATGTTTGCTGTGCATTTGAATGCGTGTATCAAATATTAAGGCTGTGAGACATGGTGCTTATCTGAAAGTGATAAAAAAAAACTCGAGGCCTTTGAGATGTGGTCATACAGAAGAATTCTCGGAATTTCCTGGAGAGACCACGTCACGAACAATGAGGTTCTCTGCATAATCAAGGAGGATAGGCACCTAGTAAGAAACATCTCAGAGAGGCGATCGGTCACATCATGCGCCACGATGGTCTTCTTCACGACATTGTGGAAGGGATGGTTGAGGGAAGAAACTGTAGAGGGCGCCCTAGACGGGAGTATTTGCGGCAAGTGTTCGAGGACATGAGTTGTAGCTCATATGCTGAGCTGAAAAGGAACTGCGTTAATCGAGAGGATTGGAAATCGAGATGCAAGATTTTGTTGCTGCAAACCAATCCACCGGATTGATACTACGAAGAAGATCAAATATTGAACTATTTATTTCACATTTTGGCAACATCTAGTTTAAGCATTTTTTTTTTCGCTTAATATTGACATGTTTTTTGCGAATCTCTTCTCGTCGCCACAACTGAAAGGTTCTAAGCGCCACGGTGGTTCTTGGTTTGGCGCGCTTTTTCGTTTTGCGCGCCAAAACAGGCCACGCCCCTGCCCGTGATTGGTCGATCTAACCGCTCGGTTTTCCCCAACATATTCTTGGAACTGGTCGACTGATACTCTCAAAATGTAAGAAACACATTCAATATATGAGAATCCACACACGGGCTAAACATGCTTTTAATGTAAGCGCATACAGGAGAATACCGACAGATGGTGGTAGTGATTCTGAAGTTTGATCTGTGGATTATATGCCGCTTTCCATTCGGCATTCTACACGTGGATAAGCGCTGCATGTGGAATGTTGATCCGCCAACGTCATATAATAGATTACAGTGCGACATTCACGCATCATTTATTACAGGATTTCACTAATCACCCTAAACAGATTAAGAACCGGAGTTGGTAGAACAAAGGACAACCTCGAGCGGTGGGGAATGCTTCGGCAGGGAGAGTCATTATTGTGCGACTGCGGAGACCTGCAGACGGCCTCACACCTAAGATCATGCTCCATGTGCCCAACAAGCTGCACAGCTCAAGACCTAATGCTAGGCAACTCACAGGCTATTGATGTTACCAGATACTGGGCAGAAATAATTTGACGTCGCTGACACGAAGAAGAAGACTAATCACTATGAATGGGTGCTGTTCACGGGACGACTTTTGTCTACCGCCATTTTTTATTAATATGCTATGACTGGCATTTTACGGGTGAAGACCAAATTCACACCAACCGGGGGTATTTATAGAGCTTAGAAATCTATTATGTGAATAAAAAATATATGTGCCCGCTGGCACTGTTTCATTAGTAGTAAACTTAAGTAGAAAACACTAAAAATTGGTTATAGACATTAGTATATATATAATCGTGTCAGAAACAACAGGGTCAGATCCTGTCTGCCCAGAAGCTGGCGACGTCGATGGCGTTACTCCCGGCCATCATCAGGTCTTCCTGGGTGCAGCTACTCGGACACAGCGCACACTCCAAGAGGTGTGACAGGGTCTGCTCCACGCCGCAGTCACATTCAGTCGGTCCGCTGTCAGGCTTTCATTTGTGTTTTCATCTGGTGTACTCCGGGAAGTCTGTTAAGGGAACTCCATATATTCCACCCCTAATTGTGTCCAGGGGATAGGTCCTCTTTCGGGGCAATCCAAGCATTCCCCTCAGTTGCGCCTCTCCACATGCTCAGCCGCAGGGTGGCCTCAGGTATCACCAGTTCCGTTGTCGACTGTAGGGAACTTCTTCTTGATTTGAGCCGTGTGGTTATCTTTTGGTACCCAAACATAGGGTGTGTCGTGGGTTGCTTTGGAGAGCTCCTTCTTGGTGACGACTTCTCGCCGTATATTTGGTGGGGCGATGCCTATTTATAAACAATACTCGTTACCATATCAAGCTCCCCTAACTAAAACATATGATAGCCTCAAAGCTCTGTATAATCCAAATATGAAACTTCAGAATCACTATCACCTTTAGTCTTTGGCAATCGTGCTTTCAGCTACGCGGCACCAATGGCCTGGAACTCGCTACTGGAAAGCATAAGTTCTCTTAAAGCGGAGGCATCCTTCAGAAGCAGACTCAAGACCCACCTTTTTACTCAGAGAGGCAAAGAAGCGCTTTTGGAATGACCATCCGCTCATAAAAAAGCGCTATATTAATACTTATAAAATAATAATAATTTAAAATGTTGGTGGTAGTCGGAAGTCCTTTACACTATCTTGGGATGTTACATGTTCCGATTTTGAAAGATAGACAATCGGCCTTTTTAATGTGTCAAACTTTTGATTGTGGTATAATCGACATAAAAGAGATATGTCATAGTCTGTGTTTGCTGTTATTTATCAGTTATGTTATGAAAAACCCATTCGGGTTGGGATTTTCAGAGTTATCGTTTGCTAAATACTACGTCATAAACAGTACCGCAATAGTAATAACTAAATAACTAAATAACTAAATAACTAAATAATTAAATTTTGACATTAACTATGGCCAGAAAAATATGAAAAACCATAAATATCAAGGAAATAAGAAACATAATTGAATATATTTTTTCCGGCGGGTATAGCTTCCTGTAATAAATGGACGATGCGTGAATGTCTGTATTCTATGAAAATGGCTGATCAACACTCCACATGCAGCGCTTAGCCAAATGTAACATGCAGATTTTGCAACGGGCATGCAGACTTTGTGGCAACTAAAAAAAATTCCACGCATTTACAATTTTTGCTCGTATTTTCGGTGAGAGAATCTATCTTCCATCTCCATCTCTTTAAAATCCGTGAATGCGATTCTAATTTCTTTCACGGGTTCTTTCTTTTAGCACATCTGTGCAGTGGCCACAGTTTTTCAGAGCAGACTCCCACTGGACTTATCAGTAGCTAGCTGATCATAATCTGAATGAGCGCGTCATCAAGGAGACTTAACTGTCCTCCGGTGTGATGCGGGTGTGAAGCGGGTAAAGTCCAGCCATATGTAACATGGAAGGCGTCGTAAAATCCAAAGATAAGATTTCTGCATCACTATAACAATCTGTCGGTATTCTCCTGTATCTGTTTACGTAAAAAAATACACACTGATCATTATCATCATCATGCGTGTGTCCGTTCACTGTTGAACATAGGCCTCACGCATGAGTTTCGATCCTTCTTCATCCTCCGATATTCCAGCTATTCTTCTAATATCGCTAGTCTCCGTTTGAAAGTTATTGGACGTCACTCCAACACTTTTCTTCCCTACTAAACGTCATCTCTTCGACATACATGTTCTGCCCATTGCCACTTGAGTGTGGCTATTATTTGTGTAGCCTTCACTACTTCAATTCTTTCTTCGGAAATCCTCGTTTCGGATTCTATCTTTTAGAGACACTTTGATTATGAATTTTCTCCGTGGCATGTTGGGTGACCTTTATTTACTACATACTCTCATTTCTTATAAATTTAAAAGAAAATACAAAAATATCTTAAAACGACCAGATAAACGGTTCCAGAGTAACACCATTGGTCAGAAATGTTGGCGACACATTGTAAAATATTCAAATAACAAAACGTTAAGAAATAATTTAACACAACTAAAAAAAAAAAACAAACTAATTCCAAAAACAAAATTCAAATTTTGTTCCAAATTCGAATCTTAATATTACATTGAGTCTTTTCACACAGATTTTCTTGCCGATGGATTATGCTTTCGATGCCAACTTCACACACGTGATGTCTGTTATCATTACGTATACAAAAGTAGCCTTTTAGGTATATATAACATTACAAACATAAACGTTTGTTGTTTTATTTCACACTGAAAAAAATATACTTTTAAATGTTTAAAGTTTTTTTTTTTTACATAAAATTAAAAAAATGTCTTATATAATCAAATGCGAAAATTGATAGAAATAAACAATGTACCCCCACATTTCGTTGCCGGATAATTCATTCAACGATTCATCGTTATCGACGTCTGGTGCACGGGTCATTTGGTGCACGGGACAACTGGTGCACTGGATGTCTCGCTTACTTAACCTAACCTAAGTTATTTCGTTAACGAGACCTATAGATCTATGGACTCTACGATCACTGGAAAAATTAGGTTAGGTTAGGTTAGCGAGACAACCAGTGAATCAGTTGTCCTGTACACTTTTGTTTGAAGATTAATACTCCTGTCTCTGTTACATCCATTCCTTACATAAAATTTAAAAAATGTCTTAAATAATTTAATGACAAAATTATTAAAAATAAACAAAATACCTGCCATGTAAAACAAATGTGTAAATTTATTTATTTTTAGGGCATAAAAATGTTACTCAAAAAACAGTGAAAGATAAAAAACGTAAAAAGGGATAGGATTGATAGGAGTGTTTGAAATTACTAATTTTAAAAATCGAAGAATAAAACAAGTAAAACTTTGTATGGAACCAATAAGTTTTAATTGAAAATCACTAATGGTTTCGGTGATATGGCACCTTTGTCAGCTACATACTAAAACTATGCCTAAATACAGAACAATTAATCAAGGTTACAAAAAGAAGTGGAGAGGAGAGAAGAAGTGTAAGAGACATCTGTAGACGGAACAGTTGAGCAGAGCGAATTTATTAAAAACATATGTTTGTATAGCTCGTTTTTTATTGAAAAGTTGGGCAATCTTGCAATTTGTATCGCTCTAATGTTTAGAATATGATTCTAATGCTGCTCTGATGCTTAAATATAAAGGTATTATGTTTAAATGTGTATGTAAGTAATAAGAACAATAATATTTTAAACATGGAAAACCAGGTATTTCATGAAAGATTGTCCTCGTTTCATAATACACGTACGTATGAGCTCTCGTTTAAATTCAATGTACAGGTAGTCCTCGAATAAAGCGCCTGTATCGCACGCTTCTTCTTCATGTCTGTGAATCTTGGCATCTCAACAAAAGCCAATGCAGCCGAATAATAAGTTTCGAAAGCAGATGCATGCGTAGAATATTGGGATGTACAATGCTTTCACCTAAATAGTACGAGGGTTATTCGTAATATAAAGTTCCCATGGCCCTAGAGTCCTAAAAATCGTTATTATAGGGGATCAAAAACTCTATTGACAAGATTTTGACAGAGCATCTAGGGTATGCTAAGGGTTTGACCGAGGTGGGTGCCAAGAATGTTGACCGAAGACGCCACCAACGAGCTCATCGCAAAATTTGGATGGGGTATTGTCAAACACCCACCCTACAGCTCGGATTTAGCCCCAAGTGACTACCATCTCTTACCTAACACGAAGAAACACCTGGGTGGAACGCATTTCGGCGACAGAGAAGAGCTGAAAGAAGCTGGTTCTCAGGTATCTGCGTGGCTTGGCGGTAGATTTTTTTACACGGGCATTCAAAAGCTCGTATACCGCATGAAAAAATGCATTGCCCTCAGTGGCGACTATGTAGAAAAATAGGTAAAAGAATGAACTTTCCAAAAATGTACGCATACATGGAATTAAACATGTTTTACACTGTGAAAAATCACTGTGAATCTTATTGTACGGATAACCTTCGTAGATAGGAGTTCCTTTTTTATTTCTAAAACTATTATGCTCTCTAGCGCCAAAATCATTCATATGACGACAAAATTTAGTTTAAAAAAAACGTAGCATATTAATATTTCTTTATTTTTGCTGTTTAGTAATACACATCCTGGCAGGCCGTCGGGAACTATACGTATAATTAGTAGCTGACATGGGATGAGGCGAGGAGCGTGGTAACTGACTGAGCTTTGTGGCGGCAGCTTGTGTCACGCATACATAGTGATGATGATGATGCAATGATAATGGCAGCTGACAAAACTGTAAGTCGTCCATATGCTTAAGCTAGAAAGCGGATTTAGATGATGTAATTAAATATTAATTAGATAATTTCTTCCTTATTTTATGACGGTAGTTACAATGAAATGATATGCTTACCTTGTTGTAACATGCATCACGTTCTACGTCATTAAATTACTTTGTTGGTAAAGTAACGATTGAAGAAATTCTCAGTGAGTGCGAAATCGCGGTCTTCGTTTATATGACAGTTGCGCTCAACGTGAAAATATTTTTGAAAAAGTTCTGAAAGATAATACTAAAACACGATAGCTGATTAACTAATTACAATGTCTCTTGGTTTGCCCTTTATTGTACCTTTATACTTCTAGTTTTAATCGTAAATTCCGCAATGTCTTAAAACTAAGGCGTTTAACTAATGCATCCTCCCTGTATTAACTTATGGCGCAGAGACGTGGAATCTGACAGCAAGTCTTACCAATAAAATAAAGGTCACCACAGAGAGGTCCATGAGAGGAGTGTCGCTAAAAGAAAAAGGAAATACGCAGAAGAACTCAAGTAGTGGATGCTACCCAACGAATAGGCACACTCAAGTGGCAATGGGCAGGACATATCTGTCGAAGAGACGACCGTCCATGGGGAAGAAATGTATTGGAATGGCGCCCAAGAACTGGCAAACGAGGCATTGGACGACTCCCTGCAAGATGTACTGGCGACATAAGAAGAATAGCGGGAGTGACCTGGATGCGGGAGGCTTACGTGTGGATGGATACAGGCTGATGATGATGACTTCTAGTATCTTTAGTCTTGTTGAAGCCAGCAGTGAAACATAATTGGTATGTCTTTATTAATTAAGTTGGCCCAATTGTTAGCAGGTCTTACTTTTGATTTTAACTTTGGATTTTTACTAAGCAATTATGATATTTTTCAATTTGTTCAAACACATAGAATTGTAACTTGTTTTTCTTCAAATTCCCGTGCTCGCGCCGTTTTGGAATACCGTTGGGAACTATATATACTCGTATAATGTTCTCGAACCATCTCAGAGAGGCGAGCCCGATGGATTGGTCACATCATGCGCCACGATGGTCTTCTTCACGATATTGTGGAGGGGATGGTTGAGGGTAGAAACTGTAGAGGGCGCCCTAGACGGGGACATGAATTGTAGCGCTTATGCTGAGCTTAAAAGGGTTGCGGAGGACCGAGAGGAATGGAGATCGAGATGCAAGATTCTGTTGCTGCAAACCAATCCACCGGATTGATACTACGAAGAAGAATGTTCTCGGTGGAACTGCGGGAGGCAGAGCTGACATAGAGTAAGGTGAATACGAAGGCAGCTGATTTAATGACGATCATATGCTAGGAGAGGGGACATGGAAATGAATGATATCCAGTGAAATACCTTTCCTTATATAAATATTTCCACTCATACTGGCCCCTTAGTGGAACTTATATACTCGTATATTCCGCCGGCGGTCATAGCTCAATGGTCAAAGGGTTTGCTTTGCAAGCCAAAGGTCGTGGGTTCCATCCCCGACGGAGATTAAAATAAAAAAAAAAGAATTTTAATCGATTTCTGAGCTCTAAAGTACCCCAGGTTGGTGTGAATTTGATCCATCACCTGTAAAATATCAGTCGTAGCCTATTAATTAAAATTGGTGGTAGACGAAAGTCGTCCCGTGAAGACCACCCATTCATAGTAAATTCCTGTAATAATAAGGATGATGCGTGAATCTCTGGCTCTAGTCTATTACGTTGACGGATCAACACTCCACATGCAGCGTTAAGCCATATACACCATGGTAAGCGTCATAGAATTCCACAGATGAGAGTTTAGAATCATCATCTGTCGGTATTCTCCTGTATGTGTTTACATAAAAAAAAAATATTGTTCCCGATGAATTCCAGGAGATTTCCAAAGGCGGAAGCTGTGGTATCCGAGGCATATTTTGAGTGATTTGTTAATCAGAATATTAAAGCAGTTCAGATGATTATTCCGACGATACCGAGAACTGGAGCAATGGGTTCTAAGAGGCAGCTCAATTCAAGAGTACAACCCATTCTTGTTTTACGCGATAATTTGTTCCAGATGGTTAAATATATAAAAATAACTATTTTTTTATATTTTAATTCAATGAATCGGTTCCAACAATCAAAATCGCGTAAAAAAGTCACGGTGTCCTACAAAATATCGTGTTAATCGAAATGGTGTAAAAAAGGACTAGGTGTGTATTAAAAAAATTAAATCGCTTTACCGTTATACTGTTATATAAACAATTTAACTTGTCACATTAATTGACTTACTGCATTTATTGTTTTGTCAGCAGAGTAGGTATGTAATAAATAAAATATTAAATATAATAACAAATAAAATAATAATAATAAAAAATATATAAAGCACTCACCCAATTTTGACTGCCGAAATTATGTTGTTTCAGTAACGAATAAAATAAAGTACTAAAGGTACTGAAGAACTCTGAAGTTGAGGTGAGGAGGGAAAATCGACTTGATGTTGCCCGAGTTGCTCACTGACTGTCAGTCGCTCTGCTGCCGCGAATATAGACGGACGTCTCTTGCGGTAACAAGTTGCAATAACAACATCACCAGGACAACAAGAAAAGCCACGCTTGTTGCCAGAAAAACAATAAATAAAGCCAGAAAAAACAATTAAAAAAACAGAGTAACTTTGTGGAATAACAATGCTTACAGTTCGTGATTCAAAAATTTAAATAAGTTTGTTTTAAAAGTCGTAAATGAGCGCTCAATTAAAAAAATATTCTTTAATATTAAATATTATAGGCATTATATATATTGTGATGATAAAGTTGTTTACAAATTAAAGTGTTTTTAAATATAATTAAATGGTTCATTTGCGATTAGAAAATAATAACATTGATGGCGCAATCGTAAAAATGTTGCCATAAAAGAAAATTATTTAAAAAATGTGGACATAAGCCAGCGTGATAAATATCAGACTTTTTTTTATTTATGAAAAATAATTAAATAAAGAACAAACGTTTTTTTGTTTATGTTTTTTTAGAATTGTGATTACCGAGAGACTGTTCTAATAAAAACAAAGTGATTCAATTCTACTCAAAGACACAGACAGTTTAGTCACTTTGGTGCCATTCTGTCTACTGTATATTAAGTGATAACAACATATACTGTATATATTGTTGTACATAAATTATACTTTTGTTGCTATATATTATTATATATTCGTATATACTAAGTTTTCGCAATTAACAAACGTTATTTTAATGATAATTAGTTCGTCTTGGAATTTTGTTCATTCACGATGGTTTTCAACGAGATAAACTTCGACTGCATAAACGGAGAGTCTGCTGCCATGGACGACAACCTCCAGTTCTTTTTCAACTCTGAAAGCACCATCATGGACTTGAACCAAGAGCAGTTCCTCCACTACGGAGCACCTTATCCTCATCGCATCGAAGAAGAAAACACATCTCTTCTCACACACTGCGGAGAATTCATAACAAGATTCGATGGAGAAGAAGGCATGTATCCACAAGGAGACAAAGACTACGCTAAATACTTCTACACTCCAGAAGCTCCTAAAAGCTCTTCAATAGAATGGACAAAGAAACCTATGCGACAATGGAATTCTGGAGATATAAAGAATTGGTTGCTCGAAACAGGTACGTCGCAAAATTTAAAAATTGTGCAAATTCCTTTGTTTCAATTTGATAACATAAACGGTTATGAATTGATGAGAATGTCCAAAGAAGCGTTTTGCAGCCGCATGTTTTCTGAAGCAAACAGAATGGAGTATATGCTCATGGGTGAGACTCTTTACTCAGCTTTGCAAAGCTTGATCAATTACGAATACTTGGGAGAGGCGTCTATTGTGCCTGTCTCAGTTGAGCAGCATAACGAACAACAGTATGAAGACACAGTTTTAGGCAATAATTGCGTGCCTGAACTGTTTGATATGGATTCAGGTTGCAAGTCTAGTAATTTGATTGATATGAGAAACAGTGACGCTTCAAGTTCTTATGAGGCCTGCGATTCTGGGGATGATAGTCTTTCGGAGGTGCCTGATGTTGTGCTCGTTGGACGCGAGCCTGTTCAGCAGTTGGATGGACAAGCTGATGTTCCCGTGTTGGTGAAGAGGCCGCCTGGCAGACCGAGGGGCAGTGGAAAGCAGCATCCGAAGCGCGTCAAGAATGTGTCTGTTCCGGAGTTCCTCAGGGATCTTCTTCTCAACCCCAAGTACTGCCCGAGGATCATAAAATGGGAGGAGTACACTGATGGAAAATTCAGGTAAAATATTACTTAAATTGACTGTTATTATTTCAAGTTATGCAGTGTCGGCTCTAGACCCAGGCGGCGCCCCAAGACATTTTTTTCTGGCGCCTTATATTGTTTCATATTCTTAAAGATATGTGAGATAGATTGCTCTTGGCGCCCCAAGCTCATTCAACGCCCTAGGCCACTGCCCACTGTGCCACCCCCTAAAACCGGCACTGAAGCGATGTTTAATACTTCCGTTGATATCATCACTATCATTATTATCAACATGTCAGCTCCCCTAACTGGATTTTATGGTAGTAAATAACTGCCGCCACAAAGCTCTGTTAGCCGTTATGATCCTCGTCTCATCCCATGTTAGTGCAACCTCCCGCAGCTACATCGATATTCAATGTATAGTTTCCGACGGTCTTCCAGTACAGCGCTTGAATAAAAGACCGCTGCTCTCTTGCGGCTTTACTTTAATATAATATGAAATATTTCATATTACATTAATGAAATTATATTATTTCGAAAATCATGTTTACTTGTATTTGCAAGGAATAAATTCGTCTATTTTTTGGCAAAAACAAAATGGCCGATCGTCGGCCATTTTGTTTTCATTATATTCGGCAATAATCGATATCTACTTGATCCTTTTTTTCTTTCTTCTAAAAATGATTTATTCTGTGGATTCATGGAGAATAATACATTTTTTACTTTATTTTAATGATTTCTACGAGTACTTACGGTTGGCCCAATAAATTGTCTTTATACGAGTATTTATCACAAAAAAAGCTTGTGCAAACTAATAGCTTAATAAAATATAATTTACGTTTATTATTATTGTAATTAATTTCATCAATCAAAATGCACATATAAATCGATAATGCGCTGAATTACAATATATGATTAGGTATCACGACCAATCGTTCCCTGACAATTTGTTTAGCGACTCATCGGTAACGACGCGGGGCGCACTGGACGTCTGGTGCACGGGACATTTGGCGCACGGGACAACTGGTGCACTGGCTGTCTCGCTAACCTAACCTAACCTAACCTAACCTAACCGAAGGCATTTCAAGTCCGAAAACAATATGTAGAATTCGCCGTAAATATTTTTTTCTCTTGCTTGTTTACATGTTATTTTAGTAATTGATAAGTAATAATAACAAGTTGTATGGTGGGACACGTCAGAGTAATACTCGTATATCTGTCGCAGTAAAGGTTTTTTTTACTATGTAAACACATACAGGAGAATACCGACAGATGGTGATATTGATACTAAAGTATCATCTGTGGATTATATAACGCTTATCATGTTGCATATGAATTAGCGCTGCATGCGGAGTGTTGATCCAACAACGTCATAGACTACAGCTCGACATTCTCGCATCCTCCTTATTATTATACGAATTTACAGTGAATGGATGTGGTGTCTTCACGGGACGACTTTCGTCTAGCGCCAATATTGATTTATAGGCTATGACTGGTATTTTACGGGTGAAGGACCCAATTCACATCAACCGGTAGTAATTTAGAGTTCAACAATCGATTAAAAATCTTATTTGTTTTTTATCTCCCTTTGGGGGATCGAACCCACGACCTTTGGCTTGCAAAGCAAACGCTTTGACCATTGAGCTATCTCCGCCGGTATATAGTATAGCCTTTTTTGGAGATAATTCTCTCATTTTAATTTCAATTGTATTTATCCATCTGTAATAAATAATAATTTGGTTAATTTCAAAATTAGCGTAAAATGTAGGTGTAAAAAGGTTGGGGAACACTGAACTTTACCCACTTCACACCCGCATCACACCAGAGGACAGTTAAGTCTCCTTGACGATGCGCTCATTCAGATTATCCAGTGGGAGACCCTCTGAACAATTGTGGCCACTCCATAGAAGTGCTAAAAAGAAAGAACCCGCGAAAGACATCAGAATCGTATTTAGGGTTGTTAAGAGATGGAGATGCAAGATAGGTTGGGGGACACTGTGTTACGTAACACATGCGTGATGAAATCAATTATTAAAATCATACATAACGTTTTTAACCCTTTCTATGAAGAAAAAATATACCCCCGCTTATATTTTGTGTAAACATTTAAGCAAACTTTACGGTATCTCATCAAGCGCCATATTATAGACATTTAAGGATTATTTTTCGACTTTCCTGATCATCGCTTATTCTGTTATATAAATCATTATTTTTGGCATCATTTAGCGTCCTCATGATCACCGTTTATTGAATTTTATTGCCAATTAGACTCGTGAGAATTGAGGGAATTTAATCCATCATGTCTCGACTGGAAAGAAGCTCACGTCCCACACGAGGATCTCAGGTGCGAATTTGTACGTCAACGATGTGCCTAATCGATCGTTTGTTGTCGCTGGTGATGTCAATGGATGATTAGCACCTCCATGTGGGAGAAAATTGAGGTTTTACCGCGTTTGCTGAGCACACATGGAAGCCGAGTTTCCTTGTGAGGAATGGCTTAATCAATTCTCGGAACATGCATCGATTTCCTAACATTAATCGTTGAAAATCATGTCAAAGAAAAAATGATATTGTTACCTTGTTTTTAAACAGATCAAAGTGACATAACTTCTATGTTAAAAGCTTTTAACCCATTCAGACATTAATTACTAATAAAAAAAATGATTTTGAAGCAGCATTTATATTTTTGGGTAAAGGTGCAAAGAAAAGTCATTTTATTTTAGAGTTGAATAGCAATATACACAAAAAAAAATGGTTCGAATAAAATTACCACGAGTCAGACTCGTGGTTTTTACTTTTGGACCTGGTTACACACCACGAGTCAGGCTCGTTATTCCGTCTGAATGGGTTGAATTGCAATTATCTCATTATATGGCTGGCATAGCTTAGTGGTTACAGCGTTTGCTTGGTAAGACGAACGTCGTGGGTTCGATCTCCGACGGAGAAAAAAATGTTTTCAATCGATTTTTGAGCTCTAAAATACTCCCGGTTGGTGTGAATTTGATCCCTCACATGAAAAATGCCAGTCATAGCCTATTAATCAAAATTGGTGATAGGCGAAAGTCGTCCTGTAAGCACCATCCATAGAGAATTCCTGTAATAATTAAATGATGCGTGCATGTCGGGCTATGACGTTGACGAATCAATACTCCACATACAGTGCTTAGCCATATGTAGAATGGTAAGCGTCACAGAATCCAAAGAAATTGAAACTTTAGAATGAATATCACCATCTGTCATCAAAAAAAAATTGCTTCCTGACCGACTGTTGTATGAAACGCTGCTTTTTAAAATGAATGATGCGTGGATGCTGGACTGTCGTTTGTGATGTATATTGGTGGAATAACAATCCATATTTGATAGGTTAGCAAAACATCCAGTGCCCCAGTTGTCCTGTGACCAAATGTCCAGTACACCAGACGTTCAGTGCGCCCCATGTCGCTACCGATGAGTCGTCGAACGAATTGTTTGGGTCGGAATGAATTTTACCATATAAAAATGTATATAAATGTATTAGTAAATATTACGAATTGTTTATCTATAAGTTAGATGTATTAGGCAGCTATTCTCTTACACGTGTCGCAAAAAGCAGTTATTTTTAGCTACCAAACAGTATGTTTTTATAACCAATTGACATAAGCAAAAAAAAACTCACTAAATCTCACATGCTTCCATACAGACTACGGATTATTTTCAATCGAGACAAGCTCGTTCAAGTCATAAATATTAATTTAGAATCTTTATTGTTGATTAGTTTATTTATATATCTTGTAGAGTCACATTACCTGTATATACTCGTATGTATATGTGCCTATATACCTGCCCACGTACACCAAATGTTGTTATATAACAACTTACAAGTGTGCTTACCTTCGAAGGATATTTCCTCTTCACACGTCGAACTTGGCAGAAAAACAGAGACGAATTCCATCAATATTCGTCCATTTACTAAAACAGATATATCTTATGTATTAAAATCCTCCTCTCTTTCAAAAGGTTGTTATTCAGTCGCGTGAGGGCATGATGAGGAGCAGGCCACGCTGTCAAACCCTTTCCGCCTCCGCTCTGTACATGTGTTTCTGATGATAACACTTCACAGAGCACTACAAAAAGCTTAAATGTTTGCAAGTGGCTGAGGGCCTTCCCGAGTCTTTGACGCAGCATACGGCTAAACAAGGGTAACTAAGAGGAGCAGGTCAGCAAAACAAAGACGTTTTCAGAAGCACATATATTTACGATAAACTTTACAAACTTATGGCTCGACCTAGTCACAGAATTCAGGCCGCCACAATACAATATGCTCTCGCCGACTGGCGGCACACGACTGGCGCGCGCTCGTGATGGGCAGTCGCACCGCGCCCCAAGTGGTGATCTACGTAACTGGTCCCAAAATGCCAATATGGCGACACATGCATGTCGACAAGCGAACAGAAATAAGAGACGAAAGATTTTACATCGAGATTTTCGTTACCAGTCAGCAAGGGCTCTAACATGCTGATGTCAGTATTATATCTACTCCTTCTTGTACTTTAACACATACATTTGTTGGAATGTGGGAGTGTAATGGAAGTGGATGTGCTGTGGTCTGTGAAGGAATTGATGTGAGTGTTGGAAAGGGATCACTGGAATTACTCCCTGCATTCCGAACAAGAAAGAAAAGAAATAAGAACATGTTATAATGTCACGAGAAATTTAATATAAGTAAGTAAGCTTAATATATAAGCAGTTTTAAAGGTGATAAGGTACAGAATATTTACATTAGATTTAATTGAATGTTTAACGAGATTCTATTTTATTGGCAAATTCTAGAAATGATTTTTGGAAATATGAAATTTTATTAGTAGGTAGGTTTTGACTTGAACTTTGTAGATCGGCACGTAACACAGTGATTCCTCTGACGGGCGGCTTGATGAGTGCTCGGTTATGGAGGCGTCGTAGTGGAGAGAAAAGAGATCTGGTCCACCTGGTCGTCTGCTTATATAGAGCCAGCTCGACTCCCACCATGATCGGTGCAATAGTACTTGAAGCGATCTCTGGTGAAAGCGATTCTATCGACATCTACGGAACATATAAGGCAATATTATTAGACAGGCATAGATAAAAACAGAAGTCCGCCACACATTGATACCAAGAAAACTAGAGAAACAACAACAATAAAGATTACACTTACTTATTTACATACTCGTAATTAAAAAATAATGTATTTTTGTACATTACTTATGGATGCCTTTACTGCTTATCCAACCACTTTGAAATTTTGTAAACATGTTAATTACGCATCAGCGAAGGTTTCTGTATTTATGAAAACATTTACAACTCAATTTAAAGCTATTTTAAGATGAAAAAAATCCAGTATTAAGTGTCGAAAATCCGTCGTTTGTTGATTTTATTTACTTATTTATTTCACAGAACCGAAGTTCCAAGGTACAAAAAATGAGAAACATATACATAAATATACAATACATACAAAAGAGAAAAAAACATGAACGAAGAAGAAGATGACACGTGTCAAAGATCACAGGGATTTAGGAGAACGATACCATCGACAAAAGAGGAAAAGCACGTAAGAAAAGGATGGAGGTGTGCTGGTAGGCCATTGAGGAGCGCCATTGCCGTTGTACTAAATTGAGTGCTCGAAGCTCCACAAGTATCAACTGGGATCAAAAACAATGGATCGCTACGAGCACGGGTGTCTTATCTGGAACGTAGAAGTTAAAACATTCAAGAATCCCAGGGTTGTGAATTGCACCCCGAAGAAGAAGGAATTAATGTTTGAGAGCAGCAATTTTCTTTCGGGATTCTAACGAATGGAAAGAAAGCATCCCTAGAAGAAGAAGAGTTAGATAATGTTCGGAATTGATTTAATTGAATGGATAGTTATCGTAAATATAAAAATAGAGACGTCGGAGATTTTTTTAAAGATTTTTTTTGAGCATGGTAATGTATTTGGATTTATTGGGATTCCAAATTAAGCTCCCATATTCCAGATCAGATTGAACAAGTGAAGAATAGAGGGTATGAAAAATTAGAGGAGATTTTAGTCACCTTCAATCAGAATCACACTCGACTAGTTCTGGCCTGGTCTGATATGACAGTCTTGGAATCTCCACGCTATTCATTGTGTGCTGTATGGTCTGCCCGCGAACCGCCAGGTAAACATTATCAAGTTGTTTACGGTAACGCAAAAATATCCTCTCTACTGTTGTCTCGCTTGCGACGGTACACGTTTTGCGCATTTTCTGAAGATGACCGATCGATGAATACCTTGGATTGTTCCGAACGCCATTGATGGACGATTATAATACAGTGGAACCTCTCTTAACGAGCACCTCTCATAACGAAGAAAAAAAAGTGAAAAAATAGCTCCCTTAACGAGCGACATTTCGCATAACGAGTGACGCAGAAAGGGGAAGTCACATAACGTATGGCGCACTTGTGAGCTAGGACTTTCGCGTCATTGCGTCAGTCTTTAGCACTCGTACGTAAATTTTAAAGAGTAGGTTAAAACAAATGTCTCTAGACAGCTTTCTTGTAAAAAAAAAAGAATTATTTGTCATAAATTAATAAATAATAAGCTAGTTTTGATTTCTAAAAATGTTTTATCCAGGTTATTACGATCTTTAACAAATTATAAGCATGTAATTTTACTTGAATAAACGTTAAAAAAATATTTCGCATGGATTGATTTATATGGGAAAATTAGTTTCGCGTAGCAGGTGTTTCACATAACGAGCAAGATTCTGGAACGAATTATGCTCGTTATGAGAGGTTCCACTGTACTCCATTATGCAACTGGTCTGAGCAAGATTCATCTCGATTGTTTGTTCAGATCTTCATTGTGGACATAGATATGTACTCGTACATACAATGTCCAAGTAATCCAAGGTATGAACTATACAACTTGGATACCTTGAATGCCATGATTGACACGTTTTTATCACACGTGATGCATGGGACTAGTTTAACAAGATTAATCTTACATATTTGTTTGTTGAGATCTCCATTATGGACTCATATGTATATAGTATATATACATATTGATATCTTCTTCTTCGTGTCAGCGACGTCAAATTATTTTTGCCCAGTATGTGGAGCGCGTCTAAGGGCGTTCGCCATAACGGGTGGCGAAAAAGCAAGTGTTCGACAAATAAACGCGAATTGTGAGACAAAAACAAGTTCTTTGTATTGTGAACCTGATCCTGCATCCTGTCATCCAGTAAATCGATATCAAACTTTGAGAGGAGGATATCAGTACATAGTATGCAAATATCCACAATACTGCTTGCATGACAGTTGAGAGTATCAATATTTTTTAATAAGACAGTCTTGTTGCAATTTTGCTGCAGTTGCAGTGTAAATAAGTTACTCTCGGTGCTAATTGATATGCACTTGAGGCGGTATTCACTGACTGCTAGTTACAAGTATAAGATAAGTAGCGGTGGAACAACATTAGCGGACTCAGGGCAGGGCAATACGATAAGGCAACAGGACGCCAGCTAATATAGGGCGCCAAATTTAAATTACAAAGAAAAATACGACAGAACAGCGAGAACGGTACATTATAAGCTCAGTTATTGTTAGATCACTGAAGTTAGGCAATATTGGATGCAGATTACAGCATAGATCGGTGACGGCTTGTTGTTGATCGTGTATTGCTAGTCAGGTTAAGCTGATTTTTAGAGCCAAATGGCATATACCTTGAGAGCTTAATGATTCGAACCTAATTAATAAATCCAATTAACCCTTTCGTTACGGCTCGGTGGAATACAAATTATACTGCCAATACGGCGTGAATTTTTCAAACCATTTTTTTTGCTTAAAACTATTGTAGTATTTGAAGCATAAATGTACTTATCTGATCTATTTTCATATATCACATTGCTTCTTCTATCCTTTGGCTGTCAGATGATGCATAAAAAACTATTATATTTAACAAACGTTCATTATGTAACTCCATACATGTGGTGACATTGACACATAAGGCTTACAGAAATATCGCTCCTGTGACGAAACCAAACGATATTTATTTACATGCTTTACAGATTCCTTTAAAGAATACATTTAGGTTGATAAATGGAATGACTGCACTTCCAATTTCCTACCGTAGATGTCACAATGAGTACTGAAAGTAGCAAAACGATATATCACGTCAACCGATGCCAACGGTCGAGGAATCGTTGATGGCATATGCCGACAACCGATGCGAAAGGGTTATTTTTTTTTAAATTATATTTTTTAGTATTGTTTTGGTTGCAAATTGATCTAAGTTCGGCCCCACAAGCTAGTCAAGTGCTTATCTACTTGATTTCGCGGTGGTTCACAGCATTAGTCATGCAAAAATCATTAGTAGTATGAACGTGCATATTGACACCAGCTATCATACCAACGTTATATGTAGAACGAAACGCTACTCCTTTAGTAACCTTATGATATAAGTGGCTGTTATGGTGGTGTAATTCACACAGTGCTTATTAAAACAATCAATAATCGCCTCGGCCCTATCGGGCATGCAGACATTGTGGTCACTAAAAATATTTTCCACGCATTGCTTGCTCGTATTTTTGGTGAGAGATTTTATCTTTCCATCTCTTTACAACCCGTGAATGCGATTCTAATCACTTTCACGGGTCTTTTTTTTAGCACTTCTGTACAGTGGTAACAATTGTTCAGAGGGGACTTCCACTGGACTTATCAGTTTCTGACTGAACATAATCTGAATGAGCCCACCATCAAGGAGACTTAACTGCCCTCCGGTGTGATGCGGGTGCGAGGCGGGTAAAGCCCAGTCCAGTGATAAGAATGTTCAACCACATCAAATGTTGATATATTCAACGCGAAGGAATGGAAGCCCAGTTCAGACAAGAGCTCCATGAATTTGTTTATAGAAAAAAAATGGCTTTGGATTTAACCAGTTTTGATATTCACTGACTCAAATACAACCTACCGATTGGGGTGAGACTAATTACTTACCTGCAAAAATGCCTGCCATAATCTTAATTGCTGATAGACGAAAGTCGTGCCATTTACCAGTATAGTGGTACATTTTAAAATTGTATATGCGTAAATTCCATATCTTTATTTGATGATTTGAGCGTATAACAAAAACCACGTGCAGCGATTAGTCATCTTTAGAAACGGCATATAAAATATAATGAGATTTATCAATAAGGTTCTGTTATAAAGGTTCTTATCAACTTGTTTGTACATCATATTATGTTAAATTGAGAAAATTACTTGAATATTATCAATCATCGATTTGTGATGAGAAACTGGTTTGGCGTATGAAAGATCGAGTTGTGACAGTACAGCAGCTGAGGTGCGATTATCTGCAAGGTTTTCCTGGTACAGTAATGTAGTCGAGCTGCGTGCGGTAAATACCTACAACAGCCTAATGGAAAACCCACTATTATATGAATATATTACTGTATATAGTGAACTTGATTCATAAAATTACAGTTCAAATGTGGTTTACTAGTATGTCAGTAGAATTATTTAATATAGTAATTTCGTTTTCGCTTTTTTTCGTTTTTCCGCATGTTTTGTTAATTTTTAATGGTCCCGGAAAACACCCATAAGAAACAATGTTAAATAATATTTTTTTATGTAAACACATACGGGAGAATAACGCCAGATGGTGATAGTAATTCTGAAGTCTCATCTGTGGAATTCTATGACGCTTACCATGGTGCATATGGTTAAGCGCTGCATGTGAAGTGTTGAACCGCCAACGTCATAGAATACAGCTCGAGATTTACGCATCATCCTTATTATTACAGGAATTTACTATGAATGGGTGGTCTTCACTGGAACACTTTCTGCTACCACCAATTTCAATTAATAAGCTATGATTGTCATTTTACGGGTGAGGGATCAAATTCACACCAACCGGCGGTATTTTAGAGCTCAGAAATCGATTAAAAATATTTTTTTTAATCTCCATCGGGGATCGAACCCATGACCTTTGGCTTGCAAAGTAAACGCTTTGACCATTGAGCTATACCCGCCGGCTGCGTAAACTTTTCCCCGAATTATCATTTTCCTTGATCTATCGTCTCAATATTACGGTCCCCTCACAAATATTATCCAGATTAAACGGTTTTTTTATATTTAAAAAAATGAATATTTTAATATTCTTCGGAAATCGAGCCCACGACCTTTGTTATGAAAAGAAAACGCCTTACCAAAAACAACGGCTATAAAAGTATGATTTTCAGATTGATCATATGAATGCTGTTACCATTGAAATGTATACGAGATGCAACACAGATGCTGTTATATTTTTTTAAGCATTACAATGCCTACTTGGCAAAACTCCTTGATTATATCGACACAAGCCAGTCGTTTTTGAAAGCTCGCAAAGTGTTTCACTTATCATATGTTTATCTAAAAGTGATTGGCATCAGTTTGCGGTGACCATATGCTCTAAAGCGCAAATTCTGCAATATCTTAAAACTAAGGCGTTTAACCAATGCATTAACTTCCTGTATTAACTTATGGCGCAGAGACGTGTAATCTGACAGCAAGTCTTACCCATAAAATAAAGGTCACCCAGCGTGCTATGGAGAGATCCATGCTCGAAGTGTCGCTAAAGTATAGAATCTGAAACGAGGAAATACGCAGAAGAACTCAAGTAGTGGATGCTACTTAACGAATAGGCACACTCAAGTGGCAATGGGCAGGACATATCTGTCGAAGAGACGACGGTCGATGGGGAAGAAAAGTGCGCCTAAGTACTGGCAAACGAAGCGTTGGCCGACCCCTGCAAGATGGACTGACGACATACGAAATTTAGCAGAAGTGACCTGGATGCGGAAGGCGGAGGATCGAAGAGGATGGAGACTCATGCAGGAGGCTTACGTTCAACAGTGGACAGATACAGACTGATGATATGCTCTTAATAAGATCGCTCTCACAACAATCCAGTCTGCTATCTAACTTTCTTTGAATATATTTTTTACAATATTTTTTTTATATTTTTCCTCAAATGAATCATACTAGATGCGGCGTTTTGTTCGGAGATACGTTATCAATAGACTAAGAATTAATTAATAATATTAAATACAGAGCCCGGCAGATATGCACCTAGACTGTACACAACAAATGTGCGAATAAATACCTACGTTGTGTTAAGGTGACAAAACTTTTTACACTAAAAAGTAGGAAACTTTTAACGCATTCATCGCCATGTCAGCCACCGGTGGACGACGCAGATTCATTACAATCACGCCGCGTCGGCCGCCGGTGGCCGACACGACAAACAAAAATTTAGTTTTGCGCTGTCAGCCACGCGCTCCACACAAACTGTTATTCAGAATGTCCGACGCGGCCCTAACACCTAATACCACAAAAACATTTTCCGTCACTTTACAATAAACGGTGCTGGCGACGAACGTGTTAAAAAAATATACGAGCAAAAAATACTCACAAAAAGTATACCGGCGGGTATAGCTCAATGGTCAAAGCGTTTGCTTTGCAAGTCAAAGGTCGTGGGTTCGATCTCCGACGGAGATTTAAAAAAAGGATTTTTAATCGATTTCTGAGTTCTAAAATACCACCGGTTTGTGTGAAATTGATCACTCACCCATAAAATGACAGTCATAGCCTATTAATTAAAATTGGTGGTAGACGAAAGTCGTGCAGTGAAGAGCACCCATTCATAGTAAATTCCTGTAATAATAAGGATGGTGCGTGAATCTCGTGCTGTAGTCTATGACGTTGGCGGATCAACAAGCCATATGCACCATGGTAAGCGTCATAGAATTCCACAGATGAGACTTTAGAATTACTATCACCATCTGTCGGTATTCTCCTGTATGTGCTTATATTTAAAAAATAGCTAGATATAAAAAAGCCTTTGCAGGCTGGTGCCGAAAACGTCGAGATGCGATCTTTCGTTTTTTTTGTTTTTGTGTTGCCATATTCGTTTCTTGACAAGCCTGGTCACGTGTGCTATTAGTATTGTACATGGCTGTCTGTCATTGGTGCGCCATTAGTTTTTGTAAATCTATTTTTTGCGGCGTTGGGCTGTCTCCCACTACGAGCGCTTAGTGGCGAGCAATCAGTTGTGCACTGACCGCTAGAGTACTAATAGAGCTTTAAAATGATACCAACCACGACGTGCTAACTCAACGGCGATTGACAAAAAATGTCATTTCTTTCCGAAATACCTATTATATCGGTTGATTAGTTGATCATTTCGTTCTAGCCAACGTTTGGTTACCCTAATCAATGACATTATAATGTATTTATAGTAAAACAAGCGCGGTATATAGTGACTATTATATATAATATTATTCAGTACATAATGTATATGCGCAATGTGCGAATCTGGGTATTCTGAGAATGGGGGGAATACCCGGAAGCAACTGCGGCGAGGTCGGCTGATAAGCTGACATGAATATAATTGATTCAATTCAATATTTATTCTTCATACATTATTATATTCCATTATATTTATTTGAAATTTATAAACATTACAAATTTTATTTAATTAATTTATAAACATAGATAATGAAACAAGCCCCCTAAAAGTACTGGAGGACTCTGCGAAATGCCGTAAGGTCACAGGTTCGATGAAAGGAAAATCCTGATCTATCTCCTCCTCGTGGTGGGGGGTCAGCGACACCAGTCGGCCAATATAGACAGGGACCGAATGTTGGCCGGAAAAAGCTAACACCCAGCTAACCTCATCAGGTCAAGCTGGTTAGGGCACTCTATTGTCCTGGAGGTAGTAAATGCTCTCCATAGGCGGATGTACCTTTATGGTCAACGGCATTAGGATGTGGAAAATAATAAGGGGAAAATACCACATTAAAGGTCTAAAAGACATCCCATGTATCAGCAAAAAAAATTTGATTGCATCTCAAGTATGATTGAGATGCAAGATTTTGTTGCTGCAAACCAATCCACCGGATTGATACTACGAAGAAGAATGAAACAACAAAAAAAATGGCGCAAGGACCCATCAACTTATAATCTTTGTAATATCAGTATGCTTTAATATTGGCATATTTAGTGTGAATAAAATCATATCTAGCACAGGTTTGCGTTGCAAGCCAAAGGCCGTGGGTTCGATCCCCGACGATTTTTTTTTTTAATTGATTTCTGTTACTTTTACGTTTAATAAATTAAAACGTTGGTTTGAATTTGATCCCTCACCCGTAAAATGCCAGTAATAGCTTATTAATTAAAATTGGTGGTAGACGAAATTCGTCCCGTGAAGTCCACGCATTCATAGTAAATTCCTGTAATAATAAGGATGATGCGTGAATCTCGGGCTGTAGTCAGTTGACGTTGGTCGATCAACACCCCACGTGCAGCGCTTCGCCATATGTAGCATGGCTAGCGTCATTGAATCCACAGATTTTAAGCTTCAGAATCACTATCACCATCTGTCGGTATTCCCCTGTATGTGTTTACATAGCAAAAATATGTGTAAGAATCACTTCTTGGATTACTGACTTAAATAAGATAAATATTATTGTACTTTTAGCAATATAGTACGTTTTCTTATAAATAAATATTAATGCATTGACATCAACATGATATAACCCTTGCTGACTGGTACCGAAATCTCGATATACAATATTTCGTCTCTTATTTTCGTTCGCTCATCGGACACGCATGTGTTGTTATTTTGTAATGCCGTAAGGGGGAACAGTTATATAGATCACCACTTGCCTGTGAGGTCGTATTGTGGTTGGCCCGGCCTGAATGCTGTGACAAGGTCCGGGCCAGAAGTTTGTTAGTTTATATATATAATCGTGTCGGAAACAACAGGGTCAGATCCTGTCTGCCCAGAAGTGGGCGACGTCGATGGCGTTACTTCTGCCCACCATCAGGTCTTCCTGGGTGCAGCTATTCGGGCACAGCGCACACTCCAGAAGGTGTGACAGGGTCTGCTCCACGCCGCAGTCACATTCAGTCGGTCCGCTGTAAAACTGCCAGACTCCGGTCCGAAGTCTGTTAAGGGACCTCCATATAATCCACCCTTGGTCATGTCCAGGGGCTAGGTCCTCTTTCGGGGCAATCCAAGTATTCCCCTCAGTTACGCTTCTCCACATGATCAGCCGCAGGGTGGCCTCAGGTATCACCAGTTCCGTTGTCGACTGTAGGAAACTTCTTCTTGATTCGAGCCGTGTGGTTATCTTTTGGTACCCAAACATAGGGTGCAGTGCGTCGTGGGTTGCTTTGGTGAGCTCCTTCTTGGTAGTAACTTCTCGCCGTATGTTTGGTGGGGCAATGCCCGAGAGTTGATATAGCTTTGATATTGGGGTAGGTTTTAGGCACCCCGTAACCACCCGGCACGTTTCATTCAGAGCAATATCCACTTTCTTGGTATGGGCAGACCTCGCCCATACTGGCGCAGCATACTCGCCAGCAGAGAAACAGAGAGCTAGAGCACTTGTGCGGATCAGGTTTGGTTGGGCTCCCCACTGCGTACCTGCCACTTTTCGGAGTACGTTGTTTCTGGTGGACACCTTTTGTTAATTTATCAAAATATATATGTCAATGTCCTTCTGAAAAAGTCTTTGTGTTGTTAACATATTCCTGCATCCTTCCTCCGCGCGGCCACGTGGCGAAACCGCAACTTCTCGTTTTTTTAAAAGACGGGGGATGTCAGTACATACAAGTATAGAGAAAAATAAGAGTTACACAAGAGTTTTTCTTAAGGATGATATTGATAGGATGACTATTAGAATGTCGTTATTCTCTTCCAAACTTAAATATTCTAAAAAGATTATCTCGATGATGTTGCTTCCGAATATGAAACAATGACAATTTAAATATACACATTAAATTGCAAGTAATTCGATAATGTTATCAGTTGTTATTTTTGCTGTATGACCTCACAGCGTGGTTATGATGGCCTGTCACGCCTCCTGCATCATCACATCCTTCCCTAAATAACTCACTAACTACACCAAAATATGATAACACATACGATAGGTCTGGGAATACCCAAAGTTTTATTTAAACAAGACATCACTGCGACCGCAAAAGCGTCATGAATTCCTTTATTGAAGTTCATATACATCAACAACAAGATTACCAAGTACATTGTAATGTTTTTTAAGTAATTAAATACACACATACAATTATACAAATTTTATACGCGTCAATTCATTCAGAAAAAATATCGGCAGACGCGGGATTCGAACCACGAGCCTTGCAACATTTGCTCCGTTCTACACACCACGCAGTCCACTCGACTATTTCTCTGCCTGAATAGATACGCGAAAGATGGTGTATTTATACCATTGTTACCGTCGTATAACGATAGATGTCTCTATAGTATATGTTCCAAGTATGTATATTATTTTGAATTTTTTATTATTCAATCAGTTAACATTTATTCACAAGCTTTATTATATTATTACTTTCCGACAGTCTATTTATTTAGTAAGTACCGCTTTTTTTTCAATTTAGTACATATTTTGAAAATAATAATAACAATATTATTTTATCAGCCAACAGCCTCTAAAAGGTCATTATTCAATCGCGTGGTGGCAGGATGAGGAGGAGATTAATAATATACAGACTTTTTCTGAAGCACATTGACATATTTCGATAACTTTACAAACTTTCGGCCCTAGCAGAATAAATGCCGGGCCGGCCGTAATACGACCTTTTCGAGGTCGACACACAACTGACTCGGTACCGGGCACCGTGGTCGGCGAGATCCAGCGCCGCAAGTGACGATGTATATAACTAGTCCTCCTAACGGCATTACAAAATGAAAACACATGCGCGTCCGATGAGCGAACAAAAATAAGAGACGAAAGTTTTTATATCGAGGTTTTCGGTACCAGTCAGCAAGGGCTACATCATGCTGATGTCAATAGAAATACATTTGCTTGTTACTAATTTAAAGCTTCGCAAGCAACTTGCCAAAAATTTGCTTGGAGCATCTTGATGTACGGCTGTGAGACATGATGCTTATTTGAAAATGATAAAAAAAGACTAGAGGCCTTTGAGATGTGGTCATACAGAAGAATTCTCGGAATTTCCTGGAGAGACCACGTCACGAACAATGAGGTTCTCAGCATAATCAAGGAAGATAGACACTTAGTAAGAACCATCTTAGAGAGGCGAGCCCGATGGATCGGTCACATCATGCGTCACGGTGGTCTTCTTTACGACATTGTGGAGGGGATGGTTGACGGTAGAAATTGTAGAGGGCGCTCTAGACGGGAGTATTTGCAGCAAGTGTTCGAGGACATGAGTTGTAGCTCTTATGCTGAGCTAAAGAGAATTGTATAGGATCTAGAAGAGTGGTGATCAAGATGCAAGATTTTGTTGCTGCAAACCAATCCACCGGATTGATACTACGAAGAAGAAGTTACTGAGAGACTTACGAAGGACAAGGTACCAGTCAGCAAGAGCACCAGTGTTGTTCAATACGTTCCTTTTTAAAACGACTAAATAAACATAATGTATTCGATGTGTTATAGTGTGATGTATGGGCGAATTCAACGTTGACCTGAAGATTATACCTGTATATGTCTACTTTTAGATTGTTGTTGTGTGCAAATTCGGGGCCGTAAATAAACAACAGGCCGGCTCTGAACCAGGTGGATGAGTCAGGTGAGCCACGTGACTCACTTGTGAAACACGTGCCCAAGATCACGAGAGACAAGCTACCTGAAGAGGCGGCTTCAACTCTTCGGAGTGCTGCCATCACGTTGTTTACTCCCAAAAAAACTAATATTAGTTATTTTACAAAATTAACAGATTTTTTTGAGATTTTTCTGCTTTGAAATACAAACAATATCATCTGCAATAAGTGCTATGTCTTAAGGCTCACGTAATCTTTTCTCTTCCCATATACGTTGCATACTTAACTAATATTGGTGAAGGTGAATGTCCAACTGGGAACGTCTATGGTTCCCGGGGAAATCCAGAGCAGAAGTCTTGAAAAACCATGTGCTGTAGTAACCCAGGCATTTTATTTTGGTAATTTCTTGATCAGTTTTTTATTAACAAGATTGGATGATTACCCTGATGCTCCCGAGGCTTGAAGCATTTGATCCTATGGACTGGCTCAACTCGACCTGCGACACGCGCTTAACAACAGGTGACCCATCAAAGTTTTAGCCCGCGTCCTATTTTGCTTAACTTCGGTGACCTTATAAAAAGGACCGCACTAACTACGTTCTATTTCCGCTCGACTAATATCACGTAACAATATTCCTCAATGACACAAATATCTTTCTTAACACGTAGACCGCCAACAAAGTTTTTTGTAAATTGACGGAAAATGTTTTCGTGGTTTTAGGTATTAGGACCGCATGTCGGACATTCTGAATAGCAGTTTGTACGGATCGCATGGCCGACAGCGCAAATGAAAAATTCAATAAATGTATGTCCCGTCAGCCACCGGTGGCCGACGCGGCGTGATTGTAATGACTCAGTGTCGGCCAACAGTGGCTGACGTGGCGGTTAACGTGTTAATGCCACCGGTAAGCTTCGGAACGTTTTTACAGTATATCTATGTTTCCCCTATACAATCTTGATATCTTCAAAAAGCAGGTCAATATAAATTTGCAATTCGATTACTCTATCTTCGTTATGGTAAGTAAACGTATTACCACTTAGCCATAACCGCCGGTCATTTTATAAATTATCAGATAATAATTAATGATATATACTAAAAAATTAACTTTCATTAGCAAACACTTAAATTTTTTTAATTAAACCTGTTAGAATGTCTCTAACACCCGTTTGCAGAGACGTTTCTTAAAGACTTGTGATGATTTGAGGGCTGAGGCTTCCTCACTTTAATAATTCTAAAGGAAAGAAGCTATTATAATAATAACACTAATAAACGCTTTTATTCCAGCAGGATTGGGTGGGCTGTGCAATACCCAATCTGCCATATTTTTTAATACATATATATTTATATAGTACATACAAAATAATAATTATACACAAACATAATAATTCATGGTGGTCGCTGCATCATCTCTATCCAGCGATGCCTCAGGGAGGAGTTGAGCCATTCAGAAGCAGCCAGGATGATGGTGTTGTTGGACTTCCTTATCCTGCTCCAGAAGCCGGCGACACGGTGACGCAATAATGCTGGGAATGAATGGACTCTGCCCTCCGCAAACATGTCAGATGCGATACAAAATAAAGGGAGTTACATAAGGTTGGTTACCTTAAGAAATATCAATGTATACGGGTCTTAAGTTGGATCTTAAGTCAAGGAATGATTTTACATACGGGTGTAAGACTCTTCAAAAACAATCACACAGGTATATCTATCCCTTTGATGACAAAGAAACTGAACCTCAGCTCTGGTAACAAATTAATCATTATTGAGTATTAAATCGAAGTTTCCGTATATTTATGTGTAATTGTTATTGCCATCGGATGGCAACATAACATACCTGCCTTTGGAGGACGTCACAAGGTAAAGATGTGCGTCTTTTTTGACGTCAGAGTCGACCATCCCAATAATTTATTGACCTTATTTTATTCGCCATTCAAATTCCACTCCGCAGACGATCTTGCCGGCAAAAACGAGGGTCAGCCGAGTTCACGAAGACATTCGGGGACATTCGGCAAAGAGCGACCTCGAATGTTGGGCACGCAGACCTTGTGGCTACGAAATGATTATTTAGCGATTTTGATGACACGGGCTTAGGCGCTCCTTAACACTATCCAGTCCGCGCGGTACGCGATTAAACTTACGCTGGAGGCCGACTGTTTTTTTTTTAAATTGCTAAATCTATCGTCATGTGTTCAAATAAAATGAAATATGTCCCTCACTGAAAAGGTTTGAAAAATTTTTGAATTATCGTCGAAAGTAAAAACAACCCATATGTTGTGTGATCGGCCACTAACGTTTGAAAAAACATCACGAGCTGTGTATAGTCGGCCACTAAGTGTTGGCGGAACGATCACGCTCATGTTGTGTGACCCGCCTTTAACGTTTGGCCTGGTGATTACACACATATTGTGTAATCGGATTGGATAGTGTTAAGACCAAATGTTACACGCTTCAGAAACATGATGCTTATCATTCTATCTCTTAAAAAAACGATTAACAAATCTCCCTGAATATGCTTTGGCATACTATAGTCAGGGTGTCTTCAAGTCTTCTGAATTGAGGTTTGTCTGGGGAAGAGACATGGACAGTAGACAGTGATATAAATGAGTGGCGGATATTTGTGGTGACATATCGAACATTAAATATATGATGCATTGATTAAATACGGATCACGTTGGGAAACTGTTAAACCCAGAAACGAACACCGCGGTCTTGTACTCATTGGGAGTTTGTAAGTCTGTTGGCAAACAATTACTGAAACTGTACGAAACTTAAAAATAATCATGTTAAGATAAGGGAAAATCATTAACTGTTTATACGTGATGTAGTTGCTTAAATATGAATGTTGTTATTTTGGTTTGAATCGCACCTTAGAACTAAATGGTCCAGACTTTGGAAGCATCAGACTAATCATCCGAACTTATGAATTCGTTATAGATATATTAGAGGGCTTACTGTATAAATTATAATTCATAATTGAAGGTGAAACAATGTAAATAGAGATATAAACTAAACAATATATTATTTTATGATCGAAAAATAAAAAATAAACATTCTAAAAGGTTGTCCAGAAAACGTTATTATTTTCCATATAAATTACTCTTTTGAAAATAAAACAAAAGCACAATAACGCATCAGAATATTGTTCCATGTTTATTTTTGAATTTGTTCTTTTTATTTTGAATCTCTTTGACAATAATGCATCAGTTTCTTTATAATGCATTTGTGTGTTGTGTTTTGTTATTGATGTTTTTATTTTGAATTTTGCCCCATGTTCTCAAAATGTTTACAACGAAATATTTATGTTCCGCATTTCTATATTGGAATTAGATCCGTTATTTTTTAAATGCTTAACTTGAAGCGTTTTTCACGTTCGATAACTCGATAAACATGACATTTTAGACGAGCTTTAATTCTGTGTAAATAGCTAAATAGGTTTTAGTACTTTTTTGATTTGAGAATATGAAAAAAAAAACATTGCTCATATTATTTATCAGATTACTTAAATATACATATTTTTAATTTAGTGATACTATTTTTTTAAGTAAAAGTTTAACGTTCTTAACACAAGCATTATCCGATGACAAAATATTGTTTATTTTTCTATTGTTTTTTAAATGAGCATCCATTTTTTTTGTAAAAAAAGATTTTTACAATTAATAATTTTGTCGTCAGATAAAAGGCATCGGTGTGAGAAAACATCAAATTTAAAACAACATACATACTATATGTAACTCACAACTTAACATTGCTATGTTATAGGAATTCCCCCTTTTCAATACACTTCTAAGAATTCTAATATTTTTTAAATATATTTTTTGTTATTCGTATTTATTCAATAATTTCTTACATAAATATATGTAGAAAATATATGTGACATGTAGTTTAAATGTTTGAAAATCGCGGTTTTTGAATAAAGAACAAAAGCCTGTTTTCCCGAACGGCTAGTGTCACATTGACAGGGTAACAACCTTTTGAAATAAAAAATAACAACCATAAAGGATCTATAATATATAGCAGTGCTAATTTTTAATTAACATTACTTACTTGATTGTAAACTCAATTAAGGGATATTCACACAAACAATACGAATTGTATGACTTCTCAACATTTAAAGAGGTACAGAGTTAGGTATATAAAAGTGATGTAACTGTATTTATAGTTTTTTAATAAAAAGTGTTGTCATGAACACGAATTCCAAATTCTTTCAAGAACAATGAGTTCCATTTTTGGATTATTTTCGTAACAAAAAAGTTTTATATTTGTGAAGATGCCATAGATTGGGATGTTTTCTCTTGATTGTGGTGGCTATAAACTACAACTAGGGAGAGGTTGTTGTACGAAAGTCAAACTGTAAACCTTTTGAGGTGTTAGCACATATATATATGCTTTATTTCCAATGTCAATTGATAACGAGAGATTTTTTTTTTATATGCGTACCGACGACAGAAAACTGTTTCACCGTCGCTCCGCGAATAATAATGTTAAAATTCCCTCACAGATGGCAGCTGTCTGTGCGATGAATTCAAAAAATCAAAAATTCTATTTTCATTTAAAGGTAATTCCAGAATTTTGTCAATATTGTCTTACATAGACAAATACGGAATGACATTAATAATGTAAATATTGAGTAAAAATTGCTCGACGAACATTTTTTGCGACATTTTCGATGTAGAGAGTTATTGTATTATTTGTTATTATATTATTAGTTTTGTTGGAGAAATCTCCAACGTTATATAACAGATGAAGGAATTAATTTGCAATTTAACTAGTTTGTCTTTTGAGTTAAGTTGATATAAGAACCCTTTGAACAGCTTTTTAAGACTAGTGCTCTTTTTCACTCTTAATATTTAAAAAATGTAAACATCAACATTCTGAATGTGTAAATATAAATAAATTGAAAAAATCAAAGCACAATTTGAATAATGGGTTCATTGGTATTTGATAGGTAGTAGGTATCTTGTATAGTTGTTTATTTTCGGTTGCAGTTTGGGGTTTTTAACAAACGAATGACCTTTTGGAGGCTTAGATTTTTTTGAGGGCTTGAGGTGACCTTCATCTGGATGCTTGGAACAACAATCTGAAGACGATGTGATTGACCTGCTCCGAATAGGTACCAGGTTCTTAAATTCAAATTTAAATTTTAAAGATAACATTCCACGACACACTATAAAAAAATATACTCCACGCTAGAATTGATTCTTCTTCTTCAATTTACAGTTCCTATTTGGAGTATTTTTTTCTTTCCATATTAGTTTCACATCTGGAACATTTGGTCAACACAAATTGCCGCCACACAGTTCTATCACTTCACATTATCAATGTGTGTTGACGGCGGGTATAGCTCGGAGATCAAAAAAAAAAAATTTAATCGATTTCTAAGCTCTAAAATACCCCCGGTTGGTATGATTTTGATTCCTCACCCGTAAAAAGCCAGCTATAGCCTATTAATCAAAATTGGTAGTAGACGAAAGTCGTCCCGTGAAGACCACCCATTCATAGTAAATTCCTGTAATAATTAAGGATGATGCGTGAATCTCGGGCTGTAGTATATGATGTTGGATTGACACTCCACATGCAGCGTTTAGCCATATGCAGCATGGTAAGCGTCATAGAATTCCACAGGTGAGACTTCAGACATCAAAAAGCATGTCGGGCTGTTATCTATGACGGATAAACAATGCACATGCAGCGCTTAGCCAAATATAGAATGGTGAGCTTCATATAATCCACAGATGAAACTTCAGAATTACTATCACCATCTGTCGGTATTCTCCTGTATGTATTTACATAAAAAAAAAATCGTACCAATAACATATCAACATGCAAAGCTCCACCTTGTAACTTTATACTTCACGACTTGAAGATACGGCTGCTGTAGTATCTGAGACATATTTTTGAGCGTTTAAATCCGAGCAGCGACACGCCGTTAGCAACATGCGGTGACCTATCCCTGTTTTGGTCCGCTCACAATATTGCTTAACATTATTGATCTAATGCGAACCACGCTAATTATGTGTCAGTGTTGCTGAATGCAATAATAAGTTAATAATATTTTAATAACCACTCGTATATTACAAATTATGAATATTATACTTATTTCCTGGACTTGAACAAATTATAACTAATAATTATTAAAGATCTTTAGGTCAAATTTGTGATTCATCCAAGCCGTATATATACGCGCTCGGCAGAGACAATAATTTGATGAGCACGACAAGAAACCTGTCCAGTGACGTCTCCTCACGTCTACTTGAGGAAAAATATAAAAACAATCTAAATAATGTCCACATTTATATCCATGTACGTCATTATACTGACAAAACATTTGTTTTACTGACGTTAATCAATCTATTTATAGATTTTTCCTCTCTAATGTGACATCTTTTATATATTTATTGCTCGTCATAGATGTTATCATCATCATCATCACCATGCTCGCTTCTCTAACTGGAACCTATGATCGACACACAAAATGCCAGAAGAATACGTGGACGCCACTTCCAACACTTTTCTTTTCTGCTATGTCTCCCAAGCTCTTCAAAAACACACTAGAAAATATTGTTTAACTGCCCTTCTTTAAAAAAAAAAGTGGAACAGGGGTTACATTTCATATCAGCGATTTTAAATTAAGAAATATAATAATTAAAGCTATGATAAATAGTCACGATTCCAAACTTTTAAGCCGATCTTCATTGGCGGAACACAAATCGAGGTTGCAGATAAGTACACCCGTGCTCGTAGCCATCCATTGTTTTTGATCCCAGTTGATGCTTGTGGAGCTTCAAGTACTCAATTTGGTACAACGGCAATGTCGTTCCTAAACGGCCTACCAGCACACGTCGATCCTTTTCTTACATCCTTTTCCTCTTTTGTCGATGGTATTGTTCTCCTAGACCTCTATGATCTTTGACACGTGTCATCTTCTTCTTCTTTTATTTATTTTAATATTTTATTATCTTTTGTCTTCTTCGTTGTATCAATCCGGTGGATTGGTTTGCAGCAACAGAATCTTGCATCTCGATCTCTATTCCTCTCGGTCCTCCGCAACCCTTTTCAGCTCAGCATAAGCGCTACAATTCATGTAATCGAATACTTGCCGCAAATACTCCCGTCTAGGGCGCCCTCTACAGTTTATACCTTCAACCATCTCCTCCACAATATCGTGAAGAAGACCATCGTGGCGCATGATGTGACCGATCCATCGGGCTCGCCTCTCTGAGATGCATCTATCTCTATCTTTTGTATGTTTAGTATATTTTTGTATGCTCTGTTTCTTATCATTTTGTACCTTGGAACTTCGGTTCTGTGTAATAAATAAAATAAATGAATATGCTTGTATGTAATCCAGCTAGGACGAAAAGACTTATCGAAAGAAATTGACAGGCATATTCAACTGGGATAGGCAGCATATGGAATTTTAAATATATTTTTTAAGCGAAAAAATTCATGTCTAAAAACTAAGGCGTTTAACTAATGCATCCTCCCAGCATTAGCACGATTGTATAGTTGTTAATAAATTATTTCAAAGGCATATCTAATTGATCTCGTGTTTGTTTCAGGTTCGTTAACCCCAATGAGGTGGCGCGCTTGTGGGGTGGCAAAAGAAACAACAAGAGCATGTCCTTTGAGAAGTTCAGCCGCGCGATGCGCTACCACTACAAGCACGACGTGCTCAACTCCGTGCCGACGGCGAGGCTCGTGTACAAGTTCGGAGGAAACGCGCCCAGGTGGACTACCGAAGATCCTAATTTTGAGAGGACATCGTACGAAGAACAAGACTACAACAGCAACGATAGATAAAAGAACACAATCCAACTACGGAGCTGTTCCTTATGAGAACAAGGTGTACAAATACAACCACGTGGACAACAGTTGATCTAAAGTTTGACAGGGTATTTAATGAAGTACCAGACTACTTCGAGATGACATCGTAGGACTAAAACTGTAGAATGATATTTACTGGCGGGTATAGCTCAATGGTCAAAGCGTTTGCTTTGCAAGCCAAAGGTCGTGGGTTCGATCACCGACGGAGATTAAAAAAAAAGATTTTTAATCGATTTCTGAGCTCTAAAGCACCTCCGGTTTGCGTGAATTTGATCCCTCACCCGTAAAATACCAGTCACAGCCTATTAATTAAAATTGGTGGTAGACCAAAGTCGTCCCGTGAAGACCAACCATTCATAGTAAATTCCTGTTATAATAAAGGATGATGCATGAATGTCAGGCTGTAGTCTATGACGTTGGCGGATCAACACTCCACATGCAGAGCTTAGCCATATGCACCATGGTAATCGTCATAGAACTTCACATATGTGAACTCAGAATTACTATCACCATCTGTCGGTATTCTCCTGTATGTGCTTACATAAAAAATATCCAAGTGAAAGAAACTTGTTGATGTTTTGTCGGGATTGTTTAGGAAATCCGTTTTAACGCTACTAAGTGGACCAGTAATGATTCATATCTTAAAAAGTCATTTTTCAAAGAACAAAATTAAAAAAAAAGTGAAACGAACGCTAGGGGTGTAGTGAATATGTGCTGCGACTAGAGACATACTTTTTTCACAGCGTGATGTGCAAGATGATTGGCAACGATAGAAGTAAACTGGGGAACTTAATTTCGAGTGACTTAAGGAACTTAAAAAGTTAGGTACTTAATTTCGTGAGTACATCGTACTAAGAACAACATTTTTATATAAATGATTGGGGGGTTATCCGTAAAATAAAGTTCCCAGTGATTTTACACAATGCAAAATATGTTTAATTCCATGAATGCGTACATTTTTGGGAAGTTCAGACTTTTACCTATTTTTCTACATAGTAGCCACTGAGGTCAATGCATTTTTGCATGCGGTACACGAGCTTTTGAATGCCCGAGTCAAAAAATCTGCCGCCAAGCCACGCAGATACCTGAGAACCGCTTCATTATGAATATGTCTTTGTGGTGTATTTTCGAGAAAAAGTTTTCAGTTCGGGAATTGTCAATAATTGAAGAGTTTTGAATTGTTCATTAAATAATCAAATAATAAAGAAACCAGTGATGATATTTTTTTGAAATTTATTTAATTGTTTTGTACGAATCTCATTTATGGTTGATTAAATAATTTTATTAATAACGTAATGGATGAAAAGGGTTCATTTCGGGTGGCCCCCATAGTTGAAAACGTAAGGAAAAATCGCCTAAGATCGTATGGGCATGTGCCACTGAGAGATGAGGACCACATGGTGAAGAAATCCCTCAACATACCCACGCTGAGGAGAAGACTTGTAAAACCACAGCAACCTGGACTGCAACTATAGACAAGGATCGACAGGAAGGAGAGCCAACCCGAAGCTAAAGAAGAACTTTAGCCTCGCCATTTCCCATCATCTGGGGTCGGCTCTCTTTGTGCACTTTCGCCATGTCTGCTTGTCCAGCGCTGCATTCTCGATCAAGCCCAGAGTTTTGAGATCCTTGTCTACAGTTGCAGTCCAGGTTGCCTGTGGTCTTCCACGTCTTCTCCTCAGCAAGTAATGGATGGAAAATACTTATTGGAATGAATGAATAATGTTAATATAACTTACACATATTCATAATTTGAAATTAATTTGATTATGATATCATAATAATAGTATTATTAATTTATTTTTAATTAAGAGAACAATTTAATTTTATATGGTTGTTTATATACCAGTATATATCATACAACATTGCCCAAGCGTTTTTTAATTACATATATATATTAATGTATTGTTTATATAAGTGATAGCATACTCGTATATGTGAGATTTTTATGGTATTATCGATTTGTTGTAAACACATACAGTAGAATTCCGCTAGCCTTTTGGATGCCATAACCCTGAATATAATATGCAACGCCTCGTGGATTATCGAAGATTTGAACCCCTAAATGGTGTCCAATTTGAACCAATTTTTTTCTTGCATTTACCGAAAATATACAGTTTCATAACACACCGGTGCGCTCACGGCACTGGCGGGCTTCCCGCAGCGGACCCATATTTGGGCTCATGGCACCCATAAGGCTAGACGGTATTCGATATTGAAAATTAAGAATTGTTATTAGATTTAATTGTTATTGTAAAACAGGGTATTGCTTTTATTATTGCAAAATGACATTTAATATTTTAATTAATTGTATCGTCCGTTTAATCTTTAGAATATTTTAAATGTAAATAAAACCGCGCCACGAGCGGCGGTGTATATAAATAACACTTGTGAGCGGACTTGTCCAGAAATGCCAATATGGCGACACATAAATGTATGACAAGCGAACAGAAATAAGAGATGAAAGATTGTATATCGAGGTTTTCGGTACCAGCCAACAAGGGCTACATCATACTGATGTCACAATGTTCGATTAAAGCCTTTAATAATGTACTTAAATAAGATAGCATTAAGTAAATTTGTAAGAAAAATCGCTCAAATGTGTGATATTTTGACTAATCGTTTATTAAATATAATAAAAACTATGATATTTTGTATTATATATGTATATAAGTATTAAAATACTTTTTGGAGCAGTGCGATACGTAAATATGCTGAATTTGCAATGTTTAATCATTTTGGGGTCCTTCAAAGAGTTAACATTTATGTCCCAGTTCAGACATTGCGGTTTCCGCGCGGATCAACCGCTTAAACCTTATTTACTAATGCGGTTTCATGATATCAACCGCGTGGTTAGAGATCTGATAGTTAAATACTAGAAAACTATGAAATACTGTGTATATATCTGAAAAGCGACACAAATCCGCAATACCTTCGAATATTGCAGTAATTTTTGAGTGTAGCCCCCAAATACCTTCTAAATTTAATACTCAGTTCAAAAAAAGAACAGTTCGTTAAATAAAAAATTATGTATTTACGCTTGCCTTACAATAATTGGAACACAGACGTAAGACGGTTGCTGTTCTGAAATTTAAAGCATTTATTCCTCATACACGCACTCACAACTGACATCCTCTTCTTACACTTGCTGAACATCCATTCACGGTTAATTTATGTTGACCAAGAACTGGGTGTTTTCTTAATTTATTCATAAATGCTACCGGAAGCTCTGGAATGCTTTTTTAGTACCTGTGTTTTCACCTTCATACAATCTGGATCTCTTAAAAAAATTATATATACACAAAACCACACACGAACACAATACACGTTTCTCGCATGCAGTGTCCAGTTGTGTCTTGACTGAGCGTCATAGAGCCCACTAGTTTCGACTGGTTATGCTCTCCCATATTCACTTTCTTAAAAAAAAAAAAAACTCACTGCATATATGCATTCTTCGTATATGTTGTACTACAATTGCACAGCATGCATTGATCAATATTTTGGATCATTTATTCTCGATCACAAGCTATTGGGGATGATATAAGCGCTTGGAATTTACGCAACGTCTGAACTAGGGCTTAAAAATTATTCTACCTCCATCACCCAAACGAATATTTGATATTTTAATATTTAATTTAAAAGCCTGGTGAATAGCTTACCATTAATTATATTAGATACCAGTGTCGGCTTTAGTCCTTGTGGTGTCCAGGGCATTTTTTGGCGCCCCAAATTGGTTTATATTAAAAAAAAAACTAAGCGAGATAGTTGCCCTCGGCGCCTCTAGCTTGTTTGACGCCCTGGGGCACCGCCCCACATCGCCACCCCCTAAAACCGGCACTGTTAGATACAAAAAAGCCATACTATTTGTATTATTTTATGTTTGTTTTATATGTAGTTGTATGCCGTCGACCTATACTGTAATACTCACAAATAAAAATATATTCAAGACGCAGGTGAAATTGTGCAATTTTAACGTTAAAAGAAGTTTAAACACGATTTTTTAATGCGATACTTAATTACTTTTAAGTAATAAAATGTGCATTATGTTTCATCATCGTTGATCTATGTTTGTACTATATTGAAAGTAGGTAACAGTTTAAGCCTTCTATAACGTTTTCATAGGATTGAATGATTAGCCACATGCTTCCTATGCCTGGATCATTAAGTCCTAAGAGGCGGTTCAACTCAAAATATCAAAATAAAAGGGAAAGTTTTATGAAAAATTGCCGCTTACACTATATGAAAAACTTCAGTTAACCACTTCATTGTCACATGCTTGTAGTGCCAGCCCTTGACACCATCTCTTGAATATCTCCCAAACTATCAAAAAATGTCGATCGTTATTGGTTTGTTATATTTTAAAATATTCATAGATGTCGTTGTGAGAAAATCTGAAATTAGTTTGAAATACATCTTTCGAATATTGCGAAGCGCGCAGAGCTGCGCTTATGGCGATCGTCTACGTAAAACGCACATGTGTGCTTACGGCGATCGTCGGGTTAAAAAAATAAAAGCTTCTATTATAGGAGGGTTACTTTACCTAGCAGTGGTTTGGACGAAAACTTATTTATCGATTTTTTGGCGCCACTTCAAAACTTACTTTTCTCAGAAAGAGTTTTTAAAATTAGAAATGTGAAATTTATAAAATATGTCGACGATATACAATATGTAATATGATACTATTCTAATTTTGTAACAATCTCATTTAATTAATTATTTTTTAATAACTTATTTCTATATTTTATAATCTTTAGTATAAGCTGCGAAAAATGTACATTAAGGAAACATTTTTATTGATTTTAATAATCAATTAGTTTTTATGTTAATACTAGTATTATTGTACTCGGTGCTGATCTTTTTAAAGTAATTTTTAACTACTTTTAATCTGTATTTTGTATTTTTTTGTAATAAAAACAATCTTTACAAATTAAAAAAATAGTTTTATTAAGCAATTCTCAAATTCCTTCACACACCCTCATCACACATTGCCACTGCAAGACAGTGAAATCTCCTTGATGATGCACTCATTCAAATTAACTAATATTTCATAGGACTACCTGATAGTGGATGAAAATGAATAAGTGCAATTACCGTATTGTTTTTAAATAATTCGTAGGATTTCACAACCAGATTTGGCATTGTGGCTTTTATTGTGATAAGCCGTATGTGGCGAATTTCTACTTCTCTCTGATATTTCGACCGCCGTTGCGGGGTCTTCTTCAGAGATGATGATTTGCATGTTCTGTTTTGAAATATCTGAGAGACGAAGAAATTCACAAAACACGGCTCAACCCAAAAGCCACAGAGCTTTGTCAAATGCCATGATCTACGCTTCATCCAAAGTCATCTCTGCAGTCGACTTGATGAGAAGGTATCTATCATCATTAGCCTGTGTCCGTACAGTGTTGAAAATGATTTCCGCACGAGTCTCTATCTTTCTCGATACTCCGCTCTCCGCATCCAGGCCACTCCAGCAGCGAGTTGGTCAATGCTCCTTTTGCAAGTTCTTGCAGGCCACTACAACACTTTTCTTGACTGTTATCTCTTTTACAGATATGTCCTGCGCATTGCCACTTCAGTGTACCAATTGATTGAGTAGCTTTCGCTACTTGAGCTCTTCTTCGGATATTATCGTTTCGGATTCTTTCCATTAGAGACAATCCGATCATGGACATCTTCATGGCACATTTGGTGACCTTTAATTTATGTGTAAGACTTGCTGATATTCCACATATCTGCGCCATAAGTTAATACCGGGAGGATGCATTGCGTTTAAGACATTGCGGAATTATCGCTTTAAAATTCTGTATCCTACAAAATGAGCTGTATCATAGACATATTAAACATTTTAAAGATGATTTGATGATTATCACAATGCTCCACTTTTTGGAGCATTTGGTCCTCAGGAGCGACTCAATTTTGGCAGTAAACATCATGAGCATTGGAGGAAAAGAAGAACAATAAGTTAAACTATGAGTAATCCATCGCTGCAACGGATTTCCTGTTGTTTACACAACATACAAGGCTCCCCAGGTGGTATTTATCAAAAGCGAATAACTTACATATACACTATGTACTCGTACTATCAATTATGCCCATGTGAGGCGACATACTAGATAATAAAGTAGTAAATAGGTAAAACATAATAAAACAAATTTGAATAACCTGTACTTTCGAAAGTGGGGAATAATTAAAAAGATAATAAGTATAAAATGTATTATTTATGCTTACACTTTTCTTCTTCGTAGTATCAATCCGGTGGATTGGTTTGCAGCAACAGAATCTTGCATCTCGATCACCACTCTTCTAGATCCTATACAATTCTCTTTAGCTCAGCATAAGAGCTACAACTCATGTCCTCGAACACTTGCTGCAAATACTCCCGTCTAGAGCGCCCTCTACAGTTTCTACCGTCAACCATCCCCTCCACAATGTCGTGAAGAAGACCATCGTGACGCATGATGTGACCGATCCATAGGGCTCGCCTCTCTAAGATGGTTCTTACTAAGTGTTTATCTTCCTTGATTATGCTGAGAACCTCATTGTTCGTGACGTGGTCTCTCCAGGAAATTCCGAGAATTCTTCTGTACGACCACATCTCAAAGGCCTCTAGTCTTTTTTTATCACTTTCAGATAAGCACCATGTACGAATTAAGTAACGAATGTGTTTCGTTTTTTATGTGAAATTGGTCGTATATCAAGTTTTATAAAAAATAATTATATGCAAAGCTGGACTTTACCCGCCTCACATCCGCATCACACCGGAGGACATTTAAATCTCCTTGATGATGCGCTCATTCAGATTATGATCAGTTAGCAACTGATAAGTCCAGTGGGAGTCCCCTCTGAACAACTGTGGCCACTGCACATAAGTGCTAAAACAAAGAACCCGTGAAAGAGATTAGAATCGCATTCATGGGTTGTGAAGAGATGGAGATGAAAGATAGATTCTCTCACCGAAAATATGAGCAAAGATTGTAAATGCGTGGAATTTTTTTTAGTGGCAAAGTCTGCATGCCCGATAGCGCCGAGGCGATTCCCTCGAACTCCATCAAAAAGGACTCCTCTTTCTAACAAGAGGAACTGACTTCCAGAGAAGAAGAGTCCCAGAGAATGTGCTCTGAGGTCTGGAAGTGGGCAACTAGGGTTTGAAACTAAATTAAATGAGTATATGATCTGTCATTAAAAGCGCCGTGCCCAGTCATTAGTTATATGCAAAGCTATCATCTTTATTAGCATCGGCATATATTGCTAAATATAGGCCTTCCTCGTGCGTCTTAATACTTGCCAATCTTCTGCCTTTCGCAGCCAGTCATTTCCTACTATACTTGGTCATATATTGATTTTGAATAATGGCAATAATATTTTTTATTTATAAATTTAAACTAACTCACAATTGCAAATGTAGAAAAATAATATTTTTATGTATAATTTATAAACATACAAATAATTGAGAAAATAAACTCTTACTTACTCGTAGTACCAATTTAGCGAAAATTATTTTTTACAGTTTATTTGAAAAGTGAGATACTTCTCATCATTATCCATATAATCCTGAAAAGTGGATGAAGATGTCTGCAGCTATCCATTTCTACATTGCTAGTTCTTGGTCGCTATTCCAGGATTCCCTTCGTTGATGATTCAACAATACGTGTGCCCTCACATGCATTGTTCTTGTTGTTTACCTTGTTGTTTGGTACATTGTATGATTTTATCACACGTCCATATAATAAGAGTCGCTCGATGATGAGAATGAGAATAATACAATTGTTATCAAGAAATACGCAACCTTTTCATTTAAATTTGAAGCATACGTCTATCACTGTTCAAAACGTTATTTCGAACATAACTGTGTTGTATTAAACATCCAAAAGTCTTTAATGTAATTGTTATAATCAACTCTTTATCTTAGATTCATTCAGTCAGGTATGACACAGGGCATTTTTGCCACTCTATTCAAATTGAGGGGATCAAGGTCCAAAACAACAAGTATCGAGGAATTTGCGGTGTACGAAATTCTATGTATTAGTAATATTAATATTACAAGGATTTTTTTCAATGTCTTCAGCATTCACTTAGACCACTTACAAAGTACTATAGCAGCTCAGTTATCTCTTAGCAAGAGAAGGATTGAGAAAGGCTACGAGTTAGTCGAAACCGCAGTCTCCTAATAGAGAACTTTTGTTACGTGATCCATGTGAAAACAAGGTAAATAAAAAATATATTTTATTAATAAGGAATGCTTACGCATCGATACGGAGCATGGACCATCCCAATAATTTGCCACTCTATGTGAATTGAAAGGATCAAGGTCCAAAAACGGTATCGAGGAATGTGCAGTGTATGAAATTCAATGTATTAATACAACTTTTATAACTGCTTACTCTTGATGTAAATTAGGGTATAAAAAGGGAACTTTGGTATTCCGGCACCACCAGTTAGTTGATGCTGTAATTTCGGGACCGCGACCTCGGTTCCGGAACAACCACAAACTGTCGCCGGAAATCTCTGTCAGCTGTGAGATCCATTAATTTATCCAAAGTCAGAATCCTAAAGGAACTATGAATTGATAACAGGTAGTCCTTGACTTAATACGGTTCTACTTACGACTGTTCGAACTTAGAACCAAAAAATAGTTTTTTGTAGAATTTTAATATTCATAAATTAATTATCTATATAGCAAAGGGATGGCAAGCCGGAGGGTAAAGCTCAGTGGTTAAAGCTTTTGCTTTCCAAATCAAAGGTCGTGGGTTCAATCTCCGACGGAGATTAAAAATAATAATATTTTAATCGATTTTTAAGCTCGATAAATACCCCCATTTGGTGTTAATTTGATACCTCACCGGTAAAATGCAAGTCATAGCCTATTAATCAAAATTGATAGAAGACGAAAGCCGTCGGGCTGTAGTCTAAGACATACAGCGTTTAGCCATATGCAACATGGTAAGCGTCTTAGAATTTACATATGAGACTTCAGAACCATCTGTCGGTAATCTCCTGTATGTGTTTACATAAAAAAATGCCGTGCTTTTATGCAATATCGAAAATGGAAAAAGCTTACTTAACGCTTTGAAATTAAAAAAGAATATTAAATTGAACTTAAAATTAAAATACGCCATATTAGAGCTTTGCCAGAAACTTAGAAATAAGAATTATTATACATTTTATTGCATAAAAAAATGGCGCTAAAAATGCTTCTTTCTTGTAACACTGCGAATAGCTCTGATACCAACAGAGCCTCTTTTTGTAGTAAAGAAATGAAATTAAACTAAAGAAAAGATTAATTAATTTTTTAATTTTTATTAGAATATTATTTTATTATTTCAATATTCTAATCTACTTTTATAGATCATTGACTATATTACAATATTATTATTACTTAAATATACATATACTAAACATAATACATAACATGATTGGTTATAAAGTCCGAGTCGGAACTATAAGTAGTCGTTTCACATCCATTCAGTCTATAGTTTGGTTCGAGACCCGAGTGGTACTTACTAAAATAAATAGACTGCCGGAAAGTAATAATATTAAAGCTTGTGAATAAATGAAGACTGATAGAATAATAATAAAAAATATACATACTTTGAATATATACTATGGCGACATCTGTCGTACGATTATAACAATGATATAAATACTAGTTTCACCGCACGTCAGTCTGGGCATAGCAATGGCGCGATTCGCCGAGCGGTATGAATACCTGGGCATAGTTGGATTCCAAGGTCCGCGGTTCGCATCCCGCTTCTGCCGTTATTTTTGTGCTTGGATTGACGCGTTGGAAAAAAAAGAATTTTATGTTTAGTATATGTATATTTAAGTAATAAAGAAAAGATTTTTTCGACCTTATGAATGCGAAAAAAAATTATGTCTTCAATGGCACGCGTGCCATAGGCTGCCAATGTCTGCCAGCTGGTGTTCCCCGAGCCGCTGAAGAGAAACTCCTTGGTCAACATTTTTGCACATGATTAGAATAATTAATCGGAACTTCAATGGACACCACGAGCCGCCAATGCTTTACAAAACGGCGTAAATTTTATTATTTGTACCAAACGCAGTATTTTGGTAAATATTTTTAATTTGTGAGACCGCCTCACACCTAAGATTCTTCTCCATGTGTCCAACAAGCTGTACACCTCAAGACCTAATGCTGGGCAACACACGGGCTATCGATGTTGCCAGATACTGAGAAAAATATTTGACGTCGCTGACACGAAGAAGATCTGTGTTACACAAAATTATTTAAAAAATAAAATATCTTATTTTTCCAGAAATTCATAAATATTTTCATAGGCAGAATGTAAAATAAAATTAAAATCATTTTGCATTGTAATATTTAACTTGTTCTACGAGTACACAATTGTGTAAACCCAAATCATTCTAACAGTTAGGTTAGGTCCTGCCCTAACCTAACCTAACCTAACCTTACCTAACTTAACTTAATTTAACATAACCTAACAAGTTGACTCTTGATAGTTTTTTTATCATAAGAAAAGAAAAAAAATGTATAGATGCGTATTGTACTCTGTAAGTTACACACAAGGTTAGACTATACGTCTGACAAATAGTTGAAGAACCTAAGAGCCTATTCCACGTCAGCCTCGTTAACCGCACGTATAGTCCCGACGATTTTCTCCTTAATGAAGTTTATCAGAAAGGGATCGTCAGAACTAAGCAGCAGTTCAGGAAAACCCTGCCAAGAAATGAAAGAGACTCCCAGGCGACAACACAGAACGTGTCTGCTATTCTCACGGACGATGAACTCATGGATGATGACTCTTGACAGTGACGGATTGTAATAAAAATCGAATCGAATTGACTTCAGTTTGTTCCGAGTTATATAGCCCAGTACCGTCCACACAATACCAAATAAGTTCCGTACGTATATTTTTTCAATTGTCGTTACCTGTACATTGTATTACGTACGCCCATCACCTGATAAACGTTTTCATTCGAACCGATATTGCATTCAGTACAGTTGATAAGAGTTCGATGCAAGTAGCTCTAAGTGATAACTGAATTTAAAATTTTAAAAAACCTTTCAAGTCTATATAAGTGGAACACTGTAAACGTAAGTAACTTGTTTATAACTTAGCACTGACTATTAACTAACTCGCATGTACGAGTAATACAAATTTTATTCTTTTTTTTAAACGTAATCTTTGAAAAAATAGAATACGAATTATTTTGTTATTTAAATGTCGTGTGGAATTGAAAAAAAAAGCACATGGTTTAATGAGAGGGTTGATCGTGACGTGTATTTAAAAAATAGACTTATAAAAAATAATTAAAAGTGACGAAACTATACTAGTAAATTCTAAAAAATATTATATAAAGTGTAGATTAGCTAATTACATAATTAATAAAAATATAATATACCCGTAAATGATGGTAATTTAATAAAAAAAAACGGAAATCAGATTGATTTTACTATTGAAAATGATCATATTTATTATTCGCCTCATCTTTTTTACGCGATAATTGGTTCCATAAAGTGGCGCTTAAAAAAAAACTATTTTTCATATAATTCAATGAATCGGTTCCAACAAACAAATATAGTGAAATTGACATACGAATGCCCCAACATAGAGTTTTTAGAGATACGACAAGTCGAGCGAGAGATATTTTGCTTTGAAATACGAGCAATATTTAATATACGAGCAATCGGCTTAGCAAGAAACACCAGAAAAAAGTCGCCACTGGTCGTGCATCGGAGCTATTTGAAATACGTAATATATAATTTGAAATACGAGCAAGAATGAGTGGAAAGAATTAAACTCGTATGTAAAGGTATCATATAGCTATGTGGTCCGAAAAACTCGCGTAAAAATAGTTATCTAAAAAAGAGTGTATATTTGAAAAGTCAAATTTCTCAAAAGCATACTATTTTGATTGTGAGATAAAACAGAATATTTTTAAAACAATATTTAAAAAATATAATGCTAAATATATTTTTTTAAATAATTAAAAAGGCTATTGATTAAATTGAAAATATAATAAATGTGCAATTTCAACAAGATTCGTTTATAATTTCATTGTTAAAAATACCAAAAATTTTACTGTCTAAATTCTAAAATGTGGATTTAAGGAAAAATAATGGTCCTTCCAACAGATACAGAAAAATACCTATTACAGTAAGGGATTCCTTTTCTTTCAGTGTTTCTAACAGGTCTTCTTCTTCTTCAAATACTCTGTGCTATTGACTATATGTGTTAATTTTTGTTATGTGTTGTGAGATAATATACTTATAAGTGTTACTGGACCGTGGTTATTTTTCCTGCTTCTTTCGCATCTTTTGATAAAATAAAAACAATTAAAAATGAATTTAACACAGGATCAATTGCTTGAATTGTCAAGTATGATGCCGCGGAATAGTTTGACTGAGAAAAGTAAGTACATTTTTTTTGATCGTCATTAGTAAATTTAATATATATGTAAATGTTTTCTGGCGGGTATAGGTTAGTGGTAAAAGCGTTTGCTTACCAAACCAAACGTCGTGGATTCAATCTTTAACCCTTTCGTTACGGCTTGGTGGAATACAAATTATACTGTCAATACGGCGCGAATTTTTCAAACCATTTTTTTTTTGCTTAAAACTAGTATTTGAAACATAAATGTACTTACTGACCTATTTTCATATATCACATTGGTTCTTCTATCCTTTAGCTATCAGATGATTCATAAAAAACTCTTATATTTAACAAACTTCAATATGTAACTCCATACATGTGGTGGCATTGACACATGTGGTTTACAGAAAAATCGCTCCTGTGACGAAACCTAACGATATTTATTTACATGTTTTACAAATTCCTGTAAATAATACATGTAGGTTGATAATTATTATAGTAAGTATTATTTTTATGCGATTGTTGTTTTAGTTTCATTTTGGTATATAAATTGTAAAAGGTATCTTTATACCGTGAATGTAATACACTAAACAAAAAATCGTTTATTATAGAAGGGTTAATTGTATTTAATGAGAATCCCCGTGAGCTAAAGTTTGTTAACTTCGGCCCTTTATGATAAAAGTTTGTTTGCCACTGTTCTAGTACATTGACATTGTTGCGTTGTCACAACGTTAACAATGTATTATTGATCCAATTTGTAAGAACAGCGAAACTAATTTTGGAACTAATGCTGTCTGTGGGCTACAATTCAATAGTATGCAATTCTAAAACGTTTCCACAGCTGAAATAAATATTGAAAAATTATTTATAAGCATTTAAGCCCTGTTTAGCGAGCACCTCGAACGGCTAGTGATTCGTTAACTGAAACATAGTATGTAATCGCAAAATTTGAATCCTGAGAATCTCCCGTCAATTCATTATTTATGCTTAAAATTATTGTAAGATGTGACAATAATTATTTTACATTATGATAAATATTTCTCTCTTACTTGTAATACAACTAAGATTAACAAATCACCTAAGGAGTACTCGTATCTCGGATACTAAAGCTGCCATCTCTTTAAATCATCGGACTCATGCATTAGGGGTAGATGTTAATCAAAAAACTTGGCGGATCAACTTAGTGTAAGCTTTAATTTGCATAAATTTGAATTTAAAAAATCACATTTTTTTAACTGGTTATACATGTTTCGGATCCTATCAGGTCCATCCTGAGCAATGGCTTCATTCTAAACTGACAGTCGGTTAGGTATTGTGGTTTTGGGCTTAGTCGTGTGTGGCGAATTGTTTAGATCCAATATTTCGACCGCCATTGCAGGGGTCTTTTTTAGGGTTGACGACTTTGTCGGTCGAAATATTGCATTTAAACAATTCACGACACACGGCTAAACCCAAAAACCACAATACCAAATCTGGCCGTGAAAACCTAAGAAGTTATTTACGATTACATATATAAGAAGTTATGACATTGTTTATATTGGTAAGGGATGAACAAGTATTAGTTCAAGTATTCTGTATTAGTTCATTGCTGGGAATGAACCTGATGGGGTCCGAAACTTACAGACACAAAATAAATTTGGAATAAAACATAATATATAATTATAAATATGTAGTATTTATATTATAAGTATTGGCAGCTAAAAACCTTAACGTTATACTGTTAATTGTCAAAAAAAACAATCATAAAAATTACAGGCGTCATGGAATATACAAATGAGATATTAAAATTTTTGTCTAGCGCTATTATACTGCATGTGTTTACGTAAAAATCTAGATGATATTTTTTGTAAACCGTAAATTTATTGCCTCAGATTTTTATGTGATGTAAAACTGTATTTCCAAATAGAAATTTCATACAATATACTCGTACCAAGGTTAAATCGAAAAGTATAAAATGATTTACAAAACATTTCCATGTAACAGTAGAAATCTAACATCAAAGATAAATTAAAATTTAATGCACAGTGCTTCGTTTCATCATAAAAAGAATATGTTTGTTATTTTGAACTTATTATTTTATACGAATTATACAATAGTATAAATGCTCAGTTTTTAAAGACTGAGCTTTTAATATTTATCATAACTTAAAGACTACTCATATTGAATTTGATCGAAACGGAAATCTCCATGATTAAAAAAATAAATTGAAATGTTGTTTTATTAATGCGGTTACTAACGCTTATACCTAACTCAATGAAAAAAAAACGTGAAAAAGTAGTAGGTTCCATAAAAGTGTATAAAATATATGTGATATGAAAGAATAAAAAACATACTAATAATTAAGATAAACATATTTAAAAGAAAGCAATATTTCAAATAAAAATAAATAAAATTAGGTTCATACCTAATTATTAAGGTTTTCCTTTTGATCGTATTACTTGTGATTAGGTATTGCGTATGATATAAAATTGAATGACCACATGGATCTTATCTATTTCAAAATAAGATGCAATATAGTATATGTATTGAATAAAAAAATGTTAAGGCTTATTTTAAAATTATTTGCAAATATTATATAAAATTCAACATTAATTTATTAGTACATTAAAAATAGTTTTAAGCTTAAATGCATATATTTTGTAATTAAATAGATTAAATATATATTATAATAAATATATTGTGAAAACGTTTTAATCATGTAAGTACCTAGTCAAATTTAATATTTTCTTATGGCAATATTTGTGAGAACTAGAGGGCAAACCGTTGTGTTTTAAAATAAGAGAAATGACAGCTGTCACTTTGGTAATGTCACTTTTTTTGAAAATAATAATACTTATTTGCCAAAACCTGTAATAAAAGCCGCGTAGCTCATAAAATAATAATATTAGTGAAATCGTACCGAATGTATATTTTTTGTTTTTGTTCTAACCAATCACGCTGAATGTCAAATGGTTTTGTATGCAAATTCGTTTGAATAAAAATAAAAACTAGCAATCGGACAACGTCTTTTTGCGTATAAACATTTATAACGATTATAAGAATAAATATTATGTTATGATTTCAATTCGCTTACAATTTAAGGACGGCTAAGCTTTGCCTAGCAACGCAAACAAAATTGAATGTGTATTTTATGCTTCACGGTTTTTTGATTTTGTAACTAAATAAAATTACTAACGTTCATTTTTTGTTTTCGAACAAAAATAGACAGTTAAACGAGTTTCAGTGTAATGTGTTTTAGTGTGACGGCACAAGAAGAAAAGGCTGTTATATTTTATGCTCTCCTGCGGCTCTTTAATATTCGTATTACAATGATATTGATAATATTTTTGAAGGCTTGAATACTTACATTATTTTGAGGTTGGCTATCGTTTTGGGTATAAACCCGTTTTCAGTTATTTGTTCAGTCTTTAACCCTTTCGCATCGGTTGTCAGCATATGCCGTCATAAGATTCCTCGACCGTTGACATCGGTAGCCGTGATATATCGTTTTGATACTTTCTTAGAATAGTTTTTTATGCACCATCTGATAGCTAAAGGATACAAGAACCAATGTGACATATGAAAATATACCAGATAATCACATTTATGCTTCATATACTAGTTTTATAATTGATAGTATAATTTGTATTCAAACCGAGCCGTAATGAAAGGGTTAAGTAACATAAGATCACTTATGCAGATGGTAAGCTATGCTGCCAGTGTTCTTTCAGATCCTTGCTTTTTTTTAAGCGTGTCAAGTCACATTGCTTGCTTGACCGTGCTGTCATCCTCCGCGTAAAGCATGACCTTAAGCACACGGCCTTAAATGATTAATGTTTATTATACATTGTCTTAAATGACATTATGCTGGGCAGTATGTGATCAAAAACAATAAAACAATTGAATTAAATGATACTTACTGCACTTAAAATTAAATGTAGGCATACTCAAGTAGGCAGCAGAGAAGCTGGGCTACCTAATTTACCGACTGCCAATGCTTAGGCTGTACTCTATGATAATTATTAAACTTAATTGACTCAGTTCAATGAAGAGCAATTCGTTTGATAAACAATGACACTCTTACGTCTAACCTGCAATCAATGGAACACAGGCGTTAGATTGGTTCACTTAGTCTTTTCTACCGTTATTACCACGGTCGCTGCTCTTCGGAACTTAAAGAATTAATTCCTCCTGCACCCACCCACAACCGACAAACTCGTCTTACACTTGCCGAACATCCATACACGGTTGATGTGTGTCGACCAATAACTGTCAGTTTCCAAAGTTCCTTCTTTAATGCCATCGGTAATCTTTGGAATGATCTTCCAGCGTCTGTGTTTCCTGCTTCCTACAATCTGGATCTATTCAAGAAATATACACTTGCAATCTCCCCAACCCACACACAAACACGAAGACAACACACGTTTCCAGCATGCAGCGTCCAGCCTCCCTGGCTGAGCGTCATAGAGTGCACTGGTCTTGACCGGCTGTGCTCTATTGCATGCGTTTAATTTTTTTTATCAGATAGACACTGTTTATGGAGCGGATGTTTTTTTTTATGCAATTGTATGCAGGAGAGCACAACCAATCGAGACCAGTGACGTTCTCTTTGACGCTATTCAGTCAGGGCAGCTGGATGCTGCATGCCGGAAATGTATGTTGTATTTGTTTGTGGGGTGGGGAGATGACAAGTATATTTTAATTTATTTCTTGAAGAGAGACAGAATGCATGTAGGATAAATCACAAAGGCTTTAAGAGCATTTCAGAGTGTATAAGTGGCATTTATGTACGGATGTTCGGCATCTGTAAGTTGAGTTTGTTTTAGTAAGGGATCATTATCATCATCCTGTGTCCGTCCACTATTGAACTTAGGCCTCTCCGCATGAGACTCCATCCTCTTCGATCCTCTGCCTCCCGCATTCAAGCCACTTCCGCTGTTCTTCGGATGTCGTTGTCAGATAGACCTCAGCCTTAGACATCGGTCTATTTGACATATAACTGATGCACCTAGAATTATGGGAATGCCTTCAGCCACTCTCTAACAAGTAGTTTTTTGCGTGCTGTCCAGTAACGTGTCCCCATCTGGTAGAGTTTTCACAAAGTCCATCTTACGGGGGGTCGGCCAACGCTCTGTTTGACAGTTCTTGGACGCCACTCCACCACTTTTGTGATATGTCCTGTTCAATATAGCCTCTACTACTTGAGTTTTTCTGCAGATATCCTCGTTTCGGATTCTACCTTTTAGAGACACTTCGGGCATGGATATCTCCATTGTACGCTGGGTGATTTTTATTTTATGGGTAAGACTTGGTGTTATATTCTCTGCGCCAAAAGATAATACAGGGAGGATGCATTGGTTAAGCAAATATATTTATGGATTACTTAATCGTTATAATATATATAAACGTCCTTTAGTCTCTATTTTTATATTTACGGTAACTATCCATTCAATTAAATCAATGCCGAACATTATCCAACTCTTTTTCTTCAAGGGATGCCTTCTTTCCATTCGTTAAGAGTCCCGGAGGAAAATTGCTGCTCTCAAACATTCATTCCTTTTTCTTCGTGGTTCAATTCACAACCCTGGGATTCTTGAATGTTTTAACTTCTATGTTCCAGATAAGTACACCCGTGCTCGTAGCCATCCATTATTTTTGATCCCAGTTCATGCTTGTGGAGCTTCAAGCACTCAATTTGGTACAACGGCAATGGCGCTCCTAAATGGCCTACCAGCACACCTCGATCCTTTTCTTACATCCTTTTTCTCTTTTGTCGATTATATTGTTCTCCTAGATCTCTATGGTCTTTGAAACGTGTTATCTTCTTCTTCTTTTATGTTATTTTTATCTGTTTATTATCTTTTGTATGTATTGTATATTTATGTATGCTCTGTTTCTTATAATTTTGTACCTTGGAACTTCGGTTCTGTGTAATAAATAAAAAAAAAAACTCTACTATGTGATTAAGCAAAAAATAAACATTCAATGTTATCGTTAGTTATCAATATGAACGAAATGCTTATGAAACTATAATCATTGTCAACACTATAAGCGTCACATGAAAAATGATTTAATTCGCTGGTTAATTAAACAATTAAATTTTCCTCGGAGATACAGCCTTCAGAGCTCTCTCGTTATCTCAAGTGCATAGATTTTAACGCAGCAACCGCTACGAAATAGATGCAAACTGTGTCATAGATAATTGACTTCAATCATAATTATAGAAATAAGTGGAATCATCAGTTCTAGTCGGCTATGTGTCGACTCGGTTGATTTGGAATATTATCTGAAAATCAACGTTTCATCGTCACTCTTAACGTTACTGTTGAGAAGGTGTGATGAAGCTATGATGATAGTGAGGTAGTGAACTCCGGTGAGAACAAAGAGACACAACAATCATGCAGAGGGGATCCACGAATAGTCTGCTCATCAATGAAAGTAAGATTTTTTCTTTAAAAGTAAATTTATTAACAATTTTGTAGTGTTATGGTAGGAGTATTTAAATAACATTTCATTTGCATGCATTGTTTTTCAATAATTTATCTAAAAAATAATCAAATATTATTTTTTAAATATTATTGTTGTATGCATGGATCTACATTTATATATTATATATATTTATTTTATAAGTTAATAGGTAACAAATTAATTATTATAATGTTAATAAATTTCCTTGAATGCTAAAAATAGGGTTTTACGTATATTTTTTATTGATAGTATATACCCCAATGTTAGTTTTAAAAAATCGTATTGGTGGTCCTAAACCTGATTCATGGGTTGAGCTGCTCTTTAGGACAAAATAGTCTAGGCCTCGGGAATGTAGGGCTAATCACCTGATTTCCTTAAAAAACGATAAATCAATCACCCAAAAATATGCCTACTACTTCTACTCTGGCGTTTGTCGGCAACCAAGTGGACCTTCAGGTGCATATGTGTTCTAGAACAAGAAATGAATAGTGGCAGCTGATCTAAATGACGACAATTTTTAGTGACTATATGTTCCATATATTGAACAGATATGGATATAAAAAAACTTCTTTCAGTCAAAATTCTCCGTTTGTCAGTTATAAGACGTCACTCCAACACTTTTCTTCCCCATTGACCGTCTTCTTTTGAACAGATATGTCCTACCCATTGCCACTTGAGTGTGCTTATTCTTTGTGTAGCCTCCACTACTTGAGTTCGTCTTTGGATATCCTCGTTTCGGATTCTATCTTTTAAAGACACTCGAAACATGGATCTCTCTGTGGCATGTTTGGAGACCTTTATTTTATATGTGAGGCTTGAGATTCTGCGCCATATGTTAATAATAGGAGGATGCATTTCAGCATATAGTCTTCATAAATTCACGTCGTAAAGTTCTGTGAGAGTCTGTTGGTTTGTTTATCGTTAATTAAGTGCTTAGTCATTTACATAAAAGATGTCAATCTTAGGTTGTAATTTTGGTTATGTTTTAACATAGATAATGTATTACCAATTACTACATATTGCAAATTGTTTTAAAATATATAAAATATACTTATACAAATATTATTTATTGATAGTATACAACTGATATAGATAACCAAAACCTAAAGATATGATTATATTCGATAGTCTTGGATGATAGTCACTAGAGTGAGGTACTATGGCATTGTTCCTTTAGTGTTCATAGTGAATAGTTTTGTAAACAAGATTAAAAAAAAAAAAAACAAGAATTGTGCGTTATAGCTTGTAATTTAAAAGCCAAAAGGCAACATATTTAGTAAATAAAATATATATTAGAAATAAGGTGAGTAATTGATCTTACAAATGTCTTATTATTACTACATATTTTTATTTGTAATGTAATTTAATTTTTGTTTTATATTTTATCACATTCATTTGTTTTTGGAATATATTTTAATATTCAAATATTTATAAACCACTGAGGATGTATACAATGCTCAACATCTGATATACATAAAATATACTGTAAACATCATCTTATACGAGATTCTCTCATTTGTTGATGAGAGAAATGTCATATATTTTTTATCTAAACACATACAGTAGAATACCGACAGATGAAACCTCATCTGTGGATTCTATGACGCTTACCATGTTACTGGGGTTAAAATGAATGAATAATTTGCACAATAAACTGGAAACCTAACCTAACCCACTATTAAATTCTTTTCATGAATTATTTATTGCCTAGTATTATTTTTCTAGTGCCAAATTATTATTTTTATTGACCATTTTATGTATTTATGATCGAGTGTAAGATTTTGTAACTATAAACCAATCCACCAGATTGATACTAGGAAGGAGATTAGGAGATGTATTTATTACTGACCATTGACTTAAATATTTATTGGCAAATAATCAACATAAATACTAAAAAATTAATAAGTTGCCTATATTTAATCGTTTAATTAACGAATTGTATTAACTACTTAAAATACAGTGGTACCTCGACATACAGGCTTAATTCGTTCCGCAACCTTGCTTGTATTTCAAATTACTTGTATCTCAAAGCAAATTTCCCCATTGAAATTGATTGAAAAATAAGTTGCTTTGACAGCAAGAGCACACTGATAACTGATTCTCTGACCGTGGCCGGGGGATTCACGCAGAAAAGCGTGATGCGCGGTTCGTGTGCAACCGGCCGACCTGCTAAGCCGATTGCTCGCATCTCTAAGCAAAGAATCGCTCGCTCGAGGGCTCGTATCTCAAAAAATTAGTATGTTGGGGCACTCGTATATCAAGGTACCACTGTATTGTGAATAAAACCTAAATATTTTAATGTCGTTTATACTTTTCGTTTTAAATATTAAATGATGAACGTAATTTTATCTTGTTTTAACATGAATCGCATTAAGTTACTGTTAATCATAGAAATATGACCGCAGTTTCGGATACAATGTATAATTTTTCAATTTATCATTTATTCAACACTCATTTTATAAAAATAATATCAATTCAATGAATACATTAAGTTTTATTTTTTCTTATTAAATTACAGCTAACCCTCCTATAACGCACATTTGAAAAAAAAATGTAATGCAGATTTTTCCTACGAGGGTGATCCGCTTGGTGAAAACCCTCCCTGTCCCGTCCTGTTTTTGGAGACCCAGATGGGGACCCGTTACTGGACGCACGGAAAAAGCTACTTGTTAGAGAGTGGCTGAAGGCCTTCCCGTGATTCTAGGTGCATCAGTTAGATGTCAAATAGACCTCAGTCTAAGGCTGCGAAGTTAGTATACTATAGCGGGTCTCGAATTGCCTTCTTTGGTAACACGTTGCTAACCACGAATTACGTGGGAATAGATAAGGAAATGGTAAGTTAGGAAATGGATTCACGAGGGTGATCCGTATAGTAAGTTTCCCATGGCACTACAGTCCTGAAAAGCGCTGTTATGGTGGATCCCGTGATTCTGTAGTGTACCTTGGTTCCCGCACTCCAAAATCCTTCCCTAGCGAGCTGCCTGCGGAGCTCAGTTTTGGCTTGGCAGCCAGTACCAGGATGTCTTACGTTTTGCTTGTTTGTTGATTGTTGTGTTGTGTTTCAGGGCGCGAAGAGGCCAGGATGCGGTCGGCAGGCGGCTGGCTGCGAAGTTACTTGCGGCGGACCTTCACGGTTCAGACTCTCAAGCAGAGAATACCGCTGACGGCATGGCTGCCGAAATACAGGGGAGATCTATTCATACAGGACGTTATAGCAGGTCAGTTGACGAGAATACATAGTTAAAAACCGTGCCAAAACATTTGGATATTTTTAAAATTTATTCTTTTATCTAAACACATACAGGAGTATACCCACAGATAGCGATAGTAATTCTGAAGTCTCATCTGTGTATTTTTATGACGCTTACCATGGTGCATATGGCTAAAACGTTGCATGTGGAGCGTTGATCCGCCAACGTCATAGACTACAGCCCGAGATTGAAGCATCATCCTTATTATTACAGGAATTTACTATGAATGGGTGGTCTTCACGGGACGACTTTTGTCTACCACCAATTTTAATTAATATGCCATGACTGGCATTTTAAGGGTGATGGATCAAATTCGCACCAACCGGTGGTATTTTAGAGCTCATAAATCGTTTTTTTTTTAATCTCCGTCGGGGATTGAACTCACGACCTTTGGCTTGTAAAGCAAACGCTTTGAGCATTGAGCTATGACCGCCGGCATGAGTGCATTCAATATTCTTAAAGAAAGCCGACGAACAAACGGGCAAGTATGCCTCGAAAATATATCTCTATAGGGAGCGTAGTTATTGTTTCTGAGGCATATTTTTGGGTGATTTTTTAAATTTGATTTTTTAAGAAAATCGAATGATTATATTCAGATTTTCCGAGGCTGAATGATTTTTGTCCTAAGGGGCGGCTCAACCTGAGCAACTTACAATATTATAGGTGGGATAAAAGTTGATTTTTACAACAAATGTTTTATGATGCAGAATCAGGCAATAGTTATACTTTTTAACCCTTTCATTACTAATATATACATAATCGTGTCGGAAACAACAGGGTTAGATCCTGTCTGCCCAGAAGTGGGTGACGTCGATGGCGTTACTCCCGGCCATCATCAGGTCTTCTTCGGTGCAGCTACTCGGACACAGCGCACACTCCATAGAAGGTGTGACAGGGTCTGCTCCGTGCCGCAGTCACATTCAGTCGGTCCGCTGTAAAACTGCCCAGGCTTTCATTTGTGTCCTCGTCTTGTATACTCCGGTCCGAAGTCTGTTAAGTGATCTCTATATATTCCACCCTTGGTCGTGTCCAGGGGCTGGGTCCTCTTTATACTTTACTAAATAAAAAGAGGGCGTTGTTTATCACATTACTTAAAATTATATGAAATTATGAAAAATAATAATTTTATAAAAAATGTTGTTTTCTAGGTATAAGTGTTGGGCTGACTGCTATACCTCAAGGCATAGCTTATGCAGCAGTTGCAGACCTTCCATTGCAGGTATTGCTTTAGTTAATGTGCATGCAAAGAAGATCAATTTGTTTGATAAATAATAACACTCTTACGCTTTAACCTGCGATCAATGGAACACACTTAACAATCTCGAATAATGTCAAATACTACGAGTCAATTAAGTATAAAGCCGGTCTCGCTTCTAAAAAACTTGGTGCATTATATATTGCTGAGGTATTTCAACGATAAACAACTTCTTCTTCTATATAAAGGACAAATCCGACCTATCCTTGAATACGGTAGTCACCTTTGGATTGGAGCCCCAATATACCATCTAAACTTAATTGACTCAGTTCAAAGAAGAGCAATTCGTTTGATAAACAATGACACCCTTATGTCTAATCTACAATGGAACACAGGCGTAAGATTGGTTCCCTTAGTCTTTTCTACCGTTATTACCACAGTCGCTGCTCTTCGGAACTTAAAGAACTAATTCCTCCTGCACCCACTCACAGCCGACAAACTCGTTTTACACTTGCCGAACATCCATACACGGTTAATGTGTGTCGACCAAGAACTGTCAGTTTCCAAAGTTTCTTCCTTAATGCCACAAGTATGCTTTGGAATGCTCTTCCAGCGTCTGTTTTTCTTCCTTCGTACAATCAGGATCTCTTCAAGAAACAGATAAATATACACTTGAAATCTCTCCAACCCACACACAAACATGACACAACACACGTTTCACGCATGCAGCGTCCCTGGCTGAGCGTCATAGAGTGCACCAGTCTTAATCGGCTGTGCTCTCCTGCATGCGATTACATGAAAAAAATTACACATGCCACTGTAAAATTGGCTAAACGCTGGATGTGGACTGTTGATCCACCGATATTAAAAAAAAAACAAGATTTGTTTTCGAATATGGAATTTAAAATATGTTTTATAAAATGGTTTGTATATTTTTTAACTTGTTTCCAGTATGGGCTTTACTCGGGTTTCATGGGGTGCTTCGTGTACCTGGTATTGGGCAGCTGTAAGGACTTGACCATCGGCCCCACGGCCATTTTGGCACTCATGACGCAGAAGTACGTGGCTGGTTATGGTCCAGATTTTGCTGTACTGCTCACTTTCCTCAGTGGATGCGTTGTCTTCCTTCTCGGAGTCTTCCACCTAGGTAATACAAACATTTTTTCATATTTTATATGTTGATACACACATGCAAATCACAAATATCTTCTATCCTCAAAATTGGAGAAAATACAACGGCAGACGCTGGGATTCGAACCGCTGACTATGCAGCTTAGTTTTATTCTAATCAAAGCCCAGGCCACCATGATAATTACTTTCACCTACTGAGTTGAGAATTTTAAGACGTATTTATATTATTGATACGTATTGCTACAGATGGCGCTTTCCCCGGCCACGGTCAGAGAATCAGTTATCAGTGTGCTCTCGCTGTCAAAGAATCGTTTTGTTCAATTAATTTCAATGGGGAAATTCGCTTTGATATACGAGAAATTTGAAATACAAGCAAGGTTGCGGAACGAATTAAACTCGTATGTAGAGGTACCACTGTATATATTTGTTAACCCTTTCATTACGGCTCGGTTTGAATACAAATTATACTGTCATTTATAAAACTAGTATTTGATGCATAAATGTACTTATCTGGTCTGTTTTCTTCACATTAGTTCTTGTATCCTTTAGCTATTAGATGATGCATAAAGAACTATTCTCAGAAAGCAGCAAAACGATATATCACGTCAACCGATGTCAACGGTCTGGGAATCTTATGACGGCATATGCCGACAACCAATGCGAAAGGGTTAACATATAAAAAAATAAATAAAATTAATTTGCACTGATGTTATTTTGATATTGATAATAAAAATGGAAATTAAAATATTCAATTGACGCAGAACATTGATAAAACAATTGTCTGATCTATTATAACATTACAAATATTATGACTTAAGGTGCATCAATGGAGTTATCATTGACATGTGTATTTTCGATTATTTTTTGTGAATGTGATGAATGTATACAGATAAACTCATGCTGTTTGAGTGATTGCGTTTAACCCTTTACGTGCACTGCTCTTAAGTGCGAGGTGCGGATTTATCACACGCCTCGAAAAAAACACGTCGCTTCAGTGCGAGATGCGAATTTATCCGAATACTATATATATTGAATATAATTTGGTTTCGTATTCCGACATTCCTTCATAATTTTTTTTTTTACGATATGTATTGAGTTGTGGGTCATTTTACACATGTTTCAAATTTGCCCTTTTTAAAAATAATAATGGATTTATTTAATTTAGTTCTGAAGGTGAATATAAATGCAGCACTGATCAATCAAAACACATAAAAAAATCGTCCTTAAATATTCAACTTTATTTTTCATTGACTAATTGACTTTTTTTTTTTTTTATTTAATCAAATATAAAAAGATACATTTTTACACAGTAATTTACATTCGAATCTTTTTTTTTTTTTTTTCTTTTTTTTTTTTTTTATTTGCTTACCACACCACTTAAAGATAAGATCTTGTGTGTGGCGTGGGATTCATCTATGTTATTTTACAGTTTTATATAATTATACAGAGTTTTACATATACACATTTATACATTTACATGATTTTGATATAATACTAAGATTATATAATTAATAATTTAAGACACTATAAATTGAATTAAATCTAAAGTATATATAAATTAATAATACATTTTTGGTACATTTCATTGTTTCAATTTGTTATGCAGTGACGTCGGTTCTGTTCGTAATTCTTTTAAAGTACTGTTTCACCTTTTCAATCAATATTTTAATATCACTGATCGCTTTTATTTCCCGAGGAAGATTGTTAAAATTAACTATTCCGTTATATTTGTAACCATTTTTTGCATGTTGTGTGTTAAATTTTGGTATTAATAAGTTGTGCATAAACCTAGCAGAATGACAAGTGTACCAGTTTTCGATTCTCCTTTCTTTAATAATCTGTAAAATAGTGTATTTTTGGTATAGTGTATCCACCGTTGGCACTTTGAATTTATTGTATAGGCTTTCTGTTGGGTAGGTGGGAGGCCTTTTCAATATCACTTTGATGATAACTTTTTGTACAGTTCTAATAGGGTTGGTAGTATTTAGGTATGTTCCTCCCCAACCAACAATGCCATATTGCAGTTGAGATTGGACAATGGAGTAGTATACCATTTTTAGATCTGCTTTAGTTAAGATGTTTCTGAGTCTGATGAATATATAGATGCATTTGCGTATACGTTTTACTAATTCAGCTGTGTGTGATTTCCATTTTAAGTTACTGTCAATAAATATACCCAGGTATTTTATTTTATCAGTAGCTTTGATCAATGAGCAGGTTTTTTCGCAGTTGGTATTATTACATCCAAAGTAATGAATAAATAATTTAGGTATGGGAGTTGTCGTTATTTTTTTGTTAATGGAGAATGGGATTAGATATGTCTTTTCTGCGTTTAATGTAAGTAGATTAACGTCAAACCATCGTTTAAGACTGTTAATATCATCATTTGCTAGTTTTATTGTATCATTCCAGTTATTGCTCTCAATTATTATTGCTGTATCGTCAGCATAAGATATTATTTTACCGTTCAGATTCTGTTTGAATATATCGTTTACGTAGATAATAAATAATAGTGGTCCCAATACTGTTCCTTGCGGTATTCCAAATTCACTTGTTTCTTTTGACTCGGTACATTATTTATTTTGACTAATAGTGGTCGTTGATAAAGATAACTTTTTATCCATTCCAGTGCGCTATTACTTATTCCAATGTGATTTAATTTCGATATTAGTTTTGCATGAGAAATGCTGTCAAATGCCTTTTTCAAGTCTATAAATATACCTAAACATTTATGATTTTTGTCAAGTGAGCCTAGTATATAATTTGATAGTTTAGCAACGGCGTCTTGTGTGTTTCGGTTTTCCATAAATCCGAATTGGTTTTCATTAATTAGTTTATTAGTTTTAATACATTCATTTATTCTTTTTTTTACTATTTTTTCGAATATTTTTTGCTATGTTTGAAATTATTGATATTGGTCTGTAGTTTGTAATATCGTTAGGGTCACCAGATTTAAAAATAGGGGTAACATTTGTTTGTTTGTAATTATCTGGGTATATTCCAGCTTGTAAGCTTTTATTTATAATATACGTGAGCGGTTTGGATATTTGTTTTGTAACATATTTTAGTGATTTTACTTTTATGCCGTCGAATCCTGGTCGTCTTTCATGCTATCGATTATTGATTCAATTTCAGCTTCTGTTGTATTTTGGAATTTTTTTAATTTTTGTTCAAAGTTATCGTTAGTAATGTAATTCATACTAGTATTTTTGGGGTCAATGAGTTGTGCAAGTTGTTTTCCTACGTTTACAAAGTAATTATTAAATACTGATGCGGCCTTAGAAGGGTTTGTTTTGCAGCAGATTGATTGGTTTTCGTGTTTTATTTGGTTAATTTGATTAGTTTTATGTTTATTTTTATCTATTATTTCATTGATTACATTCCAAACCTCTTTCCCGTTTTTATCAGCGATGTTTAGTTTTTGTTTATAGTAAGATTCTTTTGTTTTCTTTATTAAGAAGGTGAGTTTATTTTTATATGTTTTATATTGTTTGCATAAGTTGACGTTATTTGGTTGCTTGTTTCGTGACTTTTTATAAAATCTTATTCCTTACGTAAAGGGTTAATCAATTTGTAAAATAAATTAAAGAAATGTAATAAATTAATTAATTATCTTTTTATAGGTTTTTTGATTGAGTTTATTTCGATGCCCGTTACGACTGGATTCACCACTGCAGCCGCCATTACAATTGGGTTCACCCAACTTCACTCTCTTCTTGGTTTCAAGGGTAAGATTTTTTTTATGTAAACATGCACTGGAGAATACCAACAGATGGTGATAGTGATTCTGAAGTTTTTCATCTGAGGATCCTATGACGCTTACCATTTAACATATGGATAAGTGCTGCATGTGGAGTGCTGATCCGCCAACGTCATAGATTATAGCCCGACATTCATAGATCATCATTATTTTACATGAATTCACTATGAATGGGTGGTCTTCACGGAACGACTTTCATCTACTACCAATTTTAATTAATATGTTTTGACTGTCATTTTACGATTGAAGGCTTAAATTCACACCAACCGAGAAAATTAGAAATCGATTAAAAATCTTTTTTTTTTTAATCTCCGTCGGGGATCGAACCAACGACCTTCAGCTTGCCAAGTAGATGCTTTAATCACTGAGGTATACCCACCGTTACTTAATTATTAATAATAGGAACATCCTTCATAATCAAATACTTTAAACTTATAGTCCGGTTCTAAATATGTTTCCTATAAATTCGCTCTGTTCACTGTTCTGTCAGCATATTTCTCTAACGCTTCTCCTCTCACGTTCACTTCTCTTTATAACATTAATTAACTGTTCTTTATTTACAAGTTTTTAGTGAGTAGCTTCTGAAGAAGGTGCCATCTCACTGAAAACGGTAGAGTGATTATAAATTAAAACTCAGTGGTATCATACAATGTTTTACTTGTTTTCTTAATTAAATGTAAAATATTATAAAATGGGAACTGAAAAATAGAAACAATTTTCTTAATTATAAGCTTATAAGCAATATTGAGCTCAGTAGTAAAAGTAATATTGAGTGGATCTTCTTACTCTGCTTCTTCATGTCAGCGACGTCAAATTATTTCTGCCCAATGGGGAGCATGAAGAGAACCTCTACCCGGTGCCACCAGGAAACGGCTTTTCGGACTTCCTCCTCCGGCCAATCTTTTCAACCCAGCGACAACAAAACGAAAGTTTAATCGATAACATTATTGTGCACATATTTGCCATAAATCTACTTAAAACTAAAATTCTTGAAAAATACTTTGTTTAGGCTTCTTATAAGGACATTTTAATTCCTGAATTTATTATCATTATTTGATGTTTAATATTGTAATGATTATTTAAGCATGTACTTATTACGCCTGATTGATTTGTGAGCATAAGAAACTAGTTATCTTGATAAGCCATGATAATCAAACAATTGTATCTTTGTTCCAATATTTGGTTTAATTTTAAGCTAAGCATTATCTAATTACACCAATTATCGAGATAACGACATTTCACATATACCAGTAGTGTTCAAAGTTTATTTACAAGAATAGAAGATTATATTTTTATTAAATTATCCATTTACTGTAAATGATCTTGTACCATCATCATCATCAGCTTGTGTCCGTCCACTGTTGAACGAAGGCCTCTCGCCTGTGTCTTCATCCTCTTCAATCTTTCGCCTTCTACATCTAGGCCACTCCTGCTATTATTCTGATGTTGTCAGTGCATCTTGCAAGGGGTCAGGCAACGCTTCGTTTGCCAGTTCTCAAACGCCCCTTCAACACTTTTCTTCCCCATCGACCGTTATCTCTTCGACAGATATGTCATATTGCCGATTGAGTGTGCCTATTAGTTGAGTAGCTTCAACTATTTGAGTTCTTCTTCGGATATCCTCGTTTCAGATTCTATCTTTTAGAGACACTCCGAGCATGGATCTCTCCATAGCACGCTGGGTAACTTATATTTTATGGGTAAGACTTGCTGTCAGATTCCACGTCTCTGCGCCATAATAGTTTATACATTGAAGATGCATTGGTAGGCTACATGGCTATTTATCAAAGCCATGATCTTGTATGGGTCATAAGAATAGGAATGTAGCAGAATATTGATGCAATATGTCTTCTTTTCTTTGATGTAAAGGTGTCTTATTTGCTTCATTGCCTCTATAACTTGTCAATGAATACTTCAATGCATTATTTAATTTCTATTGATATCAGCTCGATATAGCCATTGCAGGCTGGTGCTCAAAACCTCGATAAACAATCTTTTGCATCTTATTTTTGTTCGCTCGTTGGACATGTGTCGCCATTTTGGTTGCTTTGATAGAAGATAATTCGTTAAAGGGCCGACAGGTGATAAAAGGGCGCTGCGGTGTTGCAAAGCGTTCCGTCTCCGCCCGAGGCAAATACAAAAGTTTGTCAATTTTTAACTTTAATATATCTCAATGCGCTTGTAAAAAAGTCTGTGTGTTGTTCATCTGCTCCTCACTATTCCACCACGCGTTAAAATAATGATCACGGTAATTTGAAGTCGTCCTCCTTAAGTAAAGGGGTTGTTACTATTTTGCGCAACAGTTTGACAAGCATTGATCATTACAATGACAGGTGTTCTAATTATTTTAACTATGTATTACCTGCTTAATTTTAAGTGAAATATTGTGTATTACCATTAATTGGGCACGACATTGATTTATTGATATAGTTTTTAGATTAAAATGTCTACTTCCTAGTTGACGTAGGCCACTCATTTGTCACTAGTGTTTTATTATATAATACCCTTTTGTTATGAAACTCATAATTCGGCAGGCATATATCCGATCGGGCTGAAATGAATTTAACCTGAAAGCTAGAAAAACCCTAGCCTGCAAACACTAGTCCTATTTCAACTGCCGGAGTGTAAAGACGTTTTTATCCGAAATTTTAAACATGGCTGAGTTCGTGCCTACAAAACCGTTTTTGCGGGAAATTCTTTTTACATTTCTTCCACCGAAAGACAACAGCAGCTGAGGTGGATAGAATATTAGTAGAAACATACGGCGACAATGCTCTTCAGAACAAAGATGCAGAAGATGGTTTCAGCAATATTTATCAGTATCTAATAGCAGATACCTAATAGCAATCATCTTCATCATCATAACCATGTGCACTCTTTTAACTGGAGCATATATTCGTCACAAAATGCCGCCACAAAGCTCTGTCAGCTGCCACAGTTCTCGCCTCATACCTTGTCAGATCTGCCTCCATTCATGGCAATTTTAAAGATATTTTTCTTCAAGTATAGCGTCATTGATAGTCCAGACTGCCCATGTGGTAGCCTTTTCAAGATGCTGAACAAATTCTGTGGCATTGCCCAATATTAGAGTCAAATAGAGAATGGATTTTTAGCGCAATCCAACAGCTGCATGAACCTGTTGGATACGTCGACCTCATCTCTATGGCGTACTAACTACAACCGGTTGGTGTGAATTTGATCCCTCACCCGTAAAATGCCAGTCATAGTCTATTAATCAAAATTGGCGGTAAACGAAAGTCGTCCCGTGAAGACCACCCATTCACAGTGAATTTCTGTAATAGTTAATGATAATGCGTGAATGTCGGGCTGTAGTCTATGACAGATTCACGGGAAGGCCTTCAGCCACTCTCTAACATGTAGCTTTTTGCGTGCGTCCAGTAACGGGTCCCCATCTGGGTCTCCAAAAACAGGATGGGACAGGGAGGGTTTTCACTAACCGAGTCTATGACATTGGCGGATCACCACTCCAAATGCAGCACTTATATGCAGCATGGTAAGCGTCATAGAATTCCACAGATTAGACTTCAGAATCACTATCACCATCTCTCCGTATTCTCCTGTATGTTTTTACTTATTTATATATTTACTAATTATATTATCATAAGATCAATAGTGGCTACTTGAAATAAATACTTGCTGACATTGTTTACGTTTTTTTTTGTATTTTATTCTCATTTGTTTACTCAATAAACATTTTATTGTCTAATAGAAAATTATATTGAATTATCAGTCAGATTTAGGTCAAGATATGTTTCATGTGAATTACTCCTGACCTAGAATTGAAGTTATTAACAATCTATATTGAATGATATACAATATTTATAAAGTAATCAGATTAATGATTATTTAGATGTTTTTTTATATGCGAAGGTAGTCCGATAAATACTTTCGCCTACAAAAGAAAAAACAAATGTTTTGGAAAAGTGGCGATTTATTTCTCAACATAGTCTTCTTTTACCTCGATATACTTGACACAGCGATGCTCCAACATCTTTAACCCGTCTGAGGTTTGGCAGTGCAATCGGTAACGTTTGAAGAAGTTGAGGACATCCTAAGCCAGGGACTCAACGAGATGTCCCAATACTACAAAACCAATTATCTCAAACCCAACCCATCAATGACAAAAGTCTGCTGTTTCCACCTTAGAAACAGGGAAGCTAACAGAAAGCTTCGTGTCACGTGGGAAGGTAGAGTACTGGAACATAGCGACCATCCAAAATACCTCGGAGTCACTCTAGATCGCACCCTCACCTTCAGGCGTCATTGCAGCAACACCAAACAGAAAGTTGCAACAAGAAACAACCTCATCCGCAAACTGACCAATACTCATTGGGGAATCCAACCACCTGTCCTTCGTACCTCAGCTTTAAAATCGTAAGCTTTTTTTGCCGCTTCCTGTATATATTGATACAAGATCACATGTGTGACGTTAGCATTTAACATCTAATCCTATGGGAATGAAAAGCTGTGTGTTAAAATACTCAACGTAATATTAAGATTCAAATTTGGAACAAAATTCGAATTCTATTTTTCGATTATTTTTTTTCAGCTGTGTTCAATTGTTTACAGACGTTTTTGTTCTTGAATTTATATTAAACATTTTTAAATTATTTCTTCTCCAGGTCGCTCAGACACATTTTTGGAAGTTATAATCAATTTTGTCAAAAACTTCAAAACTGTTCAGCTGTGGGATTCTGTATTAGGCGTCAGCACCATCGTTATCTTGCTGCTTTTAAGGGTAAATATATACTTTACATACGTACATAGAAACAGAGCACTTAAAATGAAATTCTAGGAATGCTGTATGAGGAAAGACTGAACTGGAAGCAGACCTTGTGGACACAAAATATGTCAACGGACTACTACTGCACTTTACCCGCCTCACACCCGCATCACATCGGAGAACAGTTAAGTCTGCTTGATAACGCGATCATTCAGATTATAATCAGTTGGCAACAGATAAGTCCAGTGGGAGTCCCCTCTGAACAATTGTGGCCACTGCACAAAAGTGCTAAAAGAAAGAACCCGTGAAAGAGATTAGAATCGCATTCATGGGTCGTAAAGAGATGGAGATAGAAGATAGATTCTCTCACCGAAAATACGAGAATACAAAGATTGTAAATGCGTGGAATTTTTTTTTAGTGGCCACAAAGTCTGCATGCCCGATAGGGCCGAGGTGATTCCCTCGAACTGCATCGAAAAGGACTTATTTTTCTAATAAGAGGAACTGACAGTCCCAGAGAATGTGCTCTGAGGTCTGGAAGGGGGCGCCACAGGGGCAACTTGGGCTTGAAACTAAATTAAATGAGTATAATCTGTCATCAAAAGCGCGGAAAAAACGGACTACTACTGTTTGGAAAAAGTTGGAATCTCATCATTATACTATATACCCTCCCTAATGCCTTATCCCTCGTCAACTCCTCCTCCAGCAACTTCGCCGAGTACATGCTGTGTATATTTGTCAACGGTCTTCCAGATCGGCGAGAGCCTGGGGGCTTGATGTAAAAGCAGCTCTATTTTATGTTCTCCTGCAGCATTCGCAGACCGTGTGCCAAACAGGTCTCTGTTCGCCTCTTGATGGACTGCAATATAGAGGGCAGCTTTCGAATATTGCTTAAATTCAATGTCATATTCATGCTGTATCGTTAGGTGTAAAATATGTATTCTATTTTAAATTTAATAATCAATTATATTTTAAATATTTGTTATTTATATTATTTTTTTCCAGGAGTTGAGAAGATGGGGCAGCAGAACAAGACCTCCTGGCATGTCCATGTGCAGAAGCATCTTGTACAAGTTCAATTGGCTCGTTTCTTTGTCTCGCAATGCAATTGTCGTCATTGCAGGATGTCTTATTGCTTGGGCGCTCAAACAGTACGGACTCACGCCATTCACTGTGACAGGTGAGAAACATCATCAACCTGTGTCTGTCTAACTCCTGATTCCTGACTTACATCCTTTCCTGATCTTTCATCTTCCGTATCCGACCTCCGCTACTCTTTGAAGAAGGTATTCTAATATCCGATAAGGAATCTATATAAGCTTTCATGTCTTTGTTATAATATCATGTTTTGTTTTCATCTTAAAATAAGGTAAGATTGACTTGTAAAATGTGTTTAATGAACTAATTATTTTGACAGTAATTAATTCAATTTTAAAGATGCATTAACTGCTTATGTTCCTAGTTTTTTGTACAAAATATGATGTTAGTTCCAAACGCAATTTGTATAACTGTAAATGTTCCACTTTTAAAGAATAAAACAAGTTAAAAATTTGGATGAAACCACTTCTTCTTCTTCTTCATGTCAGCGACGTCAAATTATTTTTTCCCAATATCTGGCAACATCGATAGCTCGTGTGTTGCCCAGCATTAGGTCCTGAGATGTGCAACTTGTTGGGCACATGGAGCAGAATCGTAGGTGTGAGGCGGTCTGCAGGTCTCCACAGTCGCACAATAGTGTCTCTCCCTGCCGAAGCATTCCCCACCGCTCGAGGTTGTCCTTTGTTCTACCAACTCCGGTTCTTAATCTGTTTAGGGATTTCCAGGTCCGCCAGTCAAGGCTCTTGCCAGTTGGGAGGCCTTCCTTTGGAGTAATGAAATCCTCTGGTGCGATTTGTTGCCAGAGTTGGAGTCTCTCATTTTCAGGGCTGGATGTGAGAGGTTGTGTGGATTTCAGAAAGCTGCTTCGAGACTTCAATCTTGGTGTTGGGGGTATCTGATTATACAAGCAGTGGGACGGTTGGTTGGTTGCCTTACGCATTTCTTCGGCGCATATGACTTTGCGTCTTAGCTTCGGTGGTGTGATACGGGGGAGCATGAAAAGAACCTCCACGCGGTGCACCCTGGAAACGGAATTTCGGACTTCCTCTTCCGGCCAATCTTTTCAACCCAGCGACAACAAAAACAAAATGAGAAGCAGCAAACCAGCTCTTACCACCATGTCCATCAACATGAAACCACTGACTAGGGACTCAGTGTTTTCTAACTTTGTATCAAACCACTAAGTCCCTACTAAGTGGTTTCATACAAAGTTGTACTTATTTTATTTTTTAACCCTTTCGCATCGGTTGTCGGCATATGCCGTCATAAGATTCCCCAACCGTTGACATTGGTTAACGTGGTTTATCTTTTTGCTACTTTCTTAGAATAGTTTTTTATGCATCATCTGATAGCTAAAGGATACAAGAACCAATGTGTGCAGATAATTACATTTATGCTTCAAATACTAGTTTTATAATTGACAGTAAAATTTGTATTAAAACCGAGCCGTAATGAAAGGGTTAAATATGGAGTAACCGCAAAGTTGCTGCTTTCTACGAGTAAGTTCCACTTTTATTTTGTATTAAGATTAATGTGTTTTTTTTTCTAGGTGAAGTCGATAAAGGCCTTCCTCCATTTCGTCCGCCGCCATTTTCAACCTCGATGGGCAACACAACTTACAACTTCTGGGAAATGGTCCAGGAACTCAACACGAGCATCCTCACCATCTCCATGATATCCATTCTTGAGGCAGTAGCCATCGCCAAGGCCTTCTGTGAGTCTTCAGCTTCATAACAATAACCTTTTTTATGTAAACACACTGACATCCCCCGTCTTTAAAAAGGTAGTTATTCAGTCGCGTGGTGGCAGGATGAGGAGCAGATTGATAACAGACAGACTTTTTCAGAAGCACATATATATTAACGATTTAGGACTTGGTTTCCCCGATTGATCGTAACATGGCGTTACTTTCGCCTTGATAGATCGGGACTTTAACAATGCGATCTCGCCGACGTTGGCATACGACTGAGCGCGCTTGTTGGCGCTGAGGCTGTCGCCCAGCGCTCAAGTGGCGATCTACGTAACTAGTCCAAAATGCACATATGGCGACACATACATGTACGACAAGCGAACAGAAATAAGAGACGAAAGATTGTATATCGAGGTTTTCGGTACCAGTCAGCAAGGGCTATATCATGCTGATGTCGACACACAAGAGAATACTGATAGATGGTGATAGTGATGCTGAAGATCTGTGGATTTTATGAAGCTTAATATGCTATATGTGACTAAGCACTGCATGTAAAGTGTTGATCCGTCAATGTCATAGACAGCCCTATATTCACGCATCATACAATTATTACAGGGATTCATTATGAATGGATGGTGTTTATGGGCGACTTTCGTCTATCACTAATTTTGATTAATAAGCTATGACTGGAGTTTTACGGGTGATGGATCAAATTCACACTAACCAGGAGGTATTTAGAGAGCTTATAAATCTTTTTTTTTTGTATCTAGATTGGGGATTAAACCTTGGACCTTCTGTTTGGTAGGCAAACCCTTTAACCATTGAGCTATACCTGAAGAAGGGAGAAGGTAGAAGGAATAAATGGACATACATGTCGTTTTTAATGCTCAACTTGTTACGTTTACAATTTTTTTAAATTACTTTTTTAGCAAACGGCAAGATGGTGGATGCCACACAGGAGATGTTTGCTCTGGGAGCTTGCAACATCTTGGGATCCTTCGTCAGCAGTATGCCCACAACTGGGTCCTTCACCAGAACTGTTGTTAACCACGCTTCGGGTGTTCAAACCACTATGGGAGGCATCTTTACTGGTTTGTAACTTCATTTTGATATACATTCTCCCTACATCCGATCCATATCTGGAACATATGGTCACAACAAATTGCAACCATTTAGTTTTGTGAACTGCCACTGTCCATTCCTAGTTCTAGGCCATATCTACATCTGAAGTCCAACCTCCAGAGCAGAAGTCCGAGTGCTTGAAGAAGGGGTCTCCAAGGCGAATTTTGTAATTAATTTGGTAATCTGATTTTTAAGGAAATCGGATGATTATCCAATGCTCCAAAAGCCTAGACTATTTAGTCCTAAGAGGCGGCTCAACCCAAGATCTAATGCAGCCGTATAATGGGATGTGAGAAAAGATGCCTGCGTAGAATATTTTGGGTACAATGGATTGACTTTGTGAGAGCAGACAAGGCAGGCTTCTATGCTACAGTCAATCAAGAGGCAAACGTGGACCTGGTTGGGACATGTTTTGAGAATATCTGAGGAGAGCATAAACTACAGCTGCATTTTAAATAATATGTTTGTATTGTTTTCTAGGTGCTTTGGTGTTGATGTCTCTTGGTTTTCTGACCTCAGCGTTCTACTATATCCCTAAAGCAGTTCTCGCCGGTTTGATTATCTGCGCCATGATATTCATGGTGGAGTTGGAGGTCATCGCACTACTATGGAGGTCCAGAAGTAAGACAATACAATGCGACTTACCACCATATAAATAATTCTGTGCTTATACTTAATACTTGGTTTTCTGACATTGGTATTCAATTGTTTAACCGGTGGGATAATGGTTATCAAATAGTAGTTAAAGTGTCCAAACCGAAGGCTTAAAAATGAAGAATAAAATAAACCGATTTCTAAGCTCTATAAATACCGCCGCTTGGTGTAAATTTAATCCTTCACCCGTAAAATACCAGTCATAACCTATTAATCAAAATTGGTGGTAGACGAAAGTCGTCCCGTGAACCCCACCCATTCATAGTGAATTCCTGTAATAATAAGGATGATGCGTTAATGTCGGGCTGTAGTCTATGACGTTGGCGTATTAGCACTCCACATGCAGCGCTTATCCATATGTAGAATGACAAGCGTCATAAAAGCCACAAATGAGACTTCAGCATCAATATCGCCATCTGTTGTTATTCTCATGTATGTGTTTATATAAAGAAATAATAGTGTTAATACTGGGAGGCTGCTTTGGTTAAACATCTTATTTTTAAGTCATTGCATTATCGATTACAGTATTTACACTATTTACATGTATTTCAGAGATTGAGTTGCTTCCTTTCCTTGGAACCCTTCTGACGTGTCTGTTCATCGGACTGGAGATCGGAATCCTGGTCGGTATAATCCTCAACATACTTATGATTCTCGCCACTACTGCAAGGCCAGAGATTCCTGTGGAACTAATGAGGGTGAGTTTGCATTATTATTTATTTTAATCTAGCAAATCTATCGCGAATGTGAGATAGCTCTTAAGAAACAAAACATATCACATAGACTAACAACTTCTTCTATATAAATAACAAATCCGCCGTATCATGGAATATGACAGTTGCTTTGGGTTGGAGTTCCAAAATACGTTCTAGATTTAATTGACACCGTTAAAAAAAGAGCAATTCTTCTGATAAATAGTGGCAAATTGTTGTCTAACCTGCAATCCTTGGAACACAGACGTAAGATTGGTTCATTTAGTTTGTTGTTCGATCTGAAATAAAATAAATAATTCTTCCTGCATGCACCCTCAACCAACAAATTCGTCTTACACTTGCCGAACACTCATACATGTTTAACGTATGTCGACCAAGAACTGACTGTTTTCAAAATTATTTCCGAAATGTAACTGATAAGCTCTGGAATTCTCTTTGTTTCTGTGTTTCTTTCTTCATACATTTAGGATCTCTTCAAGAAACAGATAAATACACTCTTGAAATCTCTCCAACCCACTCAACACAAACACTATACACATTTCTCAGACGTCATTACATTTCCATGTCCGCTTCCTTAGGTGGAGCATATGGACATCTCGAGCCGATGTCATGAAGCTCTGTCAGACGCAATAGTTCTTGCCTTATCTCATGACAGCTCTGCCTCTCACAGCTCCACCGAGTACATTCAATATTTAGTTCCCTACGGCCTTCAAGGATGGCGCGTGCCTGATTGCTAGAAGAAAAAGATTATCCCTTATATATGTTCCATATATGGAACATATGGTCATTACAAATTTTCGGCACTTATTTCTGTCAGCTGTCACTGTATATTCCTCGTTGTAGAACAAATATGCACCTGAATGTCCACTTAGGAACATATATGGTTCCCAACAACCTCCAGAGCAGAAGTCCGAATACTCGAAGAGATGGTAGCTGTATTATCCGAGTCATATTTTTTGGTGATATGTTAATCAGTTTTTTTTAAGGAAATCTGATGATAACCCCGAAGTTTTCGAGGCCTGGACCATTTTGTCTTAAGGGTCCGCTCAATAGGATAAAAAGGCAGCTGTAGTAAATGCTCTCCTACGACATCTATAGTACATGTCCCAGCTAAGTACGCCATCGTCTATTTAATGATTGCAGTATGGGTGAGCTGCCTTGATTGCTCTCTCGACATGTCATCTGTCAAACCAGCCTCTGACGTCATGGCTGAACATCATAGAGTGCAACTTTCTAAATATCCTGCATGTGATCACATAAAATAAATATTTTCTTATTTTTCCAGGTGCACGATCAGGATGTTGTGATAGTCTCTCCTACCGAGAGTCTGCTCTACTGCTCGGCCGATCATTTCTCCCGCAGTGTCATGGCGGTCGCCTTCGCCAGAGAGTTTAGAGACAGTCAGTCGTTGATGGTCGTCATTGATGGCAGCCATATGAAGATTGTGGACGTCACAGTTGCCAAGGTAATAAAGAAACATGTCACCACAGAACGACGATTGACAGAAACCAGGACAATTCGTATGATTTTATGGCAAAATATGTAGAAAAAAGGAAAATGAGATAACGATTTTCAAATTAGCCAAGGAGTTCTCTCTGAACAATTGTGGCCGTTGCGCATAAGTGCTAAAAAGAAAGATATGTTAATAAGATTAGAATAAAATTCACAGGTGAAAAGGAGAAGATAGATTCTCTCGCTGAAAATAACGAAATATATAAATGCGTAGTTTTTTTTATTGGCCACAATGTCTGCATGCCCGGTTGATTAATTGAATTGCATAGAAAAAGACCCCTCTTTCTAACAAAAGGATCTGACAGTACTAGAGAATGTGCTGTGATGTCTGGAAGAGGGCGCTATAGGATCAACTAGGGTTTGAAATTGTATTAAATGTGTTTAATCTATTGTTAAATGTGCCGTGCCCAGTTATTAGCTGGGTAGACCAGTGATCTGGCTTTATTCATTGAGCAGTGAATCTGAAATTAATGTCTGTGAAAAACAGAAAGGTTGTTTTAACTTTTGTGGAAGATGCAACACTTTTTCCATGTGGCCGCAAGGGCATCAGCACAAAGCTTTATGGGCTTGGAAGCGGTGTTCGGATGGAATACAATATCTTCAATCCTAGACGCATGACCACGACAAAGGTGATATAAAGCCAGACGTTGCTGTACTAAAAAATCCAGAGAGGCTATTCCCAAAAGAACCGGAAGGACCTCTTTTGAATATGTCCTAAAGGCTTGGCAAGAAGAGCGATTCTCTACCCGTCATAGAAAGCAGGAGTTGACGGCGGTCACAAGAGTCTGCCTAGAAACTAACTCCGTTAAAGACATACTCTGATAAATTGAGTTATATTAGAGCTTAGCCGTACGGAAAGATACACTCTAACTGGCCCTGGAGAGGCCTACAGCCTTCTAAAAAACTTACTTTAGCGTAATTAATATTTTATTGTATTTTTTTTGTTTTAGAATATGAAAGTGATACTCGAGAACCTGAAAGCCAAAGATCACAAGGTGTTCCTGTGGAGGTTTCAGCCGCTGGTTCAGAACGTTCTAGTAGGAGTCTACCCGAGTGTCACATCTCTCTTCGTGGAGCAGCAGAGGCTGGAAGAGATCGTCAAATGTAAGTTTAAGCGCAAAACCCCGTGTCCCTGCCTCGGTCACTCTAGAACAAACCATTACAAACCCGACAACTCGGGAAAGGTTTCGACTTCGTGTAAGAGTTGCATTTATCGGTCTCAGTTTGAAGCAGCAGCTTTACAGTTTTTTTTTACCAAAGATGCAGCAGAATTTTGCTGCTAGAGATAATCAATGTAGTTAGCATAAATTATGCCTGCTCATCATTGAGCATAACTGATCATAATCATAAGAAAATAAGCACTGATTTAAATCTTAAATGTTGTTTATACTACTAGCTAATGATTGTTTTTCTTTACGTCTTGAATAATTGATAAGATCTTGCATAGTTTGCAATTATTTGATCTTTGATTGCTTGCATTTCGATTCTTATAAACAAATCCGTATTTGAATGTTCGTTTGTGTTTGCCTGTTAGCTCCCTTTTTCTGTTTTAATGCACAGTTTTGATTGAAGCAATATTTTAAAAGAACAAGACGGATTACAAAGAAGATTTAAGTAAATACCTACCTACACTATTTGAGTTGACCTAACACCTTGTTTATTTAATATTTCATCTTAAATTTAATTCAGTTAATTTCTGACATTTTAAATGCGATTTTTGTGATACATTAAGCATGAAAGCTTTTTTTACTTCCATATTTTTTTTTATTTCATACAAGTAGCCATTTCTACTATTTCCATCTGATGTTCGAATTAATTCGAAAAATTGGTTGACATGTAATATTTACTATCTTGAAGGTCATGTAGCATAATTTCATATATTTATTTTATTTTATCACGTAATTTCATAAAATATATTTAAAAAATAACCACATTATTTCGTGGTATCCGATTTCCAATGTTAATTTTACAAAAGAATCTAGTAAAAGTGTGCACCCTTGCTGTACTCCTTTTTACACTTGCTATTTTTATGGTATAACACTATTAACCGATAAACATAATAAATCAAGTAAGAAAAATTTAAAGAATTTTCAGTAAAACATAAAACCAAGTGAAGATTTTCTATTGACTCTTAAATTACTGAAGATATTACAAAAAAATGCATTTAAACAATATTTACAACTACAAATTTATTGTAATGGCCGTCAATGATTTAGATACTGACCAATTAATTATTTTAACTACCATATTAATATGAATTACAAGCTTTTCGATTTACATATAGTAGATAATGTGACAAACGCATGTGATTTTATTTTATTTATTTATTTCTTTAATATGACTAGTGAAGTGCTTTTTTACTAACCATGTTATATTTATATTTATATTTCTCTTTGTCTATACTTACATACTTCTGTACTATGTAGTAAATTATCTATGTAATTAGTTTATGTTAATATTTATTTATTAATAATTATAGTATAATACTTTGAAAATTCTACCAACAACATTTTATTCAACTTTTAATTATAATTCCAGAACATTTTTATTTAGGCATGTATTTCTTTGTTCAGTAACTAATTCAAGGTTTTGGCAGTGAGTTAATTTAATTGGCAGTAAATAAAATTAATCGGAAGTAGACCAAATAAATTGGCATTATCCACTGTGTCCGTATGAATGTGGTCAGTTATAAAATTAAAATGGTAGTAATATATTAAATATTGGTAAAATTAATGTTTAATTTATTAATAGTTAACCCATAAAATGGAAACCTAACCTTATGTATTATTAATTACCATTCATTAATTATTTATTACCAATTTATTATTTTTCCACTGCCAATTTATTATATTTATGTGACCTTTTTATGTATTTATATTTTGGCAATAATATACATAGCATTTAACAATAGAAATAAATTTACTACTTTAACTGCATGGAAAACAACCATTTTTAATTTATGGTTTTAGTCAAGAATTCTTATGTAGTTCGATGATAGATATTTCATTATTGTCTATGAATTTTTTTGAGGTTAATGTTGTTGGTTTTGTTTTCAATATTTTTGAATATTTAACACAATAAATTGAAATGCTTAATAATTTTCCATATTTTCATTTCAAAAATTCTTATTTATTTTACAGATGCCGGCACGAGACCCGTCGAAGACCAACCAACAGTGTTAAACATATAATTTATTGACTAATCTTAGTCACATAAGTACATGACAAATAACGAAAAAAATACATGTTTATATGGGATCAAAGAAATACATGTTTACAGGTTAATCACCTGACCTTCTTAAATAATATTGGTTATATACCTACCACAACCGTCTCTGATACCCAGGGGCTTGTTTGGTTTACATGCTTCAGATTGTAGTGACTGACCCCGTATGCAGAGTCATTCCTTGGTTTAAGGTAACGGACTTAAGATTCGTATTACAAATACATTTCTTGCATATGGTTGAATACGGAAAGGTCTAATACGACTGTGAAGCTCCAAACTAGCAAAAGATTGCCGAAGGAGAGCATAAACCAAAGTGATGACATTTGTCTCGAAAAGTAAAGAGTAGATGCTGAGGAACCGTTGAAATCATGTTAATTTCATTATACGACACTGAAATGAACACGGTTACAAATGTTCGTGGTTCGAATCCCAGCCATTTATATAAACCAAAGTGATGACATTTCTCTCATCAAAGAATCTGAGAAAAGTAAACAGCAGATACCGTTGAAACCATGTTAATTTTACTATTCGGCACTAAAATGAACACAGTTACAAATGTTCGTGGTTCGAATCTCAGCCATTTATTTTTCTCTGATTTGTCAATAAGAGAAATGTCATAGAATATGATGTTTGCTGTGAATTTGTGTGTCTATTCAGTGGTCGGATAATTTTGGTAATAAATCTTCAGTGGTGTATGAAGTATTAGAATATCGAAATATATTCTAAACCCTCAATTTTTTAAATATATAATTATTTTAATTAAATATAGGAACCATTATTAGGTACCTGCATTATGAAAGAGTTACCATTAGTCATTTTAACAGTTTTAGGCAGTCTCACACCAACACGTGGTGGTACTACAAGACCCCAGTTATAAATGTTTTAATTTGTAATGTTAAATGTTATAATTTTTGACAGTCCAGTAACATTCCAATAGTATTAAAATAAGAGAGTATTATTTCTTATTTCATCATATTTATTTTATTGTTTTATGCAGGTAAATGAAATACCTCTGCTTTAATGTTAAGCTTTAACAACTTCTATGCGGGTTAGGCTATGAGTAGAAATGTTAACATCTTTCTAATTGCATTTCATATGTTTATATCTACATTCATGACTAACCTTTGAGGCACCATGATCTCCATTTTATTACTTTAATGAATAATACCAAATTCTTTTCAATGGTGCTCTAATGGGGAAATAGTGTGATGGTTTCTAATGCCTTACACACCCAATCAGTATAATTGAATACAAATATAGAACGAAGAAGTAATAGTTTTTTATATATTGTATATATATAGTTGCTACACACTAATTACTGAAATATACCATATTACTAGATTAAAAGACATAACAAGGATGTGAAAAGTTATACATAGTATAGGTATATCAAACCATGGATATTTACAATTATTTATATGTTATTTAGTTACCAATTTATAATGTAAGATGTTTGTTTGTTAAGATCTTTATATAAAATGTTGAATTACATATAGTAGAAGCCACACGGCTGACAATTTTCTATTTATAAAGAGTCTGTGATATGAGAAGATTGATTAACTCAATGATGATTTTTATTATGCCGATGAGAATTTTAATTATCTCAATGAGAATATTAAAATTATCTCGATGAGAATTTTGATAACCTCGATAAGAACATTAATTCTTTCAAAAATAATTTTGATAATCTCGATGAGAACGTTACCTATCTCGATGAGTAAATTGACAATACCAATGAGAGTAGTGATTATTTTAATGAAAACATGGATTGTCTCACTGAGGACATTGATTATCTCAATGAGAATTTTGATTATATCGATGAGAACATTGATTATATCGATGAGAACATTGATTATCTCGATGAGAACATTGATTATCTCGATGAGAACATTGATTATCATGATGAGAACATTAATTATCTCGACAGAACATTGATTATCTCAATGAGAATTTTAATTATCTCGTGAAGATCTTTGATTATCTCAATGAGAGCATTAATAATTTATTTATAATATAATCGAAAGCATAACTAACTTATTGTTAGTCTTAATGAGAGCATAGATAAATTGATGACTTTGTATCAATGAGAACATTGAGAAATCATTGTTAATCTTGAATAAGAACAATTGAAAACATTGACAGTTATTGATCTTAAATAAGAACATTGATAAGTGTCAATTTTTAATTAAATAATCAATGATAATCTTTTAAAACCATTTTATAAATATCTTGTAGTCACATAATATTAAGATAATTTTATCATTCTTATATCTTTGTAATGAAAATCTAAATATGTTTCATTTATCTCTTAATACCTAGAACTATTTTAATTTTATTAATTTTTAATCTACATGTATACAATTATCTGATTTAGCAAAACCTAACCCCTAATAAGTATATTTATTACTTTAATATCCTTCAATACGGCAGTCACCTTTGAATTGGAGACCCAAAATACCTTCTAAACTTGAGTGACTCAGTTCAAAGGAGAGCAATTTGTTTGATAAACAATGACACTCTCATGTCTAACCTCCAATCAATGGAACACAGGCGTAAGATTGGTTCACTTAGTCTTTTCTACCGCTGCTCTTCGGAACTTAAAGAACTACTTCCTCCTGCACCCACCCACAACAAATCTTCTTGATAGTTATATGGGTAATTTTTATAACAAAATTTCTCTGCCCTATTGGGCATGTGGGCTTTGTGGTTATATACTTACACACAGTCGCTTAAAATGTCACATATTACATTAAACCAAAAAATATGTTTTTTATTGTATAGTTGATATATAAATAATGTTTTAATAAATGATTATTGATTACATAATATTACAAAAGTTTTATTTATTTTTTATATCGCTGGTGGTTACAGTCCTATCAGTTGCCATTGTACATTCCACGTCCCAAGACATCTGCTCTAGAACGTCCCACCTGGGAACATGTACAGTTCCCAATGACCTCCAGTGCAGAAGCTCGATGACTTGAAGAAACGGCAGCTTTAGTAACCAAGGCATATTTTTGGGTGATATCTTAACCCTTTCATTACGGCTCGGTGGAATACAAATTATACTGTCAATACGGCGTGAATTTTTCAAACCATTTTTTTTTTGCTTAAAAGTAGTATTTGAATCATAAATGTACTTATCTAACCTATTGTCATATATCGCATTGGTTTTGTACCCTTTAGATATCAGATGATGCATAAAAAAATAATATTATATTTAAAAAACGTTCATTATGTAACTCCATACATATGATGGCATTGACACATGCGGTTTACAGAAAAATCGCTCCTGTGGCGAAACCTTACGATATTTATTTACATGCTTTACAGATTCCTGTAAAAAATACATGTAGGTTGATAAAGGGAATGACTGCACTTCCAATTTCCTACCGTAGATGCCACAATGAGTACCAAAGGAAATAAAACGATATATCACGTCAACCGATGTCAACGGTCGGGGAATCTTTGAAGGCATATGCCGACAACGATGCGAAAGGGTTAAGCGGATATTTTTTCAAGGTCCGATGCTCTCGAGGCGTGGATTTTTTGATCCTGAGGAGCGGCTCAAGCCGACCAGCAACACGAAGCTGGAAACCCATCCATGTTTTGGTACGTGCCCAATGTGACTTAACTTTAGATGTGGTATTGTCGCTCGACAGTCTTCGGTAAAAGTGTATTCGTATTTGTAGTTTTCGTTATTTTTCAAGAGGTCACCACTGTATCGAATTCAAGCAATGATCGCGCACCATTCCAATTTTTACGGGCACTTAAAATTTGAGAAGCGTTGGATTATTTAGAGGGGATTGCGTATATGTACGTTGGTTTTCTAAATTGCTATACTCAGGATTGCATTGTGCACAAAATGGAAAGCCTCTAAAACTTGGCACCAAAAACAAGGTTGGAATGATAAAGTAATCAAATTGTTTTCTATCATAAATTAAAATATATAATTATTCCAGATCATCGTAAGGCCACCCTGCGGCTGAACATGTGGAGAAGCGCAACTGAGGAGAATACTTTGATTGCCCCGAAAGAGGACCTAGCCCCTGAACACGTCCAGGGATGGAATATATGGAGGTAGATTAACAAACTTCGGACCGGACTATGCAAGATGAGGACACAAATGAAAGCCTGGCAGTTTTACAGCGGACGGACTTAATGTGACTGCGGCGTGGAGCAGACCTTTTCACACCTTCTAGAGTGTGTCTGAGTAGCTGCACCCAGGAAGACCTGATGATGGCCGGGAGTAACGCCTTCGACGTCACCTACTTCTGGGCAGACAGGATCTGACCCTGTTGCTTCCGACACGATTATATAATCGTGTCGGAAACACCTAGAAGTGGGTGACGTCGATGACGTTACTCCCGGCCATCATCAGGTCTTCCTGGGTGCAGCTACTCAGACACAGCGCACACTCCAGAAGGTGTGATATATATATATATATATATATATATATATATATATATATATATCGTATAAGCTTAAAATAGACAATACAACCTCTGATGCAACGCAAACGACAAACCAATCAACAGCGCTACGTCAAGAAAAGAACGGCGCTCTCTTGTGCCCATATCTTCGCTATTGAAGCAGTCAGTAAGTGTTACGGCGACTTCATTCGAAAGTGGTCGGGATTGAGTTAGTTCTTGTTGGGATCCCTCTTCCTGACCGTGGAATAGACTCAAGGGCATTACACTAACCACTTGAACTCTCTGCACTATTTGCGCACGTTCTAAGCTCATGCACTTGTCTCCATAGATTTCGCATACCTGGGAATGGATTTCTACCGGCGCAATGTTTTTTGCAGACAGGAAACGGATCACCAAGCCCAGCTTACATCTAGCGGGCGAAGCGAGGGGGAGATCCAAGCCAAGACTGAGCTCTGCAGGCAGCTTGCTAGGAAAGTATAAATAAAATAACAGCCCTTTTCAGGACATTAGCGCCATGGGTACCTTATTTTACGGATAACCCTCGTAGATTGTCGATAGAAAATATTATGTTTAAAAATGTTAATTTTGATGCTAAATTGTCATCACGCCAGTCCTGATAAAGCATATCGAAACATGTGTTATGTGCATGTCGCATTAGCAAGGGTATTTACATAGTATCCACTGCGGAACTGACGTCAGCTGATGGCGATTCGGTTCAACAATCAATGCTATCGAATGCCACACAATTAATGGCGAGGAAGTCGCTTCAATGCAGGCGAGAGCATCATCATACAGTGATCATCACCAGACTGTGATCAATCAATCAACAGTCAACAAAACGCAGCCTCATCTAATCTGAACACAATTTCAAGTTCACAGAATTTCGCTCTTATTGAAATAAACCAAAATATATATAAGTTAAGTAAATCGACGATATTTTATTTATTTTATATTTTATTTTATTAACGGCCTAATTAGAAATACAATTAAAGAAGATGGTAATACAGAAAAAATATATAAGCTAAGACAATACATTTGGACAAAACATAAACGTGAGTAAATAAAACAGACATCACGCACATTAGTAGAGGGATCTGCGAAATGCCGGAAGGTCCTGCCCGAAAGTCCAAGTCACTAGAGGAGTTGACTAGTCTACATATTCTCAACATAGGAGAATAGAAACCGTAGTTGGTTTTGGATGTCCTTACATGTAACAGGTTACTGCCTCTAGTGAACCGGGAGGGGACACTGAACTTAATTTCCTGCAATAATATTCAGTCATCGATTATGGAGTTCATAATTTTAAAAATAAATAGCAAGTCAATCACTGTTCTACGTCTCTCCAATATAGATAAAGTCGCCTCTCTATATATTCATAGGAGTAGCTAGTTTTCTCTCAAGGCCGAGCAGTCGTGCAACTCTTGACAGGAAGCGATGTTGCACTGATTCAATCCGGTCGATATGAGTTCAATAGTAGGAAGACCATATTACATATATATAATGAACTAATTGAGGGGAGAGGTTGTCCTTTGAAGCTAAAAGTCCGTTATATAAAAATAGGTTTAGGAAACTCTGGATTGGTCACCGTCTATTGCTAACTGCGTGTCTCTGGTCGGTTGAGACAATCTTTAGGATCAAATGGTTTGGATTAGCGTATCGATTTTTCACTATACACTTTCTTTATATCCTAATCGATTCTGCCTCGGATCCTGCTCCATGTGCTCAACAAGCTGCACATCTCAAGACCTAATGCTTGGCAACACACGAGCTATCAATGTAGCCAGATACTGGACAGAAATAATTTGACGACGCTGACACGAAAAAGAAGATATCACTATTATCAACAGTTAAAGATTTTGTGTATTATTTCATTATTAATTTACGCATCCAATTTTCAATCGCTAATTATTGAAATATGTACTGATCTCACAGCACCGTGACGGAAGTTTTTTTTAGAAGAGTTAAGGAAACAACTTTGCGGGCCGCTAATTCGGTTCTATTCATCCAGAATTAAATTAAACAATCACGTCAATAAGCTGCTTAACCAAATTTGGTCCAATTGTTGCATCACAAAGCAAACAGAGCACTTCCCTGTTAAAATCAACACAGAATATTTTTTGCCCCCATTATTATATTAAGCATTTAAATATTTATACAGCAGAGCATTATTTATGTCAAATCCTTGAATGAGCGATTGAATTCAAAGTGATTTGTTTGCGAGACGTGCTGTTTTATATCTGCCATCTTTATTTTATTTTTATGCAAACACATGCAGCAGAATACAACCAAACAGTGATGAAAATGTATCAAATGTGCAGTCTACGATGCTCGCCATTTTGAAGGATGCTCAGATGTTTTACGCGAGAGGAATACCAATTAAAGTGTTTTGAGTATATTGATTTTTACCGAAGTCGCAAAACCGAAATTTAGCACACGATCAGTAATAAATAACTAAAGAGGGAAGTAAAAAATAATAATTCGGCAGTAGAAAAATAATAAATTGTCAGGAAATAATTAATGAGTGGTATTAATAATAGGTTAGGTTAGGTTTTTATTTTATGAGTTAATTATTCATTCGTTTCACATTATTTTTTTACCAATATTGAATATATTACAGACACTTTAATTTTAAAAAAAAACTGACCACAATTATACTTACACATTGGATAATGCCAATTTATTTAGTCAACTGCCGACTTATTTTACTTACTGCCATTTGATTTAACTTACTGCTCAAACCTTGGATTAGTTACTGAACAAAGAAATAAAGGCCTTTTTTTATTTTAACTTCCATTGGGATCGAACTCACGTCTGCTAGCATTGTAGTCTAGTGGCTTTAACATCTTGATTTTAGATCACTCTTGTCAGAGATGTTTATTACGGTAAAGGTACGCTTTGTCCTCAAAACAGCGCAAGGCATTATTTAATTTTATTTTTATTTTCCGATCGCCTTGAAATTTCAATGATGGCAATATAAGGTTTAGTTCTGGTCATTGCCGTGGGCTGGTGGTTCTAAAATGGTGCTCTGCGGAGCACAGCAGCTCCGCCACGATAGTAAAATACTCCACTACATATATCAGAAAAGTTATGAATATTCGTGGTATGTAAAAATATATTTGAAGAGCATATTTTTTTACGTTAACACATACAGGATAACAACCTCCTCTCTTTCAAAAAGGTTGTTACTCCGTCGCGTGATGGCAGGAATAGGAGCAGATTAATAACACACAGAGTTTTTCAGAAGCGCATTGACATATATTTACGATAAACTTTACAACCTTGCGGCCCAACCTAGTCACAGTATTCGGACGAGCCACAATACAATATGCTCTCGCCGACTGGTGGCACACGACTGATGCGCCCGTGATGGGCTGTGGCACCAGCGCCACAAGCAGCAGTCTATATAACTAGTCCAAAAATGCCAATATGGTGGAAAACATTCATGTCTGACAAGCGAACATAAATAAGAGACGAAAGATTGTATATCGAGGTTTTCGGTACCAGTCAGCAAGGCTATATCATGCTGATGTCAAGGAGTATACTGACAGATGGTAATAGTGTTGCAGGAATTTAATGTGTATTCTATGACGCTCACTATATTATATATAGCTAAGCGCTGCATGTGCAGTGTTGATGTGCCAACGTCATGCAACTACATCTCGACATTCACGCATCATTAATTTATTACAGGAATTCACTATCAAGGAATAAGTTAATGCATGATTCGCTAACTGCTTGGAACACCGCATATCAAGAATCATCTTCCGGAAGAATAACCAAGTCTTTCTTTCCACCCATCGAACACTTATTGACGTGGAAAAATACGAACTCCGTGGACTTTCATCTCACGCAAGCGTTTACCGAACACGGAATTTTTAGAGAATACGTAAAAAAAATTGGCCTCTCTTCTTGCGACGCATGTCCATGTGATCCAGGCATGCAACAGACAGTGAGACACTCTCTCAATAGGCGACGCGCTCTGTGTTGTCGCCTGGGAGTCTCGGCCACATTTCTTGGGAGGATTTTCCTGAACTGCTGCTTAGTTCTGACGGTCCCCTGCTGTTAAATTTTATAAAGGAAATCGTCGGGGCTACACGCGCGGTTAACGAGGCTGACATGGAATAGGCTCCTACGTTCTTCAACTATTTGTCAGACGGATAATCTAACCTTGTGTATAACTTGCAGGGCACAACACGCATCTATATATTTTTTTCTATTTGAAAAATAAATAAATGAATAAGTAAAAAAAAACATCAATGAGCGGTGTTCACGACTTAAATCTATTATTTATCATGAATTAATTAATTTTATTATATAATTAATATGCTATGACTGTCATTTTCCGAGTGAGGGATCAAATTCACATCAACTGTGTGTATTTATAGATCTGAGAAATCGTTTTTTTATTGATCGGGGATCGAACCGACGTCCTTAGACATTTTTCATAAAAGGTCCGCCAAATAACTTTTTTTATTTTAAAACAGGGCGCAAAACATCGAGTGTAGCTTCGGCTGTGTGGCACGTAGCGCCGTCTTGTTGAAACCAAATGTTGCCAATATCTTCCTCTTCAATTTTTGTGAACAAAAATTCGTTCAACATGGCCGCGCCGCATGGAAGCGCCATTGATGGCGCTTCACGCACACTTTCTGCCACAGCAGCAATATTCTCGGGTGTACGCACTGTTTTTGGCTTTTCACGCTTTGGTTTATCGATGAGAATGCCAGTTTCTTTAATTTTTTTCACAAGATAACGAACATACGGAGCTGACGGTGATTCTCTTCTTCCAAAATCCGTACGCAATTTTCACACACATTCTGCAACATTACCATGATTTTCAAAGTAATGTCGCAATATTTCCCAGCGTTGTTCAAGCGTATACACAACCATATTCGTTTAGCGGAATGATAAAACGAATTATCTGTCAAATCAGACATGAGCTAAGTGTTACCATTCACGAAATAAGCACTAGTTAAAAAAAAAAACGTTAGATGGCGGACCCTATATAATGTTTTCAGCGAATTTTCATAAAACGGTTCCTTCTGTGTCATTATTTTGGGTTGAACCGCCTCTTAGGACTAAATGATCCAGTCCTCAGGAGCATCGGACTAATCGCCCGATCTTATTTAAGCGTTAAAGTGTGGCTTGAGTGTATTTATAAAATAATTTGAACCAAGATGATTTTCGTACTCGGCGCATTTTCCATATAATACGTATTCGTATATTCAAATGATCCGTGACTTAAGAAATATTAAGAAACACTGATTCTTACACCAAGAACAAATATTACTTGTTGTTTATGCGTGACATCATCAGGCTTTTATTGCACAAACTGTATTAAATTATAATTCAAATTATTTATTTTGATGCATATTTTCAATATAAAATATTGTCACTAAAAATACCGTGAAAACCAGTTTTTTCTTCTTCTTCCCCATATCCGTTACATATCGGAAGCATATGCTAAGCATAATTTTCTTCCACTCAGTTCATAGATTTCTCTATGACCTGTATTTATTTGTTCAGTAACTATTGTAATTCAAAGTTGTAGCAGTAAATGTAATGAGTTGGCAGTTAATTAAATAAACTGGCATAAGATTAAATAAATTGGTAGTACGAATGTGGTCAGTTATAAAATTAAAATGTCAATAATATACTCGATACTGCCAGTTAATAATTTAAAATATTCAAAAATTTAATGAAATAAAACGTTTTTTAAGCTAAATGGCTAGTTATATCAAATTTATGACCAGGTCTATAAATAATTAGGACATCAAAAAGAAACCTAACCTAACCTATTATTAATAAGCATTCATAAATTATTATAAAAGCCGGGCGGTATAGTTCAGTGGTTAAAGCGTTTGCTTGGCAAGCCGAAGGACTTGGGTTCCCCTGCGGAATGATAATAAAAAAATATTTTTAATCGATTTTTGAGCTCTAAAATACTCTCGGTTGGTGTGAATTTGATCCTCAATCCGTAAAAATGCCAGTCATCATAGTCTATCAATCAAAATTGATGGTAGACGAAAGTCGTCCCGTAAACACCATCCATTCATAGTGAATTCTTGTATTAATTGAATGATGCGTGAATGTCGAGCTGTAGTCTATGAGATTGGCAGATTAACACTCCATACCGTGATTATACCATATGTAACATGTTGAGCGTCATATAATTCACAGATAAGTCTTCAGCATTACTATCACCATCTTTCGGTATTCTCCTGTATGTTTTTACATAAAAATGTCTGTTCAGAGATTTCTCTATCAAAGTTTTTCAGCATTCTACTATAGTGCATGTTTGTAAAAACTCTTGCAAAAAATACGAAGATAAGACATTTTAATTATCAAAACGTGCCACGTCATACGATCATTTAAATATTATGTTTAACTATTAGAAAGAGCACCTTAGAAGCTCTAATGATAATGACTTTTTAAGCACCGATTTGCTGCTGACCCGTAGTAACGACTTCACGAAAATAAAACAATGAAAAGTTTCACAACGAATTAAAACGTGAATTACGTGAATTTTTCAGCAATAAGCAACGCTTTACTTACAGCTTATATTGACGACCGTTTTATTATGGAATTCGTTAAGTCTTGATTGAAACGATTCGGCAGGCAATATTTGTCGTAACAGGAACGAGGTTTTTTAAGGCGATATCGCGTACACGTGTCATCTTATTTGATATTGTGTAGATAGGTGTATTATATAAACTAGGCGTATTATATAGATCACGTCGGTATTTAAACGATAAACAACTTATTCTTCTATACAAAGGACAAATCCGACCTATCCTTGAATACGGCAGTCACCTTTGGATTGGAGCCCCAAAATATCTTCCTCAACCACGTCAGTTTCAACATTTCCAAAACCCAATCATACACTTTCTCCACCAAGAAGACTGCTATGGATCCTGTATCTTTCAACGGTTGTTCTATTCAACATCCTTGTCGTATCAATCTCGAATAACTTCAAATATTACGAGTCAATTAAGTATAAAGCCAGTCTCGCTTCCAAAAAACTAGGTGTATTTTATAGATCGTGTTGGTGTTTCAACGATAAACAACTTATTCTTCTATATAAAGAACAAATCCGACCTATCCTTGAATACGGCAGTCATCTTTGGACTGGAGCCCAAAAATACCTTCTAAGCTTAATTGAATCAGTTCAAAGAAGAGCGATTCGTTTGATAAACAATGACACTCTTACGTCTAACCTGCAATCAATGGAACACAGGCGTAAGATCGGTTCACTTAGTCTTTTCTACCGTTATTACCACGGTCGCTGCTTTTTGGAATTTAAAGAGCTAATTCCTCCTGCATCCACCCACAACCGACAAACTCGTCTTACACTTGCCGAACACCCATACACGGTTAATGTAAGTCGACCAAGAACTGGCAGTTTCCAAAGTTCCTTCCTTAATGCTACCGGTAAGATTTGGAATGCTCTTCCAGCGTCTGTGTTTCCTCAGAGAAGATGAACATGTCTCTTGAAAGGGTTCAAGATGGGGTGACCACCTCAACCTTGTCAGTTTAAGCATTACCAAAACCCAATCAAGCACTTTCTCCACCAAGAAGACTGCTATGGACCCTGTATCTTTCAACGGTTGTTCTCTTCCAAAAGCAAGCTCCATCAACATCCTCGGAGTATCAATCTCGAATAATTTCAAATATTACGAGTCAATTAAGTATAAAGCCGGTCTCGCTTCCAAAAAACTAGGCGTATTATATAGATCACGTCGGTATTTCAACGATAAACAACTTATTCTTCTAAATAAAGGACAAATCCGATCTATCCTTGAATACGTCAGTCACCTTTGGATTGGAGCCCCAAAATACCTTCTAAACTAAATAGACTCAGTTCAAAGAAGAGCAATTCAAAGTCAAATCTTCGCCTTAAATTTAAAAAAGCCAATTTAAAAAAAAATTAACGTGTATTTTTTGCTATGGATCCCACATATTCACGATGGGTACTGTTTTTTTTTAACGTTAACGTTTACAGGAGAATACCGACAAGTGTTAATGTACAAATATCATCTGTGGATCCATTAACGCTTACCGTTTTGCACAAAGATTAGCGTTGCATGTGCAAAATTTTCCTCCAACGTTGTAGACTACAGTCCGGCGTTCACGCACAATCCGTTTTTAACAGTAACTCACTATGATAGGGTGTGTTTACGGGACGAATTTCGTCGACATCTGATTTTAATTAATATGATATGACTGTCATTTTACATGTGAGTAATTAAATACACACAAACCAGGTATATTTATAAAGCTTAGAAATCGATTACAATTATTTTTTATATACCTGTATATCTCCGCCGGGTATCGAACTCACCACCGTAGGGTGTGTAAGTGGTAAGCAAACGCTTTACCACTTAGCCATATCCGCGGCGTTAAATGTGTAACCCAGAGGATTGATAAAGATGGAGACTTAGGTGAAACACATGTTAAATATGTCGCAAGATCATAAAAACAAACCATAGCCGATAACCTACGTCATGGAAAACCATATTTAGGTTAGGTTGGGTTAGCTTATGTTATGTAACGTTAGGTTAGATTAGGTTACTATAGGTTTGTGTTAGGTTAGGTTTATTACCACTTCTGTGTGGATTCCATAAAAGAATAACAGCATTCAAATTACCAAAAAGTTGCCAGTCATCTGAATACAGGAACAGATGATCGATTATTTAAAGTTCCTCATTTTTTTAGGTATTTTTTTTTGACAGACGCAACACTGTGACTGCGAAATATTCGTATTACGTTTTTGTGTAAGCATTGCAAACTGTGTACAAGAGAAGTGTAACGAGTAATAGAATGGTGAGTATTATTATTAATATTTTACTGTAAAACGAAGATTATGCATTGAAAAGTAATAATTTTATATATGTTGTTCTTATTCGTAGTATCGATCCGGTGGATTCGTTTGCAGCAACAAAATCTTGCATCTCAATCTTCACTCTTCTCGATTCTCAGTATTGTAATTTTTTAAGTCTTGTACTCAAGACATACTCTAGTATAATTCCATGACTATAATACTGCATTATATGTTTCTTCCATGTTTTGCTTTGTGGTCAGTATTGTTATATTTTCAGTCTTGTACTCAAGAAATACTCTACTATAGTTCCATCACTGTGTAATAATGTTTTTCTTTATGGTCAGTTCGTGCATATCGTCAGCCTTGTACTCAAGATATGCTCTAATATGGTTCCCTGACTGTGTAATACTGAATTCTATGTTTCTTCCGTATTTTGCTTTGTAGTTAGTTCGTGCATGTTATCGGTATTATACTCTAAACATACTCTGGTATGGTTTCAATAATGTGCAATGCTGTGTGCCATGTTTCTTTCGTGTTTTTCTTCGTGCTCAGTTCGTGCATGTTGTCGGTAGTGCGCGAACTTGTCCGTCACAGGCGGCCGCATCGGCCTCCGCAAGTGCAGCCATTTTCATTATTTATACGTATTATTTAAGCTACGATTAAACCGACACAGCTGGTCATAAAAAGGAAGCCGCTAACCTTAAAAAATCGTTTTTTTTAACCGTTTTAATAGTATGGCCATCGAAGTTTTATAAGCTGAACACTTCACAATAATTTTTCAAGTTCAGCTGCTCCTTAGGATCACACAGTCTAGGCGTGGAGAGCGTTAGGCCGATTATCTGATCTCCTTAAATAATTCGTTTAATTAATCATCAGGTATATATTTTTAATAGAGGTAACTTTTTATTAAATATCACTTTTATTTCAATATATTTCGGGAATCGAACCCACGACCGTTGGTATGGTAAGCAAACATTTTAGCACTAAGGCATACCCACCGGCATCACATAAAAATTTAATCCTTCGTATATCCCTTTCATATCTGGAACATATCCTCAACATAAATTGCCGCCGATTAGTTATGTAAGCTGCCACTGTCCATTCCTTATTTTAGAACATACTCGCACATGAATGCCCACTTCCGAACATACATGGTTCCCCACCATCTCCAGAGCAGAAGTCTGAATGCCCAAAGATGGGGTAGTTCTAGTATCCGAGGAAGTATGTTTGATTTAAAAATCCGATTTTTTAAGGAAATCGTATGATAAGCCCGATAACACCAAAGCGTGTAAGATTAGTATTTCTATTGTTCAACATGAATTTTGTATTGATATAATTTATCATAAAGTACAAGCCTTTTATTCAATTCTTTCAATGTTATTGATTTTTTCTTTGCTGCAATTATCGCGAAGACACTGACTGTGTAAACGTCTCCGAATTATCATTGTAGCGCGATGATCCGCGGTGATATAAAGACAGGCGACAGATGCTGCCGGCCAGAGTAATCTAAAGTATCCGAGAACTGCAGTAACATCGCCACATTCAGTGTAAAATCAATTAAAAATAATAAAACACAAACATAAACTCACATAAAACAAAAAAAAAACAATCGCGCGCGTTTGACATTTTTGGCCGCCATTTTGAAAAAAAAAGACATTCGAAAAAGTTCCATTTTCAAAAATTCGTAGCCTCACCATAGATAAACAAACAAATGGATCATAATAAATGATAATTTCGTATTGAAACTTGAGAGGTTGGTAATATTGTTTTTGATTAATGCGTAATAAAACATATTTATTTTTAGTGTACATATTCTTTATTGTGCATTTTAATTTAAATATATTAAATACTAAGCTTTATTTTTAATTTAATTGTATCGTGAAAAAAAATATATACGGAAGGGACAATGTTAAATAAAACATAATATTTTTAATTTGATTTTTTTAATTTTTTTATTACTTCGTTCTATACTAGTATTGTAGTCGTATTATGTTTTATATTATTACGAATATACAAAAGATTTGTTTAAATCATCTTTTCAGTAAAATAGACGTTCGATTTTGACGTTTATATTTAAAAACAATGTTCCATATTTTTTTATTATTCCTTTACTTGAAAATAAAGTAATTCTTTTACGAATTGAACACTATATAGCACAACAACTCGGCCGATGTAGTTTCATACAGTTTAAGAGTTTTCATTTTGCAATCTGAATTTTGTTATGTAATCATTGCCATTTTTTAAATTCATATGTTGAGCCTAGAGTTGTTTTTTTTTTCGATATTTCAAACGCCTTTAATTATAAGGGTGTGATGGTTTATTTTATTCATTTAAATGATATCATTAACAAGTAACCTAATCGTATCTTTTCGAATATAATGAGAAGTAATTGTTCTTTGGACTTTTCAGGATCTCTTATAGTTTTTTTTTGAAAAGCGGTTCACAGGTTAAATCGAAATACATGAATATCAGTAAATCAAAAAAATATGATATCTACTGTATGTATTGTACGTACTCATTGTATGTATATAAGCTGTCAATAAGACATATTTTATAGCGTAAATTCGATAAACATGTATACCCATTGGAATTAAAATGAACTGGTGCTATTTGATATATTTATTTACCTTTTTTTCTAAGAACATACAAGGCCCAGCGGCAATAGAAGAGAAATAAATGATTAACGCGGTTCTCGTTAGATCACTGAAATTAAGATAAATTTGGCGCAGACCAAAACTTGGTAATGGGCTTCGCTGCTCGATTTAAGCCGCTCCTTAGAGCCAAATGGTCCAGGCCTCCATTTGTCTTCTTTTCGATAATAAACGATTAATGAATCATCCAAAAATATGTCTCGGATACTATAGTGCCGTCTCTTCAAATCTTTGAACTTCTGTCCTGAAGTTCGTCGGGAATCATAAATATTCTAAAATGTAAATTTGGTTACATGGATAATGATAACTTATATAATTTTTTGCCGGCAAGTCGTGGTGACCATATGATCCAGATATGAAACGGATATGAAAAAAATACAAGGTTCTAATAATCTATTATAAGACATGACTTTGGATATTTTTTTCAAGGGCGATACTATCAGTTGTCTATTCCTTTTAAAACGAACGGTAAAAAGCTTATTTATTGTATTATGTCAACTTAATTATAGGTACGAACGTTTCGAATAGCTATAATCATAATAAGTAATGTTAAGTACTCATATTATATCAGATTAAGACAATACACAGCAATTGCAAACATTGACAAAAAAAAACAAATTCACCTCATTCAAATATTCAAAAAAATATTTATGGAACAATAACAATATACTTTTTAAAAGACAATAAATTATCAATGAAGTATACTGTAATATCAATGGCATCTTGTTCGTTAAACAATAAAAAAATATTTTTAAGAATAAATTAATATTTTATAAGGTTAATTAACATCAGTTTGTGAAACAAAGCGAAAAGATCAGTATTCTCAAAGATATTGTTTTGTAATTTTAATAAATAATCGTTTTTATTTAAACCAGTGGAATGGTAATAGAAGTGATAAGTGAATGATATTATTTATAAAAGTAAATATTTATTTATTAAATGTCTTAAGCCCCACAAGTGAGTATCATAGTCCTGAGTATAATATTTCTTTTATATATACTTTTATATTTATTTTATAAAATATTATTTTTAATATTTGTAATCATAATTTTCATTAAAGTCCATATTATTCATATTTATATCAAACCTAAAATTCCTATATCCATTCCATATCTGGAACATATGGTTACTACAAATTGACACCACTCAGTTCTGCCAGTTACCATTTTCTACGGCTTGTCCAAAGACTTGTCTCTACACTTGAGGTCCTCCTGGAATCATATATGATTCCCGAAAACCTCCGAGGTAGAAGACCAGACATAGCTCTTTCATTACGGCTCTGTAAATTACAAATTATACCGTCAATTATAAAACTAGTATTTGAAGCATAAATGAACTTACTTGGTCTATTTTCATATATCACATTGGTTCTCGTATCCTTTAGCTATCAGATGATGCAGAAAAAAACTATACTTAGAAAGTAGCAAAACGATATATCACGGCTACTAATGTCAACGGTAGGGGAATCTTACACGGCATGCGAACAGGTTAAAAAGTAAACAGTTGTATATCCGAGGCATATTTTTAGGTGATTCAATATATTTGTTTTCTTACGACTAACGAAACGAATATTTGTCTATTCGGTATTCGATCTATTCGGGTAAATCTCCAATATAAAACATTTTACCGATTTGAAGAAATAGTCTAGATTCTAGAACTAAAAAACCTCGAACATTACCATCGTTTCAAAACAGTATTTTTCGATACACGCGTATAAGTAATTTTCAACCGATTTTGATAAAGAAAATGGGGACATAATAGTATTTTATTGGTTACTACTTAAATTAATTTATTCTATGTCCTTTTCCTGGTTCTAAGCTATCTCTCCACCAATTTTCAGCCAAATCGGTTCTAAGAACCGTTATATATATATATAAAATATATATATAATATAATAATATATATTTTATATATATATGTATATACACTATTTATTTACAAATAGTTTTGCCTTTAGCTATCCTGAAACCATGATTTAATTATAACATACGTGTAAACTAACCTCATCCATTATAAACAAACCTTACCTATAGATTATTAACAGTTGTCATACCGTTACTTTCCAATAAGCTACGTAACTCAATACAAAATATGCTTCGAATACATTTAATGTTTATTTATTTTTCATAGTTAAACAGTATGCTAATTTTGACAATAAATAATAACAATATTTTGCTTTAACATTCTTTAATGGCGTCCAAACAGGTGCTTGTAAAGTATGTACAATATTTACTGATTAATTATTGTCATGAAACGTGTACCGACGAAATATAAAATAAAATCATTGGCCTTATAAAATCGTTTAGTACCTATGTGACACATTGATTTTGCGGTCATGTGATAATGATTTTTAAATAGAATATTTATTTACTGAGAGAGTTATCAATTCTATGCTAATATTTGAAAGAAATTATCTAATCAATACGCATTATATGAAGGGTATTTCACTAAACGGTTTCCATTTTAATCCGGTTTAATAGAATAGTAATATTAAATATTTAAATAGAATAAAGATTTGTCCAGTGATCGTAGAGTCCGTTGCAGTGGACGTCTCGAGCGTTTGCTTTGCAACCCAAAGGTTTTGGGTTCGATCCGCGACAGAGAATAAATAAAAATGTTAATCGATTACTGAGCTCTAAAATACCCCACCGGTTGGTGTGAATTTGATCCTTCACCCATAAAATGCTAGTCATAGCCTATTTATTAAAATTGGTAGACGGAAGTCGTCCTATAATAATAAGGATGATGCGTGAATCTCGGGCTGTAGTCTATGACGTTGGCGGCTCAACAATCCACATGCAGTGCTTAGCCATATGCACCATGGTAAGCGTTATAGAATACCACAGATGAGACTTCAGAATTACTATCACCATCTGTCGGTATTCTCCTGTATGTGCTTACATAAAAAAATTTAAAGCTTTTAAAGAAGGTGAAGTATTAGTTTGTAGCTCTTAGCAATTTGTGGAATAATGTGTTTGAAAAATGTGTTTTACGACGCTACTACAGGATGTAAAATAGTTTGTGTTTGGTTGGTATTTTGAAAGCATTTCGCGTGATGTTTGTTTGCTCTTTTTACACCAGATTAAGGAAATAATTTGCGAGACACATTAGCACAGGTGTACTAATAGTTCCCAATGAGTATAGAGCAAAGAGAAAACGGATATCGTCATAGAGAGCGGCAGTAGAAGAAAATTCAAGCAAGGTTCGAAAATAATTTGAATTTAGTTCGAAAATTAATTTATGGCCCTTGTTATAAATTTTGTGATTATTTTAGGTTATGCTTTAAAAACACTAGATTCTAGAATCTAGAATATAGAAGTATTATCTAAAAAACCACCATAAACGATTTTAAAAATATCGACGTATTTGTTATCGTAATTTTATGTACTTTGTCGACGGGTAGAGCTCAGTGGTCTTGACAAGCCAAAGGTCGTGGGTTCGATCCCCGACGAAGATGAAAAAATTATATATAATCGATTTCTGAGCTCTTAAATACCTCCAGTTGGTGTAAATTTGATTCCACGTCCATAAAGTTCCAGTTATAGCCTATTAATTAAAATTGGCGGTAGACAAAAGTCATCCCATGCAGACTACCCTACCTATAATAATAAGGATGATGCGTGAATGTCGGACTGTAGTCTATGACGTTGGCGGGTTATCACTCTACATGCAGCGCTTAACTATATTTATCATGGTAAGCATCATAAAATCCACAGATTAGACTTCAGCATCGCTATTACCATCTTTCGCTATTCTCCAGTATGTGTTTACATAAAAAAACAGAGTGTAATTTGTTTATTATAAAACTTTCACACGAAATTATTTTAAAAAATAATGTATTTTCATGTTTTTGCCTACCCATAAAGTAATCAGCTTTTTATGTTTTCATTAGCTAAAAATATTATCGAAACAATGATACGAAGGTTATCCGTAATATAAAGTTCCCATGGCGCTACAGTCCTGAAAAGTGCTGTTATGATGGATCCCGCGATTCTGAAAAAAAGACCACAAAATTTGGATGGGGTATTGTCAAACACCCACCCTACAGACCGGACTTAGCCCCAAGTGACTACCATCTCTTCTCTGACCACGAAGAAACACCTGAGTGGAACGCATTTCGGCGACAGAGAAGAGCTGAAAGAATCGGTACTCATGTATCTGCGTGGCTTAGCGGCAGCAGCCTTTGTAGACCTAACCGCTGCCTATGACACAGTCCACCACAAAACCCTTCTGCTTAAACTACAGAATATTACCCATGATGCAACTATTACTAATGTAATAGCAACTATGCTACAGAACCATAGATTTTATGTTGATCATGAAGGTAAGCGTAGCAGATGGCGCACGAACAAAAATGGACTGCCTCAAGGAAACGTGTTAGCGCCCTTACTCTTCAATGTCTACACTAACGACCAGCCAATACTGAACAATACCAGGTCCTTCATCTACGCAGATGACTTGGCGCTCACAGCACAAGGGGTCTCTTTCGAGGAAGTAGAAACCCAGCTTACTAACGCACTCACCACCCTCTCTTCGTACTACCACCAAAACCGACTACAGCCAAACCCAAGCAAGACCCAAGTCTGCGCCTTTCATCTTAATAACAGACTTGCCAAGAGAAAGCTGCACATTACCTGGAACGACTTGGTGTTAGAGCACTGCGACACACCTAAATACCAAGGGGTCAAGTTGGATAGGACCCTCACTTATCAGAAACACTGTCAGTCTGTTAAGCAAAAGGTGTCCACCAGAAACAACCTACTCCGAAAAGTGGCAGTGGGAGCCCAACCAAACCTGATCCGCACAAGTGCTCTAGCTCTCTGTTTCTCTGCTGGCGAGTATGCTGCGCCAGTATGGGCGAGGTCTGTGAAAATGGATATTGCTCTGAATGAAACGTGCCGGGTGGTTGGGGTGCCTAAAACCTACCCCAATATCAAAGCTATATCGACTCTCAGGCATTGCCCCACCAAACATACGGCGAGAAGTTACTACCAAGAAGGAACTCACCAAAGCAACCCACGACGCACTCCACCCTATGTTTGGGTACCAAAAGATAACTACACGGCTCAAATCAAGAAGAAGTTTCCTACAGTCGACAACGGAACTGGAGATACCTGAGGCCACCCTGCGGCTGAACATGTGGAGAAGCGCAACTGAGGGAATACTTGGATTGCCCCGAAAGAGGACCTAGCCCCTGGACATGACCAAGGGTGGAATATATGGAGGTCCCTTAACAGACTTCGGACCGGAGTATGCAAGACGAGGACACAAATGAGGGCCTGGCAGTTTTACAGCGGACCGACTGAATGTGACTGCGGCGTGGAGCAGACCCTGTCACACCTTCTGGAGTGTGCGCTGTGCCCGAATAGCTGCACCCAGGAAGACCTGATGATGGCCAGAAGTAACGCCATCGACGTCGCCCACTTCTGGGCAGACAGGATCTGACCCTGTTGTTTCCGACACGATTATATATTATATAGCGGCAGATTTTTTTGACTCGGGCATGCAAAAGCTCGTATACCGCATGAAAAAATGCATTGACCTCAGTGGCGACCATGTAGGAAAATAGGTAAAGTCTGAACTTTACAAAAATGTACGCATTCATGGAATTAGACATGTTTTACATTGCGAAAAATCACTGGGAATCTTATATTACGTATAACCCTCGTACAATCTAACTAAATGCATGAAGGAAATAACCGATTTTGCGCGGTTCGGTGTGCTCAGGCTTTAGCGTTGGTTCCAAATAATTCGATTATTTTTATGTTTGTTTTCTTGGTTTTGGAAAAATAACTACGCTTCGATTTCGATCCGCATCTTTATACATTTTTGTAGAAATTTTACGTGCATTGGAGATTTTAAATAACGTATTAACCGCGCATGTAATAATGCATTTGTTTTGGAACACAAAAGCCAACAGGTTATTTGTATTTAGGACTACTTACACGTGCGATGCGAATTGCATAATTGCTGAAACTTTTAGAAAAAAATTATAATTTTAAAATAATTTTGATTAAAAAATTATAATTATTTAGTTTTGAATCAAATTTATTTTAAATGATTACATGTATCGGCCTCTGTTGATTAATCCTTGTTGAAGATGGTCTTCAGGGAGGCCGAAACATGTAATCATTTAAAATAAATGTGAATCAAAACTAAATATATGTAATTTTTTAAAATTAAAATAAATTTAGGAACATAAATATGCAGTTTCACCAAGTATAGTCAGTTGATAACCTTAATCTTATTTAGAAGAACAGTTTTACAGAAAATATTATAATACGTATACTTCTTTTTAATTTTAATCACAGTAATAAACGAATCAAAAAAAATGCTCCACAGTACGCAGGTGACACGACCTATATATATAGTCCTCAGAAATTTCGTTCCACGACTCATCGGTAAGAACGTAAGGCGCACTGGACGTCTGGTGCACAGCACATTTGGCGCACGGGACAACTGGTGCACTGGCTGTCTCGCTAATCTAACCTAATCTAAAGATTTGTCTAGTGATCGTACAGTCCAGAGATCCATAGGTCTCGTTAACGAAATAACTTAGGTTAGGTTAGGTTAGCGAGATATCCAATGCACCAGTTGTCTCGTGCACTAGACGTCCAGTGCGCCCCACTTCGTTACCGATGAGTCGATGAACGATTTATCTGGGGACGAAATGCGGCGCAACCCAGTACGCAAGAAGTAGAGCTAAATATAATTAAGTTAGTATAGCTTTATCCATCATTAAAAGTTGAGCAATCGTGCAATTCGTATCCTTCAATAAGTTCTCAATTATTTTGGAAAATACTTGTAGTATAAACTTCGAAAGTCATTTTGAAAATGGTATAATCTGACAGTTCGTCATTTCGCAAGATTTAACGCAATGCTGCCAGTTTCAAAAAATAAAGAAAAACCTTTAAGAATACCCAACCTTTAATAAAAATATTTATGAAACATACCTATTTAAAAACAATATTATTATTAAATTATTTATAGTGGGCATCGATTCCCTTAAAAATTAAAACGCTAATACTTTACAGCCTAATAATAAAACATTTAATTTTTAGCCATTGTATAGTACAGGGGTCGTCAACCCTTTTATGCCTAGCGCCCACTTTTGCCTATTTTTCATGGTAAAATTTCCCTACCGTCCACCAACCTCGCTATATTTCAATTCAGTATATGGGTGAAAAAAATTATAGAAGGAATGTAGGAGATTTGAAAATCTTCCAAAATCGCCCACCGCCCACCACGGAAGCCCGTATCGCCCACTAGTGGGCGGTTCGGACCAGGTTGACGACCCGTGGTATAGTAGGTATTTTTTTCGTCGTTGAAATAGTACTAAACTAATACCTGTTATAACGATTGATAGGTATTTTAATTGTTTCAATGCAGGATATATTCGTAGTTTTTTTAACCACCTTCATATGTGATATTTATAGAATTCTCACAATTATACCAACTTTATTCATTGTTGTTACAAACTATCAAGATTACTTTAAATTTATACAGTTAACTGGAATAGCATTATGCCAATTAAAATGAATACTACAAGCAAAATTATTTTTCTAGGAAAACAAGTATTCTTGAGTGTAATCTGGGATAGTGGTCGATTGGTCATTTTTATAAGAGACCGTTATTTGAAAAGTTAAAGGAAGAATATTCGTAGCAAATAAAAAAAGTTCGTTACAAGAGGATCGATTGTAAAGGATATCTCTCGTATCAATATTGCGGTGTCATTTCAAATTGTTCTATACCGCAGTAGTCCGTTGACTTATTTATTTGTTGTCTAATGCTTCTTAACCCTTTCATTACGGCTCGGTGGAATACAAATTATAGTGTTAATACGGCGTGAATTTTTCGAACCATTTTTTTTGCTTAAAACTAGTAATTGAAGCATAAATGTACTTATCTGACATATTTTCATATATTACATTGGTTCTTCTATCCTTTAGCTATCAGATGATGCGTAAAAAACTATTATATTTATCAAACGTTCATTATGTAATTCCATACATGTGGTTTACAGAAAAATCGCTCTTGTGACGAAACCTAACGATATTTATTTACATCCTTTACAGAATCCTGTAAAGAATACATGTAGGTTGATAAAGGGAATGACCAGACTTCCAATTTCCTACCGTAGATGTCACACTGAGTACTTAAAGTAAAAAAACGATATATCACGTCAACCGGTGTCAACGGTCGGGGAATCTTTGACGGCATTAATAGTTTTTTACTACACTTAAGGTGATCCCACAAGACTAATATACATAATGTGAAATAATAAAATAAAATAAATAAATAAATATTTTTTTGGAACAATGGTCACCACAAATTGCCGCCACTGAGTCATATCAAATGAAAACGTCAGTCATTAATTGAAATTAGTGGTAAACGAAAATTGTCCCGTGAACAGCACTTGCTTATAGTGAATTTTAGTTATAAATGGAAAATAAATTACGTCGGCGGATCAACATTCTACTTGCAGCGTTAAGCCTGTTAAATAACAAAGCGTCATATAAGCTACATATGAGATTTTTTTACCACCATCTGTTGGTATTCCCTGTATGTGTTTGCGTTGGTTCCGCCGCATTTCGTTCACAAACAATTCGTTCATCGACTCATCGTTAACAAATTGAAGCGCACTGGACATCTCGTGCACGGAAAATTTGGCGCGCGGGACAACTGGCAAGTTATTTATTTAACGAGATCTCTGGACTTAACGACCGCTAGACAAATCATTGGGTTAAGTTAGGTTAGGTTAGCGATACATCCAGTGCACCAGACGTCCAGTGCGCCCCACGTCGTTACCGATGAGTCGTTGAACGAATTATTTGTGCACGATATGTCGTGACACCATTTGCGTAAAAAGATAAATAAAGTGATAAAATAAAAATATCAACTGAAATTCGCACGTAAGGTCACCCCCTACGTGTGTATGAAACATGTCATATGAGTTATGCACAAGATCAATTATGAAAACAATCTTTGTCATTTTACTGCAATACCTGTAATTATTACCCAGATAAGCAATTGTAATTCCAGTGATTACTTTTTTATTACTTCTGATAGTTTGACGATTGAGTTTGTTTCAGTGGAATTGTTAGACTCACCTGAATTTTGTGCCGTGTACAAGTAAGTGGGATTGATCTGTTCACTACTCCTATTTGATTATTTTACCTTAATATAGTGAATTGTAATCAAAATCTGTTGTAATTCGATCACCGAAGTAAAATGCCATTGGAGCTTCATATATATAACTTAGATATAAGTTAATACATGATAATATGATACATGTTCTGCCTGGGAGTTTGTGCCATTTTTTGGGAGGACCTTCCTGAACTGCTGCTCGGTTCTGACGATATTTATCGTAAATACGCATATCAGCCAGGGAAAACATAGATTTTTTTTTTAAATTATTCTTTAAGCATTCACTTTGAGATCCATTTTAATATTTATAAAATATGTATTTCATACATTTTGTATTAACATGGTTCCATCCCAATAATCTGCCACTCTATGTGGATTGAAGGGATCAAGGTCCAAAAACGGTATCGAGGAATGTGTACTGTATGACATTTAATGTATTAATATTACTTTTATAACTGCTTACTAATCATGTATTAGGGTATAAAAATGGGTCTCGTATTAAATAAATTAGTACCTACTCATCTTCGGTGTTTGGTCCTATCCTCAATACCAGATACTTGGTATTCTGGCATCACCATATAAGCTGATGCTGTAATTTCGGGACCGCGACCTCGGTTCCGGAACAGCCTTCAATGTGCCTTTCAGAAGGTCTTCTCTGTTGCTGCATGGTTCATAGCCTACCCTGGCTGACCCTCATTCTTCGACAAATAACCCCAGAATATTTTTCGTTGCAGGTGTCAAAATGATCCTCGGTATCCGTCACGCCCTCCAGAAGATATTCCCCATCTTCGGTTGGTCCAGATCCTACACTACAGCTGATGGAGTGGCCGACCTCGTGGCAGGGATAACGGTTGCCTTGACCCTCATCCCGCAGTCCATCGCATATGCTTCGCTGGCGGGACTAGAACCTCAGGTGACAAATCGGATGTGAGACATTCATCATTGAGGATTAGATACCTTAAATACACATTTCTTTAACAATTGATACACACGTGCAAATTTATAACAAACATCTTCTTATATGACATTTCCCTCATCAAAGAATTGGAGTAAACATAAACAGCAGATGTTTGTATTCAAACCACGATCCTTTGGCCTGACTGAGTTAAGAAATCGACACGTATTGTATTATTTATACGTATTATTTTAACATCCTCCTCTCTTTCAAAAAAAGTGTTACTCCGTCGCGTGAAGGCAGGATGAGGAGCAGGTCAGCAAACAAAGACTTTCTTTTAGAAGCACATTGATATATATTTAAGTTGAAACTTTACAAGCTTCCGGCCAAGTGGGATGACATGCCGCTGGCCGTGATGCGTCCTTCTCGATCATCAACACATAACTGACGCGTCCGGCCCGTGGTCGGTCACCAGCGCCGTCGGTGGCAAAACTATATAACTAGTCCCAATATGGCAGACACATAAATGTATGGCAAGCGACAAAAATAAGAGACGAAAGATTGCACATCGAGGTTTTCGGTACCAGTCAGTAAGGGCTATATCGTGCTGTCAATTTATATACATATTTGATTACATCTCTGTTGCATGACAAGCTTAATCATATACTATACATACATTTTTATTTTTTTATTGATAAATACCCGTACGCGGAAACGTTTCTTAAGATTTAAGGTAAGTCGAAGGCTCCCTTAAATCTTTCGAAAGCAGAGTAGCTATTACAGGTTGGTTACCTTAATGAATGCCTCTGCTCACGGGTGTTAAGTGTTAGTTGATTACCATAAGGAATAGCTCTGCATACGAGAAATAATATATTCAAATATTTGTGCCACCTGGACGTGAACATTGTTTTATTAGTAATGACTATGATCACTGGTTACTGGTTCCTTCATTTCCATAGTAATTAGTAATTTTTTGCTAGAATTAAATATTCTTCTTCTAGTATTCTTATGCAGTGCCGGTTTTAGGCGGTCGAACTGAGTCAGTGCCCCAGGGCGTCGAATAAGATAGGATCGCCGAGGGCAACAAATCATGCTTAGATTATTTTAAATATAAACAATACGGGCCGCCAGAAAAAATGCCCTAGGGCACCGTAGGGTCTAAAGTCGGTACTGTTCTTATGCTAATCATCAGCAGAGATTTTAATCTCCAGCTTCTAAGGTACCACGTCCAAAGTAAATTTAGTCTCCAAATCTCTTTTATCCCAACTGACATTCAATTATAGCATTATATTACCAGATCTATTCTGTACTCTGAATCAATGTCGCAATGATGTCTTCTTTCTCCAGTATGGTACTAACGTACACATCGTTTGCTAGTAGTCTGGTCTATATCTTCTTGGGCACCGCTCTTGAGGTGTAGTACATCGCACCAAAGCTCTTTTACCATTGCCGACCTTCACCTACACTCACAGAACTAGCTCAAACTATTACATTCAATGTCACAATGATCTCTTCTTATTACAGTATGGCTTGTACTCTTCATTTGCTGGTAGTCTGGTCTACATCCTCTTGGGCACCACCCCTGAGGTAAACATCGGTCCAACAGCTCTTCTGTCACTGCTGACCTTCACCTACACTGGTAGAACCAGTCCAGACTTTGCTGTGCTTCTCTGCTTCATCGGTGGACTTGTCCAGCTTATTGTTGGATTCTCCAGACTTGGTGAGTGCATAGAATAATAAAATATATTGTAAAACACAGATTTTTTTATGATAGAGATGAAAAATTATGTTAATTTTATAATCAAGTAGGAAAAGGGTCCTTAGTGTAATCTCATAGAACCCTGTACCGGTTGGATATGTCGAACTCATCGCTACGGAGTCTACCTTTAATGCCCTTTTTGTATATAGGCGGTGACAAGTTAAAAAATTAAAAGAAAATATTATATTATACATTGAAAAATCCTTTAGAATGCGGCAATAGCACATCGTTAGTGCGGTTCTCGTTAGATCTCCGAAGATAAGTAACATTTTGGCCCGAACCAAGACGTAGATGGGTCACCGTCTGTTGCTATCCGTGTGTCGTTTTCAGGTAGACAAGATCCTTAGGACATAATGATCCAGGTCTTGGGAACGTCGGGTTAATCATCCGATCCAAAAGTATGCCTCGGATACTATAACTGCCGTTCCTTCAAGTTCTCGTGCTTCTGCCCTGGAGATCACCGGGAACCAAACATGTTCCCAAGCGGATTTTGTGATTAAGAGATGTCTTACGGCGCGACATCGACACAGGCAACTGACAGAATGGCGGTAACAGAGTGGCCGTAATTTGTGGTGAAAGAAAAAAAAATCTCAAATTTTTTAAATTCATATTTAATCTATGGTTGGAGTATATCATATGCCTGTGCCTTGCAATTGCTTTTTCCATTGATCTTACAGATCTAGTCTCTTCGTGATATTCTTGTGATGTTATCAAACCATTCTGCAGTGAAATGGCCTACTATTTGTCTGCCAATTCTTGATGATGCAACTTGAAGTATTTTTTTCCCATCTATCATCGTTTCTTCGGTATATGAGTCCCCCATTTTTCCTAGTATACTCCGAACTTTTATATAAGGCATTATTTAACTCTAATTGGAGGCAAATGGATGTTGGTATTATGTTCAAATGACAAGAAAAAAATGCTGAATATTTAGAATATTTTGAATTTTTTTTTATTGGTGGATTGCTTAATTTGAGTGCAGTGCAACCTCTCATAACGAGCATAATTCGTTCCAGAATCTTGCTCGTTTTGTGAAAACACTCGCTAAGCTAAACTAATTTTCCCATTTCAATCAATGTAAAACACGACAATGCGTTCCATGCGAAATATATATTTTTTAACTTTTATTCAAATAAAACTACATGCTTATAGATTGTTAAAGATCGTAACAACCTGGATGAAAACATTTTTAAACATCGAAACTAGCTTATTATTTGTAAATTTATGACAAAGAATGAATTATTTTTTACTAGAAAGCTGTCTAGAGACATTTGTTTTAGTTGACTCTTTAAGATTTGGTGAAAATGTGACACAGCGTTAACATTGAATAAGTTTGTGGCACGCATAGCCACCTCCTTATAAGGATGATGCTTCTCAATGTATGATGAAAGAGTTTCCCATGCTTTCAGCACTTCTCTTATTGCATCAAAAGATTTTTGTTCTACTACTCTTCCTCCAAACTCACCAAAAAAATATATTCAAAAAATGTGTGTGAACATAAGTTTAGAAAAATGTGTGATAACATGTGCCACTAACGTGTTAACGGTACGAGTGCTAAACACAGACTGATGCAATGACGCGGAAGTCCCGGCTCACAAGTGTGTCATTCGTTATGTGAATTCCCCTTTCTGCGTCATTCGTTATGCGAAATGTTGCTCGTTAAGGGAGCATTTTTTTCACATTTTTTTTGCTCGTTATACGAATTACTCGTTATGAGAGGTGGTCGGTATGAGAGGTTCCACTGTATTTTATTAAGATTGTTTTAAAGTGAGTTTAAGAATGCAAATGCAAAAGCTTTTAGTTTTGTATTGACAATTATTTAGTTGTGAAAAGAAAACACACGAATCAATTAATGATAGATCACGATCTACCAATATACCACAGATTACGATACAGTGCCGGCTCTAGTCACTATGGCGCCTTTTTATTTATTTTTTTGGCCGCCTAGAATTATATACCATAATGTTATAAATACACAAATGTACTTTTAGTTCACGAACCATGTTAAAATTAATTTGAAAAAAAAAAATTTGGTCTAAGTTTAATTTATTTTTTAATCATCATCATAATCACATGTCCGATTCCCTACAAAATTTACACGGTGCTCTGTCAGCCATTATGCACCTTACCTTATTCCTTGTCAGCTCTGCCTCCCGTAGCTCCGCCGAGAACATTTTATGTACAGTTCCCGATTGTCTTGCAGCACAGCGCGAGCCTAGGGGGTTGAAGAAAACGCGGTTGTAGTTTATGCTCTCTTGCGGCATTCTTTGTATATATCCCAAACACGTCTACCTTCACTTCCTATCCGATTGTATTATGGAAAGCTGTTTTGTCTGCTTTCTCACTTCGTCATTCCTCGTAAAATCAAACTATCGTACTCCAGCATTTTACGCATTTGCTTTTGAAATAAATTATACGGCTATATCATATTTTCGTGAGATACCAAGATACAAAGCCGTAAAGAAGAATGGGGACGATACAGGTGCTGTATAGTCGACACATTGTAAGGGTCATACGCAATGAGCAAGACATGTATGTTGAAAAACAACGGTCTGGAAGAACTAGAAAACGGAATGTTAGCTGTCCTCCTGCGAGATGAACAGACGACATCAGAAGAAAAGCAGGAGGAGGCTGAATGCGGGGGATTGAAAAAGAAGGGGACTCATGTAAGAGGTCTACTTTCGACACTAGACGAACACAGGCTAATGATAATGAGTATACTATTTACGTGCTCTGAGTTGCCTTATTGGTGATTAGTGCTATATCGCGATATGCGTTGTTTGCAATTTCATCCATTCTAATTGTTTCAACTTTCAACAGGTTTTCTTGTGGAGTTTGTGTCTCTACCTGTGGTGTCTGGGTTCACTTCTGCAGCTGCTCTGATCATCGCTTGCTCTCAGATAAAAGGGCTTTTAGGACTTAACTTCAAGGCGGAGTCCTTTCTGAAGACATGGGAGGCCTTGGGGGATAACATCGGTCACGCAAGAATGGGTGACACAATTCTGAGCGTAGTTTGCTGCATCGTGCTCCTAGCAATGAGGGTAAGAATCTTAAAAAATGATACTCACTTACAACGGTTATCGCCATCCATGCATTGTTGATCGATCAGAATCGTAGTTCAAGATCTCAGTCGCAAAAGCTAAACAGTATCGCTCTACGCTAACCGATCGCTAAAAAGAGAACTGTATGGTTCTCTGTGTTGCCGCGGGTGATAGGACGAACAGGTAGACGAAAGTCATCTCAACTCAAACGTATTTCCTGTAATAAATTGATGATGCGTGAATATCAGGCTGTAGTCTATAAAGCTCGGCGGATTAATACTCCACATGTAGCGCTTACCCTAGTAGTGGTGACTTGGTAAGCCTCATAGAATCCACGAATGAGATTTATACATCACTACCTATCGGTATTCTCGTGTATGTGTTTACATAAAAAATATGTGTTTTGTATTATTCTAGCAACTCAAGGAGATCAAGATAAAGCCTAAGAACGGTAAGATGATGACCAAGACGCAAGAGAGGCTGCAAAGTGGCATTTGGTTCATATCAGTTGGGAGAAATGCGGCTGTGGTCGTAGTTTGTGCAGTGGTCGCATACATACTGGACTCGCGCCAATCTACTGCAATAAAACTGACGGGTAAGTCATTAACAGATCTATCTTAAGTATATCCATCTCCTTATTAACCAGTTATTCAAAGACGACTCCATGTCGCCGGGATCGTCATCGCAACGCGTGGTGGATGGGGAGCAGGTCTCCAAATCAAAGAACTTGTATAGAAGCACATTGTAATATATTTAAGACAAAAGATTGACGAACTTCGGTCATCTGCCCTGGACGAAACTTTCTTAGCTTGCCTTGTTCGCTCTCTCAACTCGTCTAGGAATCAGGTCTTAAAACCTATTATACGACTACATTGGCTTTTAGTAAGATGCCAAGATTCACAGTCGTAAAGAAGAATGGGAACGACACATGCGCTATATGACGGTACTTTGCTTTCACCTAATAAAGCTGCGAGTCTTAGATGTTAGGCATAGAATTAAAAGGTTCTCCTGTAACGCACAAGTACAATATTGTTTATATTGTTGTTTCAGGACAGATAGTAGCCGGTCTTCCCCGTGTGGGTCTTCCGAAGTTCACTTCTTCAGTGGGAAACGTCACCTACTCCTTCACAGAGATGTCCCAACACCTGGGAAGCGGTCTGCTTGTGGTGCCACTAATTGGTATTATCGCCAATGTGGCCATAGCAAAAGCTTTCGGTAAATCATCACTTATTTTTGGATTTCATATGTTAAATTAACGAGAATTTAAATCGTTATTAGGTGTTACTTAATTATTAATTTTATTAATTTTTGAGTTCCAACCCATAGGCCTATCTAAGTGATGATATTTTGTGTTTTTCAGCTAAAGGGAGAGTTCTCGATGCCAGCCAAGAGATCATAGCTCTTGGAGTATGCAACGTGGTGAGCAGCTTCTTTCAATCAATTCCTGTCAATGGATCCTTCTCCAGAAGTGCAGTCAGCAATGCTTCAGGAGTCAGAACTCCAGCAGCTGGACTATACACTGGTAAGTTTTAAATATACCAACAAAATTATATTTTTTGTAAAAATACTGTATTCAAAAATGTATGAAGATTTGTATGAAAATGTGTACCACAAGGTTCTATCTTTGAACCATTTTTTTAGTTGTTGATACTATCGACTTGTAAGATATTTTTAATATAAAACGTTGTTTATTTTAATTTCTAGGAATAATAGTTTTGATGACGTTAGGTTTTCTGACGCCGTATTTTTACTACATTCCCAAAGCTGCTTTGTCATCCGTTATCATATGCGCCGTGACATTTATGATCGATTTGAGAATTGTAAAAGACTTGTGGAGATCGGGAAGTAAGTGTGAGAAATACAATAAACTAAAGACCTATCGTAAAACATTTATTTTTTAGCGAATAGGACTGGTAGCTGCATCAATGAAATGTAAATGACCAAAAATATTCATTTTGAATTTCCGAAATTCGGATTATTGTAATTGTTCCATATTTAAATAAAATAATATTTGTTAGGCTGTCGCTGTCAAAAATTTAAATTTTTCGGATAGCATAAACATTTTAAGTCCATGTATTTTTTTTTAAAATAATTACGTTAGTTGACATATATATGATTGTTATTAAACTTTTTTAACATATACAGTGTAATCTCTCATAACGAGCACCTCTCATAACGAGTAATTCGCATAAGGAGAAAAAAAATTTGAAAAAATTGCTCCCTTAACGAGCGACATTTCGCATAACGAGTGACGCAGAAAGGGGAAGTCACATAACGTATGGCGCACTTGTGAGCCGGGACTTCTGCGTTATTGCGCCAGTCTGTTTTTAGCACTCGTACCGTTAACACGTTAGTTTCGCATGTTATCACACATTTTTCTAAGCTTATGTTCAGACATTATTTGTTTGTTTTTTTTTTGAGAGTGGGGGGAAGAGAAGTAGAGCAACAATCTTCTGACGCAATAAGAGAAATGGCGAACGCATGAGAAACTCTTTTATCGTACATTGAGAAGCATCATCCTAATAAGGAGGTGGCTATGCGTGCCAAAAACTTATACAATGATAACGCTGTGTCACATTTTCACCAAATTTTAAAGAGTCCGCTAAAAGAAATGTCTCTAGACAGCTTTCTCGTAAAGAATAATTAATTATTTGTCTTAAATTTATAAATAATAAGTTAGTTTCGATTTTTAAAAATGTTTTCATCCAGGTTGTTACAATCTTTAACAATCTAATCGATTTATATGGGAAAATTAGTTTCGCTTAACGAGTGTTTCACATAAAGAGCAAGATTCTGGAACAGATTATGCTCGTTATGAGAGGTTCTACTGTAAATGAATATTATAAAGCATTTTTCTTAAATTAAGATTTTTTAGTTTCTTAAATTATAAAGACGTAAGGTACATTGTAGTAATTTGGTATAGGAGGGATATTTCGTTTTCATTTTTTTTTTAATTTGAGTTAGAGCTTTTAATTCTAAATAATTATTTTCCAATAAGTTAAGTGTTTTTCAAATATAACTCGTCGATTTGTAACTTGAGCTTTGAATGAGGTTTCGCAACATATTAAACTAATTAGAAAAAAACGTTTTTTTTGCAGAGCTTGAATTAATTCCACTTTGCGGAACATTCGTCGCTTGCTTATTCCTGGGAGTGGAAATTGGCATCCTTGTAGGGATTGCGATTGATATAATGATTTTATTATACTTTAATGCCAGACCAAGATTACTCGTCGAAAACGTCAAGGTAAATAATCTATTCTATTAATTTATTTGTTCGATAAGTATGAATTTCATTAAGGAAGTATAACAAGAGTTACGCAGATGATGCACTGACAAATTCATAGCAAATACCATCATTTTGTTGGAGGTCAATTGGAGGTCCCACTGCATAATATATTTTTCGTTTCAGTTTACGACAAACTCTTATTACACGGTGGCTGTGCCGACTGGGGGTCTCTTCTTCCCTTCCACAAATTACGTTAGAGAGATAATCGAGACGTGTCCAGAAGACAAAGAGATGTGTCACGGCAACCAACTGAAACCGGTCATCGTCATCGATTGTACAAATCTGCAGCGAACCGATTGGACAAGTCTTCAAGTAAGTTAATCTGTTCATCAAAAAAATCAACATTTTTAAGGCAAAACTGAACTGCCAAAAATGGCTATGATTATTTTAAATGGCCTCATTGAACTACTGTTTCGTACTAATAAAATGAAATAATAAGATATCAAATTAGTTGCCATTCTGCAGAATCTCTTTATCATTGTTATCCGACCTCAAGCATTCTCACGTATTTCGTGGTTAGCTACGGGTTACTAAAGAAGGCAATTCTCCACACGCTGTAGCATACTAGCTTCGCAGCCTTTATACTGAGGTCTATTTGACATCCAACTGATGCATCTAGAATCACGGGAAGGTCTTCAGCCACTCTCTAAGAAGTAGCTTTTTGCGTGCGTCCAGTAACGGGTCCAAAAACAGGACGGGACTGGGAGGGTTTTCACCAAGTGTGCTGTATTTAATGTTGCAGTTTCTACGACGTAAGTAACTAATGCAATCAAACTTTATTTCTCTACATGTAAAATGTATTAATTTTTCTACTCTTACTTGAACAAAGTACATATAGTACATTCTTCTTTAGCCTCGCCATTTCCCATCATCTGGGGTCGGCTCTCCTTCTGCACATTCGCCATGTCTGTCTAACCTGCGTTGCATTCTCGGTCAAGCCCAGAGTTTTCAGATCCTTCTTTACAGTTGCAGTCTAGGTTGCCTGTGGTCTTCCGGGTCTTCTTCTCAGCGTGAGTATGTTGACAGCTCTCTTCACCATGTGGTCCTCATCTCCGTGTCACATGCCCATACCATCTTAGGCAGTTTTCCCTTATCTTTTCAGGAATGTGGGCACCCGAAATGAACCCCGAATATGCTCATTTCGAACTCTGTCCACTCTAGTCACACCTCAGCATTTTCATCTCTGCCACATGAATCCTATCCAAGTCACGTTTCAGCGGGGTCCAACACTCCGATCCGTAGAGCATAGCTGGCTTTACAGCAGTTTTGTAGATTTTACCTTTGGTCCTAACTGGAATCTTGCTGTCACACAAAACCCCAGAGAGAGACCTCCATTTCAGCCATCCTGTGTTTATTCTATGCTCCAAAGTATAGTACATTAAATACATCAATTACTTTTTAAGATTACTGGCCGCAAACATACGCAACCTATATTTTTTATTTATATGTAAGTACGCAATAATATTTTTCACTTAAAATGCAATGTTCAGTGACAATTTAGGGGCGATTCATCGATTACTTTCAAAGATTACCAGCAGCAAACATACGGAACCTAAATTTTTATATTTTTTTTATTAGTCTTTGACGAATTTTTCGTTATCCATTAAATGCTTTAAATACATTATCAGTATTAAAAGATGTCAAATCTTAATAAATTTCTTCGCCGTTTTATATACGTAGGTGATTTGCTGGGTACATCGAATGTATTGTTTTACATTTAAATAATGTTTTTTCATTGATTGCGTATTTGCAGGGATTGAAGTCATTGATATCCGACTTCAAGAAGGTCGACAAAACGATCATCTTCCTCAATTGTCGATCTTCACTTCTGATACAGCTGTCTTCTGAAATCGGCGACAATTTCTTGCACAGTTCAACGTATAGAGATCTGAAAAATATGCTTAATGGTAAGATTTTTTGATTATTTTTTTTATAACTTTTGTGGTTCGTATTTTACCAGACAGATGTTTTTGATCAGAATATACACGTAAAGTAGAATAATTTTTCTTTGCATTATTTAATATGTTATATATTATATATATATATAACTTTGGTGTGCCGTAGAATCCAAGGAAGTACTTTGGTTAGATGAGAAAAGGTTGCGGAGCTCTGCTATAGACCATCTTCAATTAATTATTGAAGATGGTCTCCAGGGACATGTAATCATTGAAAATAAATGTGAATCAAAACTGATTATTTTTAATTTATTGATTTTCTTTTAATTAAAATAAATTCAAAATTATAATTATGCAGTTTCACCAAGTATTGTCAGTTGATAATCTTAATGTTATTAAATATTTTATCATTTTCAAAATTTATTATTTCGTAAATACTTTTTACAATAATAACCCAGGAGTTAGGGAATTAGTAATGATGGAAGAAGATTTCTCAAAATAATGTTTTTTTTGTGTTTTTAGATTATTTAATAACAAAGGAGCCTGTTTTAAGTGCACCAGTTACAGCCGAGATAAAACTTGATGTTTTGGAACCAAAAACCAGTGATGTTGAAAACTCATAGCGCCAAGCAAAGATCCTGCATCACGTGACCAATTAACTGCTCCTTTCAAGACCTTATGATGAACAGCAGATGGGTCATTGATATATAAATATGCTGAAAGAATCAAATACTATGAAATATATAATACTGATTCTATGAAAAAGATACCATTAATGAATTGCAATAAGTTAAACTAGAAGTAGAAGGAAATGATGCAAAACCTATTAACACTATCCAGTCCGCGCGGTTACGCGATAAACTTACGCTGGAGGCCGACTGTTTTTTTAAAGAATTGCTTACAAAAAAAATCGCACATATTTATTTGTTTATATATATCCATCCCCCATCATCGTCGCTGTCTTCGATCTCCTCGGCGTCATCGGGAATATCGGACAAAGCATCAGCGTATATAAGGAGACTAATTCTAACCAAAAATATATTGCATTGGAATATAAAATAAAATTAAAAAACAGTTTATATTTTGGAAAATACTTATTTTGCTAACAAACAATTAAAATTTAAATGCATACTATTGAAATTTTGATCGAGAAAAACGATCAACGTTTTCCCAATTTATAAATAATAATTATAACAAGTAAGATAAAGTCTAATCTCACATAAGTATTTTTTTTACAAAAAATGCTCGTTTAAATTTTTTATCGTCATGTGTTCAAATAAAATTAAATATGACCCCCACTGAAAAGGTTAGAGATCTTTGAATTATGATCGAAAGTAAAAAAAACACATTAATTGTGTGATCGGCCACTAACACTTGAAAAAACATATAATAAACTGTGTGTAGTTGGCCACTAAGCGTTGGCGGAACGATCACACACATGTTGTGTGACCCGCTTTTAACGTTCGGCTTGGCATTACACACACATTGTGTAATCGGACTGGATAGTGCTAAAATCGACCTAAAAAGATCTTTTATACGATTGGCGTAATTTTCCTCTCTAAGATGTGATATTTAATATGTTTGTATAAAGTGAAACGTTACGTTGATTTTTAAATAAAAAAGTTACCATAGACAATGTAGAGTTGTAGACTGAATAGACGTTTTCGTATGTTTTTATGGCTGTTGTAGTTTTGGCGGCTTAAGCGCGGGTTCCAACCGCGTGGCTTAAAAATGTACTAATATTAAGCCGCGCGGCCACAAATATTCACAAGTCTTTACCATTAAATGAGTGTAGAAATATTACATGCTTATATTATTTTGATAATTATTTTATTGATAATAGTAAGCTTGAAAAAAATAATATGTTCTGGGTAGTTGTTTATTATCCTGAACATAACCTGAAATTATATTGATGCAATATAAACAAGAGTAAGTAATTTCGGAAAAGAGTAAAATAAATGTATTTTTCAAGTGTCTGATAAATGTTTTTTTTGTGAATATGGCCAGAATATTTATGTTTGTATTGGTTTTCTTTTTTAATGATTATTATGTAGATTGTTATTGTTATATGGTTGACATTAATAAAAATGTGTGTACAAAAAACGGATTATTTTTCCATTAATATTAACCCTTTCGATACAGCTCAGTGGAATACAAATTATACTGTCAATACGGCGTGAATTTTTCAAACCATTTTTTTTGCTTAAAACTATGAAGCATAAATGTACTTATCTGACCTATTTTCATATTTCACATTGGTTCTTCTATCCTTTAGCTATGAAATGATGCATAAAAAACTATTATATCTAACAACTTCATCATGTAACTCCATACATGTGGTGGCATTGACACATGTGGTTTACAGGAATATCGATACTGTGACGAAACCAAACGATATTTATTTTTATACTTTACAGATTCCTGTAAATAATACATGTAGGTTGATAAAGGGAATGACTGCACTTTCAATTTCCTACCGTATATGTCAAAATGAGTACTGAAAGTAGCAAAACGATATATCACGTCAACCGATGTCAACGGTCGGGGAATCTTGCAAAAGGGTTAGTATTTTTATTTATATAGTAGTAGTTTTTTAGGCAGTTATATTACCTATAGAACTAAAGAGACGTATTTAAATCAACCAGTGTAATGGTGTCACTTTCGTTCCATTCAAATCTGCTGGATTATTAAAAAATTCACCTGCGTAAAATTACACGAACGATACGTTTAAAATAATTGCCAACTACTGTACATATACAGATTTGTACATATAAAATCATTTATATTATACATATATCCTATTCAAACATTGAATGACATTGTTAAATTTAACCATTTTTATTGAAATCTAAAATTGATAGAGTTATAGGTGCCAGAGATAATTATATTTAATGTGTAAATTTTGATTTTTTTTTATTAATAATTAATATTTATATACTCTTATCTAGACAAATAATTGAGAAGTTTTATAAATTAAAATTAATATTTTTATTGGAAGAATAATTTATTGTAAACAGTGACATCTAGCGATATTTACAAAAAGTTTTTATTATCATTATTTAAAGAGATGTGCATATTATAGAAATCTGTATTATCGTCAATATTTTTATCCATACATACTGTATGCCAAACAAGCTCGCTCTTATCAACAACAGCTTTGAGGTTACCCGCGCGGCTTTCGCTGCCCTTTTTTTGTTGACGTTTCGCGCGGCCGCTCTTTAATAAATGAAAACGCGATGAATGACGTCCGGCGATGGCCTCATGTCGAGACGTGACCGTCTGTGCGAATCGTGGGACCCAGTGACGCGAATAACAACCTCGAATAAGGTTAGTATACAACAATAACCCTACGCTTCCAATTCGCGAATCAACAATCGAACAGCGCAAATCATATCGCAAATATTCACAAATATTCCATGCAAAAACTGATACCCTCTGATGTAAAAATGACTGTCATAATCTATGAATCAAATTATGATGCTTGCAAATAAGAAATTCGCTTGAGAATGAGCGAATAAAAATGTTTTTTTACATACTTGATAATGATACATAACATGCAGCGTTTAGTCATCATTAAAACGCGCACTTTTAAAATCGCTCATTATTTTAGCTTATTTTGTTTACACATAAAAACAAATATTTTCAATATATTTATCTTTGTTTTGTTTTTTTTGCGGCTGGTATCACTTTTTGTGCATTTTAAAAATAGAATGATCCTTCGTTCCGGTTCCGAAATAAATTTCAAAACACGCAAACGCAGAACGTCGTAAGATCCATACGATCGTATCGCAAGCGCTCCAGAACCGCAATGCTGCAACAACAACACAATCGCTTAACAAATTCGAACGTTCCAGATCTCAGATTACAGAAATGATCGGCTTAACATTCCGTGAATAATTTGAATTCTCTAAGAGACAATATATTATGTTTTTTGAATTATTTATTAGGTTAAGGACCTTACGAATTCAAAAAAAGATATTTTGATTTATGTTCTTGTAAAACTGAACGATTGTTCATTTTTTAAACATTCTTTGCTTGCATTCCGATCCCGAATCAAATTCTTTTCGAAATCCATACGATATTGTTGTCTTTCATACATTATTTATTATAGCAGTAAGGACTTTGTGATCGTGAAATATATCCTGAATGATTCGTAATATGTATAATATTTTTTCTGTGCTTGAGAACCATATTGTCGTATGTGTCGTGCGTGCATATTTCAATCCACGCATAACTAATTTATAATGTTTATTGTTACATATTTTTATAATAATAGTCCCCATATGACTGATATTTTTCACAAAAAATATGTTTATTAATTATAGATCTTGTATCGGCATTCACGCATCATCATATTAAAACAAGAATTTACTATGAATGTGTTTTGTTCACTAGCCTTCTACTGTCAATTTTAATTATTAGGCTATGACTGGCATTTTACGGGCGACGGATCAAATTGACGCACACAACAAAAAATGTTTGAGTTTTGAAATCGATTAAAAATATTTTTTATTTTATTCTAATCGGGAATCGAACCCACGACCTTTGGTGTGGTAATCAAACGCTTTACCGCTAACCCATACGCGTCGGTATATTATTTATACTCCGATTCTTCCCATATCCGTTTCATATCTGGGACATATGGACCACATTTCTTTTTTTGTCGATCTCTCAACCCACCAAGACAACTCTGCACCTGAAGATCCACCTGGAAACATTAATGGTCCCCGTCAACGTCCAGTAAAGACGCCCGAGTGCTTAAAGAGACGGCACCTGTTGTATCCAAGAAACATTTTTGGGTGATTTGTTATTTAAATTTCTTAAGGCGATCGTAGGATTAGTCTGACGCTCCCGTGGAATGGACCGTTTCGTCCTAAGAAGAGGCTCAATCCGAGCTCAGAGAGAGGATATGTATTTACTAATGATGATGACATGGAAATGCGTATTTTCCCTCAGTAAAAATGATCGTGCACTGATATTATAATCGTGACCAAAAAATAAATAAGCGATTTAATGTTAAATAATATTTATATTTATTCTATTGAATTTTGCCGTTATCAAAAACTGGAAAATTCTTTTTACCCTTTCGCTTCGGTTGTCGGCATATGCCGTCAAAGATTCCTCGACCTTTGACATCGGCTGACGCGATATATCGTTTTGCTACTTTCAGTACTCATTGTAGCATCTACGGTAGGAGATTGGAAGTGCAGTCATTCCCTTTATCAACATACATGTATTCTTTACAGGAATCTGTAAAGCATGTATATAAATGTCGTAAGGTTTCGTCACAGGACCGATTTTTCTGTTAGTCACATGTGTCAATGCCACAACATGTATGGTGTTACATAATGAACGTTTGTTCAATATAATAGTTTTTTATGCATCATCTGATAGCTAAATGATAGAAGAACCAATGTGATATATGAAAATAGGTCAGCTAAATACATTTATGCTTCAAATACTAGTTTTAAGCAAAAAAATGGTTTGAAAAATTCACGCCGTATTGACAGTATAATATGTATTCCACGGAGCCGTAACGAAAGCGTTCAATTTGTAACGGAGATTTTTCCTATAGTGTTTGCGGTATTTTTTCATAAAACAGTTCCTTCAATGTTGTTATTTAGGATTGAATCGCCTCATTTAATTTTCATTTGTCCATGTCTGCTCCCTCTACTGGAGCATATAGTCATCACGAGCCACCGCGCACTGTCAGCCACCTTGCTCCTCGCCTCACCCCGTGTCGGCTCTGCCTTCCGCAGCTCCGCCGATTACATTATGTAGATAATTCCTGACGGCCTTCAAGGATGGCGAGAGTCCAGAGGCTTACAAAAATTGTAAATATAGTCAATGCTCTCCGCCTTCGTCTTTGACACACTGTAGTATGATAGGCTGCCTCGGTCGCTCTCTCACCTCGTTATTCCTCACGAAGTCAAACCATCGTACTCCCAGTATACTACACAGACATCTGTTTTCGAAAACCATTATTCAGATGCATTAGTTTTTGGTGAGATGCAAAGATTCACAGCCGTAACGAAGAATGGGGACGTCGCAGGCGCTGTAAAGATATAATTTTGTTTTGATTGAGTAAAGCTGCGAGTTCCAGATATTACGCGTGGAATTGAAAGACGTTCCAGCGTTCCCAAGACGAAAAGCGAGCTCCTTCTGCAGACCCCCGTTCTCAGTGACCCATACGCCAAGATATCTGAAACATTCCGACTCTTAAGACTAAATCTTCCAGGACTCCAGTTCCAGGATAGCAAGGTCGACTGTAGGATGTGTCAATGATCGTTATTCCTCTGAACTAATCCTCTATCCACACGCTCAAATTGTGGAAAGAGACACCTGTACAATAATAATAAAAATTATTTTTTAGTCCCTTTCCGCGTGCCATTTTGCTAAAAGAAGATCGAAATTTCGCATGCGGTCTATTAAACAATTAAACGTTTAACTGCGCAGTCATTTTTGTGCGGTTTTGTCTTTTGAGCAATCGCGCAATTCGTATCGCATGCGTGGAAAAAATAACATGCAACTGATACACCAATTGAAGAGATCAACATTTTTTTTTTATAAATATTTTTAGTATTCGCTTTGCGATCCATTTCAAATATTAATTAGCTAAACCATTTTTACCTTGCTTTAACGTGGATCACATTGATCACTGTTTATTCACTTGCTGGAAACAATTCTATTCCATAAATCGGCACTATGTTTTATTAAAAAAATATTAACCCAACCTAACTGAACCTAATCTATTGATGTTTTTATATAGGCACCATTGCAACTTAGTTGATAATAGGCTATGACGGCGTTATCATAATAAGGATATGTTTTTAATAATGAATAAAAAACTCATTTTTTTTTCAATCGATAATTCTTGGCGGAATCCAATAATTTCAATGTAGTAAATAAAAAAAATAATATTTAGCTTATTAAATTCCAATTTTATTTATGACAATATGTTTCGACTTCGCTGAGATTGCTCAACACTTCAGAATGGCTTGAGCCGAAATATGTCATTAGAAATAAAATTGTGCAATTTAAACTAACAATCATTTGTGAATAAAAATACGTAAATATATAAAGGTGTGGTGGCAGGATGCGGAGCAGATTAACAAAACAATGATTTTTTCTGAAGCACATTGATATATATATTTCGATAACTTTACAAACTTCTGGCCCGGACTACAGCATTCATGCCGGGCCACAATACAATGCGATCTCGCCGCCGTCGGCACACGACTGAGCGCGCTCGTGATGGGCTGTGGCCCAGCGCCCAAGTGTCGATCTATATAACAAACGTCACACCCGTGACCGGATTTGTGTGCATTCGTGTACGACAAGCGAACAGAAATAAGAGACGAAAGATTGTATATCAAGGTTGTCGGTACCAGTCAGCAAGGGCTATAGCATGCTGTTGTCAATACATATAAATACGTACATACATTGTTTATATATGATGGTTACGTGTGCATACATATTATAAATATGGAGCGTATTTGTTTTGTTTTAAGTAATGTTTTTATTACCGTGATTCATAATGCCCATAAAAAATTTATTTTTATGTTCAGTAGTTCTCTGGAAATTCTTCTGCAATCGTGTGTTTATCGTGATTATTTGTGGTAAAACAAGTACATATGTTAATTTAACGATATAACTAATCAATAAGTACACAATAAAATAACAAAATATATTTGTTTATCTCTAAAACAATAACAAAATACATTTTTTCTATCGATTTTTATCTTTTTTTTCGTTTTGTTTGTTAAGAAGTTTTTTCCCAAAAAATTAACTACGAGGGTTATCCGTAATATAAGATTTCCATGGCGCTAGAGTCCTGAAAAGCCATCATGGAGGTCAGTTCGTTTTTTCTGACATCAGGGATCATTTCGAAGAGCTTACGAACCGCCACCCTTCGATCTGAGAGCATCGCTGCCTCCACTTTTGCTATTGTTTCGTCAGAAACAGATGGCCTTCTGGAACGCTCCTCATCATGGACGTCAGTACGCCCGTTCTTGAACTCTCTGCACCATTTGCGCCCGCGTTATACGCTCATGCAGTTGTCTCCATAGATTTCGCATAGCTGGGAATGGATTTCTACTGGCGCCATGTTTTTTGCAACAGTAAACGGATCAATGAGCGCAGCTCACACCTGGCGGGTGAAGCGAGGGAGAGATCCATCACGTATAGCTGCCAAGCCAAGACTGAGGTCCGCAGGCAGCTCGCTAGGGAAGGGATTTGGAGTGGGGGATACAAGGTACACTACAGAATCGCGGGATCTACCGTAACAGCGTTTTTCAGGACTGTAGCGCCATGGGAATCTTATATTACGGATAACCCTCGTACTTATAGTTATTCGTTGTTAGGAGGAAATGTTAAAAAAAACATACGTTTTTTAATTAAAAAAATCATTATAAACTAATATTTTCTTATGTAATATGTTGCAGGAAGTAATAATACATACCATCTTATATAATTTTTAATCTTTATGATCCAGTTAGGTTCAAACACATCGATAAAAATGATAACCCTAAAGAATACTCTAAACGAAATCTCAAAATAAAGGGTCACGTAGGGCTGATTCCGCCGCATTTCGTTCCCAGACAATTCGTTCAACAACTTATCGGTAACGACATTGGGGCGCTCTAGACGTCTGGTGCACGGTACAACTGGTGCACTGGATCTATCGCTAACCTAACCTAACCTAAGTTATTTCGTTAACGAGACCTATAGATCTCTAGATTCTACGATCACTGGACAAATCTTTAAGTTAGGCTAGGTTAGCTTAGCGAGACATCCAGTGCACCAGTTGCCCCGTGCACCAGACGTCCAGTGCGCCCCACGTCGTTACCGATGCCAATTATTTAGGTATAGTATCAGGGATCTTGCAATATTTTGTTAGGTGCTGACAATCAATCACTCATCGAATACATAAGTTAACGATTCATGAGCTCTTAGAATATTTAAAAAATTAAGCATTTTTTTACGCTTTTCTGTGTACAGTTTTTTTGGAAAACATAACCGGAGGTTTGTAGATGTGCTGCGCGTAATATAAGACAAAGCAATGTTTTTAACCCTTTCGCATCGGTTGTCGACATATTGCCGTCATAAGATTCCCCGACCATTGTCGTCGGTTGACGTGATATATCGTTTTGCTACTTTCTTAGAATAGTTTTTTATGCAACATCTGATAGCTAAAGGAGAGAAGAACCAATGTGACATACGAAAAAATACCAGATTAGTACATTTATGCTTCAAATACTAGTTTTATAATTGACAGTATAATTTGTATTCAAACCGAGCCGTAATGAAAGGGTTAATGAACATCAATATTTTTTTCGATCGATGTTCATATCTTACGTGGAATTACGAGTACATAACATCAACAAACACATAAGAATATTTGGAATTATTGTACAATTTTATTTTCTCATGACGTGTATCGGTTACGTCGAGTAGTCATTATCAAGTGATTCATTATATAATTCACTCAAAAAAGGCTACTATACTAGCCAGCTAGCCTAAACATGTCGTCAAAAAATAAAATGCCGAAACAATTATGTAAATCAATAATACCAGTACAAATGCATTCTTAATACGATTATTCCTTAGGCATATAAAAAACTGGCCTTTAATAAAAAACTACTTAATTAATCAATCAATAAACCAAATAACACGCTGATCGCAAAAAACGCACCAATAAAGTTATTTCATCGGAATTAAAAAAAAAAAACTTAAATAATTAAGTAATTAAATATACACATACTATAATGCAACAAATTCTCTACACGCATCAAAGCGTTCAGAAAAAATATCGGCAGAGGCGAGATGCGAATCAGCGAACCTTGGAACCAACCATTTGTTCAAGTTGATTACCCTAGACCGCTCGACCACCATCTGCCCGAACTGCTGTACGGAATAAGTTGCATTTATGAAATTGTTTATCATATAACGATATATGTCTCTATAGTATATATTCAGTGTGTGTATATTATTATTTTTATATTATAAATAATAAAATAAATAAAAATACGATCGCCGCCCATCCTCTCGCCCGTCTCCGATCTCCGAATGATAAAAGTCGCCGGTAGGGGGGCGCAATATGTGAGGTGGTCCCCGCTTCCCGCGCCCCACCAGGGTCGGCATTTCTGAGGCTGTAGTTGGACGGGTTTTTTTGCAAGACATTCCATCGTGACTGCGCGCCGATGCCGTGGCGCCAATTTCGAAAAACGAACCCTCCGACTCGAAGACACGGTGTTGCCCACCAGCGACATCTCGCAGATGGAGAGATAGCTGCCGTACCAGAGCTTTAATGTTCCCATAGCGCCTATAAAGCATCCATCTTTTTAAGCTGCTTTCCAGTCGCTGGCAGTAGCACTGAGTATCAGCAGCTTAAGTTCTTCCTTGAATTCCGCAGCTCACCTAAGTTATTTAATTTCGCGGTACACTAAAAGCCAAAATAATATATACATACAGGGTTTGCCCAGAAAGTTTTAGGACTGAGTCGATTTAAAAAAAAATATTTAGCCAATCGTTACAATTCTTTAAAAACTTTCAAAGTAGGCTCCTTCTGCGTCGATGCAGCGCTGCCAGCGCGATTTTCAAGCATTGAAGGCGTCGCGGAAGGCATTCTCCGGAATAGCCTTTAGAGCCGCGGTGCAAGCTGTTTGGATCTAACGGATCTAATGGATACCTCTGCTCTAACGAAAGCTGCATTTTCGGCTTGCACCACTCACAGAGACACTTCGTGCGAAAAAGCCTCTCCTTACTCTCCGAGCGCTCGGAGACAACTAACCAGCCGCTCGTTGGTAAGCTAGGAACCCTCTCTACCGAATCCAGTCGGTGCGCGCGCACTCCGAAGTACAGTCGCGGCGGAAAAAAAACAGTCCTTAAACTTTCCGGACAAACCTTGTATATGGATTTGATACATTTCACAAAAAATATGTATACAGTCTGCCACAAAATTAATCATTCAACGTCATTAGGCAATAACTGATGCGCTGCTTGCATTTTTTACGGGAACCTGTGCAAGTCTTTCACTACTTAACGTGCGAAATAAGATTTCATAAAAAGTCAATTAGTCAATGAAAAATAAAATTGAATATTTAAGGACGATTTTTATGTGTTTTGATTGGTCAGTGCTGCATTTATATTCACCTTCAGAACTAAATTTTAAAAATACATTATTATTTTAAAAAAAGGGCAAATATGTAACATTTGTACAACGACCCACAACTCAATACATTTCGTAAATTTTTTTTTAACGAAGTAATGTCGGAATACGAAACAAAATTATATTCAATATAGTATTCGTATAAATCCGCATCTCGCACTTGAGCGACGTGTTTTCTTCAGGGCGTGGGATCAATCCGCACCTCGCACTTAAGAGACGTGCACGTTGGTGCGGATATATCCTCACCTCGCATCTAAAGGTTTAATTCGCTGTAGGGTCCGTCTGGTGATGACCAATTGCGTGGTCCGACGATTGCTTGATGTTTTTTCGTTATCAGCGACATCCGCCGGGATATTCTCTATCCCTGCAAGGTTCTAGTCTGTTCGAGTCGAGTAGCTAAGCGCAGAAATGTTTGCCCAGTTGGCGCGACACCATGAGAAAATCGACGTCGAAGAACATCATCACGAACTGGTCAAAAATTTCGAATATGAAAATGTATATATATATTTTCCATTTTTTAAATTTTACGATTGACAACACCAAGCAACCCGTGCCGCCGATTGCCCCCTTGCTGTCAATCTCAGTCCACCAAACACAAATAAAGCGTCCGACCACGTGCCGCGAGCCTCAGTACCGAACCGGCTGCCGTCGCTGCTGGACGTGCGGCTCTATAACGCTCGCTGTATCAAACGCGAAACAAACTTTCGAAACGATAAAAAAATCGCACAACACTCGGCTAAATCGCAAAAAATCCACACATAAAAAACTAACCTCCTTACAAGCGAGTTCTGCAAGTTTTTTCAAAGCATTTTTATTGATTCTCAAATTACAAATAAAAAAACTTTTTTTATATTTTTTTCTTCAGTGATCAACACTATCTACTACCTCTTCTTATTCAGGTAAGTTATCAGCATTAAAAAATAAAATTAGCATAAATTATAATAATACGATAAGATCAAGACTGATTTTTATTATCTTGCTATATATTTAAGTTTAAATATTTCCAAGAGGCCTGTATTTCTTTGTTTAGTAACTGATTAAAGGTTTTGGCAGTGAGTTAAATCAATTGGCAGTAAATTAAATTAATCGGCATTAGACTAAATAAATTGGCAGCATCCACTGTGTCAGTACGAATGTGGCCATTTATAAAATTAAAATTAATGTAAAATGAATGAATAATTAGCACCTAAATAGGAAACCTAACCTAGCCTCATTTATTAATTTCCATTAATTAATTACTTACTTCCAATTCATTATTTTTCTACAGCGAATTGATATTTATTTATTGCCAAATGATTATTTTTTAATTACCTTTTTAGGTATTTATATCTTGACCGTTTTCTGAATAATTACTACCCATTAATTGAACTAAATATGTACTGCCAAAAAAATAGTTTCTTTTCCAAGAGTGCGGGTACAAAATGAAATATTAAATTAATATACTATTTTATACGACTAATGTAATTTGTCACACATTTTATATATTACCATTTTAAATGAGTAAATCATTTTTCGCCACTTAGTTTATATTTCTTATGCACGTCTGGTTCACGGGACATTTGGCGCACGAGACAACTGGTGCACTGGCTGTCTCGCTATCCTAACCTAACCATTTTTCCAGTCATCGTAGAGTTCAGAAATCCATACGTCTTGTTAACGAAATAACTTAGGTTAGGCTAGCGATACATCCAGTGCACCAGTTGTCCCGTGCACCAGACGTCCAGTGCGCCCCATGTAGTTACCGATGAGTCGTTGAACGAATTGCCTGGGTACAAAATTTGGCGGAATCTTATAGACAAAACTTAAACATTAAAAAGTCTTATGAATATAAATTATATAATAAATATTCATGCACTATTAGAAGAAATATAAATACGTTTGAAAACTATTTTTGAAATTTATTTGTGCAATCTCGCATATTTTTTCCTATAGCGTTTGTGGCGTTCTTTCATATAACGGTCTTTTCTATGTTGTCATTTTGTATTGCCTCTTAAGACTAAATGGTACAGGTCTTGGGAGCATCGCTAATCCTCCGATCTTATGAAAACGTTATATTTGACTGTAAGTTATGAAATTACTAATCCCATTTTTTTTATTGTGTTTTGGTTATTGACTTCTAGGCAAAATTGCTTGTTTTGAATCTGAATACAAGTTTAATCCGCGAAGCGTAGTTTTTAGGCAATGCAGCCGTTTGTTTGTTTTTTGTATGTACCAAGAAGTCGCTGGTATGCGATCTAGTGTATTGTGGCATGTAAACAAACGGATTACCACTTATTTTAAGTCAGCGGTATAACCATTATGAATACAGACGGAATATTAAAAAAAACTAATTATATCTGTCCAACGACAATAGCGCATTGTTAGCGCGGTTCTCGTTAGATCACCGAAGTAAAGCAATATCGGACGAGAAACAAAATTTAGATGTGTTACAGATGTTTCATATGTGGATTCTATGAAGCTAACCATTCTACATATGGCTACTGCCCGTGCGCTGCACGTGGAGTGTTGATCCGCCAACATCATAGACTACAGCTCTATATTCACGTATCATTATTATTATTATTACAGGAATTCACAATGAGAGGGTGATCTTCACGAGACCACTTTCTTCTACCACCAATTTTAATTAATAGGCTATGACTGGCATTTTAAGGATGAGAGATCGAATTCACAACGACCGGGGGTGTTTCTGGAGTTTAGAAATCGATTACCCGCCGTGATAGATGTTTCAATTTATTTATTCAATAATAAATATTACAAATTTTATTCAATACGATCCTGAAATAATAGAGACCTGCTACCAAAGAAGGCACTTTGAGACTCGCTGTAATATACTAATTTCGCAGCTTTAGGCTGAGGTCTATTTGACATCAGACTGTTCAACTATATCGCCTCGAATATTGATATATTACACTTGAGAGAAGCTCAATTTCGACATGAGCTCCACGAATTTATTTATCAAAGTAATTTCGTAGAGTCTTCTATTTAGCGAGCTTCGGGACTTTTTATTAATTGTTGTTATTAATCATAAATACCTATATTTATAAATTGCTTGTATTATTTCAGGATCGTATTAAATAAAATTTGTAATGTTTCTGAAAGAAATAAAATAAAATAAATAAAATTTAAAAGAAATAAAATTGAAAATCAAACTGATGCGCCTAGAATCACGGGAAGGCCTTCAACCACTCTCTAATAAGTAGCTTTTTGCATCTGATTTTCCAAAAATAGGATGGCACAGGGAGGGTTTCAACAAGCGATCCTGAAATAATATAATACAAATACAAAAATATATATAAATACAGGTACTTATGATTAACAACTTAGAAAAAAAAGTAATAAAGACAAGCAACAGAAGGTCCCAATGATAATCAAACGACGACTCAAATCAATTATTCATCCAAACAAATTCGTGGAGTTCGTGCCTGAACTGAGCCTCCCTTGCATTGAATATATCAACATGTCAATGCATTGCAGAAAATCACAAGAAAAATCGTCACCAGATCGCGTTCTAGGGCCTTTAACCCTTTCATTACGGCTCTGTAGAATACAAATTACACTGTCAATTATAAAACTAGTATTTAATGCATAAATGTACTTATCTGGTCTATTTTCATATATCACATTGGTTCTTGTATCCTTTAGCTATCAGATGATGCATAAAAAACTATTCTAAGAAAGTAGCAAGACGATACATCACGGATATCGATGTCAACGGTAGGGGAATCTTACACGGCATTTATCGGGTACCGATGCGAACAGGTTAAAGATAACTCTTTGCTAATAAAAAGAAATGGACCATTCAAACCTATAATTTTTTAATATGAAAACGTGAGATAAGGCGTTTTTTTCTATCACCGTCCTTGTTCAAAGCATGAATATAAAATTATATAGTTTTCTCAATGCTATATGTACATTTTTTTATATGTTCTAGAGAGCTTTCAATAAATTATTGACTAATTATGTATGAAACGTGAGCGTCGAACTAATCACCGGATCTTCATAATAAAAACCACAGATTGTGTTGTTACTGTAATAGCTTTCATAGTATCGCGGACATGTTTAATGTATTATCGCGATTAAGACACGTAGTTGTTTTTAGTGAAACATTGTCGCAGGAGAACTAAAGATAAAAAAGATAAACTGAAAATGCTTTTTCTAATCCGAGATATATTTTTAGCATTGATGTTATACTAAATAAAATATTTCAAGATACCTGAATATTTGACTAAATATTGGTTATTTACTAGAATTTTGGCTTATATAAAATCATTGACTAATTCACTGTAACTAATTCATGGTGTTGGTAGTAATTTAAATCATTTGGCAATAAATAAAATTAATCGGCAGTAGACTAAATCGATTGGCTGTATCCACTGTGTCAGTATGAGTGTGGTAAGTCATAAAATAAAAAGTGCAGTAATAATATTTTCAATGTTTTGAGCATTCACTTTGAGATCCATAATAAATTATAAATATTTATTTATTTATTTACCTTGTTTTCACATGGATCACGTAACAACGTTTGTTACGTGATCCATGTGAAAACAAGGTAAATAAATAAATAAATATTTAGTGCAGTAATACATTAAATATTGCTAAAAATTAATGTAAAATGCAAGAATAATTAGCCTATAAAGTGGAAACCTAACCTGACCTATTATTAATTTTTTACCATTAATTAATTATTTCCTGCCAATTTTTTTTTCTACTGAGCTCGAAATGAGCATATTCGTTGTTCATTTCGGGTGGCTCCCATACCTGAAAAGGTAAGGGAAAACCGCCTAAGATGGTATGGGCATGTGACACGGAGAGATGACGACCACATGGTGAAGAAAGCCTGCCAGTGCCGGTTTTAGGTGGTGGCGAAGTGGGTCGGTGCCCCAGGGCGTCGGATAAGCTAGGGGCGCCGAAAGCAACCAATCTTTCTGATATATTTTTTAAATATGTACAATATGGGGCGCTAGAAAAAATAATGCCCTAGGGCGACGCAGGGTCTAAAGCCGGTACTGAAGCCTGCAACATACCCACGCTGAGAAGAAGACCTGCAAGACCACAGGCAACCTGGACTGCAACTGTAGACAAGGATCTGAAAACTCTGGGCTTGACCGAGAATGCAACGCAGGACAGACAGACATGGCGAATGTGCAGAAGGAGAGCCGACGCCAGATGATGGGAAATGGCGAGGCTAAAAAGAAGAGCCGATCGATATTTTTCTACTACCAAATGATTATTTCTTACTTACCTTTTTAGGCATTTATTAGTGACCGTTTGCTTAACAAGTACTGCTCATTAATTGAATTAAATGCTGCCAAAAAAAATAGTTGCCATTTATTTTCTTACGCGTATATATACGCTCGCCACGCATTAAAAAAACTACTGTTGTGTGTGTGTGTGTATAAAAATAAACTGTTTTTTTGCAGCAAAAAACGAATATTTTAATCACTTTTGTGAATCATCGCCATTTATTTTCTTCAAGTCGACTTTTAGTAACCAAACTAGTCAGTTTTTAAACTCATTAAATAAAAAATGAAAAAAAGGCACAATGAATACCGTCCATTATTTATTTTTATTATCAGCCGTATGTTTCTAAACTGATCAATAACATTGTTTAATTGACCCATTGGATGACGTCATTTGATTAAACGACCAATAAATTAATTTTTTATTTCTTAATACCTTAATCCAAATAGAAAAGAAACAAAGTCACCTTGAATACAATTTAGAAAAGAATATTTAAAAAATTCAAACTATATTGTCTATGAATCACCAACAGCGTTTATATCAACCTTTCTGTTACATCCTTTTTTATGCATAATTAATTACGAGTATCGCGTTTTTTTCTTAAAATTTATTTGGCTATAAAATTAATGAACACGTTCCATTTTTGAATATTTACGATTTTGGAAATAACACCAACGTCACGAATCTAAAAAAAAACAATATCAACATGTTTTGGTAGCTGGAATAAATGATCACAACATCATCTTATATGACATTTCTCTCATCATAAACCGGAGAAAAATGAACGGTGGAATCTGGGATTCGAACCATGAATCTTTGCAATCAATGTTAATTCCGTACTCAGCGTTGCTCCACTGCCATTTGCTCTGCTCACTTTACACAAATCAACACGTATTTTATTATTGATGCGCATTATTTATATATGTAGCTTTTTGTAAACTTTGTATTTTTATCTATAAACATTATTTACGTATTTAAACATATTTTAAAAATCCATCAAACACAGTTTTTTGATACTCGTAGTTATAAATGCCGAAAAGGCTGTGTTTTATTAGATACTAGCGTGTACCCGGCATGCGTTGCAATGCCACTTAAAAAAAATAAACCGCGAGTTTTTATGGAAGCGCCTCGTCGGGAGCCTCTCGTCTTCCGATTGGATACGTTGGACTTGAGGCGTGACCGGAGCCAATTAGAAACAATCAACTTAGGTTATGTTGTTCTTACCTAAATTTGACAGTGGCGCCCGTATGTGTTTTTATTTATTGGAGTGCTTTTGGATACACAATGTTTTTTTGTTTTTCAGCCATCATTTACAACTGCATCGCGTAAATGAATATACTCTGCGGAACGCAACTTGGTTTGATTTAATCAAATGTAGAGGAGTCGTTCATTTTCTATTTTCGCGAACATGTATTGATAGAACAAATTTCGACCTTTTAGGATATGATTTTCAGCGTTTTCACGAATCATCAATCGATATGAATAGTAATTCATGGCACTGACTTTCTTAGTCGTTTCCTCATCTGCTTGTGGATTTCTCAACGGGATGTTGAAATGGTATCCGTCTTCTCCTTGCCAAAATAAAATCGGATATTGCAATCCATCGTACGATCGATGCGTTTCTGAGACTTGCTAAACATGACCATTTGTACGATAAGGAATGATTTGCGTTCGGCAGTGGTAGTGATAAGAATTGTACTTTCGTATGTTTGTCTAGAAATGTTTTGATTCACTTGTATCACCCGATACCAACGTTAATAAAGGTTCGGGGGGTGAATCTAATTCTGGCAATTTCAATTTTCCACTCGTGCAGCACATTCCTAGTGTTTCATTTTTAAATTTAAAGGCACTACAATACACGCATAATTTATCAATTTTTCCAATTACAATACTTGGGTGCAGACTGTAATCATAATTAGGATCGTAATGGAAAGCACTATGATTTAAATCAGCATGCAGATTACGTCTGGTATGATCTACGCGTACTCGATCTGCTTCCAATCTTGCTTCCCGTTGCTCATCTGTTTCATGTGAACGGGCTTAAGCAGTGTGTACGCTAACTGTTTCCAATCTTGCTTTCCGTTGCTCATCTGTCCAGATGAACGGGTTTGAGCAGCGTGTACTCGATCTGTTTCCAATCTTGCTCTCCTTTGCTCGACTGTTTCTGAAGCTCGAGATGCCCTTTTCATTCATGCTTGAGTTGTACTCTTGACCTATTGCTTTTCGTTTGGGTGGCATAATTGATTTCACAGTGAATGTTACGTTTTGAAATTCACTTTTGAAAAATATATATATTTTTATTTAATCAAATATAAAAAGATACATTTTTTACACAGTAAATTACATTCCAATCTTTTTTTTTTCTTTTTTTTTTTACATTCGCTTACCACACCACTTAAAGATAAGATCTTGTGTGTGGCGTGGGATTCATCTATGATCATCTATGATACTAAAATTGATTGATATAATACTAACATTAAGGTTATCAACTGACAATACTTTAATTAATAATAATTTAATTAATTATAATTAAAAATATATAATACCTAGTATTTCATAATAGCTTTTTAAATTGAAAGCAAAAAAAATATTATTGTATAATGCTGGCTGTCATAGCTCAATGGTAAAGCGTTTGCTTTGCAAGCCAAAGGTCGTGGGTTCGATCCCCGATGGAGATTAAAAAAAAAAAGGATTTTTAATCGATTTCTGAGCTCTAAAATACCCCGGTTGGTGTGAATTTGATCCATCACCCGTAAAATGTCAGTCAAAGCCTATCAATTAAAATTGGTGGTAGACAAAAGTCATCCCGTGAAGATCACCCATTCATAGTAGATTCCTGTAATAATAAAGGATGATGAGTGAATCTCGGGCTGTAGTCTATGACGTTGGCGGATCAACACTCCACACGCAGCGTTTAGCCATATGCACCATGGTAAGCGTCATAGAATTCCACAGATGAGACAAAAAATTACTATCACCATCTGTCGGTATTCTCCTGTATGTGTTTACATAAAAAAAATCTCAATACATTAAGACTAATCACATACCAATTAATTTTTAAAATAACCTTTTTCAATTGTTGTACCCGCACACATATACAACCTGTAAATATGTGTGTACTAATATAGGATCTTGTCCATACCTATATAAGCCACGGCCTGTTTTTATTTTTTCATTATTGAAGATGGTCTTCAGGAAGGCCGAAACATGTAAACATTAAAATAAATTGTGAATCAAAACTAAATATTTTTAATTTATTATTTTTTTACTTTAAATTAATTATTAAATTATGTAATAATACTATCCGAAGCCGACCAGCAATTAGAATTCCATAATTAACTCTTTCTACTGTATATCACACACAATTAATACGTTATATTTATTTTAATTCGATAAACAAAAAAGTCGTCAAAAATTCAAATATTGAAATAGTTTATTCGAAAATCGAATTTTGTTTCTAAATATTCAGTACCTTACGTTAGTACCTACTTATAATAACTTCAGGTGAGTGAATTGTTGTTTACGGCGTTGCCAAGGAAACACAATGTTCTAAATTGGCCGTTCTGTATTACAATAGTCTTGTATGAAAACATGTTTTACGTAAATATTCAATTAATTTTTGTAATTAAATCAAATTTTGAGTATCCTATCTTTTTTCTTTTAGTATCAGCAATAATTCGACAAAGTATTATTGCAATCGGGTTAATGGTAACGGAATGCATAAAAGACACACAGACAGACAGACAGACATTGATTTTTATATATATAGATGGCGGGTATAGCTCAATGTTCAAAGCGTTTGCTTTGCAAACCAAAGGTCGTGGGTTCGATCCCCGACGGAGATTAAAAAAGAAAGAATTTTTAATCGATTCTTGAGCTCTAAAATACCCCGGTTGGTGTGAAATTGATCCCTCACCCGTAAAATCCCAGTCATAGCCTAATAATCAAATTTGGTGGTAGGCGAAAATCGTCCCGAGAATACTACCAATTTATAGTATATTTCTGTAATAATAAGGATGATGCGTGAATCTCGGAGTGTAGTCAATGACATTGGCGGATCAACACTCAACATGCAGCGCTTAGCCATGCGCACTGTGGTATGCGTCATAGAATTCCATAGATGAGACTTCAGCACCACTATCACCGTCTGTCGGTATTCTCCTGTATGTGTTTACATAAAAAAGATATGTGAAAAGGTACCAACCATAAACTACTGCGTAGAATCGAACTTTTTCAAAAGCAAGCATTGTTATATCGTCTGTCAAAATGTATGATGATCTTACAGTTTAAGTTGGCTGTGAAAAAATACAATCCTTTGTTGAAAAAAAACTACACTACTATTTCCAAGTGATATTGATACTAGTACGTTGATTGTTTATTATAAAGGGTCCGCCAAATAACTTTTTTTTTTGAAAATGCTTTTAAAAAAAATTGTGTAGCTTCGGCTGTGTGGCACGTAGCGCCGTCTTGTTGAAACCAAATGTTGCCAATATCCTCCTCTTCAATTTTTGTGAACAAAAATGGCCCGATAACGATCGCCAGTGACTGTAACGGCCGCTCCTTGCTCATTTTTGTAGAAAAATGGCCTGATTTTCAAAGTAATGTCGCAATATTTTCAAGCATTGTTCAAGCGTACACACAACCATATTCGTTTAGCGGAAAGATAAAACTAATTATTTGTCAAATCAGACATGAGCTAAGTGTTACCATTCACGAAATAAGCACTAGTTGAAAAAAAAAGTTAGATGGTGGACCCTATATCTTTTCGTTTAATCGCATTAGTTTTTCTTTTTCTTCTGTAAATCAAAAAGAATTGTCGCTTCCTGAGTACTAGAGCAAGTTGAAACATTTGAAAATTGATCGACAGGTGGTGAATGAAGACCTTGACCCCCTTTTGATGTAAATGGTTCTTAAACCGGAATGTGGAGAGTCCTTTAAGTACCTAATTGCGGTTTTAAATGCCCACATACAAGGGCCATAGTTGACCAAAATTATTTCATTATTTATTTCACAGTATAGTAATAAATTTAATAATTCCTAAGGAACTCTAGGAACCATATATGTTCCCAGATATACCTTCGAGTACATATATGTCTTAAGTTTAGGCATGGACAGTGGCAGTGACGATAACTTGTAAAGCCACATTTTATAATCGTGTCGGAAACAATAGGGTCAGATCCTGTCTGCCCAGAAGTGGTCGACGTCAATGGTGTTACTCCCGGCCATCATCAGGTCTTCCTGGGTGCAGCTACTCGGACACAGCGCACACTCCAGAAGGTGTGGCAGGGTCTGCTCCGCGTCGCTAAGCTACATGCAAAATATATATGGTCATCACAAAATGTCGCCACGCAGTTCTGTCAGTTGCGCCTTGTCCCAATACATTTTTGCACCCGTAGGAGTACATGTATAGTTCCCGATTACCTAAAGGGCAGTACACCGTGGGATTAAAGAGACGGCTCTGTAGTATCAGATGCGTAATTTTAATTATTTGTTAAACATAATTTTTTTTGAAATCTGATCAATGAGGTTTGGACCGTTTTTTACTAAAATACGGCTCAACTTAATGAACGAAACACGGTAAGCAACACGCGGTTACCAATTGTTGTTTCGGTCCGCCAGATGTTGCTTAACTTCGTTGATCTAACAAGAACCGCGCTTCCAATATTTGTCGTTGGACAGATAAAAATATTTCTTGTTATAATATCATATTTTTTATGTACGTTAGGTATTTGTATCGCTTATGCTGCTAAGCACTAATTAGTGGTAAGCCGCCTGTTTATGTTCTATTGTCTTTGGTCATTCAAGATGCTCTTCTGCGGTGTCCGAAACACATGTTCCAACCAGGTCCACCTTTGTCTTTTTACCAATTGCACTGTGAAAGGGTGCCTCCACCTCGTCATTCTTCACAAACTCACACCGTCGTACCCCCAGTTTTCTATGCAGGCATCTATTTTCAAAACACATTACACCCGGAGACTACTTACAACAGACGGTGATACATCCAATTTTTGGTCCACTCCCAAAGTTGTTGAACTTCGGTGATCTAACGAGAACCGCGCTTACAATGTGGAAATTAAAAAATATACGTCACACCTACCATGCGATGTATGCAAATATTTTGATCCGTACCGTATGCTCCAGTTTGGCGCAAACACATACGCGTTGTATGTGAACAGCTGATTTTTATTTTTTTTTATAAAGCGCTATATTTTCTTCATTGTATTTAATTACATTCAGTCCGGCCAACTGTTCGAAGCGATTAAAAATAATTTTACTAAGGGACTTACTTGACACTCAAACAATACCTCAGTGAGAAAAAATCAACGTTTTACATATTTAAACACATGTGATTGTTTTTTTTTTATGTTTGTATGAACTATTATAATACTAGATTATGTATAAAGTGCATTAACCTAACACAATGTAGCTTTTCATAAATTAAAAAATATTCTATAGTCTGTTGGAGTACAGTAGTGTCTCGAGATGTGAAATTGCTCGTATTTCTATTACCAATTTTGATTAATAGGCTATGACTGTCATTTAATGGGTGAGCGATCAAATTCACACCAGCCGAGGGTATTTCAGATCAAGAATTTTCTCTATTTTTTTGCTACTTTATTCCTACGATATCACTGAGTGATATCGTAGGAATAAAGCGGGCGGTTATCGAGGCTGACATGGAATAAGCTTCTATCTATTTTGTTTTTGTCTCTTCGTTTGGTCTAACGGTTAGACTAAAGCTTAGAGTCTTAGACTCTAACCTTTGTGTAATTTGTATGGTACCGCGCGCAACCATTTTTTATGTTAACCCTTTCGTTACGGCTCGGTGGAATACAAATCATACTGTCAATACGGCGTGAATTTTTCAAACCATTTTTTTTGCTTTAATCAAGTATTTGAAGCATAAATGTCCTTATCTGACCTATTTTCATATATCACATTGGTTCTCCTATCATTTAGCTATCAGATGATGCATAAAAACTATTATATTTAACAATCGTTTATTATGTAACTCCATACAAGTGGTGGCATTGACACACGTGGCTTACAGAAAATCGCTCTTGTGATGAAACCTAACGATATTTATTTACATGCTTTACAGATTCCTGTAAATAATACATGTAGGTTGATAAAGGGAATGACTGCACTTCCAATTTCATATCAGAGATGTCACAATGAGTACTGAAAGTAGAAAAACGTTATATCACGTCAACCGATGTCAACGATCGGGGAATCTTTGACGGCATATGCCGACAACCAATGCGAACGGGTTAAATGCAACTTACACCACATTTAAACTACTGTATGTTTAAGTTACTGATTTTTCTTCACTATTCTACTTTTTTCGCTGTATTAAAAATATGTTCAAAGGTTTGATTCCTTCTCCCTTTCAGAATGTTTTGGAAAATAATTAGGCATGCGCCATTAAATAGCTCCAACGCAAGATCAGTTGGACTTTTTCGTTGTGTTTATAATATTTTCCGTAAACTGAAACACTTCGACGTTTCCAAGATCTCCTTGGTCTCACTTGTAGAGCTAACCACTTACACCTCTAACTCCTTGTCGAAACCAATATCTTGCAGAACCTACGTATGCTTTATCTCAAATGTTGCATGTATCTTAAATCTTGCTTGTATTTCAAGCTTCACTCGCTCGACGGCTTGTATGTCAAATGTCTTATGTTAGGGCACTCGTATTTAAGCATTGAGCTCTCAAGATTTATATGGTCAATCTTTGGGGAACCAAAAGTAACAATGTCTTATTCGGAAGTGGACTTAAATAAATTTCAACAAACAGTTGTATTATAAACTTCTTTTTTTACAGCGCACGTCTTATTTACAATCATTAATATCGGTTATATAGTAGAATGAAGCCGAACGTGTCTGACTCGTGATTCACTCTGTAACTCTTGTCGTATTTCAGTGTACAAACACCGGGAAGTGTTCGTTTCTTGTGTTATTTTCGTCACGTCATTCGCACATGTCTTTATTTTCGCGTCTGGCTCGTCGTTCAGGTCACCAGTCGCCCCAGGCTGTTGTCACAGGTGTTTTTAAGAGGTGTCCATGTCTCCTGCTGAGCTACACCTCTTTGTTGTGTTTCTGTGCTGCGACAGGCAGCTTTACGCGTAGTTCTGAATTTCCCACGCCGACTGACGAACTAGTACTATACTGAGGTCTGTTGTCGCATGGTAATCTGCGCTGTAGAGTCACGAAAGGCCATCAGCTACTTGTCAAAAAAGTATCTTTTGGGAGCGGCCAGTAATGAGTCTCCATCTGAGACACGCATACGAGTACTGGACGGGAGAGGGTGGATTTTCCAGCACTTTTCTAATGTTCCTGTATCGTGTGGAAAACATCATTAATGCGTCCAGAAATTTGCACTTTTCCTGGACGTCATAAAATCAATCTGGATGCAACTGTCCCAAATTAAAACTTAATCTACAATAGAATCATAAGAAATACTATTGAGTGGACTAAGTACTGTTCTGCACCACAGTTTTATTAATTTGAACCGCAGTGGTACTGTCATTCTCTGATCTGAAACTTCGTCTTACATACGAGTATTGTACTATCTTCATAAACATTTTAATGTTAATATCGTACTTTTCAAATAGAGCAATCGCTTACAGCATACGTGATGTATTGAAATACGTGATTATTTTACGTTTACTTATCATTATGACTTGTATTTTTCCTGTATCAATTTTAATACATCTTTTGGTCGTTATTTTTTATTAAATTGTTCCAATTTCACTGCAGATTAAGTAATTTAAAGCCTGATTTACAACTTATGTCTGTCAAAGTTTTTCAAATTATTTATTCAAATTTATTTTCACACACCTAACCTAACGTAACAAAAATATCATTTTTTATTATCTTTTATTACTGTTATAACCAACATTATTTTTATTTTAAACGTTTATAATTTTCTTCAAACCGTTCATATTTTTGTTCCAAACGACAATCGAATATTATTCAGATTAAAATTTATTTTGAATATTTAACGATAATTGATTTAAATTCAGTATTTTTATTATAAGACTATTCGTATCCAAACAGTGGGCGATACATGGGAAGAATGGGGAAAAAATGTTTTATTTTTTTAATTTTGGAAGTGGAACCTTTCATTTTCCTCATGAAATTGAAAGACATACTCGTATGTGTTGTTATTATCGTTCAGTTCATTTAAGGCAACTTAAAATTGGCAGATTAAGACAGTTTTATTTGATCGCTATTTTTAAATGAGGCTTTTTTGTCATCCTGGAAGCTGTCGCGTAAAATGGTGATATTCGAATAAGAAATCGAGTAATGGATCTTACCAACAGATTAGGGACACTCAAGGGTGGGACATATGTTTATATGTACGGTAACTATCCATTCAATTCAATCAATTCCGAACATTACCCAACTCTTTTTCTTCTAGGGATGCTTTCTTTCCATTTGTTAGAGTCCCGGAGGAAAATTGCTGCTCTCAAACATTCATTCCTTCTTCTTCGCGGTGCAATTCACAACCCTAGGATTCTTAAATGTTTTGACTTCTACTTTTCAGATAAGTACACCCGTACTCGTAGCCATTCATTGTTTTTGATTCCAGTTGATACTTGGCGCTCTTAAATGGCCTACCAGCACACCTCGATTCTTTTCTTACTCCTTTTCCTCTTTTGTCGATGGTATTGTTCTCCTAGATCTCTGTGATCTTTGACACGTGTCATCTTCTTCTTCGTTTATGTTTTTTTTTCTCTTTTGTATGTATTGTATATATATATGTAAACTTAATGTTTCTTATTCTTTGTACCTTGGAACTGCGGTTCTGTGAAATAAATAAATAAATATCTGCCGAAGAGAATGCGGTCGATGGGGAAGTAAAAAGAAGTAGCGGAACTTAAGAAATCAGTAAACATAGTGGTAGCCTACCATCTGCAAAAGATAGACTGACGACATCAGAAGAATAGTGTTAAAATGCTAGATGCAAAAGGCAGAAGATCAAGAGGAATGGTGACTCACGAGAGTAGTCTACGTTCCCTAGTGCACGGACACTGATGATGGTGACGTACTGAATACATTAATAATAATTTGATAACACGTTTGAATTCCTAATTAATTATTCGATCACAAAAAGTCTGCCTCCGTAATATCGCTGACGATTATTCAAATTCGTCTACATCTTTGTTAAAATTATGTTTTTGAATTGTGTTTTTTTCCTCGAATGACTATGAAGAGGTTTTTAAGCAATTTTCCCGTCGTTTATGTAATATAATGGATTGATGGTAAACAGTGAACGAAAATCCCTTACAAAAGAAAAAATAAAGACAAAAACGAAATATTTTAAATTTATTATTACATATGTTGTGAAAATTTGGTTTCATTAATTATGCAGTGTTATTTGTATGGTAATATGTTAGCATTTTTTCGTTGATTTGTGTCTTGAATTTTTAAATTATTTTTATTATGTAAACACGTACAAGGGAAACACCGATAGATGGTGATAGTAATAATTCTGAATTCTCATCTGTGGAATTCTATGACGTTTACCATGGTGCATACGGCTAAGCGCTGCTTGTGGAGTGTTGATCCGCCAACGTCATAGACTGCAGCCCGAGATTCGCATCATACTTATTATTACAGGAATTTACTATGAATGGGTGGTCTTCACGGGACGACTTTCGTTGACCACCAATTTTAATTAATAGGCTTTGACTGGCATTTTACGGGTGAGGGATCAAATTCACACCAACCGGGGGTATTCACCAACTGGGGTATTTTAGAGCTCAGAAATCGATTAAAAATCTTTTTTTTTAAATCTCCTTCGGGAATTGAACCCACGACCTTTGGCTTTCAAAGCAAACGCTTTGACCATTCAGCTATACCCGCTGGTAAATGAAATATTATCTAAATTAAAAAAAAATAATGATATACTTTTTTGAAAGTAAATATTTAAAATGGACTTTAAAGTGAATTCTATTTTTATTTTATAAATTTAATCATATAGTATATTACTTTACCTTGTATTAACACGCATCACATTAAGTAACTGTTAATCACTGCAATAAGACAGCGGTTTCACTGATATGCTTCGTCAGTGCTAGTAATGATTGTGTTATATAACTATAATGCCTATTTGTAAATGAAAGACTGAAGAAGCGTTTCAGTGAATTCGTAAATGTCCCATTTTTGTGGTGCGCTAGTAAAATGACCTCGAAGTTATTCCATGGACTCCAAGTTTGACGTTAAGCTGGAAAAAAATCCAAAGCACAAACGTCAGGAAAACATTATACAGAACTGAAAAAAAAAACAAAAATATTCGAAAAAAATTCAAATTTTGTTCCAATTTTGAATCTTAATATTAGTGTAGGAATTTTTTAAATTTTTATTAGAATATTATTTTATTATTTCAATATTCTAATTTACTTTTATAGATCATTGACTATATTTTAATTAATTAAATATACATATACTATACAAAAAATTCTTTTTTTCAACGCGTCAATCCAATCACAAAAATAACGGCAGAAGCGGGATGCGAACCGCAGACCTTGGAAACCAACTATGCTCAGGTATTCATACCGCTCAGACAACTGGGCCATTGCTATGCCTAGACCGACTCGCGTTGAAACTAGTATTTATATCATTGTTATCATCGTACGATAGATGTCGCTATAGTATATATTCAAAGTATGCATATTTTTTATTTTTTTATTATTCAATCAGTCATCATTTATTCACAAGCTAAATATTATTACTTTCCGACAGTCTATTTATTTTAGTAAGTACCACTCGGGTCTCGAACCAAACTATAGACTGAATGGATGAGAAACGACTACTTATAGTTCCGACTCGGACTTTATAACCAATAATTTACCTGTGTTACTGATGAATAATTTTACCTTCTTGATATTGTCTCAAGGAGACATTATTATATGAATTTTTTGAATTTTTATTAGAATATTATTTTATTATATCAATATTCTAATCTACCTTTATAGATCATTGATTATATTACAATATTATTATTAATTAATTAAATATACATATACTATACATAAAATTCTTTTTTTAACGGTTCGCATCCCGCTTCTGCCGTTATTTTTGTGGTTGGATTGACGCGTTGAAAAAAAGAATTTTATGTATAGTATATGTATATTTAATTTATTAATCTTAATATTTGTCTATTTACACGAAGATTTTAGTTCCGGCAAGATGAGAATTTCGATGCCTACGTCACAGGTGATCTCTTTTATCATTAATATATAAAAGTAAATACTAAAAATATAAATAATTAAACTTAAAATTATATTTTCAGTGATATTTCGCATCACTGTAAATATTTTTCAACTGAAACAACTGAAGAATGCTTAATTTTAAGAATACGTATGCACTGCATTGTCAATTTAGGAACATTGTTCTCTGCTCCATTTTGAATTCGATCTCCGTACTGCTCTTATACATCATCACAAAAGATCATCTGAATGTGATTATAAACCGCTTGTCTTGAAAACTGAATAACATTGAATGTAAAAGAAAATTTTCGCAAAGCTGGTCTTTGTTCTATTGTAAAATTTTCGTCTCGGCTTGATCTGCGTGTAATTTTACTGTTGTATGGAAAATGCTCGAGTCCGGGAAAACTGTTTTGAAAAAAGGCCGAACGCTCTATGCTGATAATAACCGTGCCTGATGGTTTTCTTTGGTGGTTGAACACTTACGAACGATGTCTGCGTACACTAAATCGAGCGATTGAATTTTTTTGCTTACACAAAGCCAAACAGAGCTTTTACTTATTAATATGGTAGCTCGTTGAAATGTTTTAAAGCACTGTGCATGGACTATAACATGAGCGTCCATTACTACGTATTAGCTACATTAAAGTGAGCGTTTGGTCGTCATAAAGTGTAGCCAAGAAGCGTTGTCAGCAGCCATAGTCATCGCCTTATCCCATGTCAGCTAGGGAACCAATTCGTGATAAAATGTTTTAGAAGCGTTGTGGCTAGGTTAAAGCACGAGCATCCAAAACTACTTATTCGCTATTCTAACTGCTGCATATGGTCGTCACAAACTTTCACCATAAAGTGCTATTAGCTGCCACAATCCTCACCTCATCCCATGTCAGCTATACCAACCGCAGTATAATATATATTATTTAGTTTCCGACGCCCTTTTAGGATAGCGAAAGCCCGTGGACCTGAAGAAAAGGTTGCTGTTGTTTAGTATTAAGAAAAAAACATTTGCAAAATGCAATGTCGTGTTGTTTTTGAATCTATAATTTCCATCAAGTACGAATTTGATTCTGCAGGTCCTAAGCGGTGGTGTAACCCAAAATGCACACCATATATAGAACCCTAAAATAAACAAATCGCTAAAAACGCTTTAGAAAAAAACTTTGTAAAAGATTACGCTATAGGAGGGTTTACTGCATATACGAGTATATTTTTAACGGCTTATACAGATAACGTAAAAATATTATGTAAGTTGACTTTAACATATTCAGCAACTCATATCTCTTTGAATAGGTTATTTTACATCAACTAAATAAACGAAATGGGTTATAATAAATACATGATTTTTAAATATTTGAATCTGCAGTTCTTCGTTTTAAAATCAAGCGCATTACCATTACGCCATTGTAATTAATATTTGAAGCAAACGGTCTGATTTTTTGTATACCTACAAATAAGTATAAACAATATTGAGTTTCATCCTTATACATACGATATAACAAGTATATCGTGGGCTTAATCAAATAACGCGGTAACTTTAAATTTGACAGTTGCGAGTTGTTTTCATCAATAGATAGCTTTTGCGAAGGTTGGCAATAAGAGAAATTCATATAGGCATTGTAAAATATAATATTTTAAATTTCTTATTAATTTATAATGTCATTTTAATCAAAACATTAGTTATTGATAACTATAATTAACATTTTAATCTAGTGGTAGGAATTCTAAATTCTCATCTGTGGAATTCTATGACGCTTACCATGATGCATATGGCTAAGCGCTGCATGTGGAGTGTTGGTCCGCCGACGTCATAGACTGCAGCCCGAGATTCATGCATCATCCTTTATTTTTTCAGGAATTCTCTATGAATGGGTGGTCTTCACGGGACGATTTTCGTCTACTACCAAATAATCATAGTTTTGTTGCGATATATTATATTCTGCGAAACTTTAAGAGGCAGGGTTGATACGAAACCAAAAAACCTCCAAACTCCAAATGCCATATCTCAGAATCTTCAATTTTCACCATTTAATGAGTTACCTGGTTTTTTGATTTAGCCCGCCTTATTATACGAGTGTTATATTAGATTTTTTGCTCGGTACATAGTAAATTTGAGACATCATATTATTCACGATACCTGTGAGAAAGAATTTATAATTAATATGGCTTCTGACAGGTTCCATTGTGACGACTCGACATCCGAAGGTTGCGCGTTCAAATCTCAGAAGTGCCCACGAGTACCACCGCTGATAATGTATGTAGATTTTTTACTACGTGATTGCAATACAAGCTTGGACTAGTAAATTAGAACCATTTACAATCGATATGTATTGTTGTAATCCATCAATTCTTTATATTGAATACCTTTTTAAGAGTAGTAATTAAAGATACACATACAATTATACATCAAATTTTATACGCATCAATTCATTCAGAAAAAATATCGGCAGACGCGGGACTCGAACCACGAGCCTTGCAACCTTTGCTCTATTCTTTTACACCGCGCAGTCCACTCGAATATTTCTCTACCTGAACAGATACGCGAAAGATGATGTATTTATACAGTTGTTATTATTAGTAGGTTTTCTATGATACTGAAAGACTGGGGTTTGAAGAAAATCGACATTAATACCATTTTTCTTTACCAATATAATGAAGGCTACATGTTTAACGTTACCTGATATACTCGTAATTTCAATGCTCCGGTGATAAGTAAAACGTACAATTACAAGCTTAATGCTCAAACGCAGGAAATATTTTTGTTAAGGTCAGCCCTTTTGGTATCGCATCTCAAGGTCACTGCTGGCGAAGGTCACTAGCCCTCAAAGGTCAAGGTTAACTGGTTGATTATATTCTTATTCAAGCGCCTGAGAACCAAACTGTACCAGTGATGTAAATCTCTTGAGACATTTCATCGTGAACGATTTAAACCACTTGGGACATTTCGGATCCAAATCGTCTATTTCATATTTTCAATGTTTTCAGCATTCACTTTGAGATCCATTTTAAATTATAATTATTTATTTATTTACCTTGTTCTCACATGATTGAGAAAGGCTACGAGTTAGTCGAAACTGCAGTCTCCTAATAGAGAATTTTTGTTACGTGGTACATATGTAATAGGTTATAAGGTAAATAAATAAATATTTTTACGTCTATTTCATATCTACGAGTATTACTTACCATTTCTTCCGTATTTATTGGCTATTCACCAAATTAAATGCTGACATTAATTAGTCTTCTTATGGAAATAACTTTGGGTTCAATATAAATGAGTAAAAAGGGTAAGATGATCGTAGCTGACAGAATTCTGTGACGTTAATTCGTGGCGTTCGTAAAAAATCGTTTTTTTTTATTAACCAAAACGATAATTACTTGTTTTTTATTGTTTCGAATGTTTCTTTTGACATTTTGAATCTTGGAATTTTTCAAAAAAAAATCAAAATCGTAAAATGTATTCTTTTGAAATTTAAATAATTTTAAATTCTTACGTTATGTGTGACGTCCGATTCTTGGGAAAAATTTCATTCTAAAAAAAAACACCAAACTAGTTTTTATGTGTAGATTTTTTTACAGTTTATATTAGCATATTTCAGTTGCTAACACTATCAAAATGACTCATGTACGACTGATAATGTATTAATTTTTTTGTCATTATAAAATTCGAAATTTATTCAAATCATATTGGCATAATGTACCGTTTAAAGAATATATATTTATTAAAAAAAAAATTTGAAAAAATACCAAACTGGTTGTTTATGGAAATATTCTTATATTTTCTGGACTAGACTGAATCTTCACGGCTTCGCCGCATTTCGTCCTCAGACAATTCGTTCAACGACTCATCGGTAACGACGTAAAGCGCACTGGACGTCTGGTGCACGGGGCATTTGGCGTACGGGACAACTAGTCCACTGGATGTCTCGCTAGCCTTATCTAACCTAAACTAACCGAAGTTATTTCGTTAACGAGACCTACGATCACTAGAAAAATCCTTAGGTTAGGTTAGGTTAGCGAGATTCGCCAACTGTACCGTGCATCAGATGTCCAGTATGCCCCACGTCGTTACCGATGAGTCGTTGAACGAATTGTCTGTGGAAGATGGGTCGTGACACCAATTTTCACACATTATAAATATACTACTATAATACCTGGAAGCATGGTTAGGAACCACTGATCTTGGTTATTAATAAGTATAATTCTGAAAATATCATGAAAAAAATTAACCTCAAATTCGATAGTAAAAAAAAAAATCAATGCCGTCCGCAAAATCCGCTCCATAAATTTTAAACAATTAAATTTAACGCCGCTTTTAAAAGTTTGCAAATGCTTCAGTCTTATAGTTTGTTAATGTAAAAAAAAACATTATGAAATTGTAATCGCTGAAATGAATGTAACGGTTATGAAATTTTTTCTCGTTGGGCAAGAGACTAATGCGCTTAACCTTAAAAAATGTATTCGCTGAGTTGCCAATGCATGAAACAACGATATTAATTTTATTATCAATATTAAACCGGGTATTCTGTAGAGTTGTTGCTGGCCTACCAGCACACCTCGATCCTTTTCTTACATCCTTTTCCTCTTTTGTCGATGGTGTTGTTCTCCTAGATCTCTGTGATCTTTGACACGTGTCATCTTCTTCTTCTTTTATATTATTTTTATTTTTTATTCTCTTTTCTATGTATTGTATATTAATGTGTACTCTATTTTTCTTAATAATTGTACATTGGACCTTCGGTTCTGTGAAATAAATAAAATAATAATAATCAGTTGTTTTTTGTTCGTCTTTTTTCCATATGTGTAATTTTCACAACAAAATTAAATCGGTGGCGATTTCAGTAGCGAATTAGCCGGCGGGTATGGCTCAGTGGTTAAAGCATTTGCTTGGCAAGCCGAAGATCGTGAGTTCGATCCCCGACGTGGATTTTTTTTTCAATCGATTTCTGAGCTTAACCTGTTTTCATCGGTAACCGATATATGCCGTGTAAGATTCCCCTACCGTTGACATCGGTAGCCGTGATATATCATTTTTCTACTTTCTTAGAATAGTTTTTTATGCATAATCTGATAGCTAAAGGATACAAGAACCAATGTGTTATATGAAAATAGAAAATAAAGCCGTAATGAAAGGGTTAACAATGCGGTTGTTTCTTACGATACTATTTTTTTTTAAAATGCCTCCTATAGGATGTCCACCACTGTGTTGCTAACCCTTCGCCCGTTTCACGTTTTTGTACAGCGGCACCTATAAATAACAAGTTTTACGAAGTGACTTTTGACTATCGGCAAGTTGCAAAAAGCGGTTCCAGACTTTGGCGAAATCGGCCACGTGACTTTGAAAGTCAAAGTTGAGGTTTATTGACAAACAACGGTTTCCCAACGACCTCCATGCGGATGATTGCAAGCCTGTGTCATCAATTATTATAATACGTTAAGCTCACGACGAATTTGCTACTACTAATTCCTTGCTGCAAAAATATTTGGAATATCTGGTTTTTCATTATTTCTCCAGTGTTAGGAGATCGCACCCTCACCTTCAGGCGTCATTGCAGCAACAACAGAAAGTCTTCTTCTTCTTCGTATCAACGACGTCAAATTATTTTTTCCCAGTATCTGGCAACATCGATAGCTCGTGTGTTGCCCAGCATTAGGTCCTGAGATGTGCAGCTTGTTGGGCACATGGAGCAGCATCTTAGGTGTGAGGCGGTTTGCAGGTCTCCACAGTCGCACAATAGTGTCTCCTTGCCGAAACATTCCCCACCGCTCGAGGTTGTCCTTTGTTCTACCAACTCCGGTTCTTAATCTGTTCAGGGTTTTCAAGGTCTGCCAGTCAAAGTTCTTGCCAGTTGGGAGGCCTTCCTTTGGAGTAATGAAATCCTCTGGTGCGATTTGTTGCCAGAGCTGAAGTCTCTCATTTTCAGGGCCGGATGTCAGAGGTTGTGTGGATTTCAGAAAGCTGCTTCGCGACTTCAATCTTGGTGTTGGGGGTATCTGATTATACAAGCAGTGGTACGGTTGGTTGCAGAAAGTTGTAACAAGAAATAACCTCATCCGCAAACTGGCCAATACTCACTGGGGAGTCCAACAACCCTTTCTTCGTACCTCAGCTTTAGCCCTTTGTTTCTCAGCCGAAGAATATGCGGCACCAGTATGGGGTCGATCAGCCCATTGTAATCAAGTGGATACTGCCCTGAATTATGTCGTCCCCATTCTTCTTTACGGCTGTGAATCTTGGCATCTCACCAAAAACCAATGCAGCCGTATATTGCGTTTCGAGAGCAGATGCCTGCGTAGATAGTGGAGTGCGATGGTTTGACTTTATGAGGGATGATGAGGCTTTTTTGATTGGTTTGCTAATCGGAATATTTAAGGCAATCTGATTACTAGCTCGACACTCACTAACCCTGGACCATTTTGTCTTACGAAGCTGCTCAAACCAACCAACGATAAGTGGTAAATAACAAACAATAAACCATCCAAGTTTTGGTTCGCATGCAGTGACGCTTAACTTTGCTTACAATCTGTTATTGTCAAATATAGTACAGGAGTATATTAATGAGAAAAAAAAGATAGAAGATATAAGTAAGAAGATCCGTAAATACCACTCATTAACAGAGTCCACTTGAAAAATTGATGATGAGTGAATGCCGACACGAATCAACACTTCGCACACGTCGCTTAACAATCCCAAAAATGTCAAGAGTGTTATTATCTATTAACATCACACATATTATTACGACATCACTTCATCATATATATTTTGCCGGCGGGTATAAGCTCAATGGTCAAAGCGTTTGCTTTGCAAGCCAAAGGTTGTGGGTTCAATCCCCGACGGAAATGAAAAAAACCGATTTTTAATCTAATCCAGGGGTCGTCAACCTTTTTATGCCTAGCGCCCACTTTTTCCTATTTGTCATGGTAAAATTTCCCTACCGCCCACCAACCTCGTTTTATTTCAATTCAGTATATGGGTGGCAAAATTCTAGAAGGAATGTAGGAGATTGTAGAGAAACAAAAATTGGCCACCGCCCACCACCCCGTATCGGACCGGGTTGACGACCCGTGATCTAATCTAAGCTTTAAAATACCCCCGGCAGGTGTAAATTTGATCTCTCACCCGTAAAATACCAGTCATAGCCTATCAATTAAAATTGGTGGAAGATGAAGTCGTCCCGTGAAGACCACCCATACATAGTAAATTCCTGTAATAATAAGGACGGTGCGTGAATTTCGGGCTGTAGTCTACGACGTTGGCGGATCAACGCTCCACATGCAGCGCTTAGCCATATGCACCATGGTGAGTGTTATAGAATTCCGTCACCATCTGTCAGTATTCTCCTGTATGTATGTGTTTACATAAAAAAAAATGGCGGCATTCTCCTGTACGTGTTAAAATAATATAAAAAACGTATTTGTTTAGAGCGTATCTCTCATGCCTCATCAACTTTTGTTTGTTGTGTTTTTAAATTACGTAAATACAACACGAACAAATCCACTCGACATTTTTTTTGCTAAGATTTCTCACATGATTAAAAACAATAATAAAGCACTCGGCTTATAATGCATCATCTCAGAAGAGGAATCAACAGTCGCGTATTTTTCGGAGCCTCAAGCCATTTTTTGTTGTTGTGTTTTTTTTGTGTTTTTTTTTGATTGGGCCAATATCACGGGACCGGTCCGATGTATACAAGTGGGAATTACCGACGCCGCTTGGAATAGCGCCCCTCTATTCTTCGTATGAAAAAATAAAATACTAAAATTAATACCAAAATAATGCAACCTCAGAGGCGTGACACCATTTCACAAACCATTTAATTTTTCCTTTAGTTGCCCGCGATCGAAGCAAATTAAATTAAAGTAAATATATACTTATCGTCCCTATTTTTCTTTACCGTATAATATGAGAGCAGATGCCTGTATAAAATAATGGAAATACGATGGTGTGACTTTGTGACGAATGGCAAATGGCTACAGAAGGCGAAGGTGAACCTGGTTGGTATGAGGAGGAGCAGGTCAGCAAAGCAAAGACTTTTTCAGAAGCACATTGACATATATTTACGATAAAACTTTACAAATTTAGGACTCGACCCAGTCACAGCATTAGGCCGAGCCACAATACAATAAGCTCTCGCCGACGGGCGGTACACAACTGGCTCCGCGCCACAAGCGGCGGTCTATATAACTATGACCGGACTTGTCCTAAATGCCAATATGGCGGACATATTCATGTCTGACAAGCGAGCAGAAATAAGAGACGGAAGATTGTATATCGAGGTTTTCGGTACCAGTCAGCAAGGGCTGATATCATGCTGATATCAATAGATACAAGTTCATTATATTTAAGGAATTATTTGATATGTTTAGCTTTGTATTTATGGTTGTTTACACTTTATCATTACTCAAATTGACCTTAAAGTGAGAGTGTTTCACGTTAAAGGTATTATCACGAGTCACATCGTGATAGCAACATTCTCTCTTGTAATAAATCCGATGTTTTGTTGTTATACAACTATAAATTGCAACAACAAATCTCTTCAAATGCCAGGGGGCAGTGTATGGAAGACTTATCGTACTTGTTGCTTAATAGGTCTATTAAGTACTCACCAAAGACTTGAATTTCATGCAATCTACTCTTTAACACTTATTTACTTTATAAATAACCTATATATGCCAAAATAAGTTGGTAATCATCAATCTATAGCATTCCCCGTTAACGTTAATGATCTGGTCAACGTCTTTCTCAAAAAAATATCCACCGATGACATCTCCAGCTAAAATCCTCATGGAGCAGTGACTTTTCTGATCTAATATGGATTGTTATCGTCTCCAAATTCGATATTATGTTTGTCAATCCACTCATTCATTCAGAAATTAGTCTCATATTACACATTTTTTTTGCTTTCAGCAGCATTTTTGTACGTGCTTACATTTAAAAAAAATACCAATTAAAACATAAAATTATCCCATTATGTTCAAAATTAAATACGCAAAAAAATACAATACTTTTGTTATTGAAGTGATTTGCCAGTTCAGCAAATTCAAAGCATTTTAAAAATAGTACTAGCGTTCATACTAAATATGACAAGAATAGCTTCGTATTATGTTTTTTTTTTTTAATTGTCAGCTACGCCGCATTCCATTCCGACTGTCATTTTTGCAGTTGACAGACACAAACTGTTGACAGCCCACAAACACTGACAGGATAATAACCCCGTAATTCTATTGTTTACGAAATTACCAACAATTTTTTTTAACGGTCAAATCCGGTCGCTAATCTTTCGGTCGTTTTAGAATTAAAATTGAATTTTTCATTCGCTTAGTGTTAGATTTGTCTATTTTTTTTGTACTCTACTAATCTAGGTTTAATGATAGTTTTATTTGTTATACTATTAAAATGTAAATTACATTTTTTTATGTAAGCACATACAAGAGAATATCGACAGATGGTGACAGTAATTCTGAAGTCTCATCTGTGGAATTCTATGACGTTTACCATGGTGCATATGGCTAAGCGCTGCATGTGAAGTGTTGATCCGCCAACGTAATATGCTACAGCCCGAGATTCACGCATCATCCTTATTATTACAGGAATTTACTATGAATGGGTGGTCTTCACGGGACGACTTTCGTCTACCACCAATTTTAATTAATAGGCTATAAAATAATTTCGATTCAATTTTCGAAAGGCCTGTATTTACTTTTTCAGTAACTGATTCAAGGTTATGGCAGTTATTTAAATGAATTGGCAATAAGTTTAATAAACTGGCAGTATATTTACTAAATTGACAGTATCCAATGTGCTAGTACGTATGTGGTCAGTTATAAAATTAAAATGTTAGTAATATGCTCAATACTGCCAGTAATTAATGTTGAATGAATGATTAATTAGCAACTGAAATGGGAACTTAACCTATCCTAAGCCATTATTAATTTCCATTAATTCATTAATTATTTGTTTTCTACCAATTTGATTTTTTACTAAAAAATGTTTTTACTGAATTTTTTTATGTATTTACTACTGGCCATTAATTAAATAATGACAAAATAAATACTTGCCTTTTCGAAATAAAGGTGTTCTACTGCCTCGAGCTATCGTGAGGTTCGAATCCCGGCTTACCATAAAAAAAAAACACAACTGTAATCATTTCCTAAATAAAATTAGCTATGGATCTCTGGACTCAACGATCACTGGACAAATCCTTAGGTAATGTTAGGCTAGCTAAGGTTAGCAAGACATCCAGTGCACCAGTTGTCCTGTGCGCCAAATGTCCAGTGCACTAGATGTGCAGTGCGCCTCACGTCGTTACCGATGACTCGTCGAACAAATTGTCTTCGAACGACAGGTTGTGACACCGCATATAATAGTAAAAGCGCGCGAAACGTTGCTCTAATAGATCACCCATATTGATCAAACAATTTTATCATTTGCATGTGTTAAGATCCTCCTCTTTTTCAAAAAGTTGTTATTCAGTCACGTGATGGCAGGATTAGGAGCAGATTGATAATACAGACTTTTCAGAAGCACATTGACATATATTTATGTTAAACTTACAAGCTTCCGGCCAGGCGGAATGACATGCCGGCCGGCCGTACTGCGACCTTCTCGTCAGTCAGCACACCACTGAACCGTGCGGCCCGTCGTTGGTCACCAGCGCCGTATGTGGCAATATATATAACTGACGCCAATATGCCACAGTCATGTCTGACAAGCGAACAGAAATAAGAGACGAAAGATTGTATATCGAGGTTTTCGGTACCGGTCGGCAAGGGCTATATCATGCTGATGTCAGTGTTGATGAACGTTTTATCCATCCTTGGTGATTTGGTAAAACAAACGGAATAAATGAAAGCCAATTTGACAGATTTTGGAGAAAAAAAAGTAATCTTTTGACTCAAATCCAGCATTCATTTACGAGTACTACGAATGGGTTCCCAAACCATACTTTTTGTGCTTCGTCGGCCACTTTTGGTCTCTTCAAGCGTGCTTCCTGCCCGCGATCGTCCTTGATGATTCCGACACTACATCAAATCAGTATTTATACACTGATTACATCAATGATTGTTGGTTTACCCAACTGTATTTTGTGAAACATTGGTGCAGTCTATATCAATCCAAACGACCTGATCGAAGATATAAGATTTTTTTGCTGCAAACCAATCCACCGGATCGACACTACGAAGAAAGAAGATTTATTTATTTAACAGAACCGCAGTTCCAAGGTACATGTAATAATAAAGAATAAGATACATAGAGTATACATAAACATACAATACATACAAAAAAAAACATAAAACAAGAAGACACGTGTCAAAGATCACAGAGATCTAGAAGAACAATTCCATCGACAAAAGAGGAAAATGATGTAAGAAAAGGATCGAGGTGTAGTGGAAGGCCATTTAGGAGCGCCATTGCCGTTGTACTAAATTGAATGCTCGAAGCTCCACAAGTATTATCCACTGGCATCAAAAACGATGGATGGCTACGAGCACTGGTGTACTTATCTGGAACGCAGAAGTTAAAACATTCAAGAATCCCAGGGCTGTGAATTGCACCGCGAAGAAGAAGGAATGAATGTTTGAGAGCAGGTCGAAGCAAGATCTAAGATTCTTTGTACAAACAAGGCATCAAACTGCCGGCGGGCGCAGCTGAGTGGTCAAAGCGTTTACTTATCAAACCGAAGGTCGTGTGTTCAATCCTCGACGGAGATTAAAAAAAAGGTTTTTAATCGATTTCTAAGCTCTAAAATATTTATACACCCGGTCGGTATGAATTTGATCCCTCACCCGTAAAATGCCAATCATAGCCTATTCATTAAAATTGGTGTTAGATGAAAGTCGTCTCATGTAGACCACCCATTCATGAGTGAATTCCTGTAATAATTGGATGATGCGTAACTGTTCGGCTGTAGTGTATGATGTTGGCGGATCAACACTCCATATGCTTCTAGAAAAGTCTGTGTCGTTCTTCTGCTCCTCATCTCGCCACCACGCAATTCAATAACGAATTTAGAGAGGAAGATGTCAATGTGTTTACATAAAAAAATATACCTTGGGTGCTTCTTTCTAAATACTATACCTTTACGCACATTCATACTTATATAACAAGAAATATATTATTTATCTTCTATATAGTATCTTCTTCGTAGTATCAATCCGGTGGATTGGTTTGCAGCAACATAATCTTGCATCTCGATCTCCATTCCTCTAGATCCTCTGCAATCCTCTTCAGCTTAGCATAAGATAATTCATATCCTCGAACACTTGCTGCAAATATTCCCGTCTAGGGATATAATATAATATAATATGTACGCCGAGCTATCTGAATGTTTCAACCTTCTCAATGGTCTGACCCCCACTGATAAGTGCACGATAGTATTAAGAGTTTTTTTGATATCACCGGATTTTTGTCCGCTGTATCCGAAGTTCGTTAAATAGATGTCCGTTTTATCGAGGTATTCATCTCAATCGGGCAAGTTCAATGAAATGTGTGGTGCATTATCGTGCATTAGCATCTCCAATGCAAGTCGCTGCATTTCTCGCGTCTTCAATTGATAAATTGGTCCAATAAAGTTCTGATTATGCGACAAAAAGTCATACGCACATCCTGCACGTGATTATTACAATTGGAAACAGCTTCTGGGCAAAGAAAACAAAAATCTTAAACAATATATATCATCAATGGAAAGTCCACACAAATATCAAAAAGATAAGTCAACAGTCGCATACATCAAGCAAGGCTAGCGTTCAATAAAAAAACTGAAAAATTTGAGTCAAAAAATATTATTTTAACCTCTCCTTCCCAGTGATGTCTATCGATTACACATTGCTTGTAATAACTTAAATATCTCTGTAAATATAATACACACAGGGTTCAGATTTTAGGTATTCCTCCTTAATACATTTACGTATTGAAAAAAAAAAATATTTATAATAATAGGCACTCATCGGGAGCAGGAAATATTTTTCTAAAATCCGGAATAAATTCACCACTACACTCAAGACGCGTCAACTGTCATGTATTCATTCGACCTGTCGGAAGCGTGTGCGAAAATAAAATTAAAAAATACCCAGATACGGCGGCATCTATACTCCTCACTCTCGCTGACGTACTAATATGAGTGAGCGAGACGGGGAACCTCAGTTGGTCGGCTAGTTTGAAATGATATCTTTGCGCGTCGGCACTTCGATATATCGACAGGCTAAGTAATGTTAGTATCTCTCGGAAGTTCACGCGCGAAGGTGCGTCTGGCCGTTTGAGGCCTTCGTCTGATGTTTTTAATGTTTTTAGCTATTAAATGTCAATTATTACTGCTTATTGACATCAACTTTTGTAAAATTAAGCGATATCTTTGAATATTTTCATTTTTTCGAATTTCTACTCATTTTATTCACTTTAAATCAGAATGTGTAACGAGTTGACACCATCGGAACGCGCGGAAGTTTTTAACATAGTAAAGCGAGGGTTAAAGCTCCGCAAGCAACTTGCCAAAACATTTGTTTGGAGCATCTTGATGTACTGTTGTGAGACATGGTGCTTAACTGAAAGTTATAAAAAAAGACTAGAGGCCCTTGAGATGTGGACATACAGAAGAATTTTCGGAATTTTCTGGAGAGACCACGTCACGAACAATGAGGTTCTCAGGATAATCAAGGAAGATAGGCACCTAGTAAGAACCATCTCAGAGAGGCGAGCCTGATGGAACGGTCAGATCACGCGCCACGATGGTCTTCTTCACGTCATTGTGGAAGGGATGGTTAAGGGTAGAAACTGTATAGGGCGCCCTAGACAGGAGTAATTGCAGCAAGTGTTCGAGGACATGAGTTGTAGCTCTTATGCTGAGCTGAAGAGGGTTGCGGAGGAACGAGAGGAGTGGAGATCGAGATGCAAGATTTTGTTGCTGCAAACCAATCCACCGGATTGATACTACGAAGAAGAATAATTGAATTATAAAAGGCATTACAATTTATAAATAAATTTTACGTCAGAGATTCTTCAAATCTTATCCAAAACAAAATGGCACTTGTCATCTTTTTTATTCACATTTTTTTGTACTTTCCATAATTTATTGTGTCAACTGGCTGATAGTATGCATCCCATATCTTAATAGGAAGTACCATAGAGATAAAGAAGGTCGCTGCCGCAAATAAACACCATAAAACCCAAGCAGAAACTATCAGCATTGGTTAGTGGTAAAAGCACTTAACAACGAAGCATTAATTTTCGGGATCAAAATTAAAAAATATTTTTCACTAAAGACATATATTTTAACCTGAAATCAATGGAGCACAGGCGTAAGATTGTTTCACTTAGTCTTTTCTACCGTTAAAACCACAGTCGCTGCTCTTCGGAAATTAAAGAACTAATACCTCCTGCACCCATCCACAACCGACAAACTCGTCTTACACCTGCCGAACATCCATACAAGGTTAATGTGTGTCGACCGAGAACAGGCTTCTTCCTTAATGCCACTGGTAAGCTTTGGAATGCTCTTCCAGCGTCTGTGTTTCCTCCTTCCTACAATCTGGATCTCTTCATGAAACAGATAAATATACACTTGCAATCTCCCCAACCCATACACGAACACAATACACGTTTCCTGCATGAGGCGTCCAGCCTCCCTGGCTGAGCGTCATAGAGTGCACCGATCTTGACCGGTTGTTATTATACTACAGCGAGTCTCGAATTGCCGTCTTTGGTAACTCGTTGCTAGCCACGAAATACGCGGGGATGGATGAGAAAATAGTAAGTTTGGGAATCGGATTCTGCAGAATGGCAGACATCAGTTAGGACTCTTGACAGTGACGAATTGAAGAAGGCCACCAGTTTGTCGAAACTGAAGTCTCATAAACAGAGACTCAACGTGATACATGTAAAAACAAGGTAAATAAATAAATATTTATTATTCAGTATACATTTAAATGTAACCTGTAGACCGGCTTCTAACCTAACATAACCTGCGGTGATTTCAATTACATTTATGTAAAAATTCGACTATTTGCATGAAAAAAAAAGCAGACCGACAAACGTTAATTGAGTATGAAATCAGTACAAGTATGTATTATAACAATATGTCACAGTTTTTTTTTTGGATTAGAATGATCTGATAATGACGTAGGCGGACCGTGACAATAATTTTTGCTTCAGTTTCCAACAAGGCCATGTGATTTTCCCATTTTTTGTCACCAATTAATTCTGCTATTATTTAATGACATTAAAGCTTTTTTCAGTCAATTTTATGGTTGTTTTTTTAATTTAAAATATACTTTTCTTAGCATAAAAATATGAAACAAACTCGTAGATAATTCGTTTTCCAGTCATTATTCTTCCCGCATCTGCTCCATATCCGGCACATATTGACATCATATTGCCCCAGTTAGTTCTTTCAGCTGCCACTGTCCGTTCCTCGTTCTAAGACATATCTGCACTTAAAGATCCACTTGGGAACATATGCGGTTCCCGAAAACATCTAAAGCAGAAGTTCGAGTACTAATTATTCTACTTCATAATATCAATCCGGTGGATTGGTTTGCAGCAACAAAATCTTGCATCTCGATCTCCACTCTTCTCGATCCTCTGCAATCCTCTTCATCTCAGCATAAGAGCTACAACTCATGTCCTCGAACATTTGCTGCAAGTACTCCCGTCTAGGGCGCCCTCTACAGTTTCTACCCTCAACCATCCCTTCCAAAATGTCGTGAAGAAGACCATCGTGGCGCATGATGTGACCGATCCATCGGGCTCGCCTTTCTGTGATGGTTCTTACTAGGTGCCTATCTTCCTTGATTATACTGAGAACCTTATTGTTCGTGACGTGGTTTCTCTCCAAGAAATTCCGACAATTCTATTGTAAGACCACATATATAACTATCTAGAGCAGGGATCGTCAACCTATTTACGCCGTGCGCCCACTTTTGCCTATTTTTCATGGTAAAATTTCCCTACCGCCCACCGACCTCGCTATATTCCAAGTCAGTATATGGGTGGAAAAAAATCTTTAAGGAATTTAGGAGATTGTAGAGAGACAAAAATCGCCCACCGCCCACCACGGAAGTCCGTATCGCCCACTAGTGGGCGGTACGGACCAGGTTGACGACCCGTGATCTAGAGGACCTAGTCCCTTGACACAACCAGGGGTGGAATATATGGAGGTCCCTTAACAGACTTCGGACCGGAGTATGCAAAACGAGGACACAAATGAGAGCCTTGCAGTTTTACAGCGGACCGACTGAATGTGACTGCGGCGTGGAGCAGACCATGTCACACCTTCTGGAGTGTGCGCTGTGTCCGAATAGGAAGACCTGATGATGGCCGAGAGTAACGCCATCGACGTCGCCCACTTCTGGGCAGACAGGATCTGACCCTGTTGCTTCCGACACGATGATGTAAATAATAACTATCTTGATGTAATTAATTTTTATATAATTGCTTCGCTGAGCATTTTCTTAAAGCAACCTACACCTACATACAGTAAGCAGTGTTGCTGTTTGCAATATCCGATTATGTACATTGCTTTTATGTGTCAATGAACCTTTGAGTCATCATTGTTTACTTATTATACACCAATAACCTGTTGAGTAAGAACTCTACAACTGATCACGTGTTGAGATAAATAAATAATAATTACAGCGATTTTACATAACACGTGTCCATTTGTTTTTTAAGCAGATCCGTTGTTTTTTTCGTTTTTTTTTTCATTCGTATCCCGTGTAACAAGCAAGCAGTGTCGCTTTTTAATTAGGGGTTCAGGTTTCTTTACCGACTGTGGAATTTTTATTGTAACTAATACTTTTTATACATTCAAATGCAGGGCTGCATTAATTGAATGATTTAAAGAATTTTATCATACTATATATATATAATTGTGTCGGAAACAACAGGATCAGATCCTGTCTGCCCAGAAGTGGGTGACATCGATGGCGTTACTCCCGGCCATCATCAGGTCTTCCTGGGTGCAGGTACTCGGACACAGCGCATACTCCAGAAGGTGTGACAGAGTCTGCTCCGTGCCGCAGTCACATTCAGTCGGTCCGCTGTAAAACTGCCAGGCTTTCATTTGTGTCCTCGTCTTGCATACTCCGATTCGAAGTCTGTTAAGGGACTTCCATATATTCCGCCCCTGGTTGTGTCCAAGGGCTAGGTCCTCTTTCGGGGCAATCTCTTTATTATACTAAAATATATATAGCTAGATCCCTGAGTTTTTTAGTATTATTTACGTAAACACATACAATAGAATACCGACAAATGGTGATAGTAATTCAGAAATCTCATTTTGAATTCTATGATGCTTACCATCTCATATATGAGGAGTGTTGATCCGCCAATGTCATACACTACAGCCCGACATTCACGCTTTATCCATTCTTAACAATAATTCATTATGAATGGGTGGTGTTCACGGAATGATTTCCGTCACCATCAATTTTGATTAATAGACTATGACTGGTATTTTATGGGTGAAGGATCAAACTCACTCCAACGAGAAATCGTTTTTTTTCTTTTAATCTCCGTTGGGGAGCAAACTCTTTACCATTAAGCCATACTCGATAAGAACGAGTATTATAACTATCAAATGATGACCCCTGCAACGCTGGTTAGTGATCAACCAAAATACATGAATATCAAATTTGGCCGTTTAACATTACGAAATCATTTCAGTTTATTATTAGTATTTATTTGGGTAAATCTTCCCTAATAGTACAAAATAGTTCAGGCCTCGGGAACGTCGGGCTATTCATCCAATTTACTTTCAAAAAGATTACCAAATCACCCAGAAACATGCATTAGATCAGTACCGGCTTTAGACCTTGCGGCGCCCTAGGCAGAAAAAAATCTACTCACCCTGGTTTTTTTTTGGGTGGGAGGTAAAATCTTCAGAAAACTTCTCCTGTGTGAGTTAAGGCTGCCCTTAGCGCGCTGACTTAATTTGACGCCCTGGGCAGTCAACCCACTGCGCCAATCCGTAAAACCAACACAGCCTCAGATACTACAGCTACTCCCTCCGACCTTCAGGTCCAGATATGTCCTTGAACAAGGAATGGTCATTGGCAGCTGACAGAATTAAGTGGGGGTAATTTGTGATCTTATGCATATTAGACCATATGTTTTAGATGTGAAACGGATTTGAGAAGAAGAATTAGTTAATTAAGGGACTCACTGCAATGTTTTCTGAGAAACATTAAGTAAAATTTGTTTGTTCTTCCTAGAAGTAATACTAACCTCCCAGAGACTATGCCTCTTCGCAGAGTGATCAGACTGTTCAACCATATCGCCTCGAATATTGATATATACACTTGAGAGAAGTCCAGTTTCGACATGAGCTCCACGAATTTATTTATCAAAGTAATTTCGTGGAGTCTTCCGTTTAGCGAGCTCGGGACTTCTTTTAATAATTGTTGTTAATAATAGTAAATACCTAATTGTTTCTCTTGTATAATATCTTATTTCAGGATCGTTTTAAATATATTTATATTTGTAATGTTTCTGAAAGGGCAAGTAAAGTAATACTAAATATGCCTACATTTTCCATGTTTATTTATATTTTAACTAGTAATAATAAATTACATAAAAAAACTCGGCTTTAGTAAATTATATGTTTATGGTTGACTGATCTAAGCACTGATTTTCCTTCAAACCTTGGTTTACCTTCTTATTAGCGTCCACTGGGATTCTCGTTAGAATCCAATACAAAATTACTATTATTACGCAAGTAAGAAAATTATCTAGTATGGTGCTCTAATCATGTAATATTTATTTGTAATATACAGGTACATATATTATTATAACATATTCTTATGAATAATTATTTTAAATAATAAAATAAAATTCGCGTGAATAAAGTACTAGGTAAACACATAATACAAACGCAGAATACAGTTGGATATTTTTTTGTTTATGTAAACACATACAGGAGAATACCAACAGATGGTGATAGTGATGCTGAAGTCTCATCTGTAGATTCTAATACGTTTACCACGTTACATATGGTTGAGCGTTGCATGTGGAGTCTTGATCTTGACTACAGCCCGACATTCATGCATCATCCTTATTATATCAGGAATTTATTAAACTATGAGTGGGTGGTCTTCACGGACGACTTTCGTCTACCACAATTTTTAATTAATAGGCTATGATTGGAATTTATCGGGTTAGGAATCAAATTCACACCAACCGTGGGGTATTTTAGAGCTCAAAAATCGATTTTGTTTTTTTAATCTCGGCTTGGGTTCGAACCCAACCTTTGGCTTCCCAAGGAAACGCTTTGACCATTGAGCTATACCCGCCGACTAATATATATAAAAGAATTTATATAGTACTAGCGTGTACCCGGCATGCGTTGCAATGCCACTCAAATAAACCTTACGTAAGTACCTATTTAAAATACCTACTTAAAATACCTACAGGACAGATTTGTGTCATTTTTGTTTCCAGCGTTGCTATGGATACAATGTTTTAAAATGGCCGTTCTGTATTACAATATTCTTGTATGAAAACATGTTTTACGTAAATATTATTTTTAATTAATTTTTGTAATCAAATCAAATTTTGAGTATCCTATCTTCTTTCCGCTAGTCCAAACAATGATTCGACAAAAGTTTTATCGCAGTCGGATTAATGGTATATGAATGCATAAAGGACAGACAGACAGACATTCATTTTTATATATTTAGATAATAAAATAAAAGTCGCGTAAAAAATTATTCTGGGTGTACATACAAACGCAGAATACTTACCGTTGGATATAAATATTTCATTTTAAATTACGGAACTTAAATATTTAAATACAGACCAAATGGAATTTATTAAATGATCATTAAAAAACAAGCTTACTAATACTCGTAATATTTACAGGATTCCACCGTTAACGATAATTTTTTAAAGCTCCGAGCTGCTAATTAAAAACCAGTGCATAAAATATAGTCGTATAAAACATATATATAAAAAAGATTATGTAAAATAATGATTATCAACCGTAGTTAATTTTTGGCATAATCATCTGGGCTTCTTAAAAAACGATAAAAAAATCATTCAAAATATGCACGCAGCTGCCGTTTATTCAAGTCTCCGAGCTCCTGCCATAAAGGTAGCGGGAACTATATATGTTCCCAGGTGAATCTTCGGATCTAGACATATTTAAGTAGAGAGGCAGGTTTCAGGATAGAGTGGCAGGTTTCAGGATAGAGTGGCGGCAACTTTTGATGTACATTTATTGCAGATATTTGCCGATGGGTATAGCTCAATGGTCAAAATCGTTTGCTATGCAATACAAAGGTCGTGGTCTCGATCCCCGACGGAGATAAAAAAAAAGATTTTTAATCGATTTCTGAGCTCTAAAATACCCCCGGTTGGTGTGAATTTGATCCATCACCCGTAAAATGACAGTCATAGCCTATTTATCAAATTGGTGGTAGACGAAAGACTACGCATTAATAGTAAATTCCTGTAATAATAAGGATGATGCGTGAATCTCGGGCTGTAGTCTATGTTACGTTGGCGGATCAACAATCCACATGAAGCGCTTAGCTTTATGCAGCACGGTAAGCGTCATAAAATTCCACAGATGAGACTTCGGAATTACTATCACCATCTGTCGGTCATCTCTTGTATGTGTTTACATAAATAAAAAATGCAATGGATATGGGTGGAATTAAATATTACAGCTCATACATTGTGAAAATAATGCGAATTTCTCGAAAAATACTTTGATTTATTGGACCTCTTGCAAATGCTTAAAATTCTTTAAAAAACTGAGTGCGTTGCGTACGATTCCCGATCGGTCTTACCGCGCTGCCATGGATAGTGGCATCACGCTAAAATCATCTGGATACTATCATATTGGACAGTCGTCTACTATAAAATTAATGCTACTTTTATCGTTACCAACTTCCTGGCGCAAAACAATACCCCAACAACCTCCAACCCCTTCAAACGGATTTTTCTGCTGAAAGGAAAGCATTGAGAGTCCGTGAAAAACATTCAAAAACATGTTACAAAGTTTCTGAAAGATATTTCTGCCGAGAACTTTCAGAATGTCTTTCAGGCGTTGGAGACAAGCCTCCGCAAGTGTAGTGATGCAGGAGCAGAGTATTTTGAAGAGTTTAAAGAATTTGTGCAGTTCCGATAAATAAATCTATTTTTTCCCAATAATACTGTCATCAGCCTGATATAGCCCTTGCTGACTGGTACCGAAAACCTCGATGTATAATCTTTCGTGTCTTATTTGGCTGGTCGTACATGTATGTGTCGCCATATTGGCATTTTAGACAAGCCCGGTCACGAGTGTGACGTTAGTGAAATATATCGTCACTTGCGGCGCTGGGTGTCAGCGACCGCGGCACCCAGTCAGTCGTGTGCCGACTGCGAAAAAGGTCGTATTGCGGCCCGACCTGAATGCTGTGGTTCCGGGCCAGAAATTTGTAAAGTTATCGAAATATCAATGCGCTTCAGAAAAAGTCTTTGTGTTGTTAATCTGCTTCTCATACTGCCACCACGCGTCTGAATAACAACTCTTTAAAGAGAGGAGGATGTTAATATGTACATTACTTTTGTAATAGATCCTGTATGTTTGGGAAGCTTTGCTTTTAGAGTTTCCAGGTCGTGCTTGAAATCGTGATTATGCACTTCAATTAATTACTTTTTTAGGAACCGCCAAAAAACGCAAACAATAAAAAAAACTGTCCAGCGGAACGGTGTTGACTTACAAAGTATTTTTTTTGGACACAGCTGGCCATTGTCATTCGGTGTCATTGGGACAGTAAACCCGAATTATGACAAATGACGCAAATGAGGAAATTACATCACTTTTTGACATCCTGTCTAAAATCTGCCGACACGGGGACCATCAAATTTTCAAACAAAAAATGCTACAGAACATGATGTACACAAAATCTACAGCAAATCATTACACCAATATTTTATCTTTTTTTTTTCTATGTAAACATATACAGGAGAACACCGACAGATGGTGATAGTAATTCTGAAGTCTCATTTGCGGAACTCTATGACGCTTACCATGGTGTATATGGCTAAGCGCTGCATGTGGGAGTGTTGATCCGCCAACGTCGACTACAGCCCGAGATTCACGCATCATCCTTATTATTACAGTAATTTACTATGAATGGGTGGTCTTCACGGGACGACTTTCGTCTACCACCAATTTTAATTAATAGGCTATGACTGGAATTTTACGGGTGAGGGATCAAATTCACACCGACCGGCGGTAATTTTAGAGCTCAGAATTCGATTAAAAAATATAGAACGAACCCACGACCTTTGGGTTGCAAAGCAAACGCTTTGACGTATATTAGATTATAATAAATGCGTCATTATAGAATTATCTAAGTTCTAATGTAATACAAAGTCTTTTTATTTGAATTATTTCTTCGTCTATCTCTGTAGGAAGATTCTTCGATCGTATTTTTAGTATACGTTTGATGCACTTAAGGGTCTTCTATTCGATACTAAATGATTGGCATTCTATCATGTATGTAGCACAATACATTTGTACATAACCTCTTATGTATAATACTCGTATAAACATTAAGATTCATGTAACTACATCGTCATTGTGATTAAATGTCAATAAAATGGTAAAAAATACATTTTAATTTACGTGTTTTTTAGATAAAAAAACATTCTTATAATACGCTTCACCGCCATTTTCTAGTAGTATATGTTTTATTTTTAACGTGCTTAAAAATTATTGTTAGAATACCATCTATTCATATAGTTTGTTACTCTTCTTCTTCGTAGTATCAATCCGGTGGATTGGTTTGCAGCAACAAAATCTTGCATCTCGATCGATGAAATGGAGCAACTTTCAAAACAAATAAAATGACGTATGCAAACGCCTGCGTAATATTATATAATTAAAACTAACATTATTAGATGTGCATGTCAGGCGTTTTTCGAGGCTTTACGGCATCAGCCTAAAAGAGCTATATAAAGCTGACATCAATGGCTTTACTAACACGGCTTTCTTTTATATACAGGTATATACTAGTATATATAGACATCATTACATAAATAAAACATGGTCTTAGATTAAAGTTATATATTTAAAATGCTAGATGTTGTCTTTTACATGTTTAAAAATTATATGTAAATACATTTTGCTTGAACTGTGGATGGTTCAAGTATTTTTTTAGTTTTTGAAATGATGTCACGCCTTTGCTGTTGACTTAATCAGTCTCTATTAAATTTCATATCAAAGCGCAACATTAATTTGATTTATTTATTTCCAGTTCAGAAGATCATCAAGATGGCGACCGCCGCTCAAGGCACGTCGCAGGTCGGGCGTTGGGGGCCCAAGAAACAGCGCTGGGCCCGGAGGCTGCTACTGAAGCGCGCCCCCATCTCACGGTGGTTGCCCCAATACACCAGTGAACAGCTGGTTGCAGACATCATTGCTGGAGTCACCGTGGGGCTCACTGTCATGCCGCAGGCACTGGCCTACGCCACTTTAGCTGGACTCGAACCACAGGTATGTATTATAAATCCATTCAAATATATCTGAGAAAATTGAGAAAATAGACACCTTGCAACACATCTTAAAGCAGAAGATACAGGAATTAAGATATCCTTAAAATCTCAATGATAAAAGAAAAGTCTATGATCTAAATGTGTTACCTTCTCAAAGATACCTTTGATATCAGAATGATGTAGCCCGTGCCGACTCGTACCGAAAACCTCGATAAACAATGTGTCCGCCATATTGTGTGTTAGTTGTATACACCGCCGCTTGTGGCGCGGGCGAGTTAATGTAATTTAATGTAATTAAAAATTATTTTGTAAGGACATTCTAATAAAATCTTAATACAAGCACTTATATTCATATAAGTTATTGATGTTCCACAAGGTTCTAACATTGCACCTATTTTACGATTTTCAGTACGGCCTTTACTCTTCCTTCGTGGGCTGCTTCATCTACACAGTGTTTGGCTCCTGCAAGGACATCACCATTGGCCCGACAGCCCTCATGGCCTTGATGACCTACCAGCAGGTCACAGACAGAAACCCTGACTTTGCTGTGCTTCTCTGCTTCCTCTCGGGAGTTGTCCAACTTCTTATGGGCCTCCTACACCTCGGTAAGATCAATTCACTATAACTTTTAATATCAAAAATTAATAAGGCACACTAATAATGTAACTATTATTTATTTGAAACTAGCTAAATTGTAACCGGTGTTGCTGATGGATTTTTTTTCATCTTCAAATATGATTAGATCGTGTTGTAAAATGTACGTAATGATACAGAAACCTTCTCGGATGCGCAATTAACATAATTATAAAAAATATCGTGATTGAATAAGTAGTAAATGCGTCCAAAAGTAATTTACATACATACAAACATACAAACATACACGAAATTTACTTAAAAACTACGACATTCGTATGTGAAATACCCTTAAGTCTATTGCATGGTCAAGAAGAGCGATCTTATGAAAAACTAATTCAATTCCAACCGTTTTCGAGCGAGGTCGCCCTCACACTTATGATTCAATGGTAATTTTGCGGCTACATGGGAGCACAATTCCTTTCTTAACAGTGGCGCTGTTGATTGGCTTTTGGTTCGCATTTGATCAGAGGTTAAATTCCCGCTCGATGTTCATGCAAAATACTGTGACATCAGCACATGATGTAGCCCTTGCTGACCGGTACCGAAAACCTCGATAAACAATCTTTCGTCTCGTATTTCTGATTGCTTGTCATACATTTATGTGTCCGCCATATTGTCATTTTGGACAGGCCACTCGAGCGCTGGGCGAGAGCCGCAGCGTCGGCGAGCCCATCACGCCAGTCGGTGCCCGCCCTTTAGCGAGACAAGATCGCATTACGGCTGGTGGCGTGTCATTCCGCCTGGCCGGAAGCTTGTAAAGTTTTAACGTAAACATATGTCAATGTGCTTCTGAAAAAGTCTTTGTTTTGCTGCCCTGCTCCTCATAATGCCCTTACGCGACGGAATAACACCTTTTTGAGAGAGAGGAGGATGTTAACTGGTATTAACATACTACATCTTTATGAGATGCTTCACTTCACATTATAAAGTAATGTCTATGCTCAAAAGCTAGAACCGGCAGTACTGTCATGATAACACTCCTGGCCACTGTTTATTACATAGCATGGCAGGCATTACCGAACAACAGTCATGAACACACTTATTATAATATATTATATATTAATAATTTTTGAGTCTGTGCCTATTAATTAATTTATTATGCCATTAAAATAAATCTCTTACACCCGTATGCAGAGATATTTCTTGACTTAAGGTAACAAATTTAACACCCGTTTGCATAGACGTTTCTAAAGATTTGAGGTGAGTCGAGGACTGAGGCTTCTTCATTTTAATCATTCTAAACGAAATTAGCAATTAAAGGCTGGTTACCTTCATCATCAGCTTGTGTCCGTCCACTGTTAAACGTAGGCCTCCCGCATGAGTCTCCAACCTCTTCGATCCTCCGCTTTCCGCATCCAGGCCACTCTCGCTATTCTTCTGAAGTCGTCAGTCCATCTTCGTTTCGTTTGCCAGTTCTTGGGTGCCACTCAGTGCACACTCAGTTAGACAACACTTAAGTCGTTGGATTACCTCCACTTCTTGAGTTTTTCTCCGGATATCTTCGTTTCTGAAGCTATCTTTTAAAGTCACTCCGAGCAAAGATCTCTCCATGGCACTTTGGGTGACGTTTATTTTGTGGGTAAGACTTGCTGTTAGATTTGTTACCTTAAGCAATGTATACGGTTCTTAAGTTGGCTACCTTTAGTCAATGAAAGACTCTGCATATGTGTGTTAATCATTCTCTAAATATTCTTTACTTGTATGGTTTCAGGTGTCCTGATTGACTTCATATCTATCCCCGTAACTGTGGGCTTCACTTCAGCAACTTCTGTGATCATCGCTGCCTCGCAACTCAAAGGCTTGCTTGGTCTCAGCTTTTCTTCCAAGAATTTCTTGGACAACGTCTACAAGGTCTACACACATCTACCAGAAACGCGTCTTGCTGACACATTGCTGGGAGTCGGCTGCATAGTCATCCTACTCTTAATGAGGGTAACCAGAAGCACTATTTTTACTCCTTCTATTTAATGTCACTGTTGACTTTTCTGAAGAGTATGTCTTAGTGATAAAGCGTTTGCTTTCCAAACTGAAAGTCATGGGTTCGATCACCTACGAAGAATAAAAAATATACATTTTGAATTGATTTCCAAGCTCTATATATTCCGATATATTTACAGTTTCTAAAAAGGTTTGGCCTCTCTTCTTGCGATGCTTGTCCATGTGATGACATTCTCTGATGGAGTGCATCATCCATGAAATGTATTCTGTGTTGCCGCCTGGTTCTGACTAAAGAACATCGAGGATATCGTTGGAATTACATGAACAGTTAATAAAGCTGACATCTAATAGACTCCTTTGTATTTCTATTACATTTAAAAAATATATGCATAAAAATAAAATAATAAATATAAAACGCTTTAATATATATTTTGGTGTGAATTTGATTCATTAACCTTTGCCGGCGGTCATAGCTCAACGGTAAAGCGTTTGCTTTGCAAGCGAAAGGTCGTGGGTTCGATCCCCGACGGAGATAAAAAAAAAAAAAGGATTTTTAATCGATTTCTGAGCTCTAAAATACCCCGGTTTGTGTGAATTTGATCCATCACCCGTAAAATATCAGTCATAGCCTATTAATTAAAATTGGTGGTAGACGAAAGTCGTCCCGTGAAGACCACCCATTCATAGTAAATTCCTGTAATAATAAAGGATGATGCGTGAATCTCGGGCTGTAGTCTATGACATTGGCGGATCAACACTCCACATGCGGCGTTTAGTCATGTACACCATGGTAAGCGTCATAGAATTCCACAGATGAGACTTCAGAATTACTATCACCATCTGTCGGTATTCTCCTGTATGTGTTTACATAAAAAAAATAAAAATATGCCAGTCATAGCCAATTAATTAAAATTGTTGCTATACGATAGATGTCCAGTGAATACCACACATTCAAAGAAAATTCCCGCAGTAAATGGATGAGCATGAGAATATCTAGCTGTAGTATATAATGTTGGGGGATCAACATTTCAACTGGAGCGCTTATCCATATGTAACATGGTAAGTGTCATATAATTGACATATGAGACTTCTGCATCACTATCACTAACTGTCAGTATTCTCCTGTGTGTGTTTACGTAAAAAAATACATTTAAGAAAAACAGCGCTTAACCCATTTGCTGCGTATGACGTCTATAGCGGTCATGAGATTAAATGGAATTTGTTGTCTCTTTCAAATGTTCAAAATTAACTCACTATATAACTGAATATAAAATATAATGGATTACAGTTAAAAACTACAAGCAATATCTGATATATTTGTTAACTATAAAATGTATTACATAGTCTATATACAATAATTTGCCCAAATCTCGATAAAAAAATCTACCAAAAAGGCGCCTCATTCAAAAAATTAAGCATATCGCTGGCATCGCACTCTGCTCTAAAGCAAATGAAGGATATCATTTTGTGTAATGAAGAAAAACATGCTGTACGAGCATTTCAATTGTAGTTGAACTAAAGTTATTCATTATTGATTTCAGAAATTGAAGGAGCTGAAGCCCAGAGGTGACTCTGATCGCAGCCGCACCATCGGCAAGGCCTTGTGGCTCTTCTCCACTTCTCGCAACGCGCTCGTTGTCATCGGCTGCTCCGTTGTGGCGTACCTGGCCGAGACTTACTGGGGCGGGTCACCATTCTTGCTCACGGGTAAGGTTAGGTAGGTATGCACTCGGTCAACTCTAATATCATGCCCTTCTTCAACAGCAACCCAACAACTACAACTGACAATTGAAAATCAGAAAACGAGAAAAATGTACTAACATCCTCCTCTCATTCAAAAAAGTGTTATTCCTGCGCGTGAAGGCAGGATGAGGAGCAGGTCAGCATACAAAGACTTTCTTTTAGAAGGAACATTGATTATATTTACGTTAAAACTTTACCACCTTCCGGCCAAGCGTGATGACATGCCGCTGTAGCAGTAATGCGACTTTCTCGATCGTCAACATATAACTGACGCGCTCGTCGGCGCTTAGACTTTTGCGGAACGTAGTCGGTCACCAGCGCCGTCGGTGGCAAAACTATATAACTAGTCCCAATATGGCGGACATATAAATGTATGGCAAGCGACAAAAATAACAGACGAAAGATTGTCTATCGAGGTTTTCGGTAACAGTTAGCAAGCGCTACATCGTGCTGATGTCAGTAGATACTTCTACTAACACCCGTATGATGAGTAATTCCTTTGGTTTAAGGTAACCTTAAACTTAAGACCCGTTTATAGATATATTTCTTAAGGTAATTTACCTATAATAGCTATTTTCTTTTAAAGGAAGCCTCAGTCCTCGACTCACCTAAAAAAAAGTTTATTTCATCAGTATTATAAACAGTGATTTTTAACTGAAATAATAATTCTTAGATAAATGATTTGGCAGCAGATGTTATTAACATACAAGAATAATAAGGAAGATAGAAAACATTCTGAAAAATGTTAAATTCAGTGTCAGTTAATTTATGACTTATGGTGTAGAAATCAAGGCTGACACAGTTAGGACAGTAAAACTATCTGTACGTCAGAGATATGTCTTCAAACTAGCTACTCACACCAAAAATACAGTGAATTTCTTCTTTGACGATAGTTTTGTGTTTATCGTTTTCATGTCTATGTTTCTTTTGCGTGAACGACTCTAAAACGACTATATCCGGAGAAGAAATCAAGTAGTGGAGGCTACCGAAATAATAAGCACACTCAAGTGGAAATGGGCAGGACATGTTGGGGAAGAACATTGACAAAGTGGCATCCAAGAACTGGCAAACAGAGTGACATCAGAAGAATAACGGGATTAATCTGAATGCAGAAGGCGGAGAATTGAGAAGTATGGAGACTCATGCAGGAAGTCTACGTTCTACAGCAGATGAACATAGGCTGATGATGATTTATACGAGTTGTCTAAACTATACAGGAAGGTTATCCATACCTTTTACAGAATAAGATGTTGGTGTTTGTTGTCAATAGGTTCAGCAGTATTCTTCCTCAATGTCACATTTTTAAGACAATTTGTTTATTGTTTCTGATATTGCATTTCCTTAAACGTTTGCCTTGTCCGTTCCAGGTCTGGGCTTCCGGAGTTTGGTCTCCCACCGTTCAGCACGACCCTGAACAACCAGACATACAACTTTGTGGAGATGTGCTCTGAACTTGGATCTTCTATTGTGCTGGTGCCAGTGATCGCTGTGTTAGGAAATGTCGCCATTGCCAAGGCGTTCGGTAAGAAACATAAATTTAGTAATTTTTTTTTTCATAAATGTTGACTATTTGTAGTATTTTTTAAATTTTTATTATTGTTCTTCTTTGGAAATTATTATTCCTTGCTTTAGTAGCCACCTTTGCTGACTGATCCTCTGATGTACTCCACTCCGGAGAAGTACAGGCTGTTACCGGGGGTCCATGAGGTACTCCACTTCGGATACCGTCTAAAAACATTTTAACAAAACTTTTTTATATCAAAACATACAGGAGAATACTGACAGATGGTGAAAGTAATTTGTGAAGTCTCATCTGTGGAATTCTATGACGCTTACCATGGTGTATATGGCTAAGCGCTGCATGTGGAGTGTTGATCCGCCGACGTCATAGACTACAACCTGAGATTCACGCATCATTCTTATTATTACAGGAATTTACTATGAATGGGTGGTTTTCACGGGATGAATTTTGTTTACCACCAATTTTAATTAATAGGCTATGACTGTAATTTTACGGGTGAGGGATCAAATTCACACCAGCTGGGGTTATTTTAGAGTTCAGAAGTCTTTTTTTTTAAATCTCTGTTGGGGATCTAACCCACGACCATTGGCTTGCAAAGCAAACGCTTTGAACATTGAGCTATACCCGCCGGGAAATAAATTATATTCATGGTAATTCTATGTTAGGGGGGTGTATTGTTGTCGTGCACTCTCGGGGTCAAAATTAATTTGGAAGCAATGTAAAAAGCTTGCTTACAATGTATGGCTATGTAGTTATTCGAGAGGTATTAAAAAAAATGTAAAGCAATGCTTTGTAGTTCTCGGTTAAAAGATTCTACAACATAATTTAGTTGGATTTTTCTAACGTAAATATGTTTTATCATTGCAGCTAGTGGAGACAGTGTGGATGCCTCGCAGGAACTGATGACGCTGTCTTTTTGCAATATGTTGGGAGCATTCTGTAGGTCGATGCCCATCACTGGATCCTTCTCCAGATCGGCTGTCAACCATGCCAGTGGTGTCAGGACACCTTTGGGAGGACTATACACGGGTAACTAGTTTTACTAATCAATATTTGTCTTGAAAATGTTGACATCAGTATGATATAGCCCATGCTGATTGGTACCGAAAATCTCGATATACAGTCGTCTCTTATTTTCGTTCGCTCATCGGACACGCATGTGTTGTCATTTTGTAATGCCGTAAAGAGGACTATAATCTTTCGTCTCTTATTTCTGTTTGCTTGTCGTACATGTATGTGTCGCCATATTGGCATTTTGGACAAGTCCGGTCACTGGTGTGACGTTAGTTATATAGATCACCACTTGCGGCACTAGGTGTCACCGACCACGGCGCCCGGTGCCCAGTCAGTTGTGTGCCGACGTATATTTTTTTGCCTGTGATTAAAATTACTTAAATATTTTTGTTTTTTAGGTATTCTGGTGCTGCTGGCTTTGAGTCTGCTGACTCCATACTTCTTCTTCATCCCCAAAGCTGCCCTGGCTGCTGTCATTATTTGTGCCGTCATCTTCATGATTGAATACGAGGTATGATTATCCATGAGTATATTTCAATACTGTTATACAATTGAGCACGGAAAACAAATGAATGCTCATCGAAAATTTGTTCTAAATTTGAATTACATTTAAAATATTCCATTTTTATTATGTACTCAAAATTGTTTAAATTTCATTTGGAACATTGATAAGAATATGAATAAGAATGATTTAAAAAATATTTAACTTCCTATCATACCTACCTATCACACCTATGGTGGTCGAGTGCCAGTGTTGGGTAAAAAATGTAAATAGTACATGCAAAGTATGTGGCTCGAATTATACATAATGATCCAACCATATAAGCCTAATATAGCGTAATTGACAATTAATGGTCAACGAGAGAAGTTTGCGGCTTCCTGTGGCGCCGCTTGTGACAGAGCGGTCGATTAAATAAATGTGATTCTCGGTAGTACCACTCAAAGTGGTTAGGAAGGTACCACTTCCTACATGGCTCGGCAGTCTGGAGCCTACCACGCTTAAGGGCTGGTTGAGGTGAGTCGGTACCGCTTTAGGACCGAATCAAATCATTAACACATGCCCTAGTTTTAAGATAAATTCCTGCATTTTTGTATTAATTTAAATAAATAAGAGTAAACTAAGCAGTTGTGGCTTTAGTCAATTTAACTCATGGTATCACAATGCAAGACAATTAGTGAAAATCAGAACCCTCAACGTTGCCAGAATCTGTGCAGAATCTATTTGATGTAACCGTTGTAAGATTAATATTAACATTGCTGTTAGTCTAATATTCCTTTTTGTTGATTCCAGGTCGTAAAGCCAATGTGGAGATCAAGCCGAAAGGACCTGGTGCCGACCTTCGTGACCTTCCTGCTGTGCTTGATAGTCGGAGTTGAGATTGGTATCCTGCTGGGAGTTGCTGTCAACATTGTTTTCTTGCTCTACCCTAGTGCAAGACCCACACTCCATGTTGAGAAGGACACTGTGAGTATACTTAACCTCTAATCATCAAAAACATTGATTTTTTGATTTGTAAATTATGCTTGGATTTAAGAAGACGCTTGTTTTATTTAATATAACTAAAAAAATTCGCAAGAAATGGTTTTAATAATACAGTAACCTTCCCAGATGTAAAATAATCGAATTTACAAAATTTCTTTGAATAAGCAATAAAGGCATAAGTAATATTCAAACATAAATATATAATATTTATTTTTATTTATATAAATGAAGCTTATAGACTATTGTTTTTGGAAACGCTTGCTAACCAGCCATAATACTCTTAAAATATTTTGTAATGTCTTATTTAAATGTTTTCAGACGGTATCCGGAGTGGAGTACCTCATGGTGACCCCCGGTAACAGCCTGTACTTCCCCGGAGTGGAGTACATCAGAGGATCAGTCAGCAAGGTGGCGACCAAACAAGGAGGCTGCCATTTGCCAGTCATCGTGGACTGTCGATATGTTTTGGGTACGCTTAAAATATTCACCAATTATTCTACTTTTACATTTATTTTTCTTTAGCAAGCGCATGCTGGGGAGCACAACCGATTTGTTTGTATTTTGGGTATATGTATGGGTATACAAGTGAATATCGATCTGTTTCTCGTAGAGATCCAGTTTATGTGAATGAGAAAACATTTATAGTGGAAGAAATTTCCAGAACTTACTGGTGGCAATCAACCCTTTACGTGCGGAATAAGATTTCATAAAAAGTCACGAAATAAGTCAATTAGCCAATGAAAAATAAAGTTGAAAATATAAGGACGATTTTTTTTTGATTGGTCGGTGCTGCATTTATTCACCTTCAGAACTAAATTAAATAAATCCATTATTATTTTAAAAAAGGGCAAATTTGAAACATGTGTAAAATGCCCCAAAACTCAATACATATCATAAAAAAAAATTTTGAAGAAGGAATGTCGTAATACGAAACAAAATTATATTCAATATGGTATTCGGATAAATCCGCATCTCGCACTGAAGCGACGTGTTTTTTTCAGGACGGGGGATAAATCCTCACCTCACACTTAAGAGCAGTGCAAGTTGGTGAGGATATATCCGCACCTCGCACGTAAAGGGTTAAGAAGGAATTTTGGAAACTGTCAGTTCTTGGACTCGATTAAATTTATTTCACTTTAAAAAATACTACAAGTAGTTATTTCGTTTTTAAAACAATGATTTAATTAGGAATACATTGTAAAATAAATATTATTCACACTAACCGGGGTATTTTAAAGCTCAGAAATCGATTAAAAAACTGTTTTTTTAATCTTCGTCTAGGATCGAATCTACAACCTTTGGCTTGCAAAGCAAACGCTTTGACCATTGAGCTATACCCGCCGGTAAAACTAGAAAAGCATAAACTGACAGTATGTATTTTTATTATTTTAGGTGCCGATTTTACAGCCGCTAAGGGCATAGCGTCTCTAGCTGAAGACTTTGCTCGTCGAGGTCAGCCGCTGGTGTTCTACAATCCACGCGCAGCTGTGGTAGACGTTTTCAAAGGAGCCTCCATCACTAGCTTCCGATATGTCACAGGAGCCACAGATCTTGATAAGACCCTTAATGGTAAACATATAGAGTTATTGTATTAATTATTATTTAATAAAACAAATTAATAATGTCTTATTAACCCCCCCCCTTACTGTGATAAAAACATCCAAGAGCTCTGATGATATATATTTTCTACACCATATGAAAATTTCATTTAAAAACCGGAAAAATTTAAATATTTCTAAATATTGCTTTGATTGACTATGTTGGAGTTGAAATATCATTTCTTGTAATGTAAGTCTCTGAAAAAGAGAAAAAACATGCAGTCTGTGCAGCCGCTCGCGCAGATGCATGACACGGATGCGTGATTCTATTCCCGATTATTCCACATATTATTAATTTCCATCTCTACAAATAAATAACTATGTATTATTATTATTTTATTCAATACTTTATAATATTAAGGAGGTATACAAAAATTCTGAGTTCACTATCTATTATGTTTTATATTATTTTTATTAGAGTTGAGTTGTAGTAAATACATACTATATCATCGAAAAGCAAGGGTTAAAATTTAAAGTATCATAAATCTCTTACATGACTTTACATAAATCTCTAACATTTAATTTTTCAATTGTGTCCAACAACCAAAATCCAATTAGTGAATATATATATTTTTTAAATATTAATCTATATGTGTGCCCATGATTATGAAAGTGGTGTCTTGTTATGTTTCTGTCGTTTTGAGATATTTAAAGGCTTGTATTTTGATGTTGTTAGAAAACCGATGGAAGTGACAGTTTTATGATGCATAAAATGATATATTTAGTGAAGTAACATCCTCCTCTCTCTCAAAAAGGTGTTATTCCGCCGTGTGAGGGCATGATGAGGAGGAATGGCTAGGTGGAGCCGCTACAGGTATCAGTTGCAAAGCACTGATGTAGAAAATTATATCAACATTTTTTTCCAATATAAATTTGAATGTTTCCAGAATTCGGTGCCCGTGGTCTACCAAACGGCCTGACGAAGAAAGAAGGTGACGACCTTCAGTCTCCTTCTAAACTTGGCCAGATTTACCAGAGGAGCGATCTACCACTGGACAACTCCCAAGAGCTTATGGAGATTATCACGCCGAGAGATGAACTGCAGCCCATACGGGAAGATCGCGATCTTACCGAACCTAGCCGCGAGCCTCTGCTGGCTGGCCGGAGAAAGGGAAACACCATTGTGAGGGGCGCAGCCACGCCGCCTAAAGGGCAGGACCAAGGATGATAGTCACGACCATGGTGGTGATCATCTAAGGATGTGCTAGAGTAGGACACAAAACTTTTTGTACAGGTTTTTTGAAAGTATTTTTGAGGTGGCGTGCCCGACCAACGAGAAATTATTATTAAATTACGAACAAGCAAAAACACGGCAACTCTTATGTGAATGATATGTGATGTGTCCATATCTAAGGATTTTTAGGTTATTTTTTATTAATTTATATAAAATGGCAAAGAAAATTAAATTTAAATAAAAATGTGTTCATCAAAAAACAAAGTTTTTTCTAGATATTTGGCATATATGCTATTTTATTATTTCCTCATTGTTAGGAGAAATCTTGTCTGCAGTTGCAACTTTTAGAACAGCTGCAAGCTGATCAGTGATTTTACTTACTTTTTTTAACCATATCTGTTCCATATTTGGATCATATGGACACGAATTGCTGTTTTACAGTTCTGTAAGCTGACATTGTCTATGCCTTGTCATTTAAATAACTAAATTCTATTATTTTTAAAATAGATAATATTCTTTATGATGGGGTTGCCATGTTTTTGCTTAGTGTGTAAAACAAATGAATTTATCCCTTCAACATAAGAAGATAGTATTACATAGACTCTACGAGCCGGGTGCAATTTTATATATATATATATATATATTAAAAATGGCGAGGCATGCCACATGTATTAACTAAGCATAAAATTAATTAATATAGATGTAAGTGAATGACTAGCATAATTAGTATTACCAAGTATCCATACATTTTATTACAAGCTTAGTTTTTAGAACATTTTCGTTTTTTTTTTTAAAATTGTGTACTTTACTTTTATTTTAATGCATTGATTGATCATAAGAATCTTATAAGTCGAATCTCTGAGAATAACAGACGGTGAATTAGGTTAGAAACCTAACCTCAAATCACTTTAAAACGTTTCAATCAATAATTAATTTGAAAGGATTGTATTTTTAATGATATCACAGTTTTTTTATCAGTTGTATCGAACGAGAAATAAATATGCCATTTACACAACGCAAGACAATACACTAAAAAAATAGTAAGGTTAGATTCATCATCAGCCTGTATCCATCCACTAATAAACGTAAGCCTCCCGTATGAGTCTCCATCCTCTTCGATCCTCTGCCTTCAGCATCTAGGAACTCCCGTTATTCTTCTTATGTCGTCAGTCCATCTTGCAGCGGGTTTACCAATGTTTTGTTTGCCGGTTTTGGGCGCCGCTCCAATACTTTTCTTTCCCACCGACCGTCATCTTTTCGACAGATATGTCAGGTCATTGCCACTTGATTGCGCCTATTCATTGGGTAGCTTCCACTACTTGAGTTCTTCCGCGGATATCCTCGTTTCAGATTGTATATTTTAGAGACACTCGGAGCATGGATCTCTCCATAGCACGCTGGGGGACCTTTATATTATGGGTAAGACTTGTGAAAATAGCTTATTATGACATCGTCCGATATTCCTGATATTTACCTTTTTTTAATTTTTGAATCTTTGACTCAATCTCATTAAAATAGCGTAATTTCATTACATTCCAAGTCATATTGACTTCTGGATATTTTAAAAATTAAAAAACTAACATTAAAAGAAAAATAATGACCAACATTCAAAAGACTTTTTGAAAAAGACTTGAAAAGAATAATTCCTTTGAAATTGAACTGAAATTTACACAAAAATATTAAATTTTCACATTTTTTTAAAAAACAAATTGTAGGAGTAATTTGAAAGATTACTAAATAATAAAAAAAACAAATGTTATATTATTTGCTTGCTTCGAAAAATGTTGCAAAAATATTGTATCTCAATTCAAATAAAAATTGTCATAACTATTGCTTATTGTTATCATATTTGATTGCCTTTAAACTGGAAAAAAGTCACAGAGACCAATGCTAAAAGCTGTAATAGAAAATCTTGAATCAACCATTTTTTTACAAATGGACTACCATGGCACACAGCAGGGGTCGTCAACCTTTTTATGCCTAGCCCCCACTTTTGCCTATTCTTCATGGTAAAATTTCCCTACCGCATATTTTTCCAAATCGAGTTTTTGACATCATATTATGTGATTTTTATATTTAAAAAATGGTATTTAATCCTTAGTTTTGACATTAAAATATATATTACTTTCTTGTGTTATTTCTTGAAATTTTTGTGTGAAAAAATAACATAAAATTACTGTTTACAATTAATTCACACATTCAGGCAAAATGGTGGGAAGAAAAAATCATACAATTGCTTTCCTGAACAATTTCGAAATAGTTTTTTTTCCTTGCTATTGTGGTCCAATTAATTTATTTCATGAAGTATTCACGATTGTTTTGAGGTTATAAAAACTGCTTACGATTTCTTAAATCTTGTAGCTCGAAGCAAACATTACTAACTGTAAATTTAAGTATAGAATAATAATATTTTGATTGTGTTACGCATTTGATATTGTAGTTTTTATACGGATAGCATAAGTGTACTAGCATATGTGATGTGTTCGCAAATTATTTCATAAGGAATGGTATCAACAACTGGTTACATGCATTCAGATGTTTTTTTTTTGAAAATTTATTCCAAATTTGAAATATTTTAAAATGTTCCTTTTTGCTCCAAATTATTTGACACTTAAAAAATAATCATTCAAACACAGACTAAACCAATAGAAGTTTGATTATCTTACAGTTACATTTTTTTCTGTTACATATTTTCACTACATTTGCCTCCGTTTAGGTCCGTCACTTGCCACACCTTGTCCTGTTATATCTCTTCATCTTAAGGTCCACCTAGGAACATATATGGTTCCCGACGGATGCCAGGGTAGAAGAACTAAGACTTGAAAGGACAGCATCTATAATATTCGAAACATATTTTGCTTAATTTGTTAATTTATTTTTTAACGACATTTGATGATTAGTCTGACGCTTCCAAGGCCTGTGACATTTGCTCCTAAAGATCAATTCAATAATTTTTACTTCCGGGTTGTAATTTGAAACATAGTTCTTATATTTTTAGGTCTCCCTTAAGTACCAAAATAACAATAAAGCTTTTGAGGTAATCGTCAATTTTAAATTGTGTGAAGCCAGTTTATGGCTTGATGTCTAAGCCCTGCTATCAATGAAACACAGGCGTAAGATTGGTTCACTTAGTCTTTTCTACCTTTATTACCACGGTCGCTACTCTTCGGAACATAAAGAACTAATTTCTCCTGCACCCACCCACAACCGACAAAGTCGTCTTACACTTGCCGAACACCCATACACGGTTAATGTGTGTCGACCAAGAGCTTGCAGTTTCCAAAGTTTCTTCCTTAATGCCACCGGTAAGCTTTGGAATGCTCTTCCAGGGTCTGTGTTTCCTCCTTCCTACATTCTAGATCTCTTCAAGAAACAGATAAATATACACTTGCAATCTCCTCAACCCACATACAAACACGAACACAACACACGTTTCCCGCATGCAGCATCCAGCCTCCCTGACCGAGCGTCATAGAGTACAATTCAACATCAAATACTGTAACTGGTAATAAAGGATGATTTTAATTTATAAATGCATGACATGGACTTTCAAAAACAATGGATTTTCTCATCACGTTACCGAAGACATAAAGGACTATGGTCATTTTTAATTTTACATTTGAAACAAACCTAAGTACTTACAATAACACAATATGACTTAGACATTCAGCAACATTAACATATAAACGACATAATCTTATTTCCCATAATTTGTTAACATCTTCATAGATAATAGCCTGTTGACATTATACCTCTTTTTTAAGTTAAATCTATTCACAGTGGTACCTTGACATACAAGTGCTCCAACAAACGAGTATTTTGAGATATGAGTCGTTGATTTTTTGCTTTGCAATACGAGCAAATTTTGAGATGCGAGCAATCGGCTTAGCGGGTCGGCCATTTGCACACGAACCGCGCGTCACGCTTTTTTGCGCGAATCCCCGGCCACGGTCAGAGAATTAGTTATAAGTGTGCTCTCAATGGCAAAGCACCTTTGATAAGTTGTACTCGCGTTTGTGACTTTTGTACATTTGCTTTGAGATACTAGTAATTTGAAATATGAGCAAGGTTGCGGAACGAATTAAACTCGTATGTCGAGGTACTACTGTATAATACACCCATACCTTGCTATACGGCCGCTCTTTTTATGGCATTTCGCTATAACGGCCCTTTTCAATTAAGGCACGTTTTCGATTTTCGGCCTAAAACTATGGAAAAAATGGAAAAACTATTGATTGAATAATTTATTAATTATTTCGATTTTTTCGATCGATATATCTTCGTGGAATTCCATAATATCAGATATAAAATAAAAGATTCTTTATAATTTATTCCACATATACATAGACTTGAAAATGGCCATCCGACCTGGCTGAAACATCTCGTCAAAAATAATATATGTGGAATAAATTCTAAAGAATCTTTTATTTTATATCCGAATAATTTATTCATTATACGGCTTTTCGCTTTGCGGCCAAGTTTCGAAGAACGTATCTAGGCCGTAAAGCGAGGTATGGGTGTATTATATTTTAAATTAATTTGTAAACATTAGCCATAGATTTGATATTATCGTGATTTTGTTCCTATCTTTTTTTTAATTTGAACTCATTTCACTCTCTATTTTTTTATTTTATTGTGTTGTATTTTTTTTTTATTTAAGGCACTGCTTAAAATTTGTTTATTGTTTATATTTTTGGCAATCATACATTACCAAAATGACAGACAAAAATTGAATAATACAGTCTAATAATACCTGAACATCGCAAATGATTTTAATTTGAAAATATCAATTTATTTTATTATTCATGATGCTTTTGTGATGGTGCTTATCTGAAAGTGATAAAAAAGACTAGAGGCCTTTGAGATGTGGTCTTATGGAAGAATTCTCGGAATTTCTTGGAGAGACCACGTCACGAACAATGAGGTGCTCAGCATATGTTTTTAAGACCAGTGTTGACATTCTATAACCTAATTTATGAAATTCCTACTTTATTATTTTGTTTATTCCCCCAGTATTTTACATTTAGTTTAATAATATCTGTGCCGCATTCACTACCTTAGGATATATTTTACATATAAGTGCCTGCTACTCTTTTAGTTGTACTTCTATCAAAAATATTGATTTCACAATAAAAAATGTCAATAATTTACTTTGATGTTATAATTAAGGTACAAAAATATTCCAATTATTTTTATTATCTAAATACAAGGCGGAGCAAGAAAGTATCCCTAATTTTGTATATCCTGAAATCCTCCTCTCTGAATTTGATATCGATTTACTGGGTGACAGGATGAAGGATCAGGTTCACAATACAAAGAACTTGTTTCCGTTTCACAATTCGCGTTTATTTGTCAAACACTTGCTTTAAGACACTTGTTATGGCGCACGCCTAATGGCGCTCGCCATTACGGTCGCGAGCGAGCTCCAACTGTCAACTTACGGCGCGCTCTCATCTCTCGTTGCCAACCGTCACTGCAGAAAAAGCGAATTCAAGATGACAGTGGTACCAACAGGAAATGGGCCAACTGTCACAACAAATAAAATGGTGTATGCAAACACCGTGTATTATTATACAATTCAAACTAACATTAGATGTGCATGTCAGGCGAGCGAACAAAAATAAGAGACAAAATATCATTTTTCGAGGCTTTACGGCATCAGCCTAAAGGAGCTATATCAAGCTGATATCAATCCATTATTTTCAAAAATACATCTCGACTGCAAAAGCGCGTTGCTCATTCGATCAAGCCATGTCTACAACTGAAAGCGGTATTAACGGAAAATTCCATAGACACAGCGTCATTCAAGCTTAACTCCAATCCTCCGACACAGTTAGCCGGCGGGTATAGCTCAATGGCAAAAGCGTTTGCTTTGCAAGCCAAAGGTCGTGGGTTCGATCCCCAACGGAGACTAAAAAACATTATTTTTAATCGATTTCTGAGCTCTAAAATACCCTCGATTGGTGTGAATTTGATCCCTCACCCGTAAAAAATGACAGTCATAGTCTATTAATTAAAATTGGTGGTAGACGAAAGTCGTCCCGTTAAGACCACCCATTCATAGTAAATTCCTGTTATAATAAGGTGATTCGTAAATCTCGGGCTGTTAGTCCACATGCAGCGCTTAGCCGTGTGCACCATGGTAAGCGTCATAGAATTCTACAGTTGAGACTTCAGAATTACTATCACCATCTGTCGGTATTCTCCTGTATGTGTTTACATAAAAAAACACGTCATCACTACTCACAACGCCATCTCAAAAGTAGGGATACCTTCCTGCCTCACCCTGTATAAAACAGAGACTACTGTCAGACGTTGAACAAGAGATTGTATGTATGGAAATTTATGGCGTTTGCTGTGTTGTTCTCAAAGTGGCATCCCGCATTGTCGTGTGAATCTCGGGCTGTAGTCTATGAAGTTAGCGGATCAACACTCCACATGCAGTGCTTAGCCATATGCAGCATGGTAAGCGTCATAGAATTCCACAGATGAGAGTTAAGAATTACTATCACCATCTGTCGGTATTATCCTGTATGTGCTTACATGAAAAAAAACATTCTTAGATCTGTAAATGAACCATTTCGTGTAAATTGATTTGTTAGGTTATGTTATTTTACATTTTTCTTTTACAATTGTCAAAACTTTTTAATGGATACTGTATGAAATGTGAATAAATATGTTGTGAATATATACATAATTTGCGTTTTAATACATAAATAATGATTCTTGATGATAACTAATTTTTAATTACAGGTAAGCAAGTAAAATTTATGTATGTATTAAATATACGAGTGTCCGAATGAAGTTGGCCCAGCCTGAATGCTGTGACTAGGTTCGGGCCAGATATTTGTAAAGTTATCGAAATATATAAGTCAATGTGCTTCAGAAAAAGTCCTTGTGTTGTTAATCTTCTCCTCATCCTGCCACCACGTGACTGAATAACCATCTATTTAGAGAGGAGGATGTCACTCTTAATAAAAAACATACCACTACGTGTATCAATATATTATTAATAAAACAAATCATATTTTTAAATTATTTATTTATGTTATCAACTAAACAAACTGCATTTAATTGATAAAACATTCCTACTTAAATAAATAATAAATAAATAAATACTTAAAACTTACTGTCAACCCGAGTAATAAATAAAGAAAAATAATCCCAAAGATTTTTTAAAATAATCCATTCTATTAAGATTGATAAATCTTTTAAAAGCATGAGAAAAGAAAAAAAAACATATTTTTTTCAGATACAAACCAGACTCTTCACCATTTTAATAAATAAATAAAATTAAAATAAATTACAATTAATTAAAAACGTACAACAATCAACAAAAAATAGCATTTTCTGCAATTTTCTATTCAGTGTTATTACTTCTATAATCAAATAAATAAATAAATAAATAATTTAACTCTCAATAAATTACTATTTTAATTTAATCGCTATTTTGTGGCAGTTATTAAAAATAATAATCCCTGCTAAATGCATTTTTCACTGGCAAGAAAATTCACAAAAGAGTAAATATCAAAGCCAAGAACACACCCACTTATAAAAGTGTTTCCACCATATAAAAAACCTTTTCCCCAATATTTCTTAAGCGTTTGTATTCATACCTAAAGCCTCTCCTTATTGTTGATCTTTATCTGTAAATTTTATATTTTTTGAGTCTATTTCATTTCAATAACAATGAAAACTCACTAAAATTAAAATCAAAACAAAGTAAATTTTGAATTATGAAAAGTAAATTGGAATATTTTTAATTCATCGCTAGAATTCATTTTTTAATGGCCAGCTTTTGTTTGAAAATTTAATTACCTACCAATATAATATTCCTGAATTCAAAAATATATGTAGTTCAGCAAATAATACAATCTTCTTTAAATAAAAAAATTACAATATAAATATTGTTTTTTACGATTATTTTTGTATTTTAAAAATCACGAGCAAATTAATTCTCTTATGGCATATATCAAAGATCCACTGACAGCATTTTTAAAGTAAAATAAGATAGTTTTCGTAACCTAATAAATGCCATGAGTTTCAAAAACATGTTCATTTCACAACAAAATATTCATACAGAATAAAATTGTGAACAAAACTGTAATTTACAAAACTCACAATAGGACTAACCCATATATTATAAGACTTCAATATTTATTCATGAAATCTCGATTTCATAATAAATAATACTTTTTATTTAGACTTTTAATGACTGCATTTAGGTGGATTTCTTTTTCTTCAAACTTTAAGCATGGATTTGGTGAGAGCCTTCAACTTCTGAGACACCACGTGTGCGATGTCTGAACTTCTCTTCCACATGAACTCTCTCGTCCTGTCGTGGTTATCGACACTATCAACTCGGACCTGAAAAGAAAAACAAAACAATTAATTTTTACCACAATTACTATATATCACACAAAACATGACATTTTATGTTTTAGTTTATACATCATCAGCCTGTGTTTGTCCACTATTGAACGTAGGCGTCCCACATGAGTCTCAATCCTTCTCCATTTCCGCCCTTCGCATCCAGACTACTCCAGTTATTCTCCTGATGTCTCTGAACGCTCCGTTTGCTAGTTTTTGGACGCCACTACAATACGTTTCTTCTCCATCCACCGTCTATATATCCTGCCTATTGCCACTTGAGTGTGCTTATTCTTTGGGTAGCCTCCACTACTTAAATTCCGCTTTGGATATCCTCGCTTCAGATTCTATCTCTTAGAGACATTCCATGTTAATGGTCAGTTACTCCAAGATTGTATTTTTATTTTGAGATAAAACGATTCTATTTCATTTGATGTCATTTAAAAAATGTCCTAAATTGTAAGCGGTATTGTAGGCATTTGAGATACGTTAGTAACGATTAATTTTTTTCCACACTCTCGTTTGTTGGAAATTGTTAAAATTTACCAAATTAACTACTCAAAAAAACTCTTTTTTCCTGTCTACATAATTGTTAAAAAGAAATGTTCTTTATTTCTTGAACGAAAAACCTGTCTAACACTTACGTTACGAGTAGAAAATAAATCCAAATATAATGTTAAGTTTATCTTATAAGGCTACTTCCAATTTTATACGCACATACAAATTTACAACACATATAACCTTTTAAGACATTTCTCGTCAATATCTAAGAAATAAAAATGGCAGTCGCTGGGATTCTAAAGGTATTAATAAGGTTTCGATGATGAGCGATGGCTCACCTGCTTAGGTTGCAAAACCCTGATGGAATGTAACGTGGCTGCTCCTCCATTGGGAATCCTCAGATTCAGTTTTCCGAACATCTCAGCTGTAGTTGCAGTCGCACTTTTCAGTTCTTTCTTGGCTCCCCTTCCGAACTGCAAAATATAACAGAATACAACATGAAATTATGATCGAACGTTGTAAACGGAACAATATATTTAAAAAGGCGTAGTTTTTGCTACAAGATACATCTCAAACTGTTTAAAAATACAAGGATTTGACTAAAAACTATGGCATGCGTTTTTGCGAATGCCGTGAGGCTGCGCTTCGCCTAGGAGAGTGATCCAAAATAAGGAATGACTCAACCTTGACCCACTCTATGTGGTGGTAGCCGGCAGACTTAGGGCCACATGGGGAGTAGTACCTTGCTCAGTCGCTATGTTCTTGATAGGCACTACGACGAACGTTCTATCACACGCGGTGACGCAAGAACCACAGGGTTTTCTTGTTGGTCATCGGATAGCAGCGACACAATTACTCAGTTACTATTAACAAGAGAAGGATTGAGAAAGGCTACGAGTTAATCGAAACTGCAGTCTCCTAATAGAGAACTTATCTTACGTGATCCATGTAAAATCAAGGTAAATAAATAAATATTTATAAAATGTTAAATTTTAATATTCGTTTATAGAAGAAGTGCGTAAAATAAATTGTATTAATAAAAAAATGATTAGTTCGAATACGGCTTATAGTAACGAGCCGATATTTCAAGTTCAGATGAGAACTCATTTTTTCAATTCACTTTGGAACAAGTTTTCGCGAATAATGAATATGTTTTGAAGTCACCGCCGCACGACTTTCTTCTGGCGAGGCTGTATTTTATTTTCATGAAACTCGTTTTTCAGATCTAGCAGCGAAATATCAAGTAGGAAACATTCTCACAGATTTTTTTAAGCGGAATATTTTTACATTAATGGCGGTGCGAACTGAGATATAATTTAATGCCGATAAGTAAAAATAATAAGCAAAGGGGAATAAGGTTAGGTTATGTTATTTATATGCTTAGCATTCACTTTGAGATACATTAAAAGTATTAAACATGTAAATACTTACTACATTGTTTTGTCGGTGGGTATAGCTCAATGGCCAAAGCGTTTGCTTTGCAAGCCAAAGGTCGTGGGTTCGATCCCCGACGGAGATAAAAAAATATTTTTAATCGATTTCTGAGCTCTAAAATACCCCCGGTTGGTGTGACTTTGAACCGTCAGCCGTAAAATGCCAGTCATAGCCTATTAATTAAAATTGGTGGTAGACGAAAGTCGTCCCGAAAAGACCACCCATTCATAGTAAATTTCTGTAATAATAAGGATGATGCGTGAATCTCAGGCTGTAGTCTATGACTTTGGCGGATCAACACAATTGACGTCGCTGACACGAAGTAGAAGAAAAACACTAAAAACAATTCATATTAATTGATGATGACTTACTTCTTTCTCAACCTTCAGGATGAGTGGTCCAATTAGGAAATTGGTCTTGACTGTGGTGTGTTCAGCCATCATGTTAACAGTCACATCTCCACTCCTCCTCAACGAGGCTAATCCGTACAGAGTTCCTCTAGCACGAGGCTTGCTCTTGTTGTTCTGCTTTCCCTTATTGTTCTTCTTCTTCTTGTTCTTCTTCTTTGAAGCCGTCTCGCTAGACGCTCTATCTTGATTGGACATAGGTGTTATGGTAGCTGTGCTTACATCAGAAGAAGTACTGGATTCAACTGATGAAGACCTTGCCGTTGAAGATGAGAAAACGAGTGGAACCTCAGCTCTTGAAGGAGTTGTCGGTGATGAAGAAGCTGATAAAGCTGAAGACGCGTTGTTGGAAGGCTGTGATGATGTTTGGACGACCGGTGCAAATGAAACTGAAGAGCTTTCAGAAGAAGGAGGAATTGGTGATGCTGAGTATGAAGGCATCTTTGATGTGGAGATCGATGCAATCTGAAGTCTTACTACAGGGGATTCAGAAGATGTTATTACTGACGAGCTGACTGGAATTATGGAAGATTCATGTTTGGGTACTGATGCTGCTGTTGATTGGCTGGTTTCGATTATTGTGGTCTCATCGGAGTCTTCAGGGATGGAAGTCACGTCCATGGAGCGCTTGCGAGAGACGTTCTTTTTCTTGGTAACGCGACGCCTCCTGTGAATGAAAAAAATAAGAATATGTACAATTACATGAATACTAACATTAGCCGGCAGCAAAGTCCAATGGTTCAAATCCCGCCCAAGCTTGATATTTAAAATAATTTAATCAAATCTATGATCTTTATATGCACCCAGTACGTTTGAGCTATCCCTTAAGAACAAAAAAAAATTGTCCAGGCCTCAGGAGCGTTGGGCTGATCATTCGATCATCTTTAAAACGCCGATTATTGCACACCCACTTATGTATCTGGTAATACAGCAGCAGTCTATTCAAGTTAGCGGGCTCTTGCATTAGAGGATCCCGAGAACCATCTATGTTCCCATAAAGACCTCCAGATGCAGGTGTTCTTGGACAAAACACAGACAACCTGAGCTTACAGAACTGTAAAACGGCAATTTGTGGTGTCCATATAGAGTGGATATGGTTAAAAAATCTTAATCGATAAAAAATGTTGTCTAGTTTTCCCGACTAGCTGTTCCATCTCGGTTTTGATGGATAACGATCATTTATCTTACTATCTTAACTACCTATCATACTTACCTATCATACTTACCGGCATTACACAAATACATAAGAAAGCTAACAGACTCCATTTCAGATTTATGTACAAGATGTAAGTGTGTATTTTCTTACCTTTTGCTGGATTTCTTCTTCTTCTTCTTGTCCTTTTTGGCTTTGTCACCTTTCTTGGCGTCCACAGGCTGCAGTCTCACGCTGACAGGGTCGTAGGACTTCCTCAGGCTCCTGTTCATCCTGGCGATGATGTTGTCGACGAAGCGGTTGTACTTGATGATGTAGATGGCGGGAACACGCTGGGCGCTGGTGGCAGCAGTAGCAGGGACAGCCCCTGATGAAGCAGCGGCTCTTTCGGAAGATACCAACGCACCTGACGAGACAAATATGGATTAGTTTTTTGTGTGTTTTTTGTGTGCGTCTAATCTAGAAGGTCTTTAAATCAGCATGATATAGCCCTTACTGACTGGTATCGAAAACCTCGATATACAATCTTTCGTCTCTTATTTCTGTTCGCTTGTCGTACATGTATGTGTCACCATATTGGCATTTTGGTCAAGGGCTTGTCAAGCGAATGCTTTGACCAATGAGCTATACCCGCCGGCTAGAAATGACATAAGCTCTTAGGCACATAACACGTTTCCTATTCTCATGAATGATGCACTCCATCAAAGAATGTCTTATTTGCTGTGTTAATTTTAGTATGTATCCACGTAATTCTCATCTTATAAGTTTATAACAAATTTAATAGCCATCCGGCAAATAATTACCGTTTGTAATCGAACGGAAACGAGAAACATTTTGCGGCGGCAATACCGTCATTAAATTGACTCCAATCGGAAGGGTAGGCGTCGATTTTGAATGTAGGTTATCCTGCATTGAATTTACGACCATGTGAAACTTGAATCGGGCCGCCAAAAATTAAAAATCAAACGTAAAAAGCGATCCGTTTGGAAGCTTTTGAGAATTTAAATATAGAGCCGCATTTCCGGTCAGCTGTTTGACGGCCGCCATTTTCGGTGGGAAAAATGTTGCCAGCGGTGCGACAGCGTTTACCGCTCGATTAATTAGCATGTTAATAAATAAGTGATAAAATAACATTAAAGGTAGGTAAGAGAAATGTTTTTGCAGAAAGAGATATAGAGAAAATGTACTATATAGCATAATTTTAATGGAATCATATATTTATTTTTTTATAAAGATTTTTTTCCATCCCATATCCGTTCCATCTATCTAGAACATATAATATATGATCACCACAAATTGGTGGCACCCAATTATTCCACCAAGTCAGTTGCCACTGTCTTTACCTTAAAAGCCCACTGTTCCGGAACCGAGGTCGCGGTCCCGAAATGACGGCATCAGCTTAAATGGTGATGCCAGAATATCAAGGTTCCAGCACTGAGGATGAGTCTAAAGATCGGAGTTGAGTTGGTACTAATTTATTTAATACGAGACTCCTTTTTTTTAGACCCTAATTTACAGCAAAGTAAGCAGTTATATATGAGTCATATTAATACATTCAATGTCATACACTGCACATTCCTCGATACTGTTTTTGGACCTTGATCCCTTCAATCAACATAGAGTGGCAGATTATTGGGATGGTCCATGCTTCGTACCGATGCGTTAGCATTCCTTATTAATATTAATATTACTAATACATAGAACTTCGTACACCGCAAATTTCTGGATAACTGTTTTTTTAAACCTTGATCTCCTCAATTTGCATATAGTGGCAAAATGCCCTGTGTCGTACCTGACTAAATGAATATATGATAAAGGGTTGATTATAAGATGTTTAATACAACACAATTATGTTCAATTTTATAACGTTTTGAACACCCCCCTAGAAACATATATAGTTTCCGATAATCTCTAATACCGAAGGCTTGGAGAGACTGCCGCAGTAGTATCCGAAGCACATTTTTGTGATCGGATGATTAGTCCGACGCTTTCAAGGTCTGGGACGTTTGTTCTCATGAAGTGGCTTAAATAGTAACACGCGCCAATAACACATCGTTAGTGCGGTTCTCATTAGATTAGCGAAACAATGGGCACAGACAATAACTAGGATGAGTCACCATCCGTTGCTAACCACATGTCGGTAATAAGATTGACCCGCGGCTTAGGACTCAATTGTCCAGGCCTCAAGAGAGTCCAGCTAATCATTCGAACAACTTAAAAAAAAAACATTCAAAAATATGCCTCGGATACTACAGCAGCTAGCGTTTCTTCAAGTACTCGAGCTTCTTTCCTGGATGTTATCAGGAATCATAAAGCATTGACCGACCCCCTGCAAGAAGAACTGAAGACATAAGAAGAACAGCGGGAGTTACCTGGATGCGGAAGGCGGAGGATCGAAGAGGGTGGAGACTCATGCGGGAGGATTACGTTCAACAGTGGACGGATACAGGCTGATGATGATGATATATTTTATAGTCCGTTGCGAAACGTACAATCGAGGTTTCACTGGACTTTAAGCGCCCATCCCAGAAAATGGCATCCGCACATCGATTTCATTGAATTTTATGATAATCACATTTAATCGACCTCTCCGTATCAAGGTCAGGTAACTGTGAGGCGACCAGTTCGTCCACGCTTCTGTAATACCTGATCTCAATCACCAAATGGACTGAAAAAAAATCCATCGGCCATCGCCGTGCACCTCGATCAAAACCCACTTCATACATCCACACCTGACACGAGCCTACTTAAAAAGTGTAACAAAAACGTGATTCTTATAACAATTTGTGTATGTCGTGATATTAACTTGTAGAAAATGGGATAGATTTCGATCTAAGCTAGCAGAGAATCGCTGTAGCTAAAACCTTAAGTGATCTTTTACCCGGACACAATAATCATAATTATTAAATAAAACATAAGAGTATAAAATAATATATTGAGATGCTGAAATATTTTACTTGCTTCTAAGAAAATACTGTACTCTAAATAGTATAAATGTAACTCAAAATATACTCGTATAATACTTACATAAATAAATATTTCGTACACTGTTTTAATATGGATCACTTTGAGATTTATTTTAATGTTTAACGCTTCACATGTTTGCAAAAAATAACAAATACCTTGTACGTAATTTATTTCAGTAATTTCAAGTATTGAACAGTTTCCATAATACTTTTGTTGCTTTAATAGTAAAAAATATGTTTCAATTTTATTATATAACTGTAGTGATTAGTGAAACAACAAGTTTGTCAAATGAGTCAATTTAAATATTTTGTTGAAGTTTTTGAGAACTTTATATAGTTTTCAAAAACTACAACAACGTTGCATATAAGCAATTAATTTAATTAAAGAAGAAAAGCTCTTTACTCTTGTTGACAGTTTATTTTATTTTCCTTAAATGACATTACAAAATAGGTAACATTTCAATGCGTCATTAAAGTAGATACAACCATAAGTGTGGCGATGTAAATTTATTGACACATTTAGTGTCAATGACCTCACACTCAGAACTAGCGTCAGGAGACTCAAGATAAATAGCTTGACTTGTAACAACAAAAACCCTGTCATAAGTATATCATGATTGATTCACAAATAACAAGGCATTATTGTCACAAAATAAAACGTCCAATATTTTGCATCCATCAACGCCAGCACTGAATCTGAAATAATATTACACCAAATATGTCAATATCTTCACTTAACCTGGTTTCAACCACTGTTCGCTGCGATTCTTTCGTCTTACACGTATCCAGGGTTGAACGATGGTCTTTTCAGGCCACACTTCAGGCTCCATGAGAGACTCCAAGCTAAAGACGTTTTCATTGAGGGCAAAAGTGCGATCTTCCAGCAAGTGATTAAACAGTGCTCAGTGTAATTCATGCTAAAACAAGGTACGAAATTATAAATATTTATTTATTTACCTTGTTTTCACATGGATTTCGTAATACACGTGAAAGACACAACCCTACCCCCTCTCCTACAACAAATGGGTTAGACCACTTGCAAAGTACTATCGCATCTCAGTTGTCTCTTAACAAGTGATGGATTTAGAAAAGCTAAGAGTTACTCGAAACTGCAGTCTCCTAATAGAGAACTTATATTACGTGATCCATGTAAAAACAAGCTAAATAAATAAATATTTATATTTTATAATGGATCTCAAAGTGAATGCTGAAAACATTGAAAAAAAGGGGTGTGAAATGTTTATGTATTTAATATTGAAATGGATTTCAAAGTGAATGTGAAAAATGTGAAATACTAAGTTGGCTTGATTGAAGGCATCTATTAAGATTTACGTTTGATTCAGTGTGATTTCTCTGCTGCAAGTCGCCCAAGTGTCTGTATGTCTTGGCTGATGGAAGCGACTCAGAACATCAGCATTTCTCTCGGTCAGTGTTTCTCCGCACGACCTTAATAAAACAAGTTTGCAGTCCCGTTAGTCGAGGAACCAAGTCTTGAGACCACCGGGATAAGAAACCGACAAAAGAGGGGCCGCAGCTTACAGAACTTGCGGTGCCTAAAGCCAAACGAGATTAAGATTATACATCTTGAAGCTTTTTGCTAATAAGCCATAATTTAAGCCAATTTAATCGGTCAAATTGGTGATGTTTTTTGTGTAATAATAATTATTATAATATTTAAATATTATAAAATTATTTACGTGATACATTTTCGATTATACTTTACCGATTATATTTTTAAATGCTCACGGACGTAATAAAACTGCATATAAGAAACTCAATATTCGTCGATAATTTCAGTCATTTGAACTGAATTAATTGTGCCTGATATTGCCTATAAGCTTCTTTAACCCTTTCGCATCGTTTGTCGGCATATGCTGTCATAAGATAAGATATATACTTTCTTAGAATAGTTTTTTATGGATCGTCTGATAGCTTAAGGATACAAGAACCAATGTGATATATGACAATATACCAGATAAGTACAGTTATGCTCCAAATATTAGTTTTATAATTGACAGTATAATTTGTATTCAAACCGAGCCGTAATGAAAGGGTTAAAAAAGTACCTACTGATTATTAAACTATTTCCAAAATATACATACTAAAGTTATAAGGCGGTTAAGGTAGATAAGGTGTCAGATGGGAACATTAGAATGTATTTATTTTGAATTATCGATTAATTTTACTTTTATTTGTTAATTTATTTGCATTATACATTTATTACTACTATTATAAGAACTTTCGCTTTTTATTAGTTTGTGCATCTCATTAATAGATGTCCTGTTTATAAAGGTCTATGAAGTTTCATTCAAACACTTTTAATTTACAATAAAATTGTGAATATATATTTTTTTCACTACAGAACATTACAAATTAAAAAAAAAATCAAATCGTTACTGAAGTACTCGTACAATCAAAGATTATCATACAAATATATGAACTTATGTAACATACAAATATATGGACAAGCAAAAGAAGGTCCCAATGCTCATCAAACAGACGACGCCAACAAATGATTTTTCTAAAGAAACTCAGTGGAGTTCATGCCTGAATTGGGCCTCCCTTACGTGAAATATATCAACATCCGAGGCGTTTTGGTTAAAAAGTCTGATCCCACTCCCAAGAGGCATAACTCTGTTAATAATAAATGATAATGCTCAAAAGTGACTGTTATATATGAAGTCGTGAAGTGTTCATAAACACAATGTTTGAGTATAAAATAGCATGATCTATAGAGAGGCTATACCATTATACAAATATAATATAAGTAAATAAGAGTATATTATTAATTGTTGAGAAAATCGTAGATAAACATTGATATCGATATAAGAAACTTTACGGTTTATCATTTTCGGCAAGCAGTCCATTTATCCAAAGATGCTTAAAGTATTCAAACAACGTGTATTGTTCCAATGTTGTTTATTTTAAAGAACATAAGCTAGCCTATTGACAGTATCAGATATAACTTTAAATATAACTAATTATTATAAAGTAATATAATTTAATTAACAATGAACTTATATTTATCATATGACTGTTTGAAATTGCTCTACGTGAATATATAAAATTTCTAGTTTATCATGCTTTTTTCATTCATATATCTGTATATTCACATATTTGGTCAATCTTTCATTATTGCAAATGTATGAAGTTTTGTAATTTCATATTATAGTGGTCTTGATGTGGGAAATTTCCTGATTTGTAAATTTATGTTTTCTAGCGTCTAATCCGTTCACCTGCCGACAAAACTCACAAATGAAAAACTGTAGAAAAATTATAAATCTTTATAATTTTCATCAATTTATACATATTTTTTGTAAATTGTTTAGTTACCAAATAAACTATTTATTAAGAAGAGATCATTTTACTTTGACCAAAAAAATTGCTGTTCTAAACATGAATACTAAACATATGTAGTTTAAATATTTTTTAACGTTCATATTTTCATCTGATTATAGAACATTTTTTTTAAACTAAACGGCAACGTTAAATTAAGAAAAAACTACAATTGAGACCGTAATAATAGAAAATTACTCATAGTTCTAAACCGCATGTCTTGAAGCTCTAAACACTTACATAAATGGACTTAAAGTTACACTCTTCGTTCATACTTCCACCTGCTTATATTATCAAATATATAGATCGTTAAAATAGATAAATACTCATACTTTTAAACATCATCTCTATAGGTTTTGATTACTTGCATAGATGGACTTGCAAGAACTTTCTTCTTTCATATTTCCACCTGCTCTTGGTATCATCAGAAGCCCTGAACCCTGGCAAGGCCACTCTCCGCGCGAAGGTCGGGCCTCACTGCCGCATTCCTCTGTCAGCTGACCCACTGCCCTACTCAACGACTGCCCACCAACCTCCGCGCTTCTTTCTTCCACTTTCCACGTTTCAAGTCTCCAAGTCATTGCTCACGGAAACGCCTCGACCACTTGAGGCTTGCTCACAACCTGACGTAAATCTTTCCGATATTATTGACTACAAATTCAAACAATTTACTACACAATACTTTTACACGCTCATAAACTAGAAACGACTCACAAGATTTGAATGTATATTTCTATATATAGTTTCGTTTATTCAATTTTCTTGCTCAATTAATGATTCAATGAAGTAAACTTAATTTTTTTATTTTTATGTAAACACATACAGGAGAATACCGACAGATGGTGATAGTAATTCTGAAGTCTTATCTGTGGAATTCTATGACGCTTATCATGCTACATATGGCTAAGCGCTGCATGTAGAGTGTTGATCCGCCATAGATTCACGTATCATCCTTTATTATTACAGGAATTTACTATGAATGGGTGGTCTTCACGGGACGACATTCGTCTACCACCAATTTTGATTAATATACTATGACTGTCATTATGTGAGGGATTAAATTTACACAAACCGGGGTATTTTAGAACTCAGAAATTGTTTTTTGTAATATATTTTGGGAATCGAACCCACGACCTTTTGATTGCAAAGCAAACGCTTTTGACAATTGAGATACACCCGCCGGCAACTGCTTTGAATGGAACAAAGTAGCTACTCTTTGATTACAAATTCAAACGATTTATTACATACAACTTATACGCTTCTAAAGTAAAAAAGACACACAAGCATTGTATGTACATTTTTTACCTACAGTCAATTACGGGTATTCTTTGTAGTTCAATTAAGAAATAAATTAAGTAAACTCGAGTTGAACTGCTATAAATGGAAGAAAGTAGCTACTCTTTGATTAAATATTCAAACGATTTTTTACTGCATAAGACTTATACGATCCTAAACTAAAGACAATAAATACACTAGCATGTCATGTATATTTGTACCTTTTGTTAATCAATTAATGACTTAATGAAGAGAGCTTATATCGTATTGTTTTGCACGAAAGAAATAAGCTACAGAGTTGTAGAAGTTAAACTAAAAACCTTATAGCTTTTGGTTCAAACAAATAAATAATTGAAATTCTCAAGGCATCCACAAGTTGCTTTTAAAGCTTTAATCAATGACATGGAATAGCTTTAACCAACAGTGAACAAATACTATGCTTCGTTCAAATTCGTTCTCATAAAATTTGATAGCCCCTTTATAAATAGGACTCACAATTACTGAATACGTGTTAATTTCTAAAAAATATCTAGCGAAGGGTAATAAAATGAACATGTTTGCAAAGGTTTGTGGTTTGTATCCCACCGTCTGCTGATGATTTATCTCCGATTTATTGATGAGAAAAATTACGTATAAAATGATGTTAGCTGCGAATATGTATAATTTGATAAGTAAATATTTTTCGCGTATTATCTTTATTAGAATATGTTCACGCCATTGTCGTTTTATACTTTAGGTATGTATTTATACTGCCACACTAGTTAACCTTATTTATTTATTGATAAGGTTTGATGTATCGTATAGTTGATAATGTAAAATTGATTGAAAACCTACATTTTAATCATGAAACATTGTTTTACACGATATATGTAACACCGTGATGAACTAATATTTTAAAAAGTTGTTTAAAATACCTAAATGACACAAAAAAATATTTCAAAATTATTTTTAAATACATACTTCTTTTTAATGCCGTTTTCAGGTAACGTAAGTAAAATGTGGTTTCTGTCTTTAATTTATTTTGTGGGAGAAGAATGTAGAAAGTATTCGTCAATTGATAAAAAATACTGTAAGTGGAACGAGTAAAATAAATATTGAACGTACGTTATTGACTGTCGGATAAATATAAAAACGTAATGGTTTTGACCTGATACGTTGTAACGGTTACATTATCATGGAATACTTAGAAACCCAACACTATCCACAAATCAAACGATTCAAAAATAAACATCACTATTTAACCTGTTCACATCGTACCCAATATATGCCGTGTAAGATCCCCCTTTCGTTGACATCGGTATCCGTTTTGCTACTTTCTTAGAATATTTTTTTACGCATCATCTGATGGCTAAAGGATACAAGAACCAATGTGATACATGAAAATATACCAGATTAGTACATTTATGCTTCAAATACTAGTTTTATAATTGACAGTATAATTTGTATTCCATCGAGCCATAATTAAAGAGTTAATAGTTTTGTCTTAAAACTATTTTTCACAAAACAATTTTCAAATTGAATTACTAAAGTATATAAATACACTTACAACCAAAATAATGCATGTGAATTGATAATACGTATACCTGTACCATCCTATATACCTGTCAGAAGCGAACTTTCTTTCTAATGTGATTCTCACATCTACTCATATATGTTAATTCAACTTACTAATATGTTTGCAGTGCTGCATATCCTGCTATAAAATGTGCATCTACAAAATGTTACTTAACACTTTACTACATCCCATCAGAAAAACTACCACTAATCCTTCTGCTTATAAATAATATGAATTATGAATTTTTGGCACTGTAAAATGAGAACTAATCATATGAGAGAAGGAATACAATTATATAGATAGCTTTGCTTTACAGGTTGAAGGTTTGTGAGTGGAGTCAAAAACCCCATCTTGTAAATAAAAAACAAAATTTTATAACGGTTCTAGCGCTACAGTATATAAAGAAGCGACATTTGTTCTGTGGCAAATGTTGAAGAGTTTTCACTAATAACAATTACTTTAAACATGAAAAATGTTGTAAAATTATGACATAAGAAGTTGACATACACTATCTAATTCTAAAAGCCATTGATGTTGTTTACGAGACGATGAATTTTGCGAAACGTTTTTTTTTCAATTGACAATTGACAATTCAATTCATACAAAAATAATGATAGTTTTACTAACTAATTAATCATGAATGAAATGAAGATTCTTGTTTCCTGAGTGTTTTGGGCAGGACGTTGCGTCTAGAGAGCTGGAGCATGACAGCCGTCCGTTGGCAGCGGACTTTGTTAACGCGGTATTGCCACACAATTGATACAATGAAACAAATTCACAACAAACACCATCTTATATAACATGTCTTGTATCATAAAATTAACAGTAGACGCGGGGATTCCAACCAAAATCATTATACTAAATAATGTCCATTTTTTTTTACGCAAAGTGATGATTACTCTCACACTTATGCAGCTTCATCTAATCGAGATATTAAAACACTTATGTGAATTAATTGTGTAATATTTATTGTTAATATGAATTATTAATTTTGTCGGCTAGTGCGGTGTTATCCCGTTAAGTTTTCGATTCTATACCTCGCTGTTCATTCATTAAGAATCTTGGTCGCTAGGAATGGGGTCGCCATCGACACTCAATACTCACGGCATGCCGGATGGTTAGACTGACGTTCAAGAGATCAACAGACGGAGATACGAGTACCAAGAGGTCAGAGGCATCAAAGAGGTAGAACAGCGAGGCCTGACCTACTTTCAGACCACTTCTGAGACGAGGGAGAGAGTTCTGAACACCTGAACTTCTTGGAAGCATCCTTGTGTGAGGTGAAAAACTGTTTAAGTGACCCGAAATTTGACCGTCAGTCTGCGCGAGTCGAGAAAGTTGAATTTTTACGTTTTCACGGACACGAGGCTACAAGTGAATGAACCTCATGATACAATTTTTTTTTTTTTAGTTTATTATGTAATTTCTTATGTACTTAAAAGCGTCAATTGTGTTTGTAATATTAGGAATTTTTATCGGAAATTATGAATTTTTGTATACATTAGTATATATGAATATTAATTCAAATGTTTTTTCCAATTTCGCTATTTAAGAAAAAACGCCTTTTTAATGCCGCCACCGCTGAAATTGCAATAAAAAATGATTTGTTAACATTAATTAAGATGTATAATTAATGAAATATTATGTTTTTTCGTTTTAAACGAATACAATGAATAATTTATACGTATTTTATTCTTTTCGTATAAACACGTAAGCATTGTTTTCTAAATATTACGAGTACTGAAGTCATCGATCTAAGGTATTTCATAAGTGTTAAAGTATACTCAAGACAATAAAATTTATATTTTAAATTGCGATTCAAACGTTCCGTTAATGATTGTTTTGAAATTCTAAATTATTAGATTTTTTCAAACGATTATTGTTGTTGGAACTCCAAAATTAAAATGTATAAATTAAAGTAGCCTTTGTTTTGTTTACAATTTCACTATTTTGTTTACGACAGCATAAATCGCTTTTGCCATGAATCCATTCACAAGTGTCTTAATAATTTATAGATTTGCTTTTAAATGCTAAAATATTGTTCAAATTTTAAATAATACTATCAAAACTTACGCAGTCGCTTTTGATGTTAATTCACTTGACGAATATGATGGTATCATAAGATTTCCGAAGCCGTTAACAACATGTAACAACACAACAAAATAACATCCCGTACTTTCCTTTTTAGATGACATATTCTACTTACCAGTTTCACATCCGCAGTCGTGGTTAGTGAGAATTATTACCACCGAGATCAAAACTATTCACTTAGTTGACGACGTTAGCTCTTCAAAATATACATCATAGCACCCACAACATATATTTTTACCCAATTAAAAGCAACATGAAAACACATATTTTGTTGTTGTTACTGCTGTTATAATAATTTTATTATTGATAATAAACAACACAATATTTGTAGCACCCAAAATTTGATTAGAAAATGGTTTTTAAGGGAAAATAATTTCAATATTTCTTAACCAATATTACTTGGTTAACAGAGTTATATTATTGTTAATATAGAAGTTTATGTAACTCAATATAATGTAAGGAAAAATTTCAATTAAAATCATTTTAGAAACATTCAAAAAGTAGCGAGTAGCAAATTGACTATTTTATTGGTTTGAATTGATATTTGTGATGATATAGATATTATGTTCTTTAGAAATTTTAAAAATAAAATTATTAAATAAATTAAATTCCGTTTTGCCTATACATATATATATATAAAACACAATAATATAGGCTTAATTTAATTACTCATTAAGTACATTATTCACGTGATTTTTTTATGTATTGTGCTTAATCACGTCAATACGATAGACATAAGTTGAATAATAAGCTTATATGACTTTATATTAAGTATATATCATTTTATATAATATGAAGCAACTAAAGTATATAAGGAGAGTGGGATAAGGATTGGTTTGCAGTCACAAAGTCTGTCAGTGATGTCGTAAAGCATAAAGGTCAATGAACATCCGTTTGTTAGCTAGGTCTAGGACCGTTGGTACCATGGATACACAATTATTTATATATATAGCGAAATAATAAATATATATAAACTACGATTACTAAGAAATATATATAAAAAATGGAATTCGATCATGTATTGGAAAAAATATTTAATTAGTCTGGTGATATATAAATAAATATATAAATGATGTATAGAAATTATAAGCGATAATTTGAAGCAAAACAAAAATGGTTTTGTAGTATATTTTTTTGAAAAAAAATTAAAATCTTTGATAAATGTCACGACGCCGTGATGTTGGATGACCTGTGCTTTTTCAGTGATGTTTTTTTTTGACAGTTGGCGAGACTTTCGACCACAAAGTTGTGTGAAATTAAAACACAAGTCTAATAATTAACAAACAATTGTCTATTACAAAAAAAAAACAAATATTTTCTGTACATGATATAGTATTATTTTACATCGACAGGTTTTATTTTTTTAAATGTGTGGGCATTTTATGCGATTTTTTAAAAGTTGAACTGTAAAACGAACCAGTTTTATTTATTTGGATTAACGGTTTTTTGGTTTGCCACGTCTTGGTGTGACATTAATCTAGACATTAATTTAGTTTCAACGCCAGATGTTGTTCCGAGTTCCGAATTCCCACTCTTTTTCGAATTCAAAAGCGGTTTCACGCATCGATAAATAAATAATAAATAAGTTAACTTTAAATAAATTAATAAATACTTAATCATAAACGACTTACTGAATTAGAATAAATAAACTGTCATCTCAAATTACAAATTGACTCAAAAACTGTTTAAAAAAACAAATCGCCTTGTTGAAATTTTGAATTTGAATAATATTCTAATAATGGAACGATGACAAAAATGCTAATCAAGATGGCGTCCGTGAAAAGTGACAGCGAATTCAAAATGGCGATCTGCGAACAGGTGATTTAGCGCGGCAAATGGGCAAACTACCTTATCATTTTAGGTTTGACGGGCTCGGAACCCTTCTGGACTTTTCTACTAGCCTTTTTGTGGTGCGTGCGTCCGTGGGGGGACTTTCCTCGGGACTTTTTAGGCGCCCCCTTAGTGGCTGCGCTTCTAGAACCCTTAGAAGACTTTGACTCACGTGCGCGCCTCGCGTCGATGACGTCTTCGCCAAGGATTTCCTCTTCGTCGTCGTCGTCGTCATCGTCTTCATCGTCGTCGTCTTCGTCGTCATCGTCCTCAGGATCTAAAGCGTCTTCAATGTCATCTGAATCGTCGTCGTCGTCTTCGTCATCATCTTCTTCTACAGGAGCGATTTGACTTAGGACTGGTTGAACGAGCTGCTGGGTTGATGCGGAGGCTATGGCGTCTGCTGCTGGGTCTTTTTCACCGACGTCGGCAAGGTCGGCTTCGGCGAGGGCTTGCGCTTCTTCAGGGTCTGAACCGTCAGGTGTCAAAGCGTTCACTTGATCGTCGACGGCTGCGATGACTTGGGACGCGGCGGGCACGTTTTCGGGCACGGCGACGATCGGCTGAACGAGACCGGTGGAAGGTGACACGTCATCATCATCGTCATCGTCGTCATCTGCGAAAGAAAACATATCATGAAAATATTATTTATCTCACATTTTTTTTAAACATATCTGCTTCATATGTGCAACATATAGACACAATTGTCGTTTCACAATTCTGTAAGCTTAAGTTGTCTACGCCTTGCCCGAACACTTGCATCCGAAAGTCTACGTAGCTTACAATGCTCAAATTTATTTAAGAATCACCTTTATTGAAAAGTAAATATTTTGCTTAATAAATTGAGCACATAATAAAAAGAAACTTTATTTAGACTCGCATACCTTAAAGGTAAAAAAAAGCACATTTGAAGTTAAATATATAAATGTATTAATATATAAACAAATTTATCGTTGTAAGTAATTTTTCTCGTAAGATTCATTTTTACTATCTATTTACGAGCATTTGAGTAATATTAAAGTAATGGATTTATCATCAATGTACAATCTTCATTAACAAGAATATAACACAATTACTTAAAATGTTCTTTCTCAGTTTAATTTAGTAAGTTAAGTAATGATTTTTTTCAGCAGATAAAATAGAAGACTTTCACAAAATAGCTCTTTTATATATTCATTACTTAGTGCAAAAAGAAATTGCTATGAAAAAAATAAAGGACAAGGTTTTATCATAACATTTGAGAGAACTTGTAACAAAATTAGATAACTATTTTATATGAATGCTTACCTCCTAAGAAGTCATCAAAGAACCTTTCCAAATAATCATCATCATCGTCATCATCTTCATCGTCGTCAGAGGGATCATCGTCTTCATCGTCGTCGTCGTCATCATCATCTGTCAAGATACAAATAAAACAATCAAACGACGTAAAAATAAATATTCATAAAATGGAAGAAATATATTTAGTTTATTATTATATTGCTACACATTAAAAAACGAAATATAGAAATTAGTCGATTGTGTAACAGTATGTACATTGTAATCGTTATTTTATCTTTATATAGGAATAAAATATTCAAACATAGACGAAGAACGTCTTAAATAATGATTTAATTCTGTCTTAATGAACGGATGTTTTTTTATTATGTTTCTATCCCTTTTTTCTGAAATTCAAATCTGTTTCAATTACGAAATGGAAAGACGTAACAATGGAATTTTCATCGTTCGATGTGTTCTGAGATTTAAAAATATGTGTTTATAGGTAGTTTATACTTATTTAGGATGCATTTTTTCAACAAAACTAAGAAGATTTTTAGTAATTTAATAAATTATTTTATTAATTTTTGATTTAAGTGAATGCACGTAAAGTAATTATGATCGTTAATGATATAATGAATGAAAATAAATACTGATAAATTTCCTATAAACAAGTGAATTTCTGATAAATAAATTCCTTTTAAGAGACGCATTGTTCTTTGTTTCCCAAGTTTTCAGGTAACTAAATTTTTGGTATTATTACAAATAGCAAAATGAGTATTGTACAGTGCAAATTTAAATTAAACAATGTTATTCTTAATGTTGTTATAATTCATTCAGTCAAACAAAGCTTATATCGATTTCATTACTTTAAATTAAAACTACAATTTGTCGATGAAAAATTACGTAAGTACAAATACTAAATAGCTTTGGTATTGCTTGAATGAATTATTTTTAAAAATATATATAAGTAAGGAAAAAAAAAACTGTATAATAAATTTATTACGGAGGTTTAAGGGTTTCTCAAGAATGTGTAATGTTATTTCGATTTTTTCGATCGATATTTCGTGGTGGAATTCCATTATATCAGATATAAAATAAAAGATTCTTTAGAATTTATTCCACATATATTTTTTTTGACTACATGTTCAATTCAATCAATTAATTATAATTTTACCTAGAATTGTATAGCTTTCCTATCTACTTTTGTATTATCCACCAAAATTTTTTGCTAAAATTATCTAGAATTCGTACGTCAAGTGCATTTTGATGTAAACATTGATTGTTTTTTAATGGCCTTTGTAATTATAAATATTATTTTGTTGTGACATAAATGAATTCCCTTATACATTAATGATTTCCTAAAACCACATATACCCATCACATAATTTATATACACCTTTTCGCTCACTCTTTTGTTTTATATAGAGCCAACAAAAATTTAACTAATTGACTTGAAAATGGCCATCCAACCTGGCTGAAACATGTAGTCAAAAAAAAATATGTGGAATTAATTCTAAAGAATCTTTTATTTTATATCAGATAAAATGTGTAATGATTCATAAATACTACTTGTAATATAAAAAAATAAATAATTTAAGCTATTTTTATTCTTGAAAAAAATTATACAATTACTTGAGATACAGCAGCTACTTTAATAAAGTTATGCTAATAACAAAAAGTTCGTTGAATAAGTTGATTTTTAAAAACATAAAAATATACATTTAAATAAATTATTCTATGATTACATGAACATGAAAAAAATACTGGACAGCTTTTAAATTTCAAAAACAAATTTATTGTTATAACCATCACGTATCATTGCACTTTCTATTTGATATCATTTAATGTCAACTTCCATTGTTGGTCACAAAAAGATATTAAGTTTAAATAATGATTGCTATTATATTTAACGAATATTTATTAAGTTAAGTTTTCATTTGTAATTATACGTTTAGAAGATTTTAAAAATAATTCAAGTACACAAAAATAAAAAATAAAGGAAAATTTATGATAGAGCTTGTGCTACTACTGAACTAGCCCAATTCAAATCGAGTCTACAATTCACGTCCAAAAAGAGAAAAAAAAATATTAAAAATTCACGCTACTCGACTGTAATCATATTCGAGTACATTATTATGTGGACTGAGTCGGCATTTGTCTTTGATATCACGTTGTTTAATTCATTGAACACGCCGACACACTGCCTTGTTTTATATCCTTAGCACAGTTAATAACAATTGGAGCAATTCTTCACTTTAACCAGCAATTACACTGTCGGTCACTCGGCCATTGAGCAAAATTAACTCAAGAGAAAGTGTGAAGTAGTCTTCTTAAACGCATTTTCGTACGCATGTTTTAGATTGATCTATTTAGATTTTTTGTGAAAAAAACAATGATTTTGAGACGCCGTACACAACTACAATTTTATAACGTTTTGTTGCGGTTTATAAAAGTATATCAAGCATAAAATAATGGTTAATAAAGCAGAATAAATAATATTTTCTTTCAACGGATTTTATATTAAGGTTTTTACTTTGAGCATAGGTTCTCAACGTTGGCAATAACGCCTGATTTTGAGGTCCTTTGAGACTTTCAGGGAGAGAAAAAGACCAAAAACAATAGTGGGAACTGATATGGCACAGTGTAAGCATAGGCATGAAATATATATACTATTGTAAGTAAAAAAGCTGGTTGTTATAGAAAAAAAGTTCCCAAAGTGGGCGCAATAAGGTTGATAACCTATGCTTTAGAGTAAAGAAAATTTGATTGGTTTTTTATGCAATGTTTAAATATTTTATGTAATTATTAAATAAGTAAAGGAAAAAACGATAAGCTGTTTGATTTTTACGCATGAATTGAATATTGCGTATTTTAATATTATATAATATTTCATGAAATTATGAAATAAATTAAATAAAAATGAATAAGTTGTTTATATGAATGCATGAATTTTATTTATACAAAAAGTGTAAATGCACAAAGTGTAAATGCATTCTTTGCTATACAAAATCAAATACATTATCTAAATTACATATTATCAAAAACTAAATTATTTTTTTTGATCTTATATACTGAAAGTAATGATGTATGTCGTAATACTCACTTCTTATTTATTTTTTAACGTTTATTGTTTGAGTCAAATGTTTTCTTCACATTATCAAAAAAACAGAATAAATTTACTTCTCAAAAATTAAGTAACCGACACGAAGTTGCGTTGAACTCCTTTAACCATAAAGTAAATATTTTCTACGTTTTATGGGTTGCTAACCATTTTTTGTTTCGTGGGGTAACTTAAATAGACGAGGAAATTTTATTTAACATATAATGATGTTAATCGTGATATTATCCAGCAATTATTACAGTTAGTTATTACTTTTTTTTCCAAGATACGTAAATCAGCATTTTATAAATCTGCACATATTTTTTAAATAAACGCTTTATATATAATGAAGATGTCTGAAATCACAATATTTCATGTAAACTAAAACTATTCAATACTCGTATATAACAAACTAGGTAGAATTTATCGTCACATATTGATTAAAAATTTTAAAAATAAATCGATATAACTTTGCATTTTCTATTTATTTCATATTACTTTTTTACTAAATATTCAACATATTAATTTTTCATTTAGAGTATCAATCAGTTTTACTACATTATCATGATTATGACGTCAGAATGAATTAAAGTGAGTTTTCAACCAATATATAATAAATACCATTAATTTTTGTAAAATGTTTTTTTTTCGATAAAATAAATAAAATAGCAGCATTGACAATATTAAATAAATAATTCAACTAAATCCATCTATCCTGAAGTATTAAATTCATTGTGACCCGGATTCGGGTGAATCCATTCGTTCCACTTTCAGGAGTTGTTTTCAGGTCGCGTTTTTGTGCGTGTCCGCGCGTCGATGTCTCCTCTGTACAAGGCGGTCGAGAGTAGCAACAAAAACCGCCGGAAGTGCCTCTATTAGCATAAGAATGCGGGAAGGCTTCAAAGCCTGGTCTTCGGGTTTCACTTTGCGCGAGACACACAACCTCTTTGTGACCTTTTCGCGGACTTTCACCACCAGAGATTCACTTTTTCAGGTTAATTGTTTTTTAAGTTTGTTTGCGGTGGGTGACTATTTGATTTGCGCTGCGTTTCGTGCGTGTCTCATTAGAGAGTTTCAGTGGAACTGCTGGGTTAATTTTTTAAAGAAATATATTTTTTTGTACTATCTGGCATAACTATAATATTTTTTCTGATTACGAAGCGGAAATTTTGACTTAAAATTTAAATTGTTTTTTTTTTGTTGTTGATAAAATGTAGTATTTATAATGTTTCAATTTCATTAAACATTTTTGAATTGTTTACCTGTTTCTTACATTATATCTTAGTGTAAATCTTATTTGTATGAATTTACATACGAGTATGTACCATTTGATTTTCAGCGGTAACGTTTGTATAATTTATGTTTTTAAATAATAAAAAATATTGTGACATAGTTTCATCTTTTTTATGAAAGCGCATGCAAAAGATCACATCTAATCGTAAGCAGTGGGCTCTATGACGCTCAATCAGGACGACTGAAGGCTCTATGCGTGAAAAATGTGTTGGGTTTGTGATTGAGTCAAAGTTTGGAAGATTGCAAGTGTATGTTTTTTAAGAGGCTATCGATGTGGGTAGATTTTGAGCTGAAAAAACTTGAGATTTCTGACAGAAAAAAGAAAAAAGAGTATGAGAAGTAGTAGTTTTAGAAGAATAAATATATTCAACTAGTTTTTCGATGTAGTGCTTAAATATGATTGTAAAGAAAGCGCTTACCATCGTCGAGGACGTCTTCGATGTCATCATCATCGTCGTCATCATCGTCATCGTCGTCATCGTCGTCATCATCATCGTCGTCACTAGCGGCGGCGGCGGCGACTTGTACGGGGGCGGGTACTGCGGCCGCCTGTCTGCCAACCTCTAGGGGCTGGGCCTCGGAGGGTGCCGAGGGGGTGCGCACTGCGGCGGGGGAAGCATGGGACAGCGCCACGAGGGCAAGGCCCACGCACAAGAACAACAGCGCACCCTTCATGTCAACAGATTGTATCCTGGAAGTAAAAACAAAACAGTTTAGACAACAGTACATAATACGAGTAAATCTCTCTCTAAACGTAACACTCCACGTGTTTAAACAGTGCAAGAATGTCAGTGATTTATTAATGTCATGTGTTAAGACAATAGTTTAAGCAGCTGCATAGAAGACAAATTTCTTTCTCTTAACATATAAGCTCTCTATGTGCATAAACAGTGCAAAAACATCCTATCCTGGTAGCAAAGATACAACAATTTGCACAGCTGCACAAAAAACACCTCTCTTTCTCTTAACATTTAAGTTGTTCACGTGTTTAAACAGTACGAAAATAGAAAGGTTACATTTATATAAAAAGAATGTTTCCTGGAAGCAAAGACGCAACAGTTTAGATATATGCATATAAGACACCTTTCTTTCTCTTAATCTATTCAATACTCTTAATTTCTCCCATCAGCCCTCCAAGTCTTTAAATGGTGCAAAATAGCAACTCTACATTCATGTCACCATATTGTTTATTTAGAAAGCAATGATATGATAAATTAGACAGCTGTAAATAAAACACTTTTCTCTTTAAATGAACGTATTACCTTTCTACGTATTTAAGTAGTACAAGAATAGCAGTGCTCCCTTCATGTCAACATATTGTTTATCTTAGAAGAAAAGATAAGATGGTTTAAACAACTGAAAGTACAACACTTTTTAAACGTGTACATGTCAGCACTCTACATGTATAATCAGTTCAAACGAAGGCAAAACAGCTTCAAATACCGTGAAAATCATGAAGAACACACCATTTTCTTAACATTAACTCATTCAGTTTTCAAATGCTTAAACAGTGCGTAAACATTTGTGATTTTTTTGTGTTTGAATATTGTATTCTGGAAGCAAATAAACGATAGTTCAGACAACAACTCTTTTTTAAACATGAAATTATCAATTCAACAGCAATGTTTTCTTATCTCATGTAAAAATATTGTTTCCTAGAAGCGAAAACACAATAGTTTAAATAGCCGCAAAAAAACACTTCTTCCTTACATAGACTTTTTATCGCCTCATACCATCATCACGCAGGAGGGCAGTGATGAATTTATGATAATGTGTTAATAATCAAAATAATAGTTAAATCAAAATTCGATTTAAGGAAACTTTCGCTCCCATATTCGCTCCTAATAGAAACATAAATGTATCTATGTTACAAAAAACTTTATTTCTACTTTCACTGCCATTTTGCAACAACCAAAAAAGTATTATAAATATGATTAAATAATAACTATCGATGCAAACGTATACATTAGTACACTTTTAAACTAATCGTTTTTGTTAAATTACCTTAAGTAAATTATTGGTAAATACCGGTTAATTACAAGTTCCGTATTAGCTGTAAGACCAGGAGTCAAATAATTCCATAAATTAAATTATTAATACAGCATTCATCACTATGTATCAGTTATTTTAATGTATACAATTTTCGAGTCCTTCAGTAAAAAATGAATCAAATACATCTCAAATAAAAAGTTGAAGATTATTTTAATATTCGAATGTTATCAAGCCGTTTATTTTTAAAAGCTATATTCTGAAAACACGCAAATGTGACTGCAGGCCTTTTAGGTTTAAACTTTAGATATTTTATTCCTGTTGAGGAGTTTTTAATATTAATATTGTAATTCGTTGATTATTATTGATGAATGTTGCAAATTAACGAGGATACCTCATGTTAATTAAACAAGTACGATACATTTATTATTAAGTTTACTGATTATATTCTGCGTTTTTGTGATAAACGTATGTCTTCACTTTGTTAATACATTTTTATTACTTTGTTAAATTTAAGTTAAATAAATATTTTTAAATAATAAACATTGAGTTAAAAAATAAAGCTGTGAAATATTTATTTTTTACGTTACAGTACAAATTTATTATATTTCTAACATTGTTTTACGCAAATGACAATTGTAAAATAAAGTATTCTTTTATGGATATTTTTAAATTGCCACTGTTTAATACTGTGTTTTAAAATTAACAACACTTAGAAAACTTAATCAATTTTATTTTTAAGTAAAAGAAAAAATATTTAATTTGACGATATAGAATAGGTAATTTAAGTAGATTACATATTATAAGCATGTAAAATAATTTTTAGTGACTTTTTAAAACATTTAATTCATAAAAATTGCAAGCTTAAAATATTTTACATTAGTGAAACACATGCTAATGAAAAATTAAACATAACAAACGAGAAAAAGTAATTTCAGTTTGAAAGGCTATGGACTCAAATATAATATAAATATTTCGCACATCTTTATGTTTCAACAGCATTTCTTAGAAGTTGGCACACTATTTTGAAATCACTTTGAAGGGGAAAAACTTAAGGATAAATATTTTTAATAAAACTGAACTGCTGAACGTAACTTGCAAGTATAATTGACTTATTGTTTGCAAAGAGCCTAAGTCTTAAATTAAATTCTAATTAAGGAAAAATTTCCTTTTACTCACTTTTTTGTAATTGCATTTATCAAAAAAAAAGTATGAGTATTTTTAATTATAAATAAATATTTAAATATAAAAGTATTTTTTGAGAGAATTTCTCTGAAAGTCTTTTAATGTAAGTATTATTTTTAAAACAAAATTCTTCAACGTATTTAATAATTTTTCACTTAAGCTTCTGATATATACAATTTATTTTTTGAAAATATGATTACCACATGAAATCACCTAATTCTGAACAATATTTTGTATATGATTATATTTCTATGAAAATAACAATATTTTTTATTTTTAGTTATATTTAATCATCGATATTATATTTTATTATTATATTTTTTATGTTTTTAAAAAAAAATACCCTTTTAATTTTCTATGTTATTAGAAAAAATCTATTAAAAATATTTTTTATGTAAAATAATTTTACAAGGTATTAAAATGCACCATAAAATTAAAAAAATAACTATAGAATCTTAAATATTAAACAAAATAAAAACTGTATTACGGAAGCCTATGATCTTAATATTGTATTTGTGTATAATATACAAGTTAATGATAAAGTTAAAAAAAAAGTAGTTGTAATAATTTTTAAGTTAATAAAAGCATGAATGTATTATGTAATGTCAATAGATCTCTTGTGTACGTAGTTTTTTACAGCAAAAAGTGTTTAAAAATGATCGAAAACTTAACATAGAAAATGTGAATACATTAAAAATGAAAAAAAAAAAAGATTTTGATAAAATTATTTATTTCTAATTCGTCTTACATACGTGAAAATATGAAGTTGAATCTGTTATTATAGAATCATTCAATTGTTTCCAAGTTTGAAACTATTCCATCATCGAGCGTTAACTTAATAATACAATTCATCGACAAAAATGTTATTAAAGACTTTTATTTTTTATTACAAAGCAAATAATAAAATTACTTATTGTTCTGTAGAAACAAGTGTGTTTGAAATCTGTGTTAATAATTCCTTCTAAATGGGTAATAATGTCGATTTCAGTTTCTATTCAGTTCATTCACCAATGACGATAAAACCACGTTTCATGTTCGATCATCGAAGTTAAAGCAACATTGATTGTAGACCTTACTTTGGTGGGTCACCACCTGTTGTCTAAGGCGTATCATTGGGTGTGATGATTTTCTTTAAATAATAATTTATCAAATATTCTACGTAATAAAACAAATACATCATCTAATTTATATTAAAACCATCAGAAATTTACTCTGAATTCCATCAAATACTATACATAGAATGTACACAGCAACACAGAGTGCGTAGGTAATTTGGGACAAAACATAAATAGTGTGGCAACTATATGTTTCAGTTATGCAACAGATGTAGAGAAAATACAGCTCTCCAGAGATACTAGAGCCAATCAGAGATAATGCGTGGAGTAAAGTCAGTGCTTCGGATAGACCCGATGGGGTCCGAAACATGTAAAGGGTCCGCCAAATAATACGAGTGTAGCTTCGGCTGTGTGGCACGTATCGCCGTCTTGTTGAAACCAAATGTTGCCAATATCCTCTTCTTCAATTTTTGTGAACAAAAATGGCCCGATAACGATCGCCATTGACTGTAACGGCCACTCCTTGCTCATTTTCGAAGAAAAATGGCCTGATTTTCAAAGTAATGTCGCAATATTTTCCAGAGTTGTTCAAGCGTATACACAACCATATTCGTTCAGCGGAAGGATAAAACTAATTATCTGTCAAATCAGACATGAGCTAAGTGTTACCATTCACGAAATAAGCACTAATTGAAAAAAACGTTAGATTGCGGACCCGTTATATGTAAAATAAAAGTAAATATTTTTGAAAATAAATATTAAAGTATAATAATGCAAAAGTTAAGCAATGTGCATTACACACATTTAATTATGAACAATTATCATCATTTTATGAAGAAAAAAAAATCAATTATTTGGAACAATAATTTATAAGGGCGTTACAAGGTTTTCGTCAACGTGTTGCGTACACGTAACTGTAAACTGGCGGTGATTTCTATTTAAAGGATGCGGAATTCGCGCCAAGAAAAACATATCAGCTGTTTGCATTTCATTAGCCGGTGAGCCATCGGGTTTAATGCTTGCGCGACCATCGGCATCTCCGCCCACCTCCGGTCTCTGTCACGGACAAGAGGTGCGAACGACACGCGGAAAGTTCATTGTAACACTTATTGAATCCGAACTATGCATATATAATCGACTGATTATTCATCGTTACAGATAACGCACAGCATATATGGAAATGTAATACGGAATTATACGAGTACTTCCTTTCGAACGAGCATTGTAGCATCAAAGACTAATAACACACTTTTTTGTCTGTGTGATGGCTTGAAATTAAAAGTTCAATACTTAAACTGGAGCAAAGAATGTAATTTTTAGGTCGTTGTAACCACGCCACATGAACAATGTCTGTATTATCGCTATCTTAGTTTATATTTATGTCTGCAAATTCTAGCGTATTATTAAAAGTTAATTCATCAGTATAAGGGTTTTTACATTGTGGAAGGGATGGTTGAGGGTAACGACTGCAAAGGGCGTTCTAGAATTTGCAGTAAGTGTTCGAGGACATGAGTTGTAGCTCTTATGCTGAGCTAAAGAGGATTGCGGAGAATCGAGAAGGGTGGAGATCGAGATGCAAAATTTTGTTGCTGCAAACCAATCCACCGGATCGATACTATGAAAGAGATAAGGGTTTTACTTTGTGAGATATAAGAAGATAAGGAAGCAAACATGACACTTTTTTAATTTTTAGTCGACCAATAGATGGAGGAGGAACTAGATAAGAAAAGTTCTCTAGATACAGAGCAGGAGAGCATAAACTTAATGGACTTTTTATTTATGTCTTAGAAATTTTGTTTTACTTGAAGATTGTTTTGAACTATGTATTGATAATGTATTTAAGGGAGCTCTGGGAGGCTAAGCTGACGTAGAACGAGTCAAGGATTCCATGAATTTTTCGCAAAATTAATATTTTTTTACTCGTCACGACAATTAGATCTTAAATTAAAATAATTTTATAACTTGATTTCTGTAGATATATAAATTATGTTTAATGTTTAAATATACGAGTATTTTAACTTTTAATTTTGGATCGATTGTTACGTGTATTTTTGAAAATGCATGAATGTAAATTTGTTTATAATGAACATAATGTTGATTCGTTTTTTCAGTGTTATAATGAACTGAAAAAATAGTTTACTGAAAAAATTAAAATTGAAGTTTTTTTTTATATTTTAGTTTTTAATAAATCTGAAATAATATTTTTAGTTGATATAATTGACATTAAGGTATACATACTCAGTCAACTCAATCTTAACCTGTTCGTATCGGTTCCCGATATATGCTGAGTAAGATTCCGATACCGTTGACATCGGTAGCTGTGATATATTGTATTGCTACTTTAAGTACTCATTGTGATATCAAAGGTAGGAAATTAGAACTGATGTAAAAGTACATTTATGCTTCAAATAACAGTTTTAAGCAAAAAAAAATGATGTGAAAAATTCACGCCGTATTGACCATATAATTTGTATTCCACCGAGCAGTAATGAAAAGGTTAAAGAACTACGTTATGCCTTCAGTTAAGTTAATTAACAAAAGATTACTGAGATAATAAGTTCTGACTTATTTTCTTTACAGATGATGCATCCTTTATATATAATATGAGTGTAGAAAACCTTGCATTTTCTCAATTGAAAAACACATATATTAAAGTTGCCATGTTCTTTAAAAAGGTAATCTCATTTTATGGCAGCTGTGAGTTATACATAATTTAGAATATCATTTCTCGTGTTTCAGAGTAATTTTAATGATCAAGCGTTTCATAATCAATGTTTGAATTAGTTTGAATTTATATCTCTTACATAAAAACCGTGAAGAAAAAAAAATGGTAATTTAACGTTAGAGTAATGAATTTCTCTTGACACCTTTTCAAAGTGATTATTGTAATTATACAACATTTCTACAAGACACGCATTTTCCATTGTTTTCAATATAAAATACGTTATTCATCTACTTATAATGCATTTTCACGCATGCGCGGTTTTTTATGCGAAAAATAACTTTGCACGAGATTTTTTCGTCAACATTTTCAATATTATAAAATAATGAGCTGAGATTTATTATTTTATGTAATTATTACCGTGTCAATGCTTTTAATTAAATGAATTTATCTATGACTGCGTTAATTTTCATTAAATAATTGAATTGATTTTTTTCCGTAGAATTACACTTTTTCAAATGAAATAATTGAATATTGTTTATTAATGATAAATAGTTATAACATTTTTATTTAACGAAAATTTTCAATTCTCGAAGCGTCGAAATATTAACCATTGAAAAATACTACTTAAACAAATAATACTTATTGGTATATTTAATAAATTCTATTTTTAGTTTTTGTTACAGAAAACAAGTAGTAGTGTTATTATGTGTAAAATACAATTTAGATATGAACGCGTGGTAATCCATGAAACCTAAAAAATTAAAATTATTATGAAATTATCCGCTTTTTGTAAAATACGATTAATGTGATGTTATAATAGATTTTATTAAAACTTTTAAATAAAAATACAAATGCATTAAGTTATTTATAATTTATACTTGATTCATAAACTATATAACATATTATTGTTAATTAATTTAGCTTCAAGCACTCAATTTGGTACAACGGCAATGTAGCTCCTAAATGGCCTACCAGCACACCTCGATCCTTTTCTTACATCATTTTCCTCTTTTGTCGATGGTATTGTTCTACTTGATCTCTGTGATCTTTGACACGTGTCACCTTCTTATTCTTTTGTGTTATTTTTATTTTTTATTATTTTCTCTATTTATTGTATATTTATGTATACTCTATGTTTCTAAATATTTGTAAAAAAAAAATGGAATTTCGATTCTGTATATTAATAAATAAATACAAAAATAAATTTTAATTAAGCCAACGTATGCAACATAATGTAATTTTGAATGTAAACCTTAACGATATTAAATATAGTAAAAGTGATTATTTAATTTGATGTTGGTGAAACCAAAGTTGTAATTTCATTATTTGAAAACTAAAGTTTTAATAAAATGTCACTCATTTTTAAGTACTCCAATTAATATGTCAAAATGGTTTTAATTCAAAATTGCTTCTATTTTCCAATGATGCATTGTCAAAATTTTGTTTTATTTTTACAAAAAATAACTTTGATGGTCAATCGAGTTGATATCACAATGGCTTTATTTTAGCACAGTTAACCTTTTTTATGCAATCGCATAAAGGACAACTGGTCAAAACTTGTGCACTCTATGATGTTTAGGGTGTTTAGCTGCTTGTAGGAAACGTGTGTTGTGTTTGTAAGTTAAATAAACATGACGTGTAAAAATAATTCCGACAATCACATCGTATCGAAAAGTCACAAATTAATAAAAATCGCACAAGTTATTGCAATTGTAATCTCACCTCGAGAGTCTTATCCGAACAGAACTGTAAAAACACTGAAAAAACCACTGTGCGCCGGTTTACACTACCAGTTCCTGAAGGGGTGGCTTCACTGACAACTGAATACTGCCTGACTGGCGGATGCTATCACTGACCACCGAGAGTACAAACAGCAGCCTGCGAGTGCCGGCGGCAGCTTATATACAGTTACGTCATAATGGTCACGTGGGAGAGAGATGGGTGGTGGGGGGAGAAAGAAAGAGAGATGGGCGCTGCAGGAGCGGATGTAGAACTTTTTATTTAATATTTTCATAAGCAACATTATAATAGGGCACTATTAAAATCAAATGCTTTAAAAGTTCACTGTTTTAAATATTCACATATAACATTATAATACGACACTAAAATGTTGAATGTTGTAAGGTAAAAATAAAAAAAATATTAAAATTGATCCGATTTATTAATAATGAAAAAAATGTCATTTATGATTTCAATTTTCAATTTCGGTTTAATATTTCTTTTCCTTCATTGACATCACAAAATATATAATTTTAATTCATTATTGAAGTACTAACATAAACGTGATAATGTATTGACACATTAAGTGTCAATGACCTCACACTCAGAACTAGTGTCGGAATACGCAGTGCAAATAGTTAGGATTTGTGACAACAATAACCATGTCATCAGTATATCATGGTTGAGACATAAATAACACAGTTTTATTGTCACAAAATCAAACTTCCAATATTTCGTATCCGTCTACACCAGCACTGAATCTGAAGCAATCTTAAGCAAAAATTATAATGTTTGCTGTGCGTATCGATTGATAAGAATTGATGATTACATGTTTTAACATTATTAAAATGACACTCTTTTTACTAACAAAATAACATGAATAGATTCGTAATAATGTAAATCATAGAATAATTTTATTTGCGATTTAATTTAACAGCTTAATTTTTTAGATAACATGTTCGTGATATGCAAAACATGAATTGGTAGCATTAGTTCTTTCATTTTGTTTTGTTGTCGATGGGTTGAAAATGAGGGACTCCAGCTCTGGAAACAAGTCGCATCAGAAGATTTCATTACTCCAAAGGAAAGCCTCCCAACTGGCAAGAACCTTGACTGGTGGACCTGGAAATCCTTGAACAGATTAAGAACCGGAGTTGGTAGAACAAAGGAAAACCTCGAGTGGTGGGGTATGCTTCGGCAGAGAGAGTCATTTTTGTGCGACTCTCACCTAAGATCTTACTCCATGTGACCAACAAGCTGCACAACTCAAGACTGGGACGCTGGGCACGCAACACGCTGGGCAACACACGGGATATCGATGTTACCAGATACTGGGCAGAAGTAATTTGACGTCGCTGATACGAAGAAGGAGAGATTATTAATGTTTAAGCCTCTTCAAATGCATAAATTTGTTTAACAAGAATCAATCACCCATTTGTATTCTTAATTATTTAAAATTCAATTAAACTTAAATCATCCAAAAATACAGGCCTTAATAATGAAACTATTAATCAATGCATTTTTAAAATTGACTTTAATAAATATCCGCCAAAGTCATAAATAACTCAACATTGACGTATCATCCTTTTTATTACAGGAACTTACCATGAATGTCTTCACGGGACGACTTTTTGTCTAACACTAATTTTGATTAATAGGCTATGACTGTCATTTTACGGGTGACGGTACAAATTCACAACAACCGGGGGTATTTAAAGAGCTTAGAAATCTTTTTATTAATCTCCGTCTGGGATCGAACCCCCAACCTTCGGTTTGGCAAGCAAATGCTTTAACCACTAAGCTACACCCGCCGGAAAATATTACTTGGGGTACTAGATTGCCTTTGTCCGTCCCTGCGCATATAGCTGGTCTTCCTCTTGTGCTGAGATTGCAGAGAGATTCAAAGGCTTTCGGCGTCCTTGGCTGTTGATAGACTTGACCTTCGAAAGGAAAGAAAAATTAACAGAGTCTTTACTTCAACATACGAAATTTCAATAAACATTAAAATATTTAGTGGGTGGCGCAGTTGGCCGGGCGTCATCGTTGTGTAATAAAAACGAACTTGGTTGAAAAGTTCGTGGTTTGAATCCCCTTGTCTGCTGTTTATTTATCTCCGATATATTGATGAGTTAAATATATTATAGTGTAAGCTGTGTATTTATTGTCAAATATTTGGAATTATACTCAAATTTATTGCTTATATTAATCTAAAACCATAACGGAAATGTGTAAAGTAAAAATGAATAGAATTTTAATACGCAATTAAAATTATCTCATTTATTTTACATTATTGATTTTATGATGTTAGTATAAAGTGTTTTAGAATCCATTAATGATATTCATGAATTACTTTCACTATCTTTATTAATCTTACAGTAGTTGTCGTTATATCACAAGTTAAGCAACATTAGGTTCCGACAAAAACTTGGATGGGCACGTACGTAGTATACTTACTTCACCTCTTATTAAAAAACGTAGCTTTAAGAAACGTCCAAATATGATTATATATGAGACCTACATACAGAACGGGAAAGGATGGATTTTTGAGCGTGTTTGTTACTAATTCTGGTTGGTTTAAGCCGATGCTTAGGACCAAATACTACAGACCTAGAAAGCGTTGGGTTAATCATCCGATTACCTTAAAATAATCTGATTGAGAAACACTGGTAAACATGTCACAGATGCTGTATCTCTTCAAAGGTGTTTGCCAGTAAAATAAGGCTTTTTTGGACTAATTAAATCTGATCATTGCAAGCATGTCTCGACGCATCGTGTGCGGGTTGTAACAAGCATGCGTTGATTCGGTTCTCGCTGCCTTCCACTTTTTTGACTGGTTTGCTTGAGGCTAGCAGTGAAATAGCTTTCTTTACCTGTGCAACACCTGGGAATGTAGACCACCGCGTGTTCAATGGCGTGGCAATTTGAACACCAATTTTTTTTTTTTTGTTGTGTTTTTTAATATGTTTAGCAGAAGGATTTACTTATTCTAATGATCTCTACTTTAACACTTTAGTCAAGCGAAAATTGATACATAAAAATTCATATCCAACATCATATTATGTGGTATTTGTCTCATCGATATGTAAGAGAAAAATAAACGTCAGACGCTGGGATTCGAATGACGAACCTTTGCAACCCACTGTTCAATTCATTACTCAGCTAACTGAGTTTTCTTCTTCTTCTATATCAGTTCTTATTGCCGCCACTTAGTTCTGTCAGCTAACACTGTCCATTTCTGAAGGTCCATTTGTGAAAATATATGGTTTCCGATAGCCTCCAGAGCAGAAGTCCGATTACTTGAAGCAATAAGACAAAAGATCGCATATCGAGGCTATTTGTCATCAGCCTGAAAGGGCTATATCGATAAATAAATATCAATATGTTTTGAAAGATTTGACGATTTAATTATGTTGTTTGTTACGCCTTTGGTTTTTTCAATATCTGTCAAACTCGCTCTAAAGGAAGCGCGTTTCTAAAAGAATCGCCGTTTTTTTTGTCGCAAAAATGGCAATTAATATTTGCCTTTAATTGCAAGCAATCATTACTTTTAATTAACCGATAACTAACCTGTCGACAGCAAGGTGGTCTAGTGGAAAAATCACTAAGCTTCATAAGACAGGAATCATCCGCATTTAAGTTATCTTCGTAGCATCAATCCGATCGATTGGTTTGCAGCAACAATATCTTGCATCTCGTTCTCCAGTCCTCTTGATCCTCTGCAGTCCTCTTCAGCTCAGCATAAGAGCTACAACTCCTCGAACACTTGCTGCAAATACTCCCGTCGTTCGGTCATGATGTGACCGATCCATTGGGCTCGCCTCTCTGAGATGGTTCTTACTAGGTGCCTATCCTCCTTGATTATGCTGAGAGCCTCATTGTTCGTGACGTGGTCTCTCCAGGGAATTACGAGAATTCTTCTGTACGTCCACATCTCAAAGGCCTCTAGTCTTTTAAAGTTATAACCAAGTGACAAACATTTGTTTTGGTCGTGCAATGATTCTTTGAAATTTCACCAAATTGATACAAGACAATGTATTTGGTAAGGGTGCAAATAGTTATACAGGTAAATAAATAACTAAATATTTATAAGTTTTACAGGGATTGAGAAAGAGTCATTTTCTATGAATCTCAAATATATAGAGATTTAAATAACTTCTTAGGTTTTCACGGCCAAATTTGGTATTGTAGCTTGAGGGTTTAGCCGTGTGTGGCGAATGATTTCCTTTCAACGTTTCGACCACCATTGCAGGGTCTTCTTCAGTGTTGACGACTTTGTGTATATATAGAGGTTTTTTTACTACGTATTAAAAATGAAGTAAAAAAATCTCAAAAACAGAAAAAAATGAGCTGTAGAAGAAAAATTGATTCAATTACAGAATTACCAGTTTTTAAATTAAAATACAATTTTCTCATATTCAGTTATGTTATCACTTAACCCTTTCATTATAGCTCGGTGCAATACAAATTATATATCAATACGGCGTGAAATTTTCAAACTATTTTTTGCTTAAAACTAGTATTTGAAGCATAAATGTACTTATATGACCTATTTTCATATATCACATTAATTCTTCTATCCTTTAGCTATCATATGATGCATAAAAAACAATTATATTTAACAAACGTTTATTATGTAACTCCCATACATGTAGTGGCATTGACACATGTGGTGTACAGAAAAATCGCTCCTGTGACGAAACCTTACGATATTTATTTACATGCTTTACAGATTCCTGTAAAGAATACATGTAGGTTGAGAGAAGGAATGACTGCACATCCAATTTCCTACCTTAGATGTCACAATGAGTACTGAAAGTAGCAAAAATATATATTACGTCAATTGATGTCAAAGGTCGGAAAATTTTTGACGGCATATATCGACAGCCGATGCGAAAGGGTTGAGATCAAATGGTCTAGGTCTCGGAAGCGCCAGCTTAATTGTCCGATGCTCTTATAAAATCTGACTTAAAGATCACCCAAAATATGCATCGTGTCGAGAGGATCGCTTACAACTAGGGTGTTTTCTTTGAAATACTCGCATTATGTAAATGACACAATTCAACTATTATTATATTTTGAGCATTCATTCTGGAATTCAATTCAATATTCTTCTTCGTAGTATCAATCCGGTGGATTGGTTTGCAGCAACAGAATCTTGCATCTCGATCTCCATTCCTCTCGGTCCTCCGCAACCCTTTTCAGCTCAGCATAAGCGCTACAATTCATGTCCTCGAATACTTGCTGTAAATACTCCCGTCTAGGGCGCCCTCTACAGTTTCTACCCTCAACCATCCCCTCCACAATATCGTGAAGAAGACCATCGTGGCGCATGATGTGACCAATCCATCGGGCTCGCCTCTCTGAAATGGTTCTTATTAGGTGCCTATCTTCCTTGATTATCCTGAGAACCTCATTGTTCGTGACGTGGTCTCTCAGGAAATTCCGAGAATTCTTCTGTACGACCACATCTCAAAGGCCTCTAGTCTTTTTTTATCACTTTCAGATAAGCACCATGTCTCACAGCCGTACATTAAGATGCTCCAAACAAGTGTTTTGGCAAGTTGCTTGCGGAGCCCTAAAGTAATATTCTTTGACTCAAGAATTTTGGCTTTTTTATTGAAAGCTAGCCTTGCTTGATGTATTCGACTGTTGACTTCTCTTTTTGTTCTGGCATCCCAGGTAATCGTACTTCCAAGGTATACAAATTCTTTTAATATTAAGTAATTCAATATATTTAATCTGCCTTGTTTTATCATTATTCACAATAATATAATTAATAACTTGCTGTGAGATTGGAGTTTTACCTTCAATGAAGGTTTCATTAATACCTAAGATAATCATACATACAACATGTATAAGCATAAAGTATTTTTATATACTCGCTCGTTATGAACTGATTAAGCCATCATTGAAGGTGAAATTATCTTCTTACTTAGTGTGATTAAGCAGATTCATGTTAAAACAAGGTACGACTTATACATTATTTACAATTGAACTAGAAATGGCAAAACGTTTTATGACAATATGGAACCGTAGATTCCCAAAATTATTTTCCCCGTAGACTCTCATTTACATCTTGTAGACCCCTTTTTTTCTTCCTGACAGGGATCACTTGCTAGTCCTCATAGACCCCTGCACTTAAACCCCTTTCCACTTTGTATTATTATGAAAAAGCAGTTAAGAACATTTTCGCGATATTTAACAATGCGGATAAGTGATAAATACTTGTATGTATGTCTTCTTGAAGCCAGAGTTGCTGACATCTATTTCTGTTAGCTGTAGCTTAAGATCCATTCCCACGTATTTCGTGGTTAGCAACGTGTTACCAAGAAAGGCAATTCGAGACTCGTTGTTGTATACTAACTTCGCAGCCTTAGACTGAGGTCTATTTGAGATCTAATTGATGCACCTAGAACCACAGGAAAGCCTTCGGCCACTCTCTAATAAGTAGATTATTGCGTGCGTCCAGTAACGGGTCCCCATTAGGGTCTCCAAAAACAGGACGGGACAGGGAGGGTTTTCACCAAGCGAGTATCTTAAGTTCTTGGTTATTGCTTATTTAGATCAGCTCCCCTTGTAATACGACAGACCCCCATTATTTTTCGTCGATATGGGGACTTCTTGCGGGTCTTCATCGATGCCTAGAGGTCAATATTGACCATTTGGGAATCACTGGTAGTTAATAGACTAACAAGCAGACACCCACTCGCATACAATGTGTTCTGCTACAATTTAACGTAATTTTCCCAGTCTTTCTTCTACTGGAAACACGAGACTTGATACAATTTTCTGACGCTCTAGTTGACTGATGAGTTTTTGCTCTCATAAATTTTCTAGTGAAACACAACACGTTACAACTCGACGAGCATGCCTGACATTTTCCCTTACTTTTTAATATTGTCACTTTATTCTTTCTCTCTCGTGTTTGAACAAAAATGATACATCATACTAATTAAATTGTAGACAGGTGCACTAACACTGTCAGTCTTTGTCACCAGTTATTGAGTTTTCATATATATTTGATGTTATTGAAGCAGCAAGTGTTCGAGGACATGAGTTGTAGCTCTTATGCTGAGGCTAAAGAGGATTGCAGAAGATCGAGCAGAGTGGAGATCAAGATGCAAGATTTTGTTGCCGCAAACAAATCCACCGGATAGATACTACGAAGAAGATTAACTTCATTTTTTTATCATATCCGCTCCATATTTGAAGCATATAAAAACGTAAATTGCCGTTTCAGAGTTATATAGGCTCAGAATGTCCAGAATACCTGTATACCCGGAGGTCCACATGAGAACATAGATGGTTCCCAAGAGCCTCCGGAGCAAGACACCGCGAACTTGCATATACGCCACTGCCTGGAGGACGTGGAGTAAGCAGAGTGTTCTGTAACGGCAAGTGGCTACCGATTTTTGACTTCTTTCACCTAAAATATAATTTCACCTATAATAGCAATGTGCTTTTCGACTATTTTTTTTGGTTTGTGACCTGCTCCTCATACATTTACCACGTCCACCACACCCAAAGACGGGGATATCAGGCAGTTTTTCAGCGGACCGACTGAATGTGACTGTGACGTGGAGCAGACCCTGTCACACCTTCTGGAGTGTGCGCTGTGTCCAAGTAGCTGAACCCAGGAAGACCTGATGATGACCAGGAGTAACGCCATCGACATCGCCCACTTTTGGGCAGACAGAATCTGACCCTGTTGTTTCCGACACAATTATATATATAATGGGGATATGATTTTATATTCATCGGTTAAGAAGAAATGACTGGTGATTTAATCTAGGCTTAACGCGCACGCGTGTAATGCGAGAAATCTATAATAAAAGAAAATCACCTTTGACAAAATCGAGATTGGAATTCAAAAGATGGAACGAGAGCTGAAGAAAGTGAAGCTAGAAGCAGAAGCACGAGCGCCAACGATGTATGGTCAATATTTTCGTCACGAATGTGGCATGGAAAAATGTTTAGAAACTGATGAAGACGAATCAGTCAGTCATCGCCATGTCCGCACCCCTAACTGGAGCATATAGACGTCACAAACTGCTGCCACAAAACTATGCCAGCCGCCATAATCCTCGCCATATCTCATGTCAGCTCTGCTTCCCGCAGCACATTCTATATATACTTCCCGACGGAGATAATTCTTCATCATGATATATTTCACGTAAGGGAGACCTAATCCAGGCATGAACTCCACGAGTTTCTTTGGAGGAATGATTTGTTGGCGTCGTCTGTTTGATGAGCATGGCGTCTTAATGTTGCTTGTCTTTATTGCTTTGTTCTTAGTACTTAATCATAAGTACCTATATATTAATCTTGATTGTACTTTGGTAACGATTTTTTTTTTTAAAATTTGTTATGCGTCCGTCTAAAGTTGAACGTAGACCTCCCGCATGAGTCTCCATACTTTTTAATCCATCTTGTTAAATCAACGCTTTTTTTTTCCAGTTCTTGGGCGCCTCACACTTTTCTTCTTCATCGACCGTCATCTCTTCGACAGATATGTCACATTGACACCTGAGTGTGCCTATTCGTTATGTAGGCTCCACTACTTGAGTCCTTCCTCGGATATCTTCGTTTCGTATTTTATATTTTAGACACATTCTGAGCATGGATCTCTCCCTAGCACGCTGGGTGACTTTTATTTTATGGGTAAGACTTGCTGTTAGATTCCACGTCTCTGCGACATAAATTAATACAGTGAGGATGCATTAGTCAAACGCCTTAATCTTAGGACATGGTGGAATTATCGCTTTAAAAATGTAGTTAAGTTTTCCAAATGCTGCCCATCAAAGTTGTATACGCCTGTCGATTTATTTTAGGAAGTTATTTCATCCTAGTTGTATTACTTGTTCCAGATAGGTATATTAATTTACAACCTCTATTTGTGTTCCTCCAATGGAAATCGGATCCAAATTCTGGAAATTATGACTATTTATCATGGCTTTAGTTTTATTCATGTTAATTTTCATTCCAATTTTGTTTGACTTCAGGACATAGAGACGAGATGATTGTAATATATATAAAATGTTTTTGATCCACATGTGCAAGCTGCATGTATTAGCTGCATTTAACAATTAAAGATTATTTTAATGCGATTTTAACATCTCAATTAGTCACACCTTGTTGAAAGTGAATAATAAGAAAAAAAATCAACAAGTAGGCTTTAAAACTGTAGGTGGGAGCAGAGGCGTTACTTCTGGAGAGTGAAGACATGTTTTTTTCTTCAGAATTCTTCATTATCGTTAAAAAATCATGTTTTTCAAATATACTTTAATATTCTTTTTATTTTATTTATTGTTTAATCTTTGAGGTTATGTAGGAAAGGTTAATAATTTCCATTGGCATGCGTATGATTGTGGGTTTTTTCGTGTACTGTTGCCACAGCTTTGACATTCATGCCTCATGTGTCAGTAGGCAGCTATGTCAGGAGACAGCTGCCAACACTACGACCCTGTTTCTGTCCATGGCACGTGATCAGTGATACTGCAAAACTCATCATCGACAACTCATCGCTATTTAGTGCGAGTTTGACTATAAATACATGTCAGGGGGCATTGTGTCAACAGCGTACTGTCTGCGGTACGCGATAGTGACATAACACAAGCCATCACCGACGACTCATCGCTCGCCACTGTCAGAAAGGCAGCAGAAAGGTGCGTCAAAAAACATCATGCCAACACTGTTTCAGTCCACGGCACGTAAAAAGTGACACTATACAACTAATCACTGACGACTCATCGCTATTTAGTATCAGATATAAAAACATGCATCAGGAGATATCGTGTTAACAGTGTTTTTATCCACGACACGTGATCAGTGGCACTACACAACTCGTACCTTACTATTGCTAGAAAAACAGCAGAAAAGTTTCTTTGAAAACATCATACACAAAAGTTACACTATTCAACTTATTCAACTTATCGCTGACAATTTATTGCTATTTAGTGTCAAATGCACTATAAATACATACGTAATCTTTCAAAGTCGGGGTCATCACTGGAGTCTCTCATGGAGCCTGAAGTGTGGCCTGAAAGGACCATTGTTCAAAACTGGATACGTGTAAGACGAACGAATCGCAGTGATTGAAACCAACTTGAGTGAAGATATTGACATATTTATTGTAACATTGCTTCAGATTAAGTGCTGGCGTGGACGGATACGACATGTTCGACGTTTGATTTTGTGACAATAATGCCGTGTTATTTGTGTGTCAACCATGGTATTCTTATGACATGGCTGTAGATGTGTCAATACCTGTACATCATCATATTTACGTTAGTACTTCAATAACGAATTAAAAGAACATATTTTGTAATATTATTGAAGGAAAATAAATAAAAAATTGAAATATAGTAAGTAACAATTGTATTGTGTAACTTATAACTATTTTAAATAAATAATTAAATAGTTAATTTTAATTTTATTATTGCTTTAATGTTAGAAGTTTGAGTGTTAAGGCATGACTTATTTTTTTCAGCGATGAAACACTACGTCGTCCAGTTTTCCTTGTCCCCGAAGACTAATTGAGGTGCATAGTTGGGTGAATGCACGTGACGCGAATATCAACCAAATTTCTTCCATTCAACAGCAGAATAAAGCCATGGTATTGATGTTGCGAGTCCATCAGCACTTGGGCGAACGAAGCATTTAGGACACTGAATATTTAGCGAAGATACACGTAAAAGTAAAACATCACTCGGTGCAAGCAATGATATTCTAGTAATAGTTATTTCTGCGTATAATTATTAACTCTTATAAACCCTTTCGCATCGGTTGTCCGCAAATGCCGTCGTAAGATTCCCCGACCGGTGACACGATAGACGTGATATATCGTTTTGGTTCTTTCTTAGAATAGTTTTGTATGCATCATCTGATAGCTAAAGGATACAAAAACCAATGTGATATATGTAAATAGACCAGATAAGTACATTTATGCTTCGAATATTAGTTTTATAATTTACAGTATAATTTGTACTCAAACCGAGCCGTAATGAAAGGGTTAACTTTATGTGAAATATCTGAGACTCATAGCTCTACTCGAAGTAAACAAAGCGATTACTATTAATTAAATATACACATATAATTCATCAAATTCTTCATACACATCAATCCATTCAGAAAAATATCGGCAGAAGCGGGATGCGAACCGCGAGCCTTGGAACCACCTTTGCTCAATTTAAGAGGATATATCGAGCTGATATCAGCATTCATTGAGGTTATAAGTTACTGTACTTTTTTTCATACAAAAAAGTGAAATTTTGCCAATGTTTTACTCATCTTTTATAACTCGTATGGTATGCCAGATGGTCGCTCATGAGGCTGCTAATTAGATAATGGACCATAATTTTCTCTGCTGAAGACGTTCAGCTTCATGCCAAGGTCGAGTGTTGTCCACAGACAAGTAGAAGACCAGCACAACTTTCTACTGACTTGCTAAAAAAGGAAATTCACGCGTGTAAGACATTTTTAATAAGTGGTACGAATTGAGAGTTCTTGCATGCATGCCATTTTGGTTAGATGTACGTTCAGTGGGCATGGCTTAGTAGTAAAAGCATTTGCTTATCAAACTTAATGTCATGGGTTTAATCCCCGATGGAAATAAAAAATAAATATAAAATAATAGATTTCTAAGCTCTATAAATACTCCTACTTGGTTTGAATTTGATCATCACCCGTAAAATGCCAGTCATAGCCTATTAATTAATGTTGGTGGTAGAAAAGAGTCGTACCGTCAACACCACTCAGATGATACGTGAATAAAGTTGCTGGATCAACATTACATACAGTGCTTAGCATATTTAAAATGATTAACATTATTAAATTCATAGTTGAGATTTCTATTTAACCATCTGTCGGTATTCTTCTGTTTGTTTTGCATACAAAATGTTTTATTTTTAAATGTAATAATTTAACATTATTTATTAAATATATCAACATAAAAAATTTACTACAAAAGGTCCAAGCTTCTTAAGGTTCTCCTACTTTTAGCAAGTCATCTTTATAACCTACTCCCTAACATACCTCCAATACTTTATACTAATAGTTAGTTATTTATGCATCAATATGCTTATGTACGCTAGCAACTTAATAAGCCTTCATTGAAATCCTTAAACGGTGCTTAGTGTAAAGCTCCGCAAGCAACTTGCCAAAACATTTGCTTGGAGCCTCTTGATGTACGGCTGTGAGACATGGTGCTTATCTGAAAGTGATAAAAAAAGACTAGAGGCCTTTGAGATGTGTTCATACAGAAGAATTCTCGGAATTTCCTGGAGATACCACGTCACGAGCAATGAGGCTCTCAGCATAATCAAGGAAGATAGGCACCTAGTAAGAACCATCTCAGGGAAGCGAGCCCGATGGATCGGTCAAATTATGCGACACGATGATCTTCTTCACGACATTGTGGAGGGATGGTTGAGGGTAGAAACAGCAGGGGGTGCCCTAGACGCGAGTATTTGCAACAAGTGTTCGAGAATATGAATTGTAGCGCTTATGTTGAACTAAAGAGAATTGCAGAGGATCAAGAAGAGTGGAGATCGAGACGCAAGATTTTGTTGCTACAAACCAAATCCACCGGATTGATACTACGAAGAAGAAGTGTGACCCATGTTATAACAAGGTATGAAATATTTATCTACTTAATATTAAAATGTATCCCAAAGTGAATGCTAAAATTATAAATATCGTATATTTTTAGCTTCACAATAATTGATTGTTTTCTCATACGAACCATTAATAAAAATAAATACCGTTTGGCGTAAAGCAAAACGGGAATAATTATAAATAATATCTTCAAGCATCGCTAAAGAGTTAAGTTCATATTAATTATATTAAAATGAATCTGACAGAAAAACTGAACATGCGATCGTAATATACGAAGAGTATACAGGGAGTATTGCTTGCTGTTAATTTAATGGTAAGCTGTTATACAGCACCGGTAATCCCCCATACTTCTATATGAATGCCTGTTTTTAAATATTTCAGCAAGATTTTCCGGATGATGACAACCCGGGTCTTGAATATGGGTTTTTTTTGTTGTTTAACCTTTCCTTTATGGTACTTAAATAAAATGGTGCGTTCCGTTGATGGGTAGTCAGTACACAATAAAAAATCAGCGGAAAAATACGAGCATTCATAGCTTATCCTATTATATAAAGTCGCTTTCGCATCCAACGATTACTTCTTAAAATTGGCGATGAATTTCAATTGGAGCAACCTTATTTGTATGCAAAAACTTAATGATCGTATTTACACTTGACAGAAGTAATAATTGGGACACCCATTGTGAATGGCTGCTGCGCCGACACTGAGCTTACTAGCAAGGTGCCGTTTATGCGATAAGGTGGAGAAAAGTACTCCAATAAATATGACCGTGTTGTAAATTTCGCGTAGAGCTGCGTGCGACAACCCGTCAACCTTGTAGACGTTCCTTTTTACGAGTATATGCCTTAAATAGTTTGTCAAATACACTATAAGAATTTATTTTATTTACTTGTACTTGGTTAATACATGCATAAGTAACAATCAGCCTGTATAAGTGAAGTACCTCTCTCGTAGAAAATAACGTAATGAATTACAATTAATAACCGACAGGCTGTGATAATTAACCATTGTAACGAAACTACAGTTAAGCATGGGAGTGATTTATTAAGCATTTATATTGGAAACAGTTTCAGAGTTAAGCGATAATTCATTGCCTTTTCAGGTATGGTAAAATATAATCCTTACACTTATCTTCTTATATTTTAATATTCACTGTCTCGCAGAAGAATATAGTCACCACATTTTTTTAACAAATACGGCAGTCACTATCTTTTCTTGTGTTTTCATTCGGGGTTGTTGGCTTAAAACGCCACGCTTGCCAGGCGGCTTGGCGAGTTTATGGCCGGTTTACACCGTGCCTAGTTGAAGCTGGGAGAGTTCTTGAAGCTGGGAGAGTTCTAGTTTCTTAGAGGATAAATCACTGCTCAAAAACTACCGACCCATTTCCCTTCTTTCCCATGTGTATAAAGTATTCTCCAGAATTTTAACAAACAGGCTGACGGGTCGATTTGATGAATTTCAACCTCGAGAGCAAGCTGGGTTTAGGAAAGGCTTTAGTACAATTGATCATATCCACACGCTAAGACAAATCATTCAGAAAACCGAAGAATATAATCAGCCACTCTGCCTCGCCTTTGTAGACTATGAAAAGGCATTTGACTCAATCGAGACTTGGGCAGTGCTAGATTCACTACAACGCTGCAAAATAGACTATCGGTATATAGAGATAATAAAATCTCTTTACAAATCTGCAACAATGATGGTCCAGCTCCATGATAGCACTAACAATATTTCTATAAACAAAGGTGTTAGACAAGGAGATGTTATATCTCCAAAACTCTTCACAAACGCCCTAGAAGATATTTTTAAACTGCTATCCTGGACAAAATGTGGAATAAATATTAACGGAGAGTACATTTCTCACCTCCGATTTGCAGATGACATAGTGCTAATAGCCGAATCACCTAACAAGCTCCAAGACATGCTCTACGACCTCAATGAAGCGTCGAACAAAATTGGTCTGAAAATGAACATGGATAAAACAAAAGCCATGATTAATAGTCATATTTCACAGACCTTTGATCCTATTTCCATTGGAGGAACAGAAATAGAGGTTGTAAACGACTATACCTATCTGGGACAAGTAATACAACTAGGGCGAAATAACTTCTCAAAAGAAATCGACAGGCGCATACAACTGGGATGGGCAGCATTTGGAAAACTAAAGTACATTTTTAAAGCGAAAATTCCGCAATGCCTTAAAACTAAGGCGTTTAACCAATGCGTCCTCCCTGTATTAACTTATGGCGCAGAGACGTGGAATCTGACAGCAAGTCTTACCCATAAAATAAAAGTCACCCAGCGTGCTATGGAGAGATCCATGCTCGGAGTGTCGCTAAAAGATAGAATCCGAAACGAGGAAATACGCAGAAGAACTCAAGTAGTGGATGCTACCCAACGAATAGGCACACTCAAGTGGCAATGGGCAGGTCATATCTGTCGAAGAGACGACGGTCGATGGGGAAGAAAAGTATTGGAATGGCGCCCAAGAACTGGCAAACGAAGCATTGGCCGACCCCCTACAAGATGGACTGACGATATAAGAAGAATAGCGGGAGTGACCTGGATGCGGAAGGCGGAGGATCGAAGAGGATGGAGACTCATGCGGGAGGCCTACGTTCAACAGTGGACGGACACAGGCTGATGATGATATCTTTTCTTTATTTCATATCATATCTGCATGCAAGACGAGGACACAAATGAAAGCCTGGCAGTTTTACAGCGGACCGACTGAATGTGACTGCGGCGTGGAGTAGACCCTGTCACACCTTCTGGAGTAAGCGCTGTGTCCGAATAGCTGCACCCAGGAAGACCTGATGATGGCCGGGAGTAACGCCATCGAAGTCGCCCACTTCTGGGCAGACAGGATCTGACCCTGATTATGGGTGTTAATTGTTTTCTGGTGTGATGCGGATGTTAGGCGGGTTCAGTGCAGTCCTTATTGTGTCATTGGCCATAGCAGTGCCGACTCTAGACCTTGCGGTGCCCTAGAACATTTTTTTTCCTGGCGCCCCATATTGTATGTATTTAAAAACAAATGTGATACATTTCCCTCGGCGCCCCTACCTCATTCGACGCCCTGGGCCACCACTTTGCCACCCCCTAAAATCGGCACTGGGCCACAGGCGCAAATGATGAACGCATACTTTTGTGATATTCTCCTGCGTGAGTGCGTTCTTCTTCTTACGCGGAAGCTCCGTGGTGTGGAGGTGCGTGCGCTGAGAAGTGGCGCGGCCCCCTACAGCCAAGATAGTCTTCATTTGTAACCGGTTTTTGTGTTTCTAGGCCAGCGCCATAGCGGCCTATAGTGGTAGAGCGAAGAGGACTCGCGTTGGGTCTTTAACAGGGCTATCACAAGCTTTCTTCTTCTTCGTGTCCGCAACGTCAAATTATTTTTGCCAACATCGATAGCCCGTGTGTTGCCTAGCATTAGGTCTTGTGGTGTGCAGCTTGTTGGGCACATGGAGCAGGATCTTAGGTGTGAGGCGGTCTGCAGGTCTCCACAGTCGCACAATAGTGGCTCTCCCTGCTGAAGAATTCCCCACCGCTTGAGGTTGTCCTTTGTTCTACCAACTCGGGTTCTTAATCTGTTCAGGGATCACAAGCTTTTAAAAATCAGAGAAGATGGACTTCGAATTAAAAGCTAATAACTCCACAAAGTGAATTAAACATCAAATATTTTTTTATTACGTAAACACGTACAGGAGGATACTGACAGATGATTATGATATTATAGATGCAGAAATTTCATCTACGAATTCTATGACGCTTGTAAAAATTTAAAGACAATGTGACCTTCGAATCAAAACCGAATAACTTCACAAGTTAATGGGTTAATTCAACATTGAACAAAAAAAATGTAAAACAAATATACAACTCATTCAATGAAGACTAATGTTTTCATAATTATCGTTAGTTTCAAAATAAGATTAGGTTATGTTAGGTAAAGTTTTTTGTTTTGATAATTTTTTTAGGTAAAAAAAAATGTTTGCGCGAAGAGAAAAAAATTTTTTTTTTAAGGAAAGTAGTGAAAAGTATTGATATCAGGTTGATATAGTTCATTTAGGCTGATGCCGTAAAGCCTCGAAAAACGATATTTTTTCTCTTATTTTTGTTGGCTCGCCTGACATGCACATCTAATAATGTTAGTTTTAATTATATAATATTACACGGCGTTTGTATACGCAATTTTATTTGTAATGACAGTTGCTCCATTTCATGTTGGTGCAACTGTCATCTTTTACTTGCTTTTTTGCCGCAACTGCTGGCGGCGCTGGATGTCACAGGTTCCGGTAGTTGTCAGTTAACTCTCGACCTTCGGTCGGATAAGGAATTCAAGTCTTTAATAAAAATAAACCGAATTGTGCTTCGAAACAAGTCTTTTGCTAGGTAATCTGGTCCTGCGTCCTTCCTCCAGGCAGCCACGTGACGAACTCGTGACTTGTCGTCTTTTTAAAGACGGGAGGATTTTAGTATATAAGGTTTAAATATTAGTTCACATTTATCAAAAGCAGGGAATACTTTAATTATTATTTAAATTGCATTTGAGACGTGAGCACGTGAGAGATGAGGACCAAACGGTGAAGAAATCTCCCTCAACATACCCACGCTGAGAAGAAGACCTGGAAGATCACAGGCAACCTGGACTGCAACAGTAGAGAAGGATCTGAAAACTCTGGGCTTGACCGAGAATGCAGCGAGGACAGACAGACATGGCGAATGTTAATAAGGAGAGCCGACCCCAGATGATGGAAAATGGCGAGGCTAAAGAAAAAGACAGGAATCTACTAATGAGTGTGTGGTGTTCACGTGACGAATTTCATCTACCACTAAATTTTCATTAATAGGCTATGAATGGTATTTTACATATGAGGCAACGTCGAATGCAGGATAATATTGGATTAAAAAAAATATTGTACTTGCAATATTTAATTTAACTAATTTTTAACGTCAATTCATCTGCCAAAACAGGTGTGCATAATATATGATAAAAACATTTAGAAGACATGTAGAAAGTCCTTAGATCCTGGAAGACGGCTATGTTTTTAAAAGTTATGATACTAAGCTGCTAAATGCGAAGACCTTAGTTAAGTATGGTTTAAATTAAATTATTTTGTAACTATTGAATATATTTTTATTCAAACGACATCTACAAATAATTTCCAAAACTATTTTTATAGCTTTCATATCTATGCAAGAAAATGCTACTGACTTGCATTTTTTTAAAAGGTTCTTTATTTAAGGTAAAATTATTATAATTTACAATGATAATTACTCAATCTTAAATTACCAGACTTAATAGTCTCTTAACTTATTATATAATGCTCTACATAATATAACATGAATTTTTATTACATAATTAATTTAGATTATAAATGACTTTAATTAATTACACCTTAACAAAAAGAAAGAAAAGAAACATGACAAGAGACATGGCAGACACATAAATTGAAACACATTAAACACACTGGGAAAAACACAAATAAATTTACTACTTGTGGACTAATCCATTGGTGAGATCACCTGGGCAGAACATTGAATAAACCCCCAATCTGATGATCAGAGGGTTTTTGTGTCGTTTTGTGGATCTGTAGATTTTTTTTGTTAGATTGAGGAAGTGTTAATGGAGGGTCTGATACTGTAATATAAAGTAAATAGCACGTATAATAACTAATCCATAGTTGTAAATATATTGAAAATAATAATAATAATTCGTTGAAACATATACATATGACACCTTATCTACATGAAAATATTATATATATAATTAAGGTCAATGGTAAAAAGATATATACAGTTATTTTTTTATGAAGTTGGCTTTTAATATTTTTTTTAATAAGAAAAATTAAGCAAGTGGATACATTTTAGAAATATATTGATGACATCTTACGCCTATTATAATAAGCTTCGATCATTCATAAAATGGCAGAAAAAATATTTGTATTCATTATTTAATCGCGATACTTGAGAAATATTTAAAAAAAATGTATAAAATTATTGTTTTTTTACAATTAAATATAATATTGTTTGCGTTAATTTTATAATTTAAAAAACTTTGCCTATATATCACTAGACGCCACTGTACATACCAAAATGATAATTTAATGTTAATTCATTGATTATAACTATCAATATATAATGGTTGTTTCATATATTTTTTATTACAAAATAACACGTTGCCGGCGGTGTTCGATCCCCGACGGAGATTTAAAAAAAGGATTTTTAATCGATTTCTGAGCTCTAAAATACCCCGGTTGGTTGAATTTGATCACGCGTAAAATGTCTGTCATAAGCTATTAATTAAAATTGGTGGTAGACGAAAGTCGCCCCGTGAAGACCAACCCATTCATAGTAATTCCTGTAATAATAAAAGGATGATGCGTGAATCTCGGGCTGTAGTCTCTGACGTTGGCGGATCAACACTACTCCACATGCAGCGTTTAGCCATATACACCATGGTAAGCGTCATAGAATTCCACGGATGAAACATCAGAATTACCTATCACCATCTGTCGGTATTCTCATGTATGTGTTTACATAAAAAAAAAACACTTTTTTGTGTTACAATATCATGATACTCTTACTCAATGTCGCCGGGGTTTCTCCATGTTCTTTAACCTTGTTGAATAGTTTTCTACTTTCAGAAGCTCAAATGTACTTGTAATCCGTCTTCCTCTGGGGTTTTGTTATTCTTAAAGTTGTTTTAGGGGGGATTTAATTTCGTATATCTGGGACGTCTTCGAACCATTCATTACACTATGTGTAATCCTAATTTTCCACTTAAATTTTCATTTTTTTTTCCCTAATAGAAACATTGCAAATTTGAACAACTCAATTAATTTCTCAAGTACAATATTAATTAATCCTAAAATAAAAAATTACAATATATACAAATATAGGTACTTATGATTAAGTACTAAGAACAAAGCAATAAAGACAAGCAGCAAAAGGTCCCAATGCTCATCAAACAGACGACGCCAACAAATTATTCCTCCAAAGAAACTTGTGGAGTTCATGTCTGAATTGGGCCTCTCTTACGTGAAATATATCAATATCCGAGGCGAGTTGGTTAAGCAGTCTGATCCCTCTCCCAAGATGCATAGTCACTGGCAGGTTAGTGTTACTCTTTGAGAGAGCGAACAATCTGTACCTCCTAATGTGTATCCTGTAATAAAAAATGATGATGCGTCTATGCCGGCTTATCTATGATTTTAGCGGATCAGATTCCACAGGCGGCATTTATCCATTTTCAAAACATCAAACGTCTAAACAATTCTCAATTTTTTTCATCACCATCTTTTGGTATTCTCCTGTACGTGTTATATACACATTATGAAATGGCTGCAATTTACACAGTTAAACCAGTTTGGGTTCCTCGACAGATCGTTTTTTTTATCATTATTACCTTTCGATTCTGACGTCTGTAGTGGCATTCCCACTGTCTGTATGTCAGTCATGTGCTTTGGTAGAGCGTCTTGCTTCACCATAGTCTCGTGACCAGAAAAGGTCCGGCCTAAGCATCGAAGGCCGCGTCTAGGAACCGGACGTTGGACAACACACTCTTGATGGAAGTCATGTGATGGACATGTAATGAGTGGTGAAGAGATGAAGTAAGAGGTGAGGTTGCAAATAAGGCTTTTATAGAACAATGAACTGAGAAGTGGTCATAGAACAAGTGAGTACATAGAATTGTAAAAAATATTTTTAAATATAAGGTTTTGAAAACTAGGCAGTGATCGGCACCTCGGGATCACGTAAAGTGCATCTTAAGTTTTAACGGCCCGATTTGGTATTGTAGCTTTTGGGTTTTGCCGTGTGTGGCGAATTGTTTCGATACAATATTTCGACAGCCATTGCAGGGGTATTCTTCAGAGCCACTGAAGAAGAACTTTACGTGATACCGAGGCGCTGATCACTGCCTTACATCCCATATCCTCTCCAGGCAGTGTTCTTCTGCTTGCCATATTCATACTTCATTTTAATAATCCACCCATCTATCCCATAAACTGCCAAAATGTGGGAATCAACCGCTTCTTAGAATCGAATAATCCAGGCCTAGGGATCTCCTTAAATATATGTATTTTTTAAATATTATATACTATATATAATATTATATATATTATATACTATAATAGCTACGACAGCATCAAACTAAGTTAAGATTTTTAGAAGAGAATTCTTTGAAAAAAGGATGCAAAGTTCTTTATTTTATTTAAATATTTTAGGAAGTTAAAAGAATTTTGTATCGATGCCAACAGAGAGAAATATATCGGATACATTTTTGGATATGTTCCTTAAAGATCAGTGATGTTTAAAATATCAAAAAAAGTCGATTAGGATAGGTAAGGTTAGGCTAGGTTAAAAAAACTGAAAAACAATGTTAAAAATAATATTTGTCTTACATGAGTACCAGTGGCATACATCAAGCAAGGCTAGCGTTCAATAAATAAACAAGAATTCTTGAGTCCAAAAATATTAATTTAAAGCTCCGCTAGCAACTTGCCAAAGCATATATGGAGCATCTTGATTTACGGCTGTGAGACATGGTGCTTATCTAAAAGTTATAAGAAAAGACTTGACGCATTTGAGATGTGGTCTTACAGAAGAATTATCGGAATTTCTTGGAGAGACCACGTCACAAACAATAAGGTTCTCAGCATTATCAACAGATAGGCACCTAGTAAGAACCATCTCAGAGAGGCGATCGGTCACATCATGCGCCACGATGGTCTTCTTCACGACATTGTGGAAGGGATGGTTGAGGGTAAAAACTGCAGAGGGTGCCTTAAACAGGAGTATTTGTAGCAAAGGTTCGAGAACATGAGTTGCAGCTCTTATGCTGAGGTAAAGAGGGATGCAGAAGATTGAGAAGTGTTGAGATCGAGATGCAAGATTTTGTTGCTGAAAACCAATCCACCGGATTGATACTACGAAGAAGAGGTACTACAAGATGTTTTGTCTTTTTATCAATTATCATTTTTTTATGGATTTTTTTTAAATTATTTATTAGAATATTATTTTATTATTTCAATATTCTAATCTACTTTTATAGATCATTGACTATATTACAATATTAAGAGTAATTAAATATACATTTACTATTAAGCTTGTGAATAAATGCAGTCTGATTGAATAATAAAAAATAAAAATATACTACCTATCATACGATGATAACATATATATAAGTTCCGAGACGAGTCAGCTCAGGCGGAAGAAATGGCCTCGGTGGCCGAGCGGTACCCAATTACCTGGGCAAAATGGTTGGTTCCAAAGGTCCGCGGTTCGCATCCCGCTCCTGCCGATATTTTTTCTGAATGAATTGACTCGCTTAAAGAATTTTATGTATAGTATATGTATATTTAATTACTTATCATTTATTTGTTTTGTAATCAATACTATGTATTTATATGGATTTAAATTTTTATTAGAACATTTTTTTCAATACTCTAATCTTCTTTTATAGATCGTTGACTATATATCAATATTAATAGTAATTAAATACACACATACGATTCCACAACAAATTTTTATACGCATCAATTCATACAATGAATATATACTATAGAGAAATCTATCGTTATACGATAATAACAATGGTATAAATACACCAGTTTCGCGTATCTACTCAGGCAAAGAGATAGTCGTGTGGACTGCGCGGTGTAAAATAATAAAGCAAAGGTTGCACGGCTCGTGGTTCGAATCCCACGTCTGCCGATATTTTTTCTGAATTAAGTGATTCCTATAGAAATTTGATGTATAATTGTATGTGTGTATTTAATTACTAACTGTGTGTTTAATTTATTGAACAATTAAATTGTTATAATATAAAATAAGGGTGTGTGTTATGTAATAATAAATTATATTTTCACGTGATGATTTGCTCTAATGGCTATTTTATTTTGTAATTATTCAATTAAAGTCGCATTTCAGATGCCCTGAGCGTGTCTCGTACACTAACGTCCAAAATTTGTCATTGCGGAAACGTTTTTACGTAATTTGTACATCAATTAGTGATTACACAATAAAACTGCAAATAAGCACCAGAGGTGACTATGTATCACCATCTGTAAGATGAAAACATGCGGAGGTCTACGTGACATTGCATTATACATGATCATTATCATTACCAGTCCGGTCCTTGTATTTTTTCAAGCACCCAGACTCACGCCGTCCTGGAAGTCCATCGAGAACTATATATGCCGGGCTCGGTGAATAAAGCGTTTGATCGGCAAGCCGAAGGTTGTGGATTCGATCCCCGATGGATATTAAAAAAAAAAAATTCAATCGATTTTTGACCTTTAAAATACTCCCGGTTGGTGTGAATTTAATCCCTCCTGAGTAAAATGACAGTCATAGCCTATTAATCAAAATGTGAATGTCAGGCTGCAGTCTATGACGTTGGCGGATCAACACTCCACGTGCAGCGGTAATCCGTATGCAGCATGTTAAGCGTCATAAAATTCCACAGATGAGACTTTAAAATCACTATCACCATCTGTTGGTGTTCTCCTGTATTTGTTTACATAATAAATATATAAAATGTAGTCGGCGGAGCTGCGGAAGGCAGAGCTGACATGAGTTGAGGCGAAAAATATGGCGTATTGCAAAGTTTTGTGACGGCACTTCGTAAGTATCATATGTTTCAGTTAGACAGACTATCCAAGTTCGCGGGCTGTTGCCCTGGAAGCTCCCGGAAATCGTCTATGCTCCCATGTAAGCCTTCGGGTGCAGATGTTCTGAGACTAGCCATAGACATCTTGAGCTAACGGAACTTTAAATCGCTAATTTGTGCTGTCCATATGTTCCAAATATGTAACAGATTTGGTAAAAAAAAGTATGGCAACATCACTGATGAGCACCTTGCAGCGGTTCTTAAAGTTGCAACTGCAGACAAGATTTCTCCTTACATTAATGAAATAATAAAATAACATGCATGCCATACTATTAAATATTTTTTCAATCCACCAGACTGCTATTTATGGTTGTATTTTCTGCATTGTTTACACTGTATTGTCGATTGTCACATTCCCACACTTTGTCTGCCAAGTTTAACACCACATGACTGGATTTTTTCGTATCTAAATGATCTTTAATATCATTTGGAAACGACACGGAGACAATATTGGCTCAGAATAAACTAAGGTGATCATTACGTCACCTACTTCACATTAGGCACATGATCAGAATATTATTTAAAATGAAAAATATTCAATAATTATACAAAACGGTTAATTATTTTTCTACTAACCCTCCAGAGACGAATGTTTTTTTTTTGATAAAAACTAAAGTTTTAAGCTATATTTTATCAGCATGTAGTCTTCTTCATCTAGCAAAAATAATTTAAAAAAAATACACAATGTTTTCTTGTAGAAATGCAATGTGACCGTATGGTCACGCTAGTCCTTACCATCGACAACTTATTTTGTATGAAACATTATTCTTTATTTTGTTCTTTTGTATGGATCTAAATTTGGCTAGCCTTTGGGGTTGAAATACAGCTATACCGAAAATATTTAAAAATATTTAGATATTATTTTCTTAGATCAACATATTGTTATACGATATGAATTTGTATAAATTACGTAGATGAATTTAATTTTTTTTTAGTGTTTACTCTTTTGAATTATGCATTTTGTAGAAAAAAAAAATTCAACCCTAAATAAAATAACTCACAAGGGTACTTGGTAACTGTTTCCGTTGCCGCGGCTGCAGAATAACTGTGGTGGAGACACTTCTTAACCGAAACTGAGCGAAAGATACAATGTTCATGTAGAAAAGGCACCGCAGTAGGGATAAATAGAAAATATTGTTCACTCTGACAATACGGTCATGCTCGAATCTGGAGTAACAATGTCATCACAACGTCGGATATAACTTAAGATTACTCTCCTTACGTCTTAAGGTTACTCATACCAGGGGGTAAATATCGACTAAAACAACGACTTTGAGTTAACTTTTATTTGCTTAAAAGCTTACAAAAAATACAGGATTGGACTTAAAACCATAGCACGCGTTTATGTTAATGCCTTGAGTTTGCGCTACGGCCAGGAAATTGATACATAATTAGGAAACGACTCAAACTTGGCCCGCTCGCAAACGCGATAGACGGCAGCCTGACTTGGCTAAGTGGAGAAAGAGGTACGTCGACAGTCCTGTCAACCACGGCCACGCTTGGAACTAACTGGTCCTCTCAGTGATGGATTGAGGAAGGCTACGATTTAGTCGAAACGTCAGTCTCTTTAACAGAGGCCATATCTAATGTGGTCCATGTGAAAAAAGGTAAACAAATAAATATTTATTATTTATAATGGATTTCAAAGTGAATGCAGAAAACATTGAAAAAAAACCTTATTTTTTGTTTACCTATAAATACATAAACCATCAATTATAATACGAGTACATGACAGTATAATACAAATATTATTCTTAATCATTTTGAATTTAACATAAAGCTTTTCCTCTCATTTAAATAAATCTTATTTAAATTTAACGTAATTATCAATATGTACATAAATAAATTATTGAAACATTTAAAGCATATTTATTTAATTTATATTTTTCTGCGTATTTAATCTTAGATTTGAATAAATTTGTTTTTTTATACACATAAGGTCGTTAATCTCACGCAAAACAATGCTTGTTGTTATTTTCTGATATCATTGATAATTTTTGTTAAACAATAATCACCATTTATCAAATGATTAAACTATGTTTATTTTTTATTAAAACACATACGGGAGAATACCAACAGACGGTGATAGTTATTCTGAAGTCTCATTTGTGGAATTCTATGACGCTTATCATGGTGCATATGGCTAAGCGCTGCACGTGGAGTGTTGATCCGCCAACGTCGTAGACTACAGTCCAAGATTCACGCATCATCCTTTATTATTACAGGAATTTTCTTTGAAAGGGTGGTCTTTCAACACCTTTCTTTCTCATCGTCTCTTCGACAGATATGTCTTGCTTATTGCCACTTGAATGTGCCAACTCTTCAGGTAGCCTCAAATACTTAAGTTATTCTTCTAGTATCTTCGTTTTGGATCTTATCATTTAGAGATACTCCGAGCATGGATCTCTCCATGACACATTGGGTGACCTTTATTTTATAGGTAACATCTACTGTTAAATTCCACATCTTTGCGCTACAAATTAATACTGGGAGGATTCATTGGTTAAACGTCTTAGTTTTAAGATGTTGCTGAAAATTTACTAAAAATGTACTGACATCAGAATGATATAGCCCTTGCTGACTGGTACCTAAAACCTCAATGTACAATCTTTCGTCTCTTATTTCTGTTCGATTGTCGAACACGATGTGTCGCCATATTGGCATTTTGGAGAGGTCCGGTCACGGGTGTGATGTTAGTTAGATAGACCGCCGCTTGTGGCGCTGGGCGTCAGCCCATCACGAGCGCGGGAGTCGTGTGCAGACGTCGGCGAGAGCATTTTGTATTGTGGCCCGGCCTGAATGCTGTGACTAGGTCGGGCCATACGTTAATGTGCTTCGAAAACAAGTTCTGTGTGTTATTAATCTGCTTCTTATCCTGCCACTGCGCAATTAAATAATAACTTTTTAAAGATAGGAGGATGTTAGTACTTAATCTTTTAGCGACACTCCGAGCATGGATTCGATAAAAACGTTAATTGATTAGTTATTAATTGTTACCATTACATTGGAGACAGTTAATTGCAACACTTAATTAATGTGTTTGAATTTTTGTGGATTGGTCATCATGTGCCAGTACAATATGTACATACTTTATTGAAATTTCAATATTTCCCGCGGCTGAAATTTCTAACAACGAAAAAAAACGCAGTTTTATTTATTAGAGGCATATTGTATTCGTGTTTAGGGTAAGTTGTACAGTAGATGCCACGATTAAAAAAAATATTTATTTATTCAACAGAATCGCAGTTCCAAGGTACAAAGAATAAGAAACATAGAGTATACATAAACATACAATACATACAAAAGAAAAAAAAACACAAAAGAAGAAGAAGATGACGCGTGTCAAAGATCAAAGATATCTAGGAGAGTAATACCATCGACAAAAGATGAAAAGGATCGAGGTGTGCTGGTAGGCCATTTAGGAGCGCCATTGCCGTTGTACTAAATTGAGTGCTAGAAGCTCCACAAGTAGCAACTGGGATCAAAAATAATGGATGGCTACGAGCACGGGTGTACTTATCAATAATAATTTAAAAATAATCAACTTATAAATACTGACATCCTCCATCTTTAAAAAATCAGGTCGCTTAGTCGTTAACTGGACACTTGGATGAAGGATGCAGGAGCAGGTTGCAAAGCTTGAGAGAACTTGCTTAGAAGTACAACTCGCGTTTATTTCTAATATAAGACTTCTTAGGTAATAAGATTTTTTTATAAGACTTAAAAAACTGTGGTCTTATTAGTTTTTAATCAAGGTATAAAATATCTATCTATTTAATTCATATATTATAATTAAACATACTAAATATATACACAATATAACATGTGTGTTATGGAGAGATCCATGCTCGGAGTTTCTCTAAAAGATAGAATCTAAAATAAGGATATCCGAAGAAGAAGTGAAGTAGTGGAGGCCCAACGACTAGGCACACTCAAGTGGAAATGGGCAGGACATACCTGTCGAAGAGACTACGTTTGATGGGGAAGAAAAGTGTTATTAGAGTGGCGCCCAAAAACTGTTAAACGAAGCAATGGCCTATCCCCTGCAAGATAAACTGACGACATCATTAGAATAGCGGGAGTGGCCTGGATACGGAAGGTGGTAGATCAAAGAGGATGGAGACTCATGAGAGAGGCATACGTTCAATAGTTGACAGACACAGGCTGATGATGATAACCTGTGTAGAAATCCACTAAGTATGTTTGTAAGCCAATGACTGTTACATTAACCTCGCATTATGTCCATTCACAATGCGCCCCACAATATTGATAGTTGCCTAAGAAGTATACCGAAGAAAAACCATGTCTTAACACATCTTGGGATTAGAATATTTGTGGATTTTGCTTCTATGACCCCATTTTTTTCTGTTGAGGCTGTTGCTCGGTGTAGAATTGTGATACCAATTAACAGCTAGCATGTGCAGATTGCAGAAAACCTAGCTTCATTGTTTCGTTCACACTGCTGGTGGTTAAGTAAGATGCTTAATAAATAGATGATAGTCAAGCACTTCTCAACATTACTTTTAAAAGTACAAATGTGTTAAGAATAATAAGTAAGATAAGAAGACTTGAAAGACAGTGGAAAATACGCTTAGACAAACTCTAAAAGACTGTTAAGTTAAGCAAAAGAAACGTTTAAAAGAATGGATCTTTCATGAGACATAATCATAACGATGAAAAAACTGAAAGACTTGAAAGACTCGCTTTGCCTATTTATTTGTTCTCACATCAAAAATAACATAAAGGACTCAAAAGCTTGCAAAAAAGCTAACATTTTGAAAGTGGAAGATGCATATGGACACCGCAAATACAGTTCTGTAATCTCAGATTGTCCATGCCTTGTCCCAGAATACCTGTATCCACGGAGGTTCCACATGGAAATATATATATTCCCGGAAGCCTATATATATATATATATATATATATATATATATATATATATATGACTATACCTATCTGGGACAAGTAATACAACTAGGGCGAAATAACTTCTCAAAAGAAATCGACAGGCGCATACAACTGGGATGGGCAGCATTTGGAAAACTAAAGTACATTTTTAAAGCGAAAATTCCGCAATGCCTTAAAACTAAGGCGTTTAACCAATGCATCCTCCCTGTATTAACTTATGGCGCAGAGACGTGGAATCTGACAGCAAGTCTTACCCATAAAATAAAAGTCACCCAGCGTGCTATGGAGAGATCCATGCTCGGAGTGTCGCTAAAAGATAGAATCCGAAACGAGGAAATACGCAGAAGAACTCAAGTAGTGGATGCTACCCAACGAATAGGCACACTCAAGTGGCAATGGGCAGGACATATCTGTCGAAGAGACGACGGTCGATGGGGAAGAAAAGTATTGGAATGGCGCCCAAGAACTGGCAAACGAAGCATTGGCCGACCCCCTACAAGATGGACTGACGATATAAGAAGAATAGCGGAAGTGACCTGGATGCGGAAGGCGGAGGATCGAAGAGGATGGAGACTCATGCGGGAGGCCTACGTTCAACAGTGGACGGACACAGGCTGATGATGATGATATATATATATATATATATGGTGGTGGATTAGTGTTTATAAGAGGTGTTATTAAGTTATAATTGTTATATATATACCAAGAATAACTTAATAAGACCTCTTATGAAAATGTTCAGAATCTCTGTTTGGTCACGTGACATAGGTGCATTCAAAGACCTTCATTTTGGGAATCGTACATGTAGAAACGAATAGTCGTTTCCTAATATTGAATAGTCATCATCAACATCAACAGCAGCATTGCGGAGTTTCTTTGCTCCTTTTTTCCTGCGCTTGCTCAATATCGTTGAACCATTCACCACTTCTTCCGCTGAAAAGTATTGACGAGAACCAAAGCGGTTGACTGTCACGCGAGCAGTCTTGAGTTCGATCCCTGAAACCAAAAGTAACTTACAAAACATTTTGAATGTATTCGGTGGAGCAACCGGTGCAGAGACTTCTCGGGACAAGACAAGGATCGTAGTATGGGACTTCACTTTACGATGACAATTGTACCGACAGATGGTGATAGTGATGCACAAATTTCATCTGTGAATTCTATTACGCTTGCTTGATGTGGAGTGTTTATCCACCAGCGTCATAGACTACTGCCCTAAATTCAAGCATCATCACGTGACGACTTTCGTCAACCACCAATTTTAATTAACCCTTTCGTTACTGCTCGGTTTGAATACAAATTATACTCTTATTTGTGAAACAAGTATTTGCATAAATTTACTTATCTGGTCTATTTTCATATATCACATTGGTTCTTGTATCTTTTAGCTATCAGATGATGCATTAAATACTATTCTAAGAAAGTAGAAAAACGATACATCACGCCAACCGATGTCAACGGTCAGGGAATCTTATGACGGCATATGCCAATAACCAATGCGAAAGGGTTAATAAGCTTTGACTGGCATTTTACGTAGATAGATCAGATTCATACAAACAGAGGGTATTTATTGAGTTTGAAAATCGATTAAAAATCTTTATTTTAATCTCTCTCGGGCATAGTACCAACGACGTTCGAGCTTGGTAAGCAATCTTTTTACCACTAAACTATACCCGATGACAGAAAGTTATCTAATAGTTTTGTTTTATTTAAATGGATCTCATAGTGAAGGCTTTTAGTTAAGTAATAGATCTCTCCATCACTGTTTGACAGTATTTTCCTGCTTGTGTTTACATAAAAAGTTTAACAATCAAAGAGCTGTTTCTCAACATATTTGCTCGCTGCATTCGCTGGTTAATTAATTGGCTAATATGCGGCCGCATTGGAAACTTGAGAAAAAATAATGTTTTACAATAAGACAACGAAACATGTTAATTTCAACATTATATTGGTAACAATGGAAATGAATTGGGCTATGCAGATTTTCTGATCGCAGTAAGTTTAAAAAAATGTAATTGCTTATTATTTAGTAATTAAATATACACATACAATTATACAGTTTTTTTTTTACCTATCAATTCATTCATAAAAATAACGGAAGACATGGGATTCGAACCACGAACCTTGGAACCAACCTTTACTGTGTTCTTTTACACCGCCCAGTCTACTCAAATATTTCTCCCCCTAAACGAACACGCGAAAGATGATATATTCATATACATCTATCATAATACGATGGTATACATCGTATTATGATAGATGTCTCTATAGAATATATATTCAGAGCATGTACATTATTATTTTTTATTATTCAATCAGTCAACATTTATTCACAAGCTTTTATATTATTACTTACTTTCCAACAGTCTATTTTTTAAACTTTATATTGACATCGGGTCGATATAGCTTTTGTAGGCTGCTACCAAAATAGCTTAGACTTACGATCTTTTGTCTCTCGTTTTTTTATATTTTTTATGTATACAGGAGAATACTGACAGATGGTGATAGTAATTCTGAAGTCTTATCTGTTAAATTCTATGACGCTTATCGTGGTGCTGGCTAAGCGCTGCATGTGGAGTGTTGATCCGCCAGCGTCATAGACTACAGGCTGAGATTCACGCATCATGCTTTATTATTACAGGAATTTATTATGAATGGGTGGTCTTCACGGGACGACTTTCGTCTACCACCAATTTTAATTAATAGGCTATGGCTAACATTTTACGGGTGATGGATCAAATTCACACCAACCGGGGGCATATTTTACAGCTCAGAAATCGATTTTTTTTATCTCCAGTCGAGGATCGAATTCACGACCTTTGGCTTGCAAAGCAAACGCTTTGACCACTGAGCTATAACCGCCGGTAGATGCCGGTTTGTTCGCTCTTGTACACGTATAGCTGCCTGTTCTGCGAAGGCCCGTTTTGATGCAGGGGATAGTAATATATTTGGAAGTACTTTGATCAATTTTACAGGTCCGATCGACATCTCTATACAACCCGTGAATGCGATACTAATCTCTTTCACGGTTTCTTTCATTTTGCACTTCTGTGTTCAGAGAGAACTCCAGCTGGACTTATCAGCAGCTAACTGATCATAATCAGAATAAGCGCATCAACAAGGAGACTTAACTGTCCTCCGGTGTGATGCGGTTGTGAGGCGGGTAAAGTCCAGGTCCGATCGACAAATATATTTTTCTCCGAAATCGCGCATTAATTTTACAATCAGCCATGTATACGAGTAAACAGTGAGTCGCTAATGTTTGCGGTTTTTGAAAGTTCATTAGAGCAGGCTCCGCGTCACAGAGTCACGAGTAATACAATGGAGAGT